>JAWWEW010000078.1:55315809-55428280 GCA_035583185.1 Anabacerthia variegaticeps | reverse complement strand
GTTTAGGTAAGAAAGAAAAATAATTTTAAACTAGTTTCTCCTCTTCTGCATGACTGTCTTGACAATCAAATTAAAGGCTCAGCTTCCTTGCATTGATAAATGTGCATGTGAAATTACTCAGACTTCAGCAAAAGGGACTTCATTCTGTAACATAAAGTTAAAATGTCCCCCTAAACCAAGGTCATGTTTTTCTATCTGAAATTCACAGTTACTTGCAATTAAGTTTTTGAATTAGTATTTACACCTATACTATTAAATGAAATAATATTTTATTCCTCCTCACCCAAAAAACTTACTCATTTGAGGTTAGCCATTCCATTTTTCATTTGATATGATTTGGTATGGGGACCTGAGAAAAATGTTATGTTGTATGGTGATATATGCAACTGAATCCAAGTTGAATTGATAGTAGGAGAGACTTGGTTTGGCTCCATATTCTCCCACTGTGGTTGTTTCTGTAGGTTCAGACCAGCAATTAGACTGTGTCTTGACTTATCACATACAGTTTTTGGCAGTACTGTTTTGACTTGCCAGTAATAGAAATTCCAAAACATATTTCACATGACTGCTGCTGTTGTCTCCATAGAGCACAGTGTCTCTAAATGACTGATTTATGGCACCATTGAGGGTCATCTATTTCTAAGGCTTCATGATCAATCTGACAACCAGTTTGAGGTCTTTGGCTTTGCTGTCAAAAAGTTGAAAATGTGTATTTTGCTTTTGCAGGTGTTTGGAGACTTGGAGTTGGAAAACAGACTATTTCTTGTGAAGATTGTGTAACTAATTGATTCTCTTGGTGGTGATGTAGCTGCAGCCAGTGCTGCCCCCAGAATTTCAACATAGAAGTGCTGGGAACATGAGCTAAGCAGCTGATCCAGGAAGCAGTGAAATGAGTGAGTGAAAGATTTTGTTCTCTCCAGGATGGAGAGATCGTGCAGCGTTTGTGGATACTCCCTTTGACATAAATGGAAATTTCATTGGTCAGAATACTGACATTTTTGTCTTTTGTTCTGGAGTAAAACATCCCCGTAGTACAGAGGTTCTAGCACAATAGTTAACACATCACTTAGGACTGTAATACAGATTGCAATTTGAGATTGAAGAGGTTCCTGGACTCTGTGTGAGACCACAAAAATAATGGAACATTTACTTCATCCAAGTAATATTTAAAGACTTAGACTATAAATTGAACAGAACGGAAATGACTTTACTTGTTTTTTCTTGCCTGTATAACTATTCATGATAGTATTTTAACAGCGAAGCAAAACTCAATTAGAGTGGCCTATATTATTTATTTATGAAGGAGTTAAAATCTTTGGGAGAAAGAGTTTGCTTTGCTATACCATAGCAGCCAAGATGTCAGACAGAATTTGTTTCCAGATGACCATACTACATGGTTAATGAATAACTCAGGAATGAGGGAATTGAATAAGAACCCACATCCTTCTTAATGCAGTCTGTTTTTTAAGAGGGAGAGGAAACTGTGTTGGGCTGTGGGTTTCTGATGCTTTGTGAAAGTTGAGGCATATGCTTTAATGAAAGGTTCCTTTTGGAATTGTTGGTTTAGATAACTTTTGTTTGAGGCAGCTACCATGTTAAAATTTAAATTGTTTTCCACTAAATATTTATTCCTTCCAAATTTTAGTCCTTGGCTTCCAAAAGCCATATTGGAAATTGGTTGGTAAGATACATCTTTATGTTTCATGGAAAAAGCTGATCTAGTTAGTTGGGGCATCTCATTTATGCTCTTTCCAAATTCTGTTTAATATGCATCTTGCATTTGCTTACAATTGATCAAAATCACAGTACTGAAGAAGCACTTTGAATTTTAGAGTTGGATAAAATGGTCTTTACTGCCCAAATCTCTGTATTATTATAGTGTTTAAACTCAGCTCTGTGTCTATATCTAAATTTTGGTTACAAAGATAACTGATATTGGTCTGAAGTAACTATATCCAGTTGATATAAAAGCAAAAAGCAGTGAAACTGCAGCAAGCCAGGCCAGCAGTGCACCATGTTGCTTATTCATTTGTTGCACTTACTCCAGAGCATTTCTAACTGAAATTCTGTTGTTTTCTTTCTTAATTTGTATCTTCAGTTATAAGACATAAGCACCCTACTGGACTGCAAGGGACTGAGTTGCTATACAAAGCTAGGAAATTAATCCATCATGGGAAATTTATAAAATTGAAAGGTTTTATTGTTTTGTTTTGCACAGTCTGTGATCAGCTCACTTTCTGAGATAGTTCATGATTCAGAGTTATCTGAAGACAAACTTTTACAATTGAGTTTCGATAGTAAATGCTATTTCCAAAGTTGGTGTTGATTTGCCCTCAGGGTCTTTTTCTTCTTTGACTGGTTTTGCATAATAGTATTAATATGAGAAACATTACTCTAACAGTAGCACTGGGAGTGTGGAACTGATTACTGGTGTTCTGCAAAACTTTCCTGATCTTCAGTGTTTGCTTGAATGCCCTTCCAAGAACACACACCAAGGAAAGGGTTAAGGACAGAACCTAAGTAAACTAATGTGGGGTTTTTTTGTTGTTGTTTTTTTTTCTTTTTTTTTCCCTACTTAATCTACTTATTCCTAAGAGTTCCTAATTCTGCCAAAGAAAGTGATCTATCCTTCCATCTGAATTCAATTAATTCAATAATTAATCAGGAATGCTGTATCTTAATGAGGCTCACCCACACAGTGGCTTTCCACTCACTGCAGTTCTCATGTTAAACTCAGTAATTAGCACAATAATACAAGTTCATAGTTGTTTCTTTGCAAGATGTTCCCTCAAGGATCTTCTTGCAAATGAGCACTGCAGTTCAAGGATTTTCTGTAAGGTAAATACACTAGAAAAGTCAGGAGACTGTAGAATGTTACCCACAGACAAGGTTTCTGCATCATGAAGAGGGTAGAGGAGATAGAATGAGAAACAGAATTATTAGAAAGGGAAACTTTCTTCGGGAACAGTGTGTGAAAGGAAAAGCAAAATATATTTTAGCTCTAAGGTTATGTTGTGGTGGGTTGACCCTGGCTGGATGCCAGGCACCCACCAAAGCTGCTCTATCACTCCCCTCTGCAAGTGGACAGGAAGAGAAAATACAATGAAAAGTTCATAAGCTGAGATAAGGGTAGGGAAAGACTCACTGGTTACTGTCATGGGCAAAACAGACTTGGGGAAATGAATTGAATTTATTACCAATCAAAATCAGAACATGATAAAGAGAAGCAAATCTTAAAAACACCTTCCCTCCATTCCTCCTTCATTCCCAGACTCTACCTCCTTCCCCTCAGCAGTGCAGGGAGGGAATAGGAGTGATGGTCACTTCATCAGAGGTTGTTTTGGTTGCTGCTCAGGGAGAGGAGTCCTCCCTCTGCTCCAACATGGGGTCCCTTCCACGGTAGTTAGTTCTCCCTATCTTCTCCAACGTGAGTCCTTCCCATGGGCTACAGTTCTTCACAAACTGCTCCAGAGTGCATCCTTTTCCATGGGGTGCAGTTCCTCAGGAACAGCCTGCTCCAGTGTGGGGCCCCCACAGGGTCACAAGTCCTATCAGGAAAACCTGCTCCAGTTGCTATACAAAGCAAGATGCGTCCATAGGTCCCTGCCAAGAGTCTATTCCAGCATGGGTTTCCCACAGGTCCACAGCCTTTTTATGGGCAACCACGTGCTTCAGTTTGGGTCTCCTCCATGGGCTGCAGGTGGATTTCTGCATCTCTGTGGATGTCTATGGACTGCAGAGGGACAGTTTGGACAGTTTGCTTCACCATGGTCTTCACCATCAGATGCAGGGAAATCTCAGGTTTGATATCTGGAACACCTCATTTTCCTTATCCACTGACCCTGGGATCTGCAGAGTGGTTCCTCTCATGTATTCTCACTCCTCTCTTCACTGAGCACAATTACCTTGGTGAAATAACTTTTATTTCCCTTCTTAAATATGCAGTCACAGTGGCCTTACTGGCCTTACTGTTATTCCTGTTGGGCTCAGCCTTGGCCAGTGGCAGGTCCCTAATGGAGCTGGCTGGTGTTGGCTGTGTTGGACATGGGGGATGTTTCTGGCAGCTTCTAACAGAAGCCTCTCCTGGTAGCACAGCTCCTCGCTATCAAAACCTGGCTATGCAAACCCAATACATGTGCCAATGCAAGCAAGTGAACCTGAAGAACTGATGGCAGCTGCTAAACTCTATCAAAGTGTTATTGTATCTGAACATCTAAAACTTGTACATCTAGAAGAAAATGGCACTGCCAATGCATTCAGCCAAAGTCAGTGGACCATGAGAAGAAATCAAATGCAAGGTTTCTTGCAAGAGCAAAATACAGCTCAGCTGATGCATTCAGAGGCCCTTGAGCCTTCAGTAAAATGGAGGGATTAAATTGTCATGGACGATAAAGAACTGAGCTTCTTCATGGCAGAGATAGAGAAGAGATCTAAATAAAGTAATGGCATTCTTGTTTTCTTCTTCCCTCTTAAAGTTCTGTTCGTTACAACCAAGGTCCAAGGTGAACTACAGAGTTTGTGCTGAATTTGTGCTGTGTTGTGCTCTTCTTTGGGAGATTTAGGAAAAGAAAATCTCCCTTCTTGCTGCCATTAATATTAATTATATAGGATAAAATTTCAGAGTTTAAGCATTGGCAAGTGGCTTGAAAAGAAAAACTCCAGCTTTGGTGAATTCAGGTGTTATGGTCTCTGGTTTTGGACCTCATTTGTCTGCCAGAGATTGACACAAAGAGCAGAAGGGCAGTGGAAAGAAGTATGACACTCCAGCTGGATACCCCAGTTTTAAATAACTGGAAATAAAATCCAAACAAACAAGTGTTAATTAAAGGATCTGTCTGTACTATGGAGCAGAAGAGGCTTAGTCTTGATCTCCCTCTTTTTCTCTTGCAAAGATAATTTCATGCAGCAGGGCCTTGTGAGCAGCAACAGCATCCTGACTTTTACCAGAGCTACATCTGATCACTCAGAGCCCTGATGTAGGTGCTGGTTACTGTCCCACTTCAGTGGCCCAAGTTATCACTTGCAATCCTTGAATTGTCTTGCTTTTTCTTCAGGTGGAAAAGCAATGACAGATACCCACCAGAGGACTACTTTGGAAGACTAGGAATAAGAACAGAATGAGATATTTTGAGGTTTGCTGGTTTTGTGCTGTGCTGCTTTAGTACCATCCCTTATAGTGACTGAGAGTGGGGCTTGGGCACTCAGCCAAGCTGAGGAGTAAAAACTATTAACACAAAAATTAGCAAGAAAATACATGGAGTAATGGCTTAGGTTGCCTCAAGAAACCATCTAACACATGATTACAACAGACATTAAAACTTCCAAGTTTTAAACTCCAGTTGTCTTTTCTTGTCCGAAGACCAAAAAAAAGTATTTTATTCAAAGACAAAAATATTCATTTCACTCAACTGCAGAGTCTTAGTTTCAAAAGCAAATAAAGGGAAAGGTGATTTACTTCTGCTGACTTTGCATCACACAGAGTTGAACTTAGAGAAGCTCTGATTTCTGTATATCAAGCCTTGTATATATGCACATAATTACTGTCAACATTGGAACAACCGGATATAATAAACATTATTCTGGTCCACTTGTGCAAATGTATATAAATATTGTAACCACACAAGATTTTTTTAGTTCAAAAATGAAAGGAGACACTACATCACAATATAAGTGCATAAGGGTTGGTATGGTACAATGGAATTTATTTAACCAGATTATTGTCCAGAGAACCATCAAAATACTGGGACTGTTATCAAATAACATTAAGTTTCTGGATCAAATCAGTATAAAGAATATTTGAATAGTTCTTCTGTATTTTAGAATGTACATTTATAATGCTTCAAAATTACTAAAATACTAAGCGCTGAATTCAAGCAAGAAAAGCTCCAATCTTTTCTAACTTGTAATAGAAAGCAAATTACACAGATTGATTTATTAAAAATCAGGGTAAGAGCCTGGCAGTGATGATTTCCAGACATCTGGAGGTTTTGCTACTCACATGCAATGCATGGACATCCAGATTGTTGATGGATATAAAAGAATCTCTTTTGATTAGGTGGCTGTGCAACATTAAAGAGAAAATTAAAAAGAAGTAAAATCTGTTTTGTTTTGTACATGATTTACCAAGCCACTAAGGACACTTTGAATTTGAGAGATTTTTGTGCTTGCAAGTGAAAGTGATCTTATTCTTGGCTTTAATTTTAATAGTCACAATTGTGCCGTAAAAATATTTTAGACTTATCTATTAGATATGCCTACAAAAGAAGGGACTATAACCATGTATGTATGAATCCACACAGCTACAGTAGCAAAGTAATACAGCATTTGCCACTTTGTTCTTTTCCAAATTAATAACTGGCAATGTGACCTTCAAACAAGCATCGTCCTTTCCTGGTGACTATCCTCCTGACTTGGAATTTTAGTCCTGAAATACCAAGTTGTCCTGTATTATCTGCCTCAGGAGAAGAAAATTCAGTCATATTTTGTCTTGTCAGGTCATTGTTTCGAAATTATAATGCAGCTGAATTAACTTTTCTGAAATTTGTCATTTTCTATAATCATAGTCCATATTATAGTTGAACTGGGTTAGTCTCACTGAAAGAAAGGGAGAACAAATACATATTCCTCAATTTGAAAGGCTCAGTAGTTGTTTTGTTTTGGCTTTGAAAAAACTATCAACCTCCACCCTTAAGATACTTTCCAGTACTAAAATAGATGAATGTTAGTAGAATTAAGTTACACCAGGTATAGGGCTAGAAAGGCTGTGGGATGGGACAGATTTTCACATAATCTAGAGTAATTTGGGTAGGTTCAGACAGGAGTGGGTGTATGGTGTATTTCCCTTGTCATGACAATCCCTTTTGGACTAGACTTTTCATTTGCTTCTACACCACAAGATGGGGAAGGTGATGCTCAGATTTTTTGTACTTGAGGCACAAAAGCCAGCAGAAAAGTGAATGGCTCCTTTTTAGAATTGTGAAAGATTAGACTTTTTCCTCTAGAGCAATCACAGAATTTCAAATAATTAAGTTTGGGCTGTAGAAAAATCACAGAAATGCTTATCTGTCAATTTATGTGTAAATTTGATGTTTCTTGAAATGCTGTTTATTGTTTTGTAGTAGGAATTTTCATAATTTTATAGCAGGGAAGATACATTGTGGGTATTTCTCAAGAGACGCCAATAATATTTTCTTCCCATTCATATATTTTGGAGTAGAATGGGGATTACAGTGTTGTAGTTGCTCAGTAACTAAACCGTCATTTTAAATTCTTACACTTTGGACATGTATTTCCTAAGCATGAATGTTTTTCTGCACAGATAGTTGGGTAGTTCAGATAATACAACTGGAACCTTTTTTATAATTACTTTAATTGAAAAGTGAAGTTTGTTAGTAGTATTTTCCTATACCTGATGTACTTTTGTGTAAAGGAGAAGAACAGGTCCTGTATAGTGAAGTATAAATAATTTTAAATCAACATTGCTAATTTATTGCAGTTTATTATATATTTGCTGCAAGCATTAATCACTGGCATGATTATACCTTGGGTGTTGTGTATAGACAAAATTTTCCTTTTATCTTGACAATAATAAAATGGCTTAGTATTAGATGACATTTAAAGTATCATCAAATCTGTAGGACAAAGCACTCTAACACCATCTTCCTCAGATCCTGCTCTCTTGCACTTTTTGTGGCCTATTTGAAACACAGTGCATCTTTTAATACTTAGATTGAGAGACAGAAATTGGGGTTGCTGAATTCTGTTATTGCTGCTGTCAACCAGTGTTGGCAACTATTGTGAAATTAATCTTAATAATATATTTGAATATTACATTTTATTTCTGATTATCTTATGTGTTGGTTGTTTAAATGCATTTTATTTGAGGCATCATCAGTATTTTAATAGCTTAAAACATTTGATCATTCAGAGGGATTTGGAAAATCTCAGAGTATAATAGTAGTGTGGTAATGCATTTGATCCTTATCCATACCATAGTTATGGAACGACACCTGAGTTGTGAGAGCCAGAGGTCAGGCTAAGTGTGGGTAGGGGCATTAACTTGTGGTATCTGAGACCTCATATCATGCATCACATGGAGAAGAAAAATAAAAGGCTGCCTCATTTTCCAAGCTGGAAACACCAGGTGATATGCTTGTTGAAACTTCCTAGTTATTTTTTAAGATCTTTACTTTTGTTGGGACTTGACCATACCTCAGGCTTCGAGAGGTTAGCCTAGGGGCTTTTAGTCTATGTTGTTAGTTTTTCTCCATGCTTCAAAAGAAATGGGTTGGCATGTGTGACTTTTATGTTCTGTCATCTTTCAGTAGAAATTCATACATCTAATGTCTCAATGTTTAAATTCTTGCTGTTGGCAAGAAAGCTAGATACCCTTCAATGTCTTTTTAATATAACCTTTAAATTAAAAAGATAAACATTTGGATTAACTGAATCAAAAATACACAGCAGGGAGTTTGTGCTGGTTTGGTTTTTTGGATTTTTTTGCCTTTTTTTAAATATATATTAATTGACATTTGACTAAAAAGCTGCATTTCCTAAACATGTGTTTAAAGAAAAAAAAAGAAAAATCCCGTCTCAATTTTACATTTAATACACAACTTAAACACAAGACTGTAGATAATATTTACTGTTTTAGTGTGTCATATAACATCTGCTTGAGCACTAAGCAATATTTTTGCTTGTATTAATACAATATTTGCCTTGTTCATACACCCAAATTAATTTATAATTCTATAACTCAATTCATTCATCTCCTCACTCCAACTTCCTTATTACTGATAATGAAATTATATCACAAGTTGCTTTCTTCAGATTTAGTAATTTAGTGAAGGATTTCTAAGCACATGTCATATGGATTTATACTAAAAATTCATAATCTCAACCATGACTCAGCACTAAAATGTTGCAGTTAAGGTCTTGCACTATGTCATTAGATATTTTAAATTGGAAAGACTAGATTTGATTTTTTCCCAAAGATAAATGTTTTGTAAAGAATGGGTAAATCCTGTTCGACTTTTTCTGACTAAAAATAATGTGAAATGATGCTATTTTCTCTCTTTTACAGAAGTAATGAATGTTACCTTTAGAGCACTCTTCATACTGATTCAGCTGAAAGGGGAGCTAGAAGGTGAATTTCTACATTGAAGAGATTCCACAGTATTTGTAACACAAGATTAAAGAAGAAAAACCTACACTTTGAGCATATTAAATTAGATTCACAACAATAAGCCTGATGTTCCTGAATGTACAGTCTGAATCTAGAAAGAACCTTTTCTACAGTCCTGGGAAATAATTTTAGTGGAGGTTGAATGGATTTCTTATATCAGAACTTACTTCAGGAAACAGGATCCTTTTCTTTTTAACTGATGATTAGAATAAGAAGATCCAGAAGAAAGAAAGAATTAAGTAAACTTTTTGTGGCTCTTTTGAATGTAATGTGTTGTTCTTTCACTCTGTGTTTTCAATTAGGTTTTTTACCAGCCTTCAAGACTGATCCACAACTTGAGTAATATTCTTAACTTTCTAATGTAGGCAATAAATTTGAGGATAATAAATAAAGAATGCTCATGTATAGCATATTTGGATTTATTCATGGCTATCATTATAGTATCAGTCATGTACTTATTACTATTTCTTGGTTTCTTCTGGGCTTAGAGATATTTATCCTGACTGCAGAGTGACTGTTCAAGGGTAGAACTCAACTTTTCCCTTTCATGGAAGAATATTCTTCAGACAAGAAAAAGCATATAAACACATTCTTTTACACCAGACTCATCAAAGATCAGTATTTCAAATATTTATCTTCCTAAATGTGTATTTATCTTCTCAATGTGTATGTCAGAAGTAGTTAATATATATGCACAGTAAAATCTTGTAGTCTAGATGGGAAAAAGTCTTTGAAAAATCTTTTCACTTTTTTAGAGAGTTAAATAATCTGTCAAATTCACATATAATAGTGGAACAGAAGGTATGTGTATTAAAATTTATACATTTATACCTAAACAGTACTCTGAAAAGGATCTTTTTTCTTCCCTTTCTCCTGCTACTAAAAACCAATTCACATTTCTCTTATTCATATTTCTCTCTCAAAAATATTTTAATTTCAATATATTTCTAAGGAGTTGAAGGCTTTTTACTACTTGTGTTTTTTGGAGATTTTATATTTTTTAATCTGTCTATAGTACTGATTCCTGGCAGGTACATAAATGCATGTGTAATGTCCAAATAGAGTAAGGTTTGGTTTTGTATTTTAGGTTAATATAACCTTTTTTTTTTGTTGTTCATTCTTCAAAATTGCAAGTCATCATTAGTAAGACGTTTTTAATATTCTTTTATTAACAGTACTAGTATTTTTATTTTTTTTTTTAATACTTTTATAGGTAGTATTTGAAAGTGTCTTCTAATGGCAGCTTGCTGCCTAACAGGAATGCATCAAAATTAGACAGGCAGCAAAAATACTTATAATAACATCAACAGAATGTTTATCTACACATATCTTCAATTCTGTAAGTAATGGAATTTTTTTTATATTACTTTTTAACAGCAAGAATAAAAGAAACAGGGCACATGATAACATGCTGCAGCTCCTGTCAGGCTTGTCGTAAAAATCCCCCCAAAAAACAAAACCAGACCAAATTAGCCATTCTACTCTCTTACGAAACAAGCTGACAACAACGTAACCTGCAGCTGTGAAATGGTTTGATGCTTTAAGTGAGAAATTGTTAACATTTCATATGAGGGAGTGGACTAGTCTGGGACTTTCCCTTCCTGAGAAAAATTGCCCATACAGTACAAGCAGACATGAATCAGTGTAAGTTACAGCAGTGTATGGTATTCATCAACTGTACAATTTGCTCTTAACTCGGTGGGAAGGCTTAGGACTTTGTATGATGTGTTTGGGAAACCAGCCAAAGCCAGAGGTATAATTCCCTCTCATTTGTCAAGGGCATATGCAAACCCAATCCCTTACCTTCCACACAAAGCAGTGGCGTTCTGATTGCTTGTGCTTGTATGTTTGATACAAATGGTTTGAATTAAGCCTGAGAAAAATATTGGGGGGTTGGGTGGGGTGGTTTTGGTTTTAGTTTTTTATGGGGGTTGTCTTGTTTTGTTTTTTTCTTAAATTATTTTTTTTAATAGGCCCTTGGGTATGTGCCACAGCTTTAAACAAGTCAGATTTGAATGTTCTGGAAATTGGTATGTTTCCAGGGGTGGGTCTCACATTCACATCATATCTTCTTTAGTGTAACCTTGCTAAGGTTGGAGCTTTGCTCATTTTTCTTTTTCAATCCTTGCATAGGTGCCAGGGAACTGAAGTAAACTTTGAAGTCTTAGATATATTTACAGAGCAGGGATACCAGGCAACAATACACGGTTGATTCCCACAGAGCTTCACTACACCATTTCAATTTCAAGGTAAGGAGACTGTTCAAAGCACTAAAGTGGTATTTTAGTCTTTCTGTCCATGCAGTCTTGATTTACACACTGAGAAGGGTTCACACGCCTGTGAATGGGGTACCTGTGCAAGAGGGACCAGAAGCAAGGGCGACCCCCAGTTGCACCCACAGCCCCCTTGGTTTTCACACCTGCCTCAGACTCCCTCTAATGCTGGACTTGTTCTTCAAACCTGTGGGTGATATTCTGGGGCCTTCCTCCTGCTTTAGGGCCCATCATGGTCTACAATGGGATCAACTCCTTGTGGCTCAAGGGTAAATGAGAGACATGAAGCTGCACCAGACAATAATCCTATAGGATTATGTCTTGGAAAGGGATGTGGGATGTGAATCTCCAATCCATTGCCATCATTGGGAGTGATTTATACTGACTAAATGGATTTCATACCTGAACCCTTGAGTTTAAAATCACACACACCCCTTGAAAGCAAGCAGATGGTTATGTTCAAAACAGGTGTAGTTGTGTTACAAAACCCTACCAAGTGGTGCCTATTTACACAGCAGGTTATGTATACACCATTTGTACACATGCAGCATACATGTGTGCAGGTCCAGTGCTGCCCTGACAGGTTTCCATGGGACACTGGGGAGCACTGGTACTCCAGGGCTGAGCTGCTCTACAGCCTGGGCTGTGCCAGAGCATGAGGAAACCTCAAGAATTGCAAGTGATGCTTATCATGTTGTGGATTTCAGAAGTCAACTCTTGCAATAAAAATTGTCTTGCCTGTGAACATCTTCAACATTTTTAAACCCTCAGTGTATTGACCTGTAAGATAGAGATAGAGCTTGCTTTTACCCAAGAAAGCAGGATTTGTTCATCTAAAGGTGAATATTTTCAAGTGGTAAAATGGGTATTAGAAGTCAAGAGAATACTACTTAAATTAATATATAATTGTTGCTAATGCCAAAAGTAAAGGAGTTCAAAATCACAGATTTTATGTACTTTTGCAAACTAAACTATTACATAGCAAACGTGGCCTGAAAAACAACCCTATCACTTTCCATACAAATACTACAAGGATAGCGCACAAAAAAGTGATACCAGATAATCAAATGAGATGTAGAAACCACACAGTTTAAAAAATTTCACACACATAAAAATTCTTAATCTTTGCAATCTTCATATTGTCCCTTCACTTCTACATCTGCAGTCCCACTGTCTTCAATAATACTGTTCAGTTGTAAATCAGAGGAGATTTTTTTTTGTCAGTGAAGTCTTCAAATGTTACGATTTGAAGATTTCTAACATCTGACTGCAGGTTCTGCAGGAAAAATCTTTGTTAGATGAAAAGACATGATGTCTGGGATGCCCTGTCCATCTGGCTAGATTCCCACAAGCACAATTCTATAAATTTTTAAGTCCTGGGTGGTATCTTTAAAAAAAAAAAAAGAGATGTTAGAGGTAAAGACTGTTCACATGATTTTTTTTGAATAAATAGCTGTCAGTAACAGTCAGCTTGGGCTAAAAACAGAGCTGAGGTTCACCAGAGTGACTCAACTGAAGTTAATCTACATTAGGAGTGAGATTTGAAGCCAGCTAAATTCAGTGGTCATCTCTTAGCCCAGGTAGGAGGCATAGAAACAGTTGAGACACCAGGCCAGTCAATGAAGAACTCTGCAAAGGCATGCAGTAAATGTAGGATGATATATTATGAATACTGAAGAGTAAATTCAATTTTTTTTTTTATCACATTTTATTATAGGAAAATTATTTCAAAGGGTTCTGCTGTCTTTAGAAAAATGCACTAATTTTAGATCTTGAATGTTTTTCCTTTGAACTGTGAACAGTTGGCCTTGAGTGGCAGAGGAAATGGTAAAGGGCAGCAGCCAAAGCTGCTGGAAAACAGCTTGTCTGATTTTTCTGAGCAAAAGTACAGCTGCAAAATGCTTAAAATTGAAGTGTTTAGCACACAGAGTGGTTTGAGCCAGCTCCTTTACAGATGCAAATCAGTCTATATCGGTTACTGCGTTGTACAGTGTCTAGGAAAAAAATAGTCGAAACACCTTTTCTTTATTGTTTTGGGGTTTTTTTTCCACCTGAAAGTCAAGATGTTGAGTCTTCTTCAGTTTTACATAAACTGCCTCTGTGTCATTACCATTACTCTCAACTCCCACTGCTGTGACTACCAAAAGAAACAGACCTGTTCATGCTGTCTCATTTTAAATAATCTTTCTTGATTTTTTGTCACTAGTATGATACTCTCAGCCAGTGCAGCTGCTGTTGCAGAAGTGTCAGATAATAGATAGGTGCTCATTTGCCTTACAGCCCACAGGTCATCTGGATGTAAAACAAGAAGATCATCCGAATGTAAAAGAATAGTTTGGAATTTCACAATGTAGTATAACGAAAGCATACATTCCATGAAGTTCTGAAAATAAGAAGTGAGAAACACAGCAGTGATGCAAAGAAATTAGCTCAGGATCTAAATCGTTCACTTATCAGCGTTCAGCTATTGAAGCTGCTGCTGCTGCCAGTGATGCCAACACTGGGTTGCATTAACTGGTAGGACCAAGGAACGCTGGTTTTTAATACAGGACGGGAAATCCATGATGCAATAGCATCTGTGAGCATATTTGAGAACATAATCGAGAACAGAACTACACAGGGATTTCTCTAATGAGATGCTTTCATACTGGAATATATTTTTAACTGGAAATGAAACACTTTAGAACCAGCTTCCCAGATTTTAATTAAATATTTGTCAGAAAAATATTCTTGGCTCCAGAATAAGAACTGTTAAAACCAGAGAAAGGGATCCTTAGGTTGTCTGGCTTGCCTAGATTTGTCCCTTTTCCTCGCTTTGAAAACTGTTTCAGTATAGGATGGAGTTTTTTCTTTTAATAATAATCTTTAAGATTCAAAATGTGAAAATAGTTCCTTGATCAACTGTTCTCAAGACAGAATAAGTTGGATGAGATCTGCAAAACTGGAAGAAATCTTGTTATAACTTGGTTCTTTAGATTAAGAGCAGGTCATTAGTTGCAAGTCTAATTTTTGAGACAAAATTAATTCAGTTGCAATCACAGTAAGTAAATAAATACAGTTTTCCAAAAACTGTAATCTCAGAAAAATGAAGGTATGGCTAATCAGCACCAGATAGAAGGCTGGAAGTATGGCAGGTTGCTTCCAGCAACACACGGTAACTAAAGGTTACCAATGTGCATAACCCTCCCAGGCAAGCTGATGCAACCATGTCAGCTGGTGCCAACAGCTTTTGAAAATGAAAACAAAATTGAGTATTAATTAATCAGAAAATTGGGTGTTACCCTTATCTCCATGTGAGAATGAGAAGCAGGTAGCACTGAGAACAGCAGTAGCTCTTCTTTGATAGAAACAATGCCTTTCAATTTGAGGCCATAGTTATATTGTTGTTGAGGTTTAAAGCTGTGAAAAACTGCTGAGCTATATATGAAGACTTTCCAAAAGTTATATGCTGAATAATCTGAAATTTACGGTTTTTACTGTTTTACCTCTAGTAGGTTTGAAACAGGACTTATTAGCTCTCTGTCCTGGCTTTCTCTCTGGTTTTTTAGAGACAGTCACAAGGTTATGTCCCCATCGATGCATGCACACACCAAGGGTCAAAGAACAATTTTTAGGAAGAGCAGATGGAGAATACAAACTTCCTTAGAAGAAAATTATAACAAACAAGCAGGTTTAGGAAACACTCCAATATTATCTTTTCAGGAAAAATACCATTTATATGTATTTAAATCATTAATGAAAATAATACACTGCAACAATATGAAGAACGACAATGTGAATGTAACTACAAAAAGGAAATATTAAAACATATTCTAATACAGACAGGATAAGGACATACTTTCTACTGAATCTTTTTTATATTGTATTTTGATAGTTTTTAATTAATAATTTTAATAATTTAAATAATTGTTTTCCCATAACATTACATATATGGGTATTTCACCTGTTTCCTGAGGTTTCTCAGTGCTTGGAAAGCTGTCATAAAATTGAAAATGGACTAAACAAGGTGAAATAGGAAAAAAAGTCAGATCCTGCTGTTTGAGGCATAATGCACACCAGAGAGTAAAATTCCTTTCTCTTTCTCTTTTTTTTTTTCCCTAGTTTGTCACAATATGATTTAAATGAGCTCTGTTTATGACAAATCATTTGTCAACATTCCTTTGCAAGTTTCTGTGTGAAAAAATCAAGCCATACTTCTGTGGCCAACTGCCTTGTTGTGTCTCCAGCTGCCAGCTTATCTTTCTGTCTTCTCTCTTTTCTTAGCAACAAAACACATTTCATGTCTTTTTTTGTCAGTTCAAGAGGTTATGCCAGAACGATTTTAATGATCTTCTCTGTTTACATTTGACGTCTGTTAAAACAGCAAAGCCTGAGTTTTTCCCACAGATTTTAATGAATGTTGACTTTTTTGAACACAGTGATGATTTCTGCAGCGCAACATCTCTGGGTGTTTCTCAAGGTGATTTTTAGTCTAAATCTCTTTCTCTGTGTAGACTCACCTTTCTGAAACACCTGAGAGGTATGGATGGCTGCTTGGGGATGAAGGGGCTGCACAAGCTGCTTCTGTGGCCAAAAGTTTGTATACCAGATAGTGACCTGAAAAATCCTTGCTGTACACATGACAGTAAGCACTGTGGCAGTTATTGACCCACCTCAAATCTTCTCTTTTCTGACTTTATAAAATATAAATTGTTTTCTATATGGGATATTTCTATATGTGTCATGAGTCACAGATAATGTTGCAGTTACTGTTGTACTCAACATCTGACTGGGGGATTAATTTATCCAAATAATTAGCTCAGTCCTCTACTATGCTTTGGTTTCAGGCTGTTGGATATCAGATGTTATTCAGTATCATGGTCTTGATAAGCACAAGGAAAAAAAGAGATTGTCTTTAAATGTCAAATGTTTTATGTCATCACAGCTATCCTACCAGCCTGGATATAGTCTTTTACACTAAAATTATCCTGGAAACGAGTTACACACTAACTTTTTCAAGTCAGCAGCATTTGATGTTATTTCTCCACTATCTGTGTAGAGAGACCCCAGATCTGCTGCTCTAAAGGTGTTGCACCAATCCAGTCTATGTAGTCTATGTGTAGGGGAAGGGGGTTTTGAAATTCAATATGCAAGATTACATACTTCTCTTTGTTGTTCCAGACCTTTATTTTAGATCATTTGAGGTTTGTTTTTACAACTTCAAGCATAGAATTTAGCTTAAATTTAGCACTTTTAGCATAAGATCGGGAAAAGTCCAGTTTTTGTTTTTCTGAAGGGAACTTTCAGCTGTGCTTTTCCT
The DNA here is from genome assembly GCA_035583185.1 of Anabacerthia variegaticeps. NCBI lineage: Eukaryota > Metazoa > Chordata > Aves > Passeriformes > Furnariidae > Anabacerthia > Anabacerthia variegaticeps. Next base: position 55,411,524 of record JAWWEW010000078.1, on the reverse strand, counting down.
CTGATTTTTTCACTTGGAGTGTTCCCAGAGGAGAGCTATCTTCTCTTTCCTGTTTCCCTGTGTAGCTCCATCTGTGATTCTCCCAGCACCTGGAAGTGTGTTGGCACTGAGGTCTTGTGCTGTGGGTTGTTTGCTTGAGTCTGAACACAAAATATTTGGAGTGGTCAAGGAAAACATCTACAAAGAAACCCGCAGACCCTGCCACAAGGAGCTGTCCTGCTCCCATGTTTCCAAGCTCATCTTTAAATATCCTTTGAGCTTCTCAAAAGAGTAGGTAAATAAACACCTGCCTCTCTGTGACAAGCCTCTCATTCTGTTTACACAGCCATTAATGAGGCTTTCTAGTTTGTTGTCGTTAAAGCTGTTTTCTTCCTAAAGTTTCAAGTGTAAAAGGTGGCTTGAGATAATGCTGTCTTGAGGCAGGAAAAGCCTCAAGCGTCAGTTCCAGGCAAAGCAGACTAAGCTGAATGGAGGACTTCTTTTTAATATTTGGTACTGAATTGCTAGTAGAAATCTGAAAGGATTTTATTTAGCCTCTTCCTTTGTGTGTGAGATAAATGCAGTAGAGGCTGTACATTGAAAAAAAAAAAAAAAAAGAGGAAAATAATAATTTTCCAGCCCAGTTTAGAAAATGTCTCTATATATATAATAAGACAGTAGAAATCACAGGGACCTTAGAAAGCATCTCCAGTTCATTTTTTACATATGACATAATCGAGATTCTTAGCAGCTAAAGTGTATTTTGGAAGCAATATTTTTGTTTTGACATCCATCCCCATCTAGTGTCTGTGACTGTTATTAGCAAAATAATCCATCTCTATTATCTCCTTGTGATGCCCTTCATTTTCCCTTCCTCCAGCACAGTGCAGAAAAAAAATCTGTATTTTGCCTAGCCCTGAATTTACTATGCTGATAAAATACATTCTTTTTTAAGGAACTGCAGTCTTTTGGACTTCTGTGGGATATACACCAATATTCTTTTTTCTCTATCCTACAGGAATTAACAGATCAATCTACTGAACTAATAAAGAATCTCTATTAATGAAATTAGTTAAGGTTAGGCAACGTCTGTCCTCATATTCCTGCAACTTTTAATACTATGAATACTGGGTAATGCACTTTTCAGTGGGTTTCACATCAGTATTTTGTATTTGTACAATTACTAGGAAATTAACTGGAATCAAGTATTTTCATGCCCCTAGTATTTTTTAGCTTCTGATTCTTACCTATATGTAGAAGTCATAACCAGTATTTTTCTTAACACACTTGAATCTAATGACTATTTAAGACAAGAGAAATAGTAAAAATATTTTTAAAAATCCTATACATTGGAAAACTGACTAGTTGTTTGAAAATACAGTGAAGCATCCCCATCTTTAAAATAAATAACCACATGTTTAAACCATCCAAAATATGGAAGGCTTAGTTCAAGTTATTCCAAAGGAAAGAAATATTAGATCAATAGTCATTAAAATACTGTCATTTGTAGTTCTTTCTCATGAATATTTAATATTTCCCCTCACAGAAATGTGATGCGTATAAAATTGTATTATGGAAGAAGTTTATAACACTGTAAATATTTAAATATTGTATTTATAATATTGTAAATGAAATAACATTAAAAGACAGTTAGTTTGTTTACGGTCATTGCTTTTAAAGATTTCTGCTCTAGAGAGAATGGTATTTCTTTTACAAAAGATTTCAATTTTGTTTCCATCCCTATAGGGTAGAAAAAAATAAAAGATTGTTTGCTCTGGCATCCACACCGTTGTTTTTTACAGAAACGTTGTCGACTATAGACAATTTGTCTCGTACATTGGGACAGTATAAACATCTAGAAAACTCAAGGGATCATATCTCAGTTTAGAGAAGACACACAAATGTCTTAAAATGTGATTACGGTTCATCCCTCTTAGTGATTTTAGGTGACTGTGCAGTTTCTATAAAGATACTAATACTTTAGAAGACTTGAGGAAGGGTTATAGCCCTTTTTTAATTTTCCTAATTGTATTTCTGCCCTCTGTTTCAGTAGTCAGCTCTTTCCACAAACTCCTCCATTAAGTATAAACACTTACTAGAATAGTTCATTGAAAGCCATAGCCATATGTTACACTTCAAGGCTCTGATTTTCAATTAAATGGCAGCTGTGCATTTCATTTGGGCCTTCTGGGGCTTGGAATATGCACTCTAAATTTCACTTCATATGCACTCTAAAATTCACTTCTCCGTGATAGCTTTCTCATAATTACTCTGCAGGTGTTCCTCCTGTGTTCTCGTGAGATTTGCTGTCAAGTATTTTTAAGAGTTGTTATGAAATGAGAAAAAGTCAAATTAAATTATAAATGAAATGTGTAAACTTTCTGGGTATCAGGGTAAAGGGCAACCACTGTACCTCTTAAGCAACTTGACCTCAACATAATCTGGGATATTTACAAAATGCATCAAAAATCTAATCAGTGGGAAAAAATGAGAAAAACTCTAGGCAAATGTAAGAAAAAGTAAGCATATGTTGGGAATTATTGCTCTTAACTGATTCTGAGTAAATATGAACTCCAGAGAAAGAATAATTATTGCTTTTATTCCTTGGTTACATGACGTCTTCATTCAAACAGAAGTAACAGTGAAGATAGTAGCTCAGTGAGGGATTGCTTTTATATGAAGAAGCTCTGAAGCCCAAAAGCCTAGGGAAACTTTCTCAAAAAAAAAGTACCTGAAAAATTCAAACCTAAAACTCTTTATTTTGCCTTAAAAATTCAATACTGACCAAACCAGACTAGAGAACTGAATTGTCACAGAAATTCTGGACTTTTTTGAAACCTTTCATTATGGTAGAAAAATCTGCAAGAGTCTTGTGATATAGCTTACAATAAAACAACTTTACTGTTCACAAGGTTGTCTTTTCTGGCTGAATGTAGTTTACTTATCCTGCAGATCCCACAGGTTCTCATAAATTTTTTCTTAGTTCTTTAATTTAGTAATGATGTGACTTTTTTGCATCATAGGTGAAGGCAATTTGTGAAAAAGGAACTAGCTGAGCATAGTAAAATAAAGAGAGGAATGGGCTTTTAAGAATGCCAGAAACAGCATAATAGTTGAAAGAACTCCCACTTGTGTGAAACACAGACCTTACTAGATAAAAATATTTGCAATCAAAGGTATAAGTTTTGTGCTTCATGTAATTTACACTGAAAGAGAACATCTAGAAACATTGTGGATTTTGGGTTATTTTTAAACACTGGAAATACAGATTTCCAGTTTTACTTCATCTCCTCTCTACCCACTGAGCTTCCAGTGGCATTTCTGATATGACCAGCATCTATCTTCAGGCATTACTCCAAGAGCCCTCCTTTTTGTAGTTTGTTTTTGTTTGTTTGTTTGATTTGTCGTTTGTGTTTTGGTTTTGTTTGGGGGTTTTTGTTTGGTTGGTTGGGGTTTTTTTGTTGTTTGTTTTTTGTTTTTTTTTAAGAAGGAATAGTTTTATCCATAACAAGGAATAGTTTTATCCATAACATAGCAATGAAGTTCTGTATGAGCAAGATGTAAACAGATTTGGAAAAGCCCCAGAGTGTTTCTGAGGATGGCATTCTGCAGAGATTCTCTCTGTACCCAGTGAAGGATAAGCAAAAGAGGGACATGTGTTTATAGCAGACTGCAAGGTTTTGGAACACTCTTCCTCAGGATACCTTAGTGTTGAGTAGCAAAAGTTGCACCCTTAAAATGGCCTGTAGCTAGGTTTCATATTTACACTCTTACAGAGATTGACCGTATGGCAAACACTGGAATGTGGTCATTCACTTCTGAAACAAGGAATAACATTACCTGAGGTTTAGAATGCAGCACCCATTCAAAGATTTCAGACCATATCCTTCCAGGACACAACCACCTACTTCATTTCACCTAGAGTAGTGTTAAAAACATGATTTAGCTGCTGTAGCTCCACAGCATGAACAAACATGTCTGGTTTCTTATGGTGTGCTGTCCTTTGTTAATAGTGTGTTCTTTCTGAATTACTCTGGGTTTGAGCAACCTACAAGTCTCACCAGAGAGTAAATATTTAACGCTCATAGTCACGAACCATACCATTGTTGTTTCAATCTTCAATGTTTGCTTGAAGTAATACTGATGTTTATTTAATTTTTGCAATCCATTAATGAGTTATCCTTGAGAATTCCCATATTAACACAGTTAAAACCTGTTTTGTAGCTGTGTCTTGCCTATCTTTGTTTCAACTGCACTTCAACTTAAATAGATGTTAATTAAAACATTTTTTATTTCATTCCTTCATGAGATTTACAATCCTATTGAACATTGTAAAGATTCTTCTTGTTTTCACAGGTATCAAGAATGACTTTATACATATGGGTCCACTTTAGTAGATGGAATGCCTTTTGAAAGTCTGCCACATATGAATACTTGATCAAGGAACTTGTACTCTACTGAAGCAAAGCACCAAGTTTGTTGATTATGATGCATGGAGTTTGCTGGTTATAATCCATGGCCCTTACTAGGAAAAGCCAATAATCTAATTTTCAAGCATTAATTGATTATATTTAATGAGTCTGACTAACGGTATATATATGTAATATTACTTTACTTTCAAATCTTACTTGAAATGCACTCCCAAGAATGCAATTTTAATTTTATCATTTGTGTCTACTTAGGTTTATCTTATAATTTTTAAGCACTTAATTTTTTTTTTACATTCTCTTTTGATATGAAGTATATTATACTTTCATTTTTGTTGCCAAGATTCAAGAATGAACTCATTCTTATTCTTCAAAGATTTATGTTGGTGTATTTTCACAGGATGACAAACAGCTTAAAGAAGTGGCATAAATATAATTAGATATGCTTATGTGATTTCAGAAATTAAATTCTTTTTTACCATAGTAAACTAGGTACTTGAGAGTAAAGTTTCAACTGGAAGTTAATGGGATGTGTTCTTCACAAGCACTTTTGAAAACTCAACCTCATGTCCTGTTTGTGTCATGCTCCAAATTTCGTATGACTAAAAGTTGTCACTGGATGTGGCAGGTGCCTGACCTGCTGTTTACACAACTTCTCTGTTTAATGTCAGGGCAAGGAGTCCAACAGGAAAGGGTTCAACCAAAGTGTATCTGTGGTGTAAAGGTGACTGATAGAGCAGCACTACAAACTGAACAAAGCTATGTATTATGGGGTGGAGATTTTCAGCAGAGATGATTTCTCAATGTGTTTTAGGCATCATGAAGCTCTCATGTATTTTTAGGTTTTCAGAATGAGATACTCTAGCAGGCTCTAATTGAGTCATTCCAAAGTGCCTTCTGAAAGGTTAATGTTTCACTGCTGGTATTGCACTTCAGCTTGAATTTTGAAGAGTAAGACACAGTATAAGTGCACAGGGTTTTTAGTAATCTGAATGTTGGCAAACCATAGGAGTTGTCCAGCTACATACTTAAGATTGATATACAGAATTAAAGGGTTTTATATTTAATATTTCTACTAGACAAAAAAAAAAAAAAGTAAAAAAAAAGTATTTATCAAGGAAGAGTCCCTTGTACCTTTCCCTCCAATTGAAAATGTAAGTGCATAGAACAGAAAGGGAATTTTTCACTGGTCAATATTGTGGAAGATTTTCACAAAACATTGGTGAAATTCACTTGAATAATTAACTTCATAAGTAGAAACTATTCATAAATAAATAAATTCCTACAATTTCTGAAGCTCCAGAAAACATTTGCACCAAGATTATAAAAGGGACACTTTGAAATGTTGGAAATGTTCTTTCTGATGACTGGTTTTCATATTGTCATATTAGTTATTACACTTTTATATCTTTTAGAAGCCTGTTTTCCTCTTAGCTACGTACACCTGTCTTGCCAAAATCTCTGTGCTTTGAAACGAATCACTTTCTTTTCCCTAAGACAAAGAACTTCATCTGTTCCAATCTGTGATAATTAGGTGTGCAGGTCATTCACTCTGGTCAAAATCTTGCTGTGAGTGAAAGCACACACATCCTGTAAGCAAAGCCAAGAAGTTATAGTTAGTGTAGTTGAAATAATAAACATTTAATCAAAGAACCATTAGTCCAAAATTAGTTGTTCAGAGCCCTGCGGTCTCCAGCACCATCCCAGATCTGAAGTGTGTATTCTTGCATACCTTGCTGAGAAGAAACTTTATGTAGTCATCCTGTTGCTTAAAATCATGTGTAATTGTCATGTTTGGAGGTGCAGGTGTTGAAAACCATGCAAATTTATGCACCAAGACAATGTCTGTTGAACAGTGGTTGGCACAACACTGTGTAATTATTACATGTAGCATTAGTCAGAAAATTACTGAAAATTATTAGTCAGATTATTATTAGCCAGAAAGTCATTACTGAAATAATAATTTTTAGAAGTAACTTGCAGTCTGCAAGATGGAGAAAACACCAATTAGGAAGCAAAACAAAGCAGAAGAATTAGTAATTCCAGTTTTGTGAAAAAATAGGCAGAGATCTAGTCAAAAGTCCACATGGTTGTTGATGGCATCAGGCACTTCAGAAGCAGCTCTTTGGGCAGAGTCTCAGAAAGAGCTGCTGTGACCAGTAACTCCTCTTGTCTTCTCCAGCCAAAGAAACCAAATACCTAATTTCAGGTGGTTCAAAATGGGCAAAGCCTTTCTTATCAGCTCACAGTGAGGTCACAGGCAATGTACTGTGGTCCCTGCAATGGTGTATAATGCCATTGACATGGACAGTTGCAGTACAGGTTTGCCCAAAAGAACCTTGTTGCCAAAAATCGTTGGATGGTGAACATTTAAGGCAGATTACACAGCTCTGTGTTGTAACTGGGACTTATTAAAACAACCTATATGTAATTCCTGTGTAAAAAGCTCCTCAAAATCCTAAACACAAATACATAACATCTCAAGGATTATTTAAAATGGTCTTAATAGCTTTCTAATGTTACCAAATTTCTCCTTTCTATGAAACATATCAATATTTGGTAAATTTTTAAAAGTTAAGAGTAAGCAGGCATCTATTAAGGTAGAGCTGTTTGGCTTCACCAGAGCAGCAAATGTGAATGGTTATTTTCTTGGTGCTGTCACCTAGTAATGCTGGTATACAACACACCTGCATTTTCACAAAGTAGGAAAACTTGTACCACATTGTTAGAGAGAGCAAGTCTTCTCCTCAATAGGAAAAGAGATGTGTTAGGCCTGAGTACTCTGGTTAAAATGGGATATAGAGCATATTTTTTTTTATCTAAATTAACTTCTAAAGAGACTTAAGACTAGTTATCAAATGGAAACTTTAGTTAGAGACATACCAGAGTAAAACAGCAGAGTGTGACACAGGAAATGAACAGCACTGAGCTTTGCTTGTAAAGTCGGGTGTTTCTGACTTAGATTTGGTGCCTACTCAAGAAAGACAGAGAGAGACAATGCTCTGGGAAGCATTACTTTGTACCCAAGCTGGAAGTCAGACTTTAAAGTGCTCTTTAAATTTTATTTTTAATGCACATAGAATGCCCAGATCCCTAACTCAGGGACTTTTTAGTTATGTTTATAAAATGAGGTAATTTGCATTTTCCTGGTTTTACCATCAATAAAATAATCACTTCACCTACTTCCTTGTGAAGACATAAAGCAATTTATAAATAAATGTGAAGTCTGACTAAATTAATTTTGAATGTGGCTAGAGCAACCGAAGAATACTTGACAAACAAACTAGATATCCAGAGGTGGATACCACAACTCAGTTAAAGTGATTATTCTCCTGGAAAACACTTTAAAACAACTTTCATAAGTTAAATATGTGGATTACATATCAGCTGAGGACACACTGGAAAACCTTTGCAATTTTTATACATTTGCTCCCTGTTATTCAAAATTTCTTTGCTTAATAAACAAAAATATAAATATTTTTATGTATACTGAAATTTATGCAACTGAGGCAGGGTCCTGAATTATTAGGGAGTTTTGAGAAAATCTAATTCTGCATAAAGAACCTGACACAAAACATGCTGTGTTCTTAACCAGATGAGTACTTTCACAACTTAGTTTTCAAACTACATGTTTACTGTGGATTTATTTCTCTCCCTGCGAAATTTAGTTTATTATTCTTCTAAATTGACAGAGGATAAATAGATGTGTGCCAGGTCTTTTATTTTTATTTTTATTTTTTTTTAATTTAATATGGAAAGTTAATATTTCACTGATTTAATTTAATCTTGGAGAAATTTCTAACTAAACAATAGAATACGAAGAAGACTAATGGAAAAAGTCCGTACAAGTATGTGTGTGGGCATTGTACAGTTAGTGAAAACTTATTTGAAAATAACTTGATACAGTTACTGTGGTATCCTGTTAAATTACACAAACAGCAAATGGTATCCATTTCTTTTTCCTCATGACCAAAAGTTACTGTTCTAGTGCCAGATTCTGCTCAGAGGTCTTTTTTGATGCTTACTCTATGCCATATAATTATGTCAAATTAGTACCAATCTAATTAAAAGCAGACCTCATCCAACACACCAAAAAAATGCACAGTATTAATCCTTTATTTTTCATCAATCCAGTCAAATTACCCCCATTTAAAATTTTTAATCACATTATACAAATTCAGTCTGTGATGGGGCAGACATACCATTGGTGTTGTCATCTTCCTTATTAAGCACAGAGATATACCTGAAACTCCTTCTTTCCATATTAACTACTCAAATTGCAGAAATTGACCTCTGAGATGTAACAGGGCACATTTTGAGTGATAATGCATAATTACAGAGAGATAAAATAAATACCGTTGATGCAGCAATAGGCAAGAAATTTTTACCAAAAGAGCAGTTTGGTAGGTTGGCAACTGCATTTTGCTCCTTTGTATTTTGAAGCCACGTTTATATTGCATGTGAAAAGGTATAGCTTACAACTGATAATTCATAATATGAGAAATACACTGTAATCATTTTATATCATTTTGTCTAAAGGAATGTTAGATATTATTAAATCTTGAGTTTCACTGAGCAGAACAAGGATATTTGGAGAAGGGAGATACAAAATTTTAATTCTTTAGGCTTTGATCAATAGAAATAACTACCTCTTGTGATATGCCTAAGTGTTTGCAAATTTGGTCATGTAAGAATGCAGTACAGCTAACAGGTTTCACGAGTACAATTGATTAATGCAAACATTCTGGAGATTTATTTGACATTGTTCTGGTTGGCAAACATACTAATTGGCAATAACCTTCAGTAGCCTAGACATTTAATTATTGCTTTGTTTTATGACTTCTCTGTTAAATGATATTTCCAGACACACTGCACAAGCTAATGTTTGTCCAGGCCGAAACCAATCATTTTGGATCACACACAAATTAAATATTAAAAAATCTCTAAACATTTAAGCCTAGTAATTGTGCTTGCTAATTTTGCTTAGTAAAATGATGAAACAGTGTACTATTCAGAAAGCCCTAGAACCTACCACAGCTTAAGAACATTTTGAGAATGGTTGGTGGCAAAACTCCCATTGACAGCAGAACTAAAGCATCACCATCATATATAAAACAATTACAATCAACAATAAAATGGAAGCAATATTTTGCAATTTTGCACAGAAGAAGAAACAGATGCTAGAGGGAGGTATTGAAGTTTACTTACAGTTAGACATAAAAAGTAAAAAAAAAAACAACCTTAAAAACCCTACTAAATAATAAAAAGATCTCCTGATGGGAAGAAATTTAAGTACCAAAAATTCTTGGGCCAGTCTAAAGTCATATGCAATTATTCAGTTTATATTTGCTTTGCTTGTTATTCCTTTGTTCCAATTCAATTCTTCAGTAGATGGAAATTTTGCTTTTACTAACCAGAAAAAAGGAAAAATTGCAACCCTTCTTATTGTCTACTTAAGAGTCAGTAGATCACAAGATTATTCTTTTCTTCTAAGCACAGGGATGAATGGCCATGTGAGGTAACTGAGACAGGACACCAAGGGAACAGATTCATCCCCAGCTCAGTTCATGAAGCCTTAATTGGTTTTATGGACATCAGTCACTGCAGGAACTCACTCTTGCAGATGTGAACTGAGTCAAGCCTGCTAGTAAGGAGCAAAGACTGAGCAACTGTGGTGTTGCTGCTGTAGCAAAGATCCTACATCCAAAGAGGAATCTCCTTTGTCCTGCCTCCAGCTTTCACCTTCTTTGCAACAGGTATGCTGGTGCAAGGGGACATGAAGGCCACCATACCTGTTTTTCAGGACTCTTAAATTAGACCAAAAAGATGTAATATAATATATTCCACGATATTTGGGGAAGAGATGGGAGAGGCCTTAATTATTCTGTCAAGTTGAATGACTTAGCAGAGTATTTTTCTCCCCAAAAATGCTGTATTTCTCCCACAGCATATTTTTTTTTATTATTTCCACCTGTTATTTAATAGTTAACCAACAGTTAATTAATTATTATGATAACAATAAAAGTCAAATGTCAAACCTAAGCTGGAGATCAAGAATTCCTCAGTCACCAGTGAAGGCATAATGGAACAGATCATCCTGAAATGTGTGTCAAAACATATAGATGATGGGAAGGTGATTAGAGACAGCCAACACGGCAATACCAAACACCAGTCATGCCTGATTAACCTAGAGTGGCTTTCTGTGACGGAGAAATTATACCAGTGAACTAGGGAAGAGCTTGGATGTTATCTACGTGGACTTCTCTAAGTCCTTTGTTGTGGTGGTCCATAATATTCTTGCTATTATATTGGGAAGATATAGGTTTGGTGGATGGACCACTAGATAGATAAAGATTTGGTTGGATGGTCGCATCCTAAGAGTTGTAATCAATGGCTCAGCGTCCAAGTGGAAAACCAGTATTGAGTGGGGTTCCTCAAGAGCCTGTACTGGCATCAATACCATTTAATATTTTCATAAACAGTGGGATTGAGTGCAAGCTGAGCCAGTTTACAGGCAACACTGAGCTGAGTGGTGCAGCTGATACCCTGGAGGGAAGGAATGCTGTTCAGAGAGACCTTGACAGACTGAAGAAGTGGACCCACATGAACCTCATGACTTACAAGGTGAAGAGCAATAACCTGCACCTGGATCAAGACAAACCTCGATATCAATGCAAGTAACGATACTTGGTGAGGAGTAGATTGAGAGCAGCCCTGTAGAGAAGACTTGGGGTTACTGGAGAATGGTAAATTGGACATGAGGCAGCAATGTGCATTTGCAGCCCACCTGCATCCTGATCTGCATCAAAAAAATGTTTGGCCAGCAGGTGGAGGGACAAGATTTCCTCCCTCTGCTTTCTTGAGACCCCACCTAGAGCATTGCATCCAGCCTTGTGACTCCCAATATAAGAACATGGACCTGTTGGAGTGAGGGCACAAAGATGATGAGAGGGCAGGAGCATCCCTCCTCTGAAGAAAAGCTGAGTATTGAGGTTCCTCAGGCTGGAGAGGAGAAGGCCCTGGAGAGATTGTATTGCAGCCTTTCAGTGTATAAAGGGGGCTTGTAAGAAAGGTGGATAAAGACTTTCTACAGGGGCTTGTAGTGACAGGAGAAGGGGTAATGGTTTTAAACTGCAAGACAGTAGGCTTAGGTTGGATATAAGAAACAAAATTTTTATGATAAGGTTGGTGAGAAACCAGCACAGGTTACACAGAAAAAGCAGTAAATTCTCCATCCCTGGAAGTGTTCCAGGTCAGCTTAGGTGGGGCTTTGGGAAAGCTGGTCTAGTGTAATATGCCCTGGTTATGGCAGGGGGGTTGAACTGGATGATTTTTGAAGGTCCCTTACAATGCAAACAGTGGTAAGACACTGTGATTCTGTAATAGTTATGTCTGTCACTGATGCAGTAGATGTATCTCTTCAAAGTTTTTCATTTTAGAGGAGATGCACTCTGTCAAGACGCCTTTCTTTCCTGAATTGACTTAGTCTAAATGCCTTAGCCCGATGTGGAATAGCACTTGTTTTATCTGATGTCCTAATTTTTAATAGTTTAATCAATTATGTAAATTAGAGACTTCAGGCTCCTTATCTTCTCTTGTTTCAATTTAGCATTAGTTAACAACTGTCTAGACCCTTTTAATCTTTCCTCTGCAGCACTGAAAGACAATAATTCATGTGACATTTCATTTGTGTGGAGACAGTAAGAAGCTATTTGTTTCAAAGCAAATGAAAATGATTGTATATTTTTGTGAATATTCATTAATCAAATGTTTCTGTTTGTGTCAAATAGGGTCAAAGTTACACATAAGGATGGGGCTTTAAGGGATTATGAGCCATAGGGATCAAATTCAAACAGGAAACTGAACCTTTTGGAAGACACTTTTAACCCCTTCTCTTTAGAATTTTGATTTGCATAAACAAGAACTACTCACTCAGAGACTTTTCGCTATTACCTTTTGAAGCCCAGGCAGGCCTGAAATCCTGTTCCACTTGTTTTGTGAGTATTTGGAATCCCTCTGAATTTTCCAGTGGTTAAGTTATTGCCTTGGCCTTAAATCATAAATTCCTTGTTCCATTCAGTGGTGCACATTAAAAGAAGCAATGTATTTTAGATAAAGGTTTGCATCAGAGTAATAGCAATAGAGAAAAAACCAAACAAACAAACACAAAAAAACCCCCACAAAACCAAAAAAAAACCAACAGAAACAAATACATATTCAAAGTTATCTTTTAATAATTTGGAATACTTTGATAATTTTTATTCAAAATTCGACTTATCTTGCACTCAGATCTACCAGTCTGGGAAACAAAAAATAAAAAATTAGTTGCTTGTTACTTCTTCTCTGGCGTAAGACTGGCATCTGGTGGTAAGTTTTGGGCAAAAGCTGAGCCACAGAACAGCCACTTCTCTCGTTTTGGTTACCTTACAGATGACAGCATTTGCAGGGTTTAGTTAATTTATTTGTAAATGTAACACTACTTTTCCATAGAAATTACGGTTGTTCGGGGTGTGATCAGTACGGAGCAGATTTGTCCTTCAGATTCAATTTATTAAGACATTTCTTTAAGTTAATGGAGTGTGATTTTAAATTGATCACTGATTTTGCACTGCAGTTCAACAATCTGTTTTCCCAGCCTAATCCAGGATGTAATTTTTCACTGAGAACAGCCTCTCAACAAGTGTAATAGTGCCTGAAAATGCCAACAGATATTCAGTGTATGGTCTGACATTTTCAGAGTGCCCCTGCCCAGTGATTATGTCTAATGGATAACTCTTGGTTCAAGGTGAAGTTAATCTCCCCTGCCTATATTGTGTCTCAAACATAGATACAGAGTATCACAGTTTTTTTAAAATGTGATTTTTTTCCTGTTGCTCTCAATCCAGTGTCAATTTGGCCTACTCTGTCTTCAAAAGGAGAGCCTTCCATTGTTACACACATAGGCAGGAATGCTATGTGTGTAGTGTCTTAGGTGCATTTTTGGGAAACCTGTCTGATTGCACCAGAGATGTGTGTGTGGGGGGGGACTCAAATGGGGCACCCATTGGCTCACTGAAGCCACCCCCTGCCAAGGGACTTCTGTCCCAGCAGGGAAATCTCACGTACAAGTGTGACCCCCAGAATGGTTCCTGGATGGTCAGACAGCGAAGTTAATAATGGAAAAGTCTCAAATATTGACTATCTTCTTTGCTTTACTCTTTACAGGGAATACCAGCCTGAAACCCCAGAAGGTGTAAATGTATGGTAAGTAATATTGCGAGGCAATGCAGCTCCTTACTTTGCAAAGAATACTTTCCATTGTGCATGATTTAATTTATTTGTTCCTTTTGCAAGCCATAAACAAAGCTAAGTGTTTGAGTTTCTATGCTCTATTGCTCTAGTTGTTCAAGTCTGTTTACATTAAATTACAAGAGTGGCATAAACAACACTGTAAACATTTTCCATACCCACTCCCATACTCCATCCCTCTATCCCAGAACAGGCTTGTTCCTTTTCCCTTTTCTTTTAATGCAATGTGAAGTGTTTAATTGAAATAAAGTAAACAAATATGTAGTGGGGGAATTTGGTAGTGTTTTAATTCCCTGAAAAATTGAGCAATTGACCTCAATTTTTCCTGGATTTACTTATCATTTCCCCTTATTTTGTAACTTATCCAGCATTAACACTGAGCCAATATTTCATGCTTAGACATGTTTTAGTGACCTGCAGGTACAAAACACTCATTTCATAAGTGTGCACATCTTCATCAATGTTAATAAAGGCATGGCCAGGTGAGTATTAGTGATCATTTTACAGTGGGTTAAGTAATTGGCTTTTATCTGATAGTTAGCCTTTTGTTGCCTTCTAAGTTGGACTTTATAGGTGGTAGTGCTTACAGTCTTGTTCTGTTTATATGTAAAACCAGATTAATTTTAGCCTCCTTGAGCAGAGATAAAATATTTCATATGAAGAAGAGGTAAAAAATTAAGAGCTGCATGGTAAGGAGTAAGTGAGAGGCAATAACATAAGGCCAAGTGCCTCTGAATGGCAAATTGTACATAAATGCAAAGATTTATCTGAAATCCTTTAGATTTGTCTGAATATTTGATAAAGTCTAAGAAGATGGACATGTCAAAACTGAAACTCTTGACAAAACTTCCAGTGACTAATGTCAAATTTGGCCCCTGTGGCTCCAGGTAAATGGCACAAGCTCAAAGAGAGGAAAATGTCACAGGGGCAAGGCAGGGAGTAGAAAGAAATAAAGAAAAAGTAGTTCTGCAGAGTTTTTCTGAACAGCACGGATTATGGCAATCAATCTCTTGATTATGATTTATAACTTTGTGGTTTATAGGCCTAGGTGCATTTGATTTATTACTAAACCCTATGATCTATGAAATGAAATGTATGCAATGATGAAAATCAGAGTGGATTTTAACTTTTTGCCTGCATTTGCCCTGTACAAGAATCTGAAATTACTTGAGTTTTGCAATTGCAAAAGAGCTGAAAATGAGATGATTATCTCGGCATCTACTGTCTCACTCTGGCCATGAGGAAGCATTACCATAGCACATTTTCAAAAAAAAATTGACTATAAAACCATTTCCTCTGAAAACTGTCTCAAGGACTTAAGCATCCACATTTGCTACTGCTAGTTTCATTTCTAAATGATAGGATATCAGTTAAAGGGCCTTCACAGGCTTCCCTTTGGCCAAACCTCCCAGCTGTTCCCTCCTGGTCCCCACTACTCCCCTGTCCCCTGTAATGAGTATAAGCAAAGATCAAATTGTCTCTTCTCAGGAGAAGATGATAGAACTGAGGCTGAAGGGCAAAATATAATAAAAGCTGCATGTAAGAGCAAATGAGGAGCCTGACCATGGGATTAGAAGCCATGTCTTCAATCTGGGTGTCTAGGTTCCCTGCATAGTGGTGAAAGAACTTTAGATGTTTCAATCTGAGCAATGAGAACATAAAATTTTTTGTGTGGTATCCTGAGGTTGATAACGTCACATGCATACTACAATGCATGTTTCCAAAGCAATAAAAATAAAAATAAATTGCTTGTTTGACTACTTTTCAAAATGATAGGTGGCATATTTCTCAAATTTGAAAACATTTAAAGAGATTTCTGCTTCCTGTTGGAATTTATCTTCCTTCAGAGGGTGGCTGTAAATCACTGATTCAAGGCTGGTGTTGAAAACTCTAGTACAGAGGTTCTTAAAGGACTACCTGTACTCAGGAATTTGCTGCTGCATTACCAAGTTATTCCCTGAAACAAATGCTTAATACCTTCTTGTCTTAGTGAGGGTGGGGAGTGTTACATGACTGATGGCCAAAGACACTTTGGGTCATACTCCTACAGTGAAGACCCTGATGACTGGCAGAATGCCGTTTTGGCAGTTTATGTAGATCCAGAGCCCAGCTAATTTTTCTAGCTGTGTTTCTATTTCTATAGTGAATTATTAAGATGAAAGAATAAAACTAATGGGCCCAGAATAAGAGGGACCATTTTCATATACCAGAAAGGCTGATATTCTTAGTGCAAATTACACTACCATTAGAAAAGCTTAATTTCTGATCTTACAAAGGACATCAGCTAGGAGAAAGTGAAAGAAAAAGCCTATCATAGAGAGTTTTAGGCAGATTTCCAGAATTGCAGGGGAAAGCATTTATGGGGAAAGAGAGAGAGCAGGCAGGGTTGTGACTAAAAAGAGATGCAGTGCCACTCCGATGGAGGTCAAGTCAGAAGACTTCATCCCTTTGTCTGCATGACATGTAGAACTCACCCAGAAGAAGTGTAGTGATTTGGAAATGAATCCACATGTCTGAACCCTGCCTCTGTGTTCTGAGTTGGCAAGGGAGTCTACAAGATTTCTAGGCACCTCTTTCCCTCAGAAAGACATTCGAATGAAAAAACCCCAGTTAAGAGACTTTTACTCTTCCCTGTCCAAGGCTTCAACACTAACAGATTAATATTAAAGTTTCTTTGCACATATGCCTTTAGAAATAATCAGTGGCACCAGCCCATATCAATATTTGTTCCATGTGTTCTGCTGATCACGTTTGGATGTGCCCAGTAGGTTTCATTTCTACAGTTCTTAAGCATCTGATTAACTTGAAGTGAGGATATCAGCAATAATAAGTTATGAATGTAGTTTAAATACGGTTAACAGAATAAAAGCCATAAATCCTTACATTTTCATGTACAATTTAATTTTTGTTATTGGAAGAGTGATCCTGATATTTCAGTAGTAAATATCTATTTGACTTCTGACAGACTTTGATCTAGCTAAGCATATGTCACAAATAAAAAGTATTAGAACCAGACTGAAAGAAAAAAAGACTCATTACCTTTAGTAAGATCTTGTTCAGGGCTTCACACTAGCTCAAGTCACTGAAGTGAATTTTTACATAATGATGTGGAAAAGGAAAGATTTAAGAAACAGATTTTTGTAAAAGAAGCTGACATGTTATTTCATGGTCTAATGAGCATCTGCTGTTCCTTGTAACCTTTTAATAAGCAGTAAAAACTCAGCAAAATTATTCTAAGATGCTTAAAGGAGAGACTGACTTGCATCATGTTGTGGTTTCAATTTCAATTCTATTAAATAAAATAAAATTAAAATAACAATGAAAAAGAGGGTACAGATTTTTTTTCCTGAACAATATTTTGGAAAGTAGAACTTTTCCTAACAAATGTCATGTTTTCTTTTTACTACTTCTCACAGATTATATGTTCAATATTCAAATCAATCTGAGTTTTTTCAAAGTTTTTAGAATAACACCTCAGATATGTATTTTTTTTTCCTTTTAATTTGTAGGTGTTTTCTTATGGTTTTCAAGATGAGCTGTATTCATAAACTCACTTAGGTTGAGTTGGGTATCTGGAGATTTTTCATTATTTGGACTGCCTTAGGTATTCCCATTCATTCGGTATAAATTATATGGCTGATTTTGTAGACAGCATTTAATTGAATGCATTGCTTGTCAAAGAAGGTGGAGACTTGTCATTTAGTGTTAGCCTAATTTACATCACAGATTTGCATGTCACCTTCTCTGAAAATGAAATGCTGGGATCATACATTTCTGTATAAATCTGCAAGCTTTCTGAAGTTCTTTGACAAGAACTTTATTGTAATTTGCATAACAGTCTGTGAAACATATTGAAATTTGTCATTATTTAGTATTTTTTTTCCTTTTTTTTTTTTTTTTTTTTTTTTTCCCAGAGGGATGACTGTGCCTAAATGCCTGCTCACTTGTATCCATGGCTGGAATAATCATCTTATTTTTGAAACTTTAGATACCTCTTGAAACACTACCTTTGTAACAGTTAAGGCCAATAGGTTTGCAGGATGCCTTCAAAGCTCACCTGGGAGACTCTCAGAAATCCAGTCTCCTTAGACTAGTTAGACCCCAAAAAGCAAACAGTTCAGTGCTGCTGGTCTCATTTGTATCTTTGCAAAGTTTTCTTGCTGGGAAAAAGGAAGCCTGAGTCTTACCCTGTCATTTAGAAATAAAACTAGCCTTTGGTCACAGAGAGGCTTTTGGTCACAGGCCTTTGCAAACCTGGTGGCTCTCTATCCTTTCTGAATTTGATGTTAACCACATGAACCAAAGCACATTGCTGCTGCTTTGCCACCCTTTGCCACCAGCAACAGGCTAAAAAGGGATTTCTTGGGTTTGTTTTCTGCATGTAGGATTGTTGCACTAATGAAGCAACATGATTTTTTTGGTCTGGGAATTTTAATGTATCCTTTCAGATGGAAATGCTTCGTGTCCAATCATTAAGGCAGGAGCACTAGAAATGCAAAAGGAAACCTACCACTTTTCCAGCTTTCTTGATGCTTCTTACATGATCCTCATATTTACAATCCCTTGTCCCTGATGATCTGTATTTCCTTAAAGAAAGGGCTTTATAAAAATAAGTTCTCAAATAACCGGTGACCTCATCTAGCCTTTAAAAAATCACAGGGAAGGAGGAGATTTGACTAATGGACTTATAAAGTTTGGGGAAAGGCTGAGGCAGCCAGTCAGTGGCCTATTCTGAAATCTGAAACATGGTGGTCTCTTAGTACCACCGGTCTCATACAGTGATCATGGCTGAATGAGGCAGAATTTCATGACATATAGATGTCATTGTATACACATAAAAATATGATATTGCACTGTGTGTTCAGTGTATGCAGTACTTGGAAAATATACTGTTTATACTTGCTATCACACATAAAACAACATAATTTCAAGCTTTAGTGTTTGCATATGAATTCTGTGGGAGACTGGCTCCTTAACACAGATAAAATGTATAACTATTAAACAAATCAAAAAAATTTGAAGGGAGAACAATTCAGAGAGACACCAATTTTCTGATACAACTTGTATATACATTTATGTTTATCTTTAATGAATTAAGAAAAAAAGTAACATAAAAAGCTAATAGTAGTGCCATACATTGCTTTATCTCTCAGTAATGGGTTCCTTAAAAACTGGAGTGAAACGCGATTATTTATATCTACAATTATTTTTGAAATTAAAAATAGAATAATCAGAATGTTTAGACTGTTGACGCAGGTGAGGAAAATGCTATAAATGAACTTCAGTAGATAAAAGATGAGATATTATACTGAGGATCTTCCTTGTGCTGTCTTATCCTCTCTTAGATATATGGTTTTGAAGCAATATTTTGGTCTAACTGAACCTTTTAATATGGTCGCTTTCAGTTTATATGATTTCAATTCATCTTGTATATTCATTTCTCTGCATGTTCTCAGCTTTAAACAGTGCAGTAATCCCCCAGGATCAAATGGGAATGGATCCTTTAAGTTCAGTGCATGGTTGAGTTTTCAGAGGATCAAGACAGCACTTAGACAATGACTCATTTAGAAAGTTGAATGGAACGTTCAGAATACCAAAGGGAGCAATAGGAAACACAGTACCTCTTACTCAGGGTTTGTAAGGCCAAAAAATTAGCTGCAGTAGTATTAATCTATATTTTAATTTGAAGATTAGTTGTAAAGTCATGGAATCCTTTAATATTATTTCCCAGACTATTGTATATAAAACTGTTGAGGCCAAAGATTAATTTTTTTTTTTGGGACAGGCTGTTACTGGAAACTGAGATAAGCTGAAGCCAAATATGTTTCATTGATTTTTTAACTGTAGAGAAGCACCACTATGAGCAGAACTTAGTTCCCTTTTTTTCTTTATATAACTATAAATAGAAAATGTGATTTCATCCATTTATAAATTAAGACCTTCATTTCTCATTTGTGGTTTGTTATACACACAAGCTAAATCTGTCCTTTCATATGACACAGAATGAAGATCCCTGTCAGCTGTAATTGCTGTATGTGGAAGACAAGTGTTACATTATTTTCCCCCAGTGGAGTGAATGTTTGCCATTTTAATATAATAAAATGTTATTTTCCCCATGAGTTATTAAATAATCCAAGGCTAAATCCTTTCTCATTCTTCACTGTTAACATGTTGAAATCCCAAAATATATACTATTTTTTTGGGTGAAGTTATATTTTTATTTTTTTTTCCCAGCAGAACCCACACTTATGAATGCCAAATGAACACTAGCCAAGAAAAGAACTGAGATTCTTATCAATACAGGAACAAGGAGCTGACAGGAACGTGCAGTTCAGCTCTGGTCAGCCACTGCAATAGAGCTTTAATGAAGAAGGATCCACAGAACATCTTGTCTTATTGTCCTGACATAATGCTGCTACAGAATGCTTAAAATCAAGCAAAAAGTATTAATAACCATACTTGAAATGTGCCAGAGGTATAGAACAGGAGTAGTCAGATTTCAATAGAAGAGTGAGGAAATTGGAGACTCCAGGTACCAAATGTGGTCAACCCTGAGACAATGAGCCTAATTTATCAACTAAACCACTGACAGATCTACTGTCTTAAATCCTTTCCCTGTCTGTGTGATCTTCACAGAAAAGTGTCTTCCCACTCACCAGAAGTCTAGAAATTATACATGAAAGGGAGATTATAAGACAGGATCCTTTCTGAATGCTGCGGGAAATTGGAAAGTACAGGATTAACCTAGTCTATGGTGCAAACACACAGTGATTCAGTTGTGTCTTGGATCGCACTGTCAGTGTCAAGATAAAGAGCAAATGTCTTCAAAAGGGAAAAGCAAGTCCTATATTTGATACAGATCTCCTGCTAAAAACCAGTCTTTTGGGATACTGATGAGTGCTACTGGAACTGCACTGTTTCCAAAATGTGTTGGTGAAAGTTAAATAAATGTTTACATTTGGAGTGAAGCTGTTGGTGAAAACTTGTGACTCTTTGAAATGTGCTCCTTCATAAAATGGTCACTTCAGAATGTTTTTTCAACTCCAGTCATTAAATGAGCCAATTGTTATGAACCTGAACTATATTAGAGGGTTTCTTGGATTCAGTATTGAGCATCATCCATTAAAAATTACCTTAGAGGCACATTCTATATCAATGTGTGTTTCCATCCTGCTAGCAGCTTCATTCTGGTGTCTCTGTTAATAATTCCCTAAGGTAAATCCCTCAGGGCACGTTGTGCAAAACACAGCGCTTAAGATTCCTTTTCATTTCTGTATTTTGCACACCTTGTCTAAAGAGAGATACACTGAGAAGTCCTGGAAAAAATGGGATAATTACCATTGCTTTTCCCAAAGGCTGAGATTAAAAATATTTCCCTTCATGTAGTTCCTTCCAAAGGCAGGAAGTAAGCCATCTTCCTCTGCTGTCTGTGAAACTATTCCTGTGAGTATTTATTTAAATAAAATCTGTAATTCTGCTTTCTATTTATGAGAATTTTAACTTTTCCCAAGATATTTCAGAGATATCGGGGGTTTTTTCCAGATTAGTTGGCAGAACGAAAAAAAAATTTAATAATAGACCTGTTTCAGACAAGCAGTGTTTGTCTGTTATTCTGAAAACACTTTTGTACAGACAATTTTGTGGATTAGTTCATGGTAACTTCAGTAGGTTTCCTCTTTTGTTTATAAATAAGTATATACCTCAATTTCCTATCTAAATCACTACTTGTATTCTAAAGTAATCATGCAAATTATTGGTGTCTTGGTTTTTTAATGTGGTTTTTTTTTCTTTCAATTATGTTTGTTGGGTTTTTTTATTTGAGCCTTGGGAATAAAAATCTTAAATTAATTTCTGAACACTTTTCTATGAAGATCCATATTCTGATACTTACTGTGTGAAACACCATTCTGCACAGGCTTGGTACGTTCCATAAAGTGCCCCATTTAACAGGCCCCAGAAAATCATCTCCCTTTGTCTGTACTGTTCAACTTTAGCTATTAGATTAAACAACACTCCAACAGGGTGTGCTGGAAGTGCTTAGAAATGGTTCGCTTGCTCTGTGTCCACAAGATGTCAGTGTGGATTCTTAAGTCACTTCTACTATCACTCTCTGCCTTATATTACTGAAAACAATCGTGACAAACTCGGGCAATCCCTCAGCAGACATTTCCTTTGAAGCTGAAAGGAGTATCCATCATGTAAAAATCCCATTATTGACCTGGGTCTGATCTCTGCCGTTTAAAGGGATCAGGCTGGTGTTTCTAATCTTTCCTTGGAGGAGAAGTGCTAAGTTTGGATGTGTCTAGTGAGCACAGAGAGCAGTGAAACTGCTCTGACAGCTGACAGCAGCAGGGCGGGTGGGTTTGAGCAGCAGAAGACACTGCTGAGTGTCGGGTACCCAATCTGGAGCAGAAACAAGTTGCTGATGGCATGAGGCTGTGAAAGCTACCCAAAATCGCTCAGAGACTGGGCTTGTTAGGCTAGGATCATTGCATGTTAATGGAGCATAGTGATTAATGTATTTATTTATTTATTAAACATGAATTAATATTTCTGCATTGACTTGCATTGCTTTGTCTGGGTGCTAACACGTATTTGGTTTTAACTGGTTATCTCAGCCTAACTAATGTTGATTAGCCATAGGTGCTGCATATTCATCTCCTTCTGTTTAAAGCCTGTTAAGCTTGGCGATTTTAGCTCAGGTTGTTTACTGTGTCTTGCTATTTATACATCCCTGTAGTGAGGGAAAAAGCCAGCAGAATTTGGTAAGCTTTCAATGCCCAAATTGCTACTGCTTAAATCCCACTGAATTTTGTCTGAGTTGCCAGCTTTTGCTGGGGAGAATTTGATTGACCTTAATACTATGGATATGTAGCACATAAGAGGCATTTAATCAAGTCCCACACACCACTGCTTTGATAGCCTGCTTGAAAACTCTGAACAGATCCTGATAAACATTTTATTAGAATGTATTTTTAATCAAAATACTTTACTTCATGTAGCTAGATATAGGAGCTATTTACAATTTATTTTTTCTTTAGATAAATGAACTAAAGTGAACTGTAGTTAGTAGACTACTTTATAAATAATATTCTTCAAGTGAGACTTGAAGAAAAACAATGGCTTTGAACCAAAATTATGATACAGCTACAGAAAGCATTTTCTAGCAGTATGCATAAAAAAGAATGTGAGTGATGTGCCTTGTATAGCAGAACCTGGTTTTACTTCCAATATGTCTCTCAGCATAAGGCAAACAGCAGGGAATCCACATCTATCAAAGCCAAAGCTGCATTTTCTAGGCAATTAAAAAGAAGCTTAAAATTGTATCCTTTGCCTATCATAAGGAAGACTGCATTTTTATCAGGAAAAGTAGAAGTGGAATAATACATTAAAAAACTTTGAGAAGATTTCAGGTTGCAAATGTAAATACATGTTTTGGTTGTGTTTTACAAGGCAAATTCTTCTTGTACTCTTTCATTACATCGGATGAACTGATATATTCTTTTGTCTGATTTTTATATCATACTTTTCTGTGTAATTGCAATTCAGATCATCTTTAAATGTAGCTGAAATGTGAAAGGTGTGAGAATCTGAAGAAACACTGTGTGCTTCCCATGTTTATCACACTGTGAAAAGCTGCAGTGTTATTTAAAATAAGATGATGAAATATTAGATCTTAGATATTTGTGGGGGACAATTCTTTTTAAATGTTAAGATAGTACACTACTGTTCACAATTAATAATTTGAGTCTTTGAAGTTTTATGATTCTCCAGTTATTTGTTATGTCCCCGGCATGTTTTCAATATTTGTATTACAGATGCCTTCTCTCATATTCCCTTTGTCAGGGACCTTAGGAGTAGATAATGGGAAACACTCGAAATATAGTTCCAAATTTGGGAACATACTCAAGTGTTCTTTTGGGTTCCACTGACTCAAATGAAAAAAGAAAGGAATTGTCTGGGATTTTAACCTATGCAAGTATCTTTGTTTTATGCAAGCATAGAAGAAAATATCAAGTGTTGAATTCTTGTCAGTACCATGTGTTCTGCTTACTCAGTCTTTGCTATGGATTCAGTCTTTGGTACAGAACACTTGGTTTTTGCTTCTTTCAAATAAGATCACAATTCCTGAAAGACATGATCTTAGGATAGTGTTATTGACAGTAGCCAACTGGACTATCATGTGCTGATAGATGTTACCAGGAGTTAAAGGACAGATAGATGCCCCATACCTTTCACCTCATTAGGTTACACTGATGATACTTCAGTGAGGTTTGGACTTATTTCAGAACGAAGGAATTGCTGAAGGCAGCTAATGCCTGCCCACTATTTTGGGACTGTGCTTCCAGACCAGTATCTGACAAAGCTTTGATGATCTGTTTAAGGGCAAAATTACTCCTTTTTGTAGGTATGGAAACAACAATAAAAGCGCTATTCTGACTGATAAACCTCCCTATACATGTGACCATATTTTGTGATGGTCAAATGACCATGTTTGGGGATATTTTTCATCTAGTCTCTTAAGGAAAAATACACTAGTCTTCTGCCATCCTCTTAATTCCCCCTAAGGATATGAACCCTTAGGGCCATTAAAACAAAATTTGAAAGATGTGGAAAACAGCTCCAAGATAATGAAATTCCTTCAAACTCCACAAAATTTGTGAGGAGAAGGAGTCAAATCAGTTCTCCACATGGAGAAAAAGGCAAGTATCACCCCGTGGAAGGGCAGCACCTCAGAGGGCGTGAGCAACTCTGGATGTGTCTGGAGTGCATTGCTGATAATTTCCTGACACAGGTGACCAAGCTGTTGATGACAGGAGATGCTGTGATGGATTTTATTCCTGGAAAAAAAAAAAAAAAAAAAAAAAAGAAAAACAGTCTGGGACTGTGAAGCCTGGGGGCAATCTTGGCTGTAGAGACTATGAGTACAAGAGTGAACAGTTCAGGATCCAGAGATGAGGTAACAAGGTAAAAAGCAGGATCACAAACTTTGACTTCAGGAGAGAAGGCTTTGGTCTGTTCAGAGACCTGCTTAAAAGAATACCATGGGAGATGGACCTGGAAGAAAAAAGGATTCAGAAGAGCTTGTCAGTTTTCAAGGACAGCCTCCACTGAGCTAAAATGTTGTTGAACCCCATGTGCAGGAGAATGGCAGAAGGCCTACAGAGGTGAACTAGTAGCTCCTAATTAAACTCAGACTAAAGAAGAAACACACAGGCTGAAGTTTCTTCAGGTAACTATGCAGAAAGGAAATGTAGGAACACTGTTCAAGAGTGAAGAAGTAGGGTTAAGAAAGTCAAAGTGCATCTGGAATTGAATCTGGAAGGGAACAGGGTGTACCACAGGATGAGCTTCTACAAGCACACTGACAGCAAAAAGAAGACTAGGGCAAACATGGGTCTTGCACTGAACTCAATGGAGAACCTAGTGACAAAGTATATGGAAAACACTGAGGTACTCAGTGCTGCCTTTGCCTCACTCTCCACCAGTGTGATTTGTCTTTAGGAATTCTTGGCCCCTGAAATGGTGTGAAAATCCAAAGCAAGGAAAACTTAGCTTGGGTAGAGGAAAATTAGATTAGGGAATATTTATACAAATTGGATCTTTAGGATGTACCCACAGTTATGAAGAGTGCTCGCCAATATCTTTGAAAAGTCATGGTGATGAGGAAAGACTTCTGAGAGCTTGAAGAAATCAAATGTCACTCTTATCTTTAAGAATATCTAGGAGGATCTGAGGAACTCCAAGCTGGTCACCCTCACCTTGATTCTGGGAAAAGGTGTGGAGCAAATAATCATAAAAAACTTTTGCAGATCTAGAAAGGACAAGAATGTGATTTAGTATAGTCAGTATGAATTTAGTGAAATGATGCTTAGCCAACTCCGGTGTCTTTTATGAGGAAATGACTAGCTAGGTGGATGAGGTAAGAGGACTGTATGTTATTTACCCTGACCTCAGCAAGGCTTTTGATACTGTATCCCGTAACATACTCATAGACAAAATAAGAAGCATTGGCTAGATAAGTGAGCAGAAAGGGCTGTGACATGCCATCCAGAGACCAGTCAATAGTGTATCCCAGGGTTGATTATGGGTCAATATTGTTTTAACACTTTCACTGATGACCTGCTTGATGGGACAGACAGCACGCTGAACAAGCTTATAAGTTGTTATCACATTGGGGGGATACACCAGGGGTCACTAAGATACAGAACTTGATTGTATTGCCGACCAGAGGAACCACAATAGGCTAAAGTAATGGTCCAACAGGAGTCCCATGAAGTTCAAGAAAGGGCAATGAAAAATTTTACCACTGTGGCAGAATAACCCCAGGCAGTGCTGCATCCTGGGGCCTGACCAGCTGCAAGGCAGCCTTACAGAGAGAGCCCTGGGTGTCTCAGTGAACAGCAAGTTTAACATCAGCCAGCAACATCCCCTTGCAGCAAGAAAGGTCAAGAGCCTTTTGGACTGTGAAAAGTGTTGCTAGCAGGAAAAGGGAGACTATTCTTCCCCTCTACTCAGATGAGACTATATCTGGAGCAATGTGTCCAGTCCTGGGCTTCCCACTACAAGAGATATGTGGGCTTAGCAGAAGGAGTTGACTGAAGGGCCATGAAGAGGATGAAGAAACTGGAGCACATGTAGTATGAGGAGAGGCTGAGCTGGGACTGTTCACCTTGGAGAGGAGAAGGCTCAAGGGGAACCTTATCAATGTAGGTTGGTATCTGGTCAAAGGGACTAAGGAAGACAGTCTTTGCAGTGGTATCCAGTGGATGGGAAAGAGGCCACGTGCACAGGCTGAATGCAAGAAATTCCACTTGAACCTAAGGATAAAATGTACAGTGTGGGGTGTCAGGCACCAGGGCAAATGGCTCACAGAGGTTGCAGAATTCCCTGAATTCCCTGTGTGGATCTTATCGTATCATAGATTTTTAAATAGAACTCATATTTGACTTGAGAAATGAATCCTGCTTAAGAACTAAGAGCATAATTGGCACTCAGGTTCAATGTTATGATAATGTCTCTTCTCCATTAGCAGAAGAATCACTTAGTACTAGTCTCACTAGCTATGTTGATTGCAGCAAGACTTTTTTTTTTTTTTAATAAGTTTGAGACATCTGGTCTGTTTCACTTTGAAATTAGTTTCTAAAGTGCTTTCTGTTTATTTTAGATGTGGACTACTTTGGAGAAGACTAACATCATGCTTGACATTTAAAAGTCAGATCTCCAAGTTATCATATGTATTATCCTGTGAATATATAAAGGTTGTGGTAGCCAAGCAATTTTGTCTTTTGAGGCTGCTTTTCTGCAGGTGAGTTTTTAAATTAGAGTAATGAAATTATCCATGATTTTGTTCCACTGAACTTTTAATATGATCCCACACAGTACGTGTATCCCATACAGTTATATTCTTCAGCTAGAGAGCTCATGATCTGATGGAAATATGGTCTTATCTGAGGGGACAGAGAAGGGTGTTCTTGTCATTAGTGTTGCCCAGAGAGATAAGAAATTTGGGGTTAATTACAGTTTTTTACTTAAGCTTCCTTTAAGATCATTATAAGTTTTATTTGTTGAAAATTACCATAATAATATCAAAGCTGAAGTTGTAGCAAATGCTTCCAGTTCGTTTGCTCTGCTAATTACTGTGACTTTTCTTCTCAGGCTAGGATAGAAATTCTTTTGTACTCTTGCCTGGTTTTCTGACTATTTAGATAATAAGATGTTGGGTTCATGGGTTGATATGTAATGCACGTTTTTATCATGTTTACACTCAATATCATCACTGGAATTATAATAGCAATAAATAAACATAAAAATCATCCTAACAACTTGAAGAAGATAAATTGGAACTACAGTAATGCTGCCAAGTATATACCTTTTATCGAATCTAATTATAAAGATGCTTTGCCTACACAGTTAATGCATTAGTAAGGATTGACTTAATTTACTAAAAGGTGCCACGAAAGATTTCTGAAGCACTATTACCTTGCCCTAAATGCTACAATAGCTAAATAAATAAATAAATAAATATTTCATTCAATCCATGTAGCTTTGGGACCCACTTAACAGAAGCCAATAAGTTTGTTGGAAGGGTTTATATAAATCAATAGAAGTGAAAAAAAAAAATCCATAAGACAACCCTCAAGCAACTGGTTAATCTCTGCCATTCCCTATTGTCTGGGTCAGGAGTTTAATCAGACTTCTCAAGAGACCACTACAATGTGTGTCTGAAAATCAGTGTCATTGACATTGTGTTATTGGAACAATAATATACCTGTTTCTGCTGTAAATGACTGTTTAATATCCAAAAATTGGTCTGGTTTCTGAGAGATCAATGAGAAGTAGTTTATCTTTTGTCACAGGGGAGTTTACGATTATGCCTTAATCTTATTATAGCTCTCAAGAAAATCAAATGAAGTCTTAATATAGCAATAGAGTTGCACAGCAAAAGTGTAGTTTAAGGTTCTGTTGGCATGTCTGTTTTCAATCTTTTATTCCAAGGAGGTATAACCTAACATTGGATCTGAGCTAAAGCTTGGCATAGTGATCTAATCACTATGGTAGATTATTCCAAATACGGTTACAATGAAAAAAGATTTTTGGTGTGCGAATAATTATATTCAACAGAATACAACTTTAACAGTGACAGATATCTGTGTTTAGGTTTCTCTTCATTAAAAACAGGAAAGCAAAAAATCTATTTCTCTTTTCAAAATTGCTGAAAAGATATGTTCAGGTTAGCTGAACTCAGAATATCTTTGAGTACCAAGAAAAAGCAGGGCTAATCCTGGTTCCTTTGAAGCCTGCTAAAGGTTTTCCATTGACTTCAGAAGAGTAGAGATTTATATGCTCAATCAGAAACAGAATTTATCCTCATTCTCAGTCTGACTGAGAGCTTTCCTCATGACTTGCATCTGTTATTTGTGTCAGTAGGGTAAAGTGACAATTGAATGCAATTTGCTCATAGAAGATGGATTGTGTAGTAAGGCACAAACAGAACTTCTGTCAGAGTCCCACTGAATTCACTATCAAGTGTTCTGTTGACTTCGACATCCAGAAAACTCAGTGTTTATATATCAAAAGCAAGATATGCACAGACATGGAGAAAGAAAAAACCCATCAACAAGAGAATTTTTCAGTGTTTTGGGATTATATAACAGTTTTGATGGCCATTGCTGATCCAAATCAGCAGTGGTATTTTAAAATCAGATGGTAATTTAAAAATACCATGACAGCATCAAGCTGTTGCTTGTCTTAAATCCAGTATTTCTCAGGGTTAAAAAACTGATATTGGGCACTTGTAGATACAGAAAAATAAATTAAAAAAAAAAAAAAGAAATAACTTGAAACCCAGTCAGATAAATTTGACATTTTCCAAAAATATTTGGCATCAACGAAAAAATTTGGGGTTAGAAGAGAGTTATAGAATGAACACAAATGTCTTCCTGTAAAGAATGCTAACTACAAATTTCTGATTACTAAGACCCCAGTTAAATGACTCTTGCTTTGTGTGAAATACGGAAATTATGTGAAAGAGAAGGTGTATACCTACACAGTCAGACACATATTTGGGTAGTTCTTTTCCTTTGTTACTGAGAATCAGCACAGTAACGAGTGGGGAAAGATCATAGTTGGACTATTCATCTAACCAAACATCATCAAAATAGTTGTTCAGTTTCTTTGGACCTTGGAAAGGTGTTGTAATGTGCAAGGAGGGTTTCTTTTTAAAGTGGTTTCCTGCCAAGGCATGCCTTCAGTGCCTGCCATGATATGAGTGACAGGAAGGAGGACACAGTGTGAAGGCTGTGTTTCTCTCTCTTGCCTGGCAAGCTTCTCAGGGATATTGGGATCCTGTCATTGTAAAAGCAGTTGCAGCTGTATGGCAAGAGTTATTTTAACCAAAACAAAAGTTATTTTAAAGGCCAGATTAATTAGGTCACACATAAGGAGACCCTGCTATGCATGAAGGAGACGCAGAGAGAGCTATGGCAGTGACTATAATTTGGCATATGTGCTCGTCTGTTCCATCAAGCCCCAAAGTGAGCTCATGCACTGGGGTTCCATGTCACCTGGTGCAAACACAGAGGGGGTTTTCAGATATCCATCCATTCACAGATCTAAGCTCTGTTTCTCTCAGAAAAGTTGCAGGCTGCACTCATCCTGGATGCACTCGGTAGGGTATCTTTCTCATTTCTGCCTGCCCCAATTTGCTGTGTAGGTGCTTCTCCCACATGAGCACATTCACTAAAGAAAGGCCATCTGTTCCTCTCTGTGATTTTTTTTCCCCACTCTATTGAAATACCATTAAAACAGATCACTCTTCTCTCTTTTGTTCAGCCTTATTCTTTTGAATAATGATAGTTTGCAATTCACCAGCAATCGGCTGTGAGCAAATAAGTACAGCAATTCCATCACCTGGCAGATCCTGCAAGGACGTTATGTGACAAGGTTTTCATGTGCAAGTCTTCATGTTTCTTTTAGAACTGCACATGCAGTTTTGGTTCACAATCAGGTATCATCAAACCTCACAAACCTGGGGCAAGTCTGTCTCAGAGGTCTCTGTCTAAATGCCATGTCATGGATTTTCATCATGCAACCTTCAGTACAAGGTGATTTGCAGCCCAGAAAAAGTATGGGAAAGAAACACTTGTGCAGACCTTAAAAGCAAGAAGTAATAGTGATCATTTCACCTATGCTTGACTTTAAAGAGTGTATCTTAATTAATAATAGAATCTTCTTTTTCAATATATAGTCATTGAGGGTTAGTTCCTAAACAAAAATGCTGCCTTAATTCACCACTGAATTTTCACAGCACTTTACCTTCTTATCTTCAGCACTTATTACATTTTACAAAAATCCTGCCTTTAGGTACTGTACCAAACCCCAGTAACTACTCATAATGATGTAGATATCCCCACCTGTTTCGCAGATCAGTGATTGTGGTATGAGGTGGTCTGGGAAAATAAGCTGATTTTGTCTGATTCTTTTGATGTCTAAAAGGAAAGTTTGTTGATGATTTAAGATAACTTTTAAGATTCACTTCACTGCTAACTTCTGCATTATTCCTCCTGTAATCTGTTGAAAGCAATACCAATATTCTTCTTGCCATTGATATTTTCATAAATTAGGTGAAGGTAGGTAGTCACTAGTGTTTGTGAAGGATTTTTGATATGGAATTTTGTTTTCTATCTCTCTTCCTTTTTCCTTTACAATGCAGAAAGGACAGTTAACAGCAGGAGTTGCGCAGCAGGAGTGTAAGGGTTAATCCACAGTTTTGTATTTATGAAGACAAAGTAGCCTGCTAAATATAAAAATTCCTTTAATTTCTCAGGTCTGTACAATGGGGAAATCCTGCACAGTTGAGATGGGTGCTCGGCTGGAGGAAAGCCAGAGAAGTGCAGTGGGGAGTATAGTGGGCTCCCTCTCCATTTTCCTAAGGGGAAATGATCGGCTCACCCTGGAGGAAACATTCCACCAGCCCAAACACTAACACAGTTACACAGCCTTAGGAAACATGTCAAACTTCATTGCAATCTGAATAAGAATGTGGCTTTTTTAAAAACCTAACATTTAAACAGAAAAAGAAAAAAAGATTTTGAAAATTATTTATAGCAAAACTCATGCTATAGCAGTTTCTAAAGATATGCTGGTGTCTGTTGTGAACAGCAGCATACCCGTACTATTATTATTATTATTATTATTATTATTATTATTATTATTTGGGGATGAGCAGGGAGAAAATGAACCAGTCAAACATTTACTTTTTCACAGATTTTAAGGTGAGAAAGAATCGTATTCTTCTCTGATCTGCTTCACAAATCTTTTCTGGTACCTTTTATTTACAAGTATAATGAGCTTAAATAATAGTGTCAGGAGCCTATGAATGAAAGCAATAAACAAATGATACTTCATTTGTGTAGCTCCACATACCATGTTTTATATTCATAATATATTTTAAATAAGTTGATGGGGAGCAAATCGTCATCATTGTCTGAAAATGCAGAATGTTCAACTTAGGGAAAAGATGAGTTTGAGGCTCTGAGTGGAACATCTGCTGTTGGGAATATGGGCAAGGCGCACACACAGATGAGCTATACCTCCATCCATCCATCCATCCAGCCAGCCAGCCAGCATCCAGCATCCAGCCTGCCATCCATCCATCCAGCCATCCATCCATCCACTTCATCTGACATGTATTTTACCTCTTTTACTGGGTGTTAGGTGGCTTGTGGAACCTACCTGCTGAGGATCAGTGTAATCAAATCTTCATAGGCAGTATAGAAGGGAATTGTTAAGCAATCTAGAAACATAACCCAGTTACATTTTCTGATGTTTTACAGTGTTTGGTGTTTTCAGTATATATATTAACAAATACCATGAGATGTAGGACATGCGTAAGATGCAAAAATGGGATTTTTTAATTTATTTATTCTTGTAGATCAAAACAAATTAATGGGGGAGTCATAATGATGCTTTTTAATTTCACTCGTGAGTGTCTGATTAGGTACTCACTGCTACTTCCTGTTGAGCTCCTTTAACTTTAAGGAAAGACAACCATGTCCTTTAGAAAGTCCAATGGAAAACATATTTTAGTTCAATTATTGTCATTTTCAACTGAATGGCTTCAACATCACTGATTGACTTCTAGGATGCTAAAGCGTCTCAAAGAATTCAGTTCATGTCTTTTGTGAAGTTGCATAAGAATAAGTTAAAATGGAGGTGAAATGAAGAATGAATTAAGGTAAATTCATAGGTTCTTAATTTCCTTAATCAGTGAAAAATATTGCATTAAATTATAATTCCTTCCCTGATGCCTCATTTGATAACTTCTTGTAATTGTTCTCCAATTTTTCTAATTCTCTGTTTCATTACTGAACTGTTTTCATTGAACATTACTTGCTGCTCTGGAAGACAAAATGATTTTGCCCATAAAATCCATTGATTACATGCTTCAAAGTTGCTTTGAACTAGCTTAAATTATCAGTGCTACTTTATAATAATGAAGATTATGTTAGACAGAGTTGTGATAAACATTTTCAAATTCAGGGAGCTTTTTAATAACAAAATCCAGTATCAGCTGAAGGGCATATCTCTTACTGGTAGCTGTCAAGGGAATCAAAGCAGCCTTTATTTTTAATTAAGAGATCTCATTTAGATGACTGAACAAAAGTGGGACAATTTCATTCTGGAGAGTCTTGAGTGCACAGAGGAAAGGATGGTTAGTAAAGAGATAGACACTTTGCATCAATGAGGTTGAGTTAACATTTCTTCAACTTACTCCAAAAAAATTAATAATTTCTTTTTAGATATCTGTCTCCACAAGTTTTTCTTATATTTTGCTTTTTCCCCTAAAGCATTAGAGAAGCAATATTAGAAGTGCAATATGTAAACCCTTTAAAAGTGTGTTGGTAGATGCTGACATGAGAATATTGTTTTATTCTTGGTTGATGTCCTGTTGCTTATTTAGGAAATAGATAGTTTAAAATGACAAGATTATTGAATCTTGTAAGCTGAAAAATTGGATAGATACTGACTTTTTTTTTTTTTTCTGGTTTATGTTACTTTTAGATCTTTTCTCACAATTTAGAAATGACTGGAAGCACAAAGAAATCTATTGAATTTCTAGAGAATGGACTTTGATTCTCTGATTTATACTGGTGAGAAGTTTCTTCAGCATATGTGACAAAAATGTAATTACCAGACAAACTAATTATTTATGAGTTTCTGTTGTTGTGATGTGGGGAAAAAAAGTAATTCATAGCCCATTTCTACCCTCATAGAACTGCCCAGAGAAAACCAGCTATCTAGTTTCACTCAAAAGCATGGCAAAGTCATGCACTCCTTTAGCTGTCTGTGTTTGGTTGAGCTAGTGTTGTGTATCATGATGAAACAGCTCAGTATCATTGGAAATACTTAGTTCAAGTCCATATAAGAATTTTCCTAGTTCTCTAAGCTTTTGCCAAAACAATCAGAAAAGTAGATCTTTGCTTTCAACTGAATCTTTCATCACAGATTTGCATTACGAGATTAGAAGACAGGGTGCTTAATCTCGCTTGTTTTGAACGTGTGATCCCTTGCAAGAGTTTCATATTGCTTTTGTCAACTCTGTCAATGAGTAATTGTTGAATATAATATTGAGTCCCAGTGTATCTTTGTTACCTTATAGATCATATTATCATACATAGATTTATTCAGACATGATGGAGGTACTCTACTTTTCTGTGGGTATAATTCACACCACTCCTACATATTTTTAAAGTTTTTCATCCAGTACAGATTCTCTGGAGAGCAGAAGGGACTGACCAAATATCTCTATTTGCTGGCCTTATTCCATCACATATTTATTACATTGATACTGGTGCTCCTCACAGTTTTTATTCCTCTTTAAAATGAAGGTGTTGCTCAGCAATTGCAGGGACTGAGACTGAACTCCAGTGAATATTGACTGTTATTGGCTGCAGTTTAATGTTGCCTAAATTACATGAATAATCATCACTCTTTATTCTTTAACACTATCTTTGAAAACTACTCATTTGTTTTTTTAATCTCTCTGGGGACAGTACTATGCAATGGAGATGCCATCTGCCATCCTGTCTGAGACCAGCCCTGCAAATGCAATGCCATCATTGTGTTGCTGTCACAATCAGAGCATATAATATGTTGATGGGATAATTGCCTTGAATGCCACCAGCTTCCAATTTGAAGGTAACAAATTCCAGAACTAAACAGGATTCAAACGCAGGAATTGTTCTCTTGTCTCTTATGTTTCTTCCTCTTCACGGTCTGCTCCTCTATAAAAGGAATACAAGTGCAAACAATTCAATAGTTATCACTTTCATAAATGGTATGAAGTACATTGTTTCCAGGTCTATGGAGGTTTAGAAAGGCCTGAAGGGGTGGTGGCACCATTGAATCTACACACTTGTATGAGGTACTTTCTCAGATTGCTCAGGATTTGGAGGCAAAGACCTCACCCGAAGGTCATTTACCAGAAGACCACATTTCACCGTTAATTGCAGAGGAAATTAAGTAATATTCCTCATTTAGATTACAAAGCCTGGGTGGAGCACATTCAGATTGAAAAGTCTAGCCTGAGTAGGAAGAGGGAAGCTTATTCTGTGACCCTTACCATTTCGACACCACATTTTGAAATACTCTTTTTTTATCACCCTTTCCTTGCTTTTGTTTTTGTGATAACTTAAAATGCACTCCGTTTTTATAACTGCAAGTAGAAGAGGTTTAATTCCTAGATATTGAAACCTTATTTGTTTTTACTGAATTCAAATGCATTTTAATTTGGGTTCAGTTCTGAGTGACTCTCCATGAATTCACACAGTGTGATCATCTGGACTGCAGTGCAGAGGCACTGGCTTGGCAGTTAGTCAGGCACTTGACCATGATGGTTGGGGTTTCAGTGAAAGATTCTTGAGTGATTAGCAGAAGTTTTCTCAGAAGATGATGCTGCTGTAAGGATTTACTTTCCACATTTAGAATCAGTAACATAAGTGAATGCACAGAACATGCAACAGATCAGTTTTATGTATTCCTAGCACAAAATGTTAGAACTGTTTGACAAGAGATGGGTGTTTCTGATGAGTACTTTGTTTCTATACCCATTTGCTGTATATTCTTTAGGTTAAGACCTCTCTAGATCCTCGAGATCTTGTGAGGTGCTCATGCAACTGTGATGGTAACAATATAAATTAATAGATGGATATAGATCAACACAGAAAGAATATTTTACCCTTTGCAGTTATACATAG
Source organism: Anabacerthia variegaticeps (assembly GCA_035583185.1). Classification (NCBI taxonomy): domain Eukaryota; kingdom Metazoa; phylum Chordata; class Aves; order Passeriformes; family Furnariidae; genus Anabacerthia; species Anabacerthia variegaticeps. The sequence continues at coordinate 55,376,069 of JAWWEW010000078.1, read as the reverse complement.
AGAGAATGAGGAAAATTCACTATAATGACTTAGTACCTTAGAAGTCCAAATTTATTTAATTTATGAGAAGGTTGTTTCACTCCAGCCTGACGTTTTGCAAGCCAGCTCTGATTTAAAAATTCTGAAATTGTTTTTAAGAGAAACAGAGGCCAAGGAAATATATCCAACATTGGAACAACACCTTCTTCTTCAAGCTTGGCATTGTGCTCAGTGTAGTTGATGCATTTGGTCTGCATTGTGGCCAAAGCAGAGTGTCTTCAGGCCCATCTGTGTTCTGCCATGAAGAACCTAAGTGAGTGGTGTGTGGTGGCTCCATAACTTTTGAGCATCAAGTTTGTAAGATTAGGCAAGGTCTAACTTTCTGCAAATGTCCCAGAATTATTTTGAAATATTTTGACCCTTGAAGCACCTTCAACCAGATATGCAACCTTATCAAAGGTTTGAGAAGGAAATTATGTCTGGGAAGCAACATCAGTTACATTTGAAATTATTCTATTTTATAAGAGCAATAGATTTCTCATCTATGAACCATGTTGGTGAGCCACCAGTAATTTGACGAAGGTATGGAAAGTTGTTAGCACATTTCTTCTTCCTGTTGCTAGGGAAACCATGCTGTGTGTATCTGTGTTCACAGTGCCTCTATTTCTTTGCAACTTCATTGGATAACAAAAGTACAACTGAACATTTTCTATTCTGTTAGCTACATCATCATTAAAAAATTATAGAAAACCAGCATGGGTAAACTGAATTTAACTAATTATGTCATTTATCTTTATTATTTTGGGGGAATTTCCCAACTAAAGCATTCTTAACTTAGTTATGACTAAATTTGATTCCATGTTTGATTTTTGCAGGCTCTAGAGTGCTAATGCATTTTTACTCCACATTTTGCGATAAAACTGTTGTTTGATATTTGCTCATGTGACACTAAAAATAAAGTACAAAACTGGTATATAATGTCAGAAATTACTTGCAGAGATGCTTCTGATATAGGTAAGTGTAACTTGTAATATGTAAAGTAAATGTTTTATGATGTTGTACTTCCCTGTAGCAATAATTTACTAGTTAGAAATAAGTGATTATATTTACACATCAAAAAAACTCCCCCAAAAAACCCTACCACTTTTTAAAGTTGGTAAGATATTCCAGCAGTATCAAAAGACTTAGGGAGCCTGTTCTGAGTAATACATTGACAGGAATGATATACAAAAGTATGATATGCATTAACATAATATTACCAGAGACTGTTTTAAGGTTTCTAGCACTTTATAGTCTTCAAAAACATTTGTCTCTACAGTTGTGGCTGCTCTTATAATGTACTATAAGATGCATATTCATTTTTGTATGAATTTTTTTGTATATAATTTTCTACAGTGCAAAAAAGCAATCTAACACTCAATACGTTCTCCATTACATGTTGACACTGAGTTCTTTCTTCATGGCTCCTCAGAAGACTTGACACCTTAAACTGAATCAACAAATTCCTGGTTCAAGCTGAATATGAGGTGTTTATCACTAGCTAATAGAAATTCTCCCCGTGGACCAACAATAAATGGCACACTTTGTCAGTGGTTTCAGAAAGCTTTCTGGATATAAGTAGAAATTTCTGATTTTGTTTTGTACACTGAAAAGTAGTGAGATTTTTTTCTTAAGGATAGACTTTGTTGTTCTTGCCACAGGCTTTTCTGCCTCAGTCCTGTCTCTGTCCTACCACTGGCCTCCTAACCAGCCTACTTTTCAAAGTCCACTTTGTGGGCTTGGCATATCATTCTTAGTTTCCTTCTTAATTAATTGTGATTCAGGGCTTTGTTAATTCTCCTCCTTTTCTTTTAAAACCTCAGTTCCCTGTTACTGCCTTCCTCCAGTATCATCTGTCTTGCCTTCTCAGTGGCTGACCTCTGGCCAGAATTGATGTCCCTCCCATCCTTCCACTAGCAGTTTCCCTTCATGGATTCCCATCTTTTAATCCCTTATTTTCTTTCTTTTACCACCAACCTGTCTACACAACACCATTCATCTTCCCTAATGTCTGAAATACATGGCTTCCTTCTGTGGATCTGTCTAGATACTGATGGAGACACCTAATCCCTTTGTAGCCAGGAGCAATCAGATGCAGTCACTGTAGACAAGGGCCCAGGCTCCCCTCAGCGGTATGATCATCTCTCATAATGAGTTGGGGTACCCTGGCTATCAGGAAAAAATTTTTCACCCAGAGGGAGGTAGAGCACTGGAACAGGCTCCCCAGGGAAGTGCTCACATCACCTGTTAAAGAAGCACTTGGCTGACACTTTCAGGTTCATGGTTCTTGGCGTGTCCTGTGCCGGGCTGAGGGTTGGATTCCATGATCCTGACGGGTCCCTCCCAACTGAGCATATTCTATTAATCCATATTTTCTTTACCCCAGTACAATCTTTGCACTCTTCTCTGTCTCCCCTCTAATATTTTCTTTTCTTGTGACTTAGTCTTCTCTCTTACTGCTTCTAAATGTAAATTTTGGCAGCCTATTCTTCTTACCGTTATACTATTTGCGGTTATTTACAGTGAGAAATATCTGCTCCTTTCTTAAACTATGAAGACTCCTTCAAGGTCAAGTTACCCAGGAGTAGACCAAGAGCCCTTTTATATTATTATTTTCTTGACCAATGTTTCAGGTAATAGATGAAGACAAGTATCATTCTTGGTAGGAAGTAAGGGAGGTTAGAGAAACCACAACTTTTAAGAAACAATATAAATGGCTAAAGTCCCTTTTCTAATCAGTGGTAGAGTGCTTTCCTCAGTGAAGATAACTGATGTTGAAAATGCTCTTTCACCCTTAGAAAAGAGCTCTATTTTAGGGTAGAAAAGAATCCTGTGTGCCACAACAGAATCTTATTACAGAATGAGAAGACACAGAAAAAAGTCTTTGGGCAGGAATTGGAACTGGATAAGGTTTGTTCAGAAACTATCAAAATCACAAACCTAAGAAGAACTAAAAGCTGAATTTTTATCACTGAGTAACATAGAGTTTCCAATGTATTAGAGTTAAATTTATGGTCTTTTATTTATGCAATTGTATATGTTACTGAAGTGAACAGCTGGGTGCTATTGCTTTTAGTTTCTGACAGATGCCAAATGAGGTCAGTTACAGAGTTCGAGCTGATTTGTGTGGGGTGAGCACTAGAACTAAGTACTCTGTTCGGTGCACTTAGATTAAAGGGCCATATGCAACTTTAAGAGGATTTGATCTGCTTTCCAGTAGGAGCTGCTGTCTTAATTGTCCACAGTTCAGGCTGGCAGCGTGATTAATGTACAACAAAAAGTGTGTAAAAGGGATACTGGTCATAGTGCATGTATTTGTATGGTTAGTTGGGTTTTCCATTTCTGGTGCACTGTTTTTTGTTTGTTTGTCATTTTATTTTTTTTTACTTACACATACAGAATTGTTTGACTCAGGATTTTGTAAGTTGTTGAACTCAAACTTGTGACAGAGAAATCTCCAGTAAGACCTTTACCAACAATCACACAAATGCATGAGTTTTCCTGTCAATGTGAAGATTTTATTCTTTTTATTTGAGGAGAAAGGTGAATCCTAAAAATGGAAATTGGGTCATTTTCCATGGATGTATATTTTGTTAAAAGAAAAACTATGTTCAAAATTCTTTTGTTTTGTTAGATAGCACCAAATAAGATGAGATAATTTCAATAATAAATGCTAGAAGCTGAGCCCTTGGGATCCATACCAACAATGACTCAAAATTGTTTTCTTCTCTGTAGAAAACTATGGCCAGTATTCCTCTCTTACACAGAAATGTTTTGCAAGAGAGATGCAGGTGACTTCTGCCTAATTCTTCTTGTTCTAGTAGGAGAAACAGAAGAAAATGTCCTAGGTATGGCATAAACTAGAAAAAAAAATGTTCTACAGCTTCTTTTTGTCTTTGCACTTAGAATCCTCTTCCTTGTGCTAGTCCCCAGGCTGTGGTGAGTATCACAAAGTCAAATATGTCATAGTGAATTCTATTTTCAATAGTCTTGAGCCCTAACTGTATTTTTCAATAAGCTAAACTAACCAATCTCAGTTACAGAACACATTCCTTAGGGATTCTTCCTTGTGACATTCCAGGAGGGACCATCTTGGAAACTGTCTGTCTCCTCTACTGGAAGATATGAACAAGTAAACTTAAGGTGATGGTGGGACACTCTACAAACTTCATAGATACTCTGGATGAAACACCTGTAGGAGTAGGGAATCCATACAAGTATATATTGACTGATATGTCTGTCTCCTTTCTTTCCACTTCAGTTCATAGCTACTCTTCACTGAATGTGCTCTGGGATCACTCTGAACCAAGGACTGTGACCCTCAAGATCTTGGCCATGCCATTCATCTGCTGGCTGATGTTCGACAAGCAATTTCTATATGCCTCGGATGACAATTCTGTCTTTCTGCATAAAATATTTCAGGCCAACTGTTAATACAGGAGAAGCTGACATTGCTCTTATGCTTCCAAAAAGGTCATATACTCCTTTAATTACACAGATGAACTTGTTCTCTAAGGAGTTTTACTTAATCTGCTCTGGTCAGATCTATTAGACTTCACAAGGTTACAGGTTCTTCTTATCTAATATGCCTCAAGATGTCTGAGAGAGCCTTGGGAGCTGGTGACACAGTGATAGTGTTGGTGGTGAGAGTTGGACAAATGATGCTTCTAATGTCCAGTATGAGGTTTTTGAAAGTAACCGTATCTGAAGGCCTATAAAAATGCAGGATCAGAGCCAGAGGAACAAGGGTCTCAGCAGCTATGGATGCTTGTAATTCTACTTAAAGCAAGCTGTCCTAGAGTATCCTTAAGTGGTTTATTGAAAGAACAAGACAGATGTATGTGGGGAGCACCATGCTCCCTGTTTCCAATACAATATCAAACATATTTCTTATTTTATCTTTCACTGAAATACTGGTGCTTTTGAACTTATGTGTTATGGCCCTCAGAAAGTCTGTAAAACCAGCTGTGTCTGAATTGGCAACCTTTCGGTTTACTGCTATTCCTTTCAATTTCTTTATCTAACACTGATTCATATTAATGCATCATTAATTTATGCTGTAGCATAAGACAAGAGCAAATGCAGAAGAATTCTTATAAGAAAAGTAGATCTCTGAATATGTTTACTTGTGTCTGTTGATGGCAAATATGATTGAAATTTCCATTTCTAGCATCTGCTCTCCCTAGTATCTGTTTCAGTAACTATACATCCGTTTTATAGTCAACAACTGCATTTCACAAAATGAGGACATTTTTACTTGATTGATAAAGGCTATTAATCATTAACACAGAAATTTGAGAAAAACATTAGGTAAAGAGTGTTTGGTTTACCTTTAAGTGCACTTTGGCTAAACATGACACTGATATTTTAAGGCTCATTTGGAAATGCTTGTATCTTCTTGTCACTTCTTGACTTTTTTTTTTCCCTAGTGCTATTTTTACTTCTTTGCTTTCATTTAATGCCATCCTGCTGCCTCACCTAATGACACAAGTTAATGACATTGCAAAAGAACTTTCTTATCTAATTTACATCAAGCTGCATTAAGATTCTGGTCAAAATGTCTTAACAATTGTGGAGAATGAAGTCTCTGAGCAGTCCTCACTGGAGCTGAGTAATCAAACATAATTATTAATTAGTGTAGGGCTGCTATTGTAGCATAAATGTTTGTGTGTATAATTTTGAAGTACATTGCACATAATCAGAGGTTCAGGATTATTTCCATTTCAATGACTTCCCTTCTTCTTTAACATGCAGATAAGAAAGACAGGAAGCTCTTCATAAAAAAACATGAAATATCAGGAGGCTGCTGTACCCAAACACGTTTCACTGAAATAGAGCTAGTTTCTGTGAACTGGATACAGGGGGAAGTCTATAGAAATAATTAGACACGTTGTCATTGTAATGAATAAATCAATATCTGCGATTGCTTCAATATCTGCAATTGCATCTGCTCTCTTCAATATCTTTTTCAAATTTCAAAGATTATGCAGGTAAGGGGGGATGATGTCTAGAATTCATTCATGATCTAAGTCTATTGCTTATGTGGGCTAGGAACAAATTTGAACAAAACTGTGGCTGCACTGGAGGATAGGCGGCAATATTAGATTAGATAGGATGATTTTTTCAGAAAGATGACCTTATCAGAAACAAGTTTCCTTACTTCATCAGGAAGTATTAACCTCTTTACTCCTTGTTTTAAACAAGTTTTAATGTATACTGTGTATGATGGTTCTGAGGAATGTGTTAATTTTTGCAATCCTTAAATCTAACAAATGAAAGAGTAAGAAGAGAAATACATTGGACAGATAATAAGCCAATACTGTATTACCCTTCATGGTCTTTAGGAGTTTGGCCATATTACAAAATCTACAGTATTAATTTCCAAGTCATAGAGAAGCCAGATTTCTCCCCTTACCCTCTAAAAGCAGACAACTGCAATCTCTCTCTGTCAGCCATTGGCCAATTACCCAAAACAAAAAGTGAAATACCTTTTAATGATGATCTATTTAATGTTAAGTAAATTATTTTTAAACTTACCCTGTTATGAATATTTGGTAAGCATTAGGTTTTGATTTCTGGTGGGGCCCAAACACTTGTGTAGAGGCAAAGAGATTTAATTGATTTAACTACAATATAAATTAAAAAAGAAAAACCTATGTGAAATTTTTGTACTTGGTTGGATATTTAGTTATTTATATTTGGAGTGGAGGGAATTTCCCCATATTTTTTAAAAAGTAGCTTTCAATGTAACTACTAATTCTGTACTTACAAAGTTATGTCAGCTAACATGGAAACAAGTACAGAATATGCTTATAACTGTGATTGGAAGCAAGGGATGGGTAAACAGGTGTGTAGAGCTAGATGGTGCCGAGACAAGTTTTAAGGATGTCTGGGGCAATGGACAGAGATATATGGGGGTTGGCCCACTACAGTAAGCAAGAGACATTGGATTTAGCTCGAAAATAATTTTTTTAAAAAATATATTTATCATAAGCCATTACAATCACAAGTTCAGTTAAAATATTTGCAGTAGAAAATTACTTTGCTTGTACTTCGCTGAGTCCGATATTGAACCTGTGGTTTGTTGTCATGTTCACATCAATGAGAATTATATCAAGACTGATGAATGTTGTCATCATTATGTGACATAGGAAGAATAGAAGTATGATTTTATGTGTAAGTATATAAATACTACACAGGATATATTACTGTCTTAGGACTGTGAAGGAAAAAAGGAAATATGTTCTAGGATAATTATTTTAAACATATCAGGAGTCTATAACTGCTGCTACTAAAACCATTAGCACACATCATAGTGGTAGGATCATACCTTCATTACAGTTCGTAAAAGACCTCTCGTACCACTGAGTCCAACATTGAATCCAGCACTTCCATATTCAGCACTAAAACATGTCCACAATTATCACATGCACACATTTTTTTAAACACTCCCAGGGATGGTAATTTCACCACTTTTATGGGCAGTCTAGTCCAATGTCTGACCACTCTTAAGGTGAATGAACTTTTCCTGAGATCTAATCTAAACATCCCCTGGTGCAACTGAGGCCATTTCCTCCAGTCCTGTCACTTGTTACATGGAAGAAGAGACTGAATGTCACCTTGCTACAAACTCCTTTCAGGTAGAGAGCAATGAGATCTGCACTGAGCCTCCTTTTCTCCAGGTCTATGGTTCCCTGGATCTTCTTTTGGGGCCTTCTTGGAGATGGGTGTCACATTTGCTGACCTCCAGTCAACTGGGACCTGCCTCCCCAGACAATCAGGACTGTTAATAAATGAGTGAAAGTGGCTTTCTGAGCTCTTCCAACAGATCCCACCAATCCCCATAGACTTGTACATGTCTAAGTGATGTAGAAGGTCACTGACCATTTCCTCTCAGATATTGCATCTTCATTCTGCTCCCTGTTCTTTTCTTCTGACTCAGGAGACTGGTTACCCTGAGGAAAAATGGCTTTCTATTACGGACTGAGGCAATGACGGGATTAAATACCTTGGTCTTTTCCTCATCCTTCATAACTGTGTTTCCCCACACTTTCATTAAAGGATGGATATAACCCTTAGCTCTTTTTTTGTTGCTAATATATTTATAAAAACTTCTTTTTTTTTTTCTCTTTTGTTTTAATTATTGTTATTTTTTTATGTCAGTAGCATGATTAGGTTCTAATTAGCGTTTGGCCCTTCTAATTTTCTCCCTGCATAGTTTATGAGATCCTCATAGTCCTTCTGAGTGACTTGTCCCTCTCTTTCTTTCCCTGAGTTCCAGTCAAATTTCTCTGTTCAGCCAGGCTGGTCTTCTTCCCCATCAGTTCATTTTTAGGCACATGGCAATGGCCTGTGCCTTTGTTTCCTTCTTGAGGCACATCCAGCCTTCCTGGATTCCTTTGACTTGTCAGACTGCCTCCCAAGGGACTCTCTCAGCCAGTGTCCTGGATAGGCAAATGTCTACCTTCCAGAAGTCCCAGGAGGCTGTTCTGCTTATTCCCCTCCTTGTTTTTTTGAGAATAGAAAATTCTACAATTTTGTATTGCTGTGCCCAAGGCAACCTCCAATCATCTTGTCACCCACCAATCCTTCTCTGTTCACAAACAGCACATCTAGTGGGACACTTTCCCTAGTTGGCTCCCTCACCATCTGTGTCAAAAAATTATCTTTTACACACTCCAGGGATCTCGTGGACTGTTTCCTTTCTGTTGTGTTGCATTTCCAGCAAACATCTGGTAATTTGAAGCCCTTTTGCCATGAGAACAAGGCCTTGCAATTATGAGGCATTTCCCGGCTGCCTATGGAATATTTCATCTGCGTCTTCATCATGGTTGGGTGGACTAGAGCAGACTCCCACCAGGATATATGCCCTGTTGGTCTTCCCCTTGATTGTTACCAGCAAACACTCAACCATTTCAGCAGCACCATTAAATTCCAGACAATCAAGACACTTGCTAACATATAAGGCTACTCCACCACCTCCCCTTCCTTCCCAATCTTTTATGAAAAGTATAGAGCCATCCATTGCAACACTTAATCCACATAATCCCATGATGTCTCTGTGATGGCAATTACACGTAGCTTTTCTGCTGCACCATGGTTTCCAGTTCCTCCTGTCTGCTATCCATGTTGTGAGCATCGGTGTTGATGTGCTTTGGTTGGGTTATCAATCCTGCATGACCATTCTCAATGCATTTGTGGTTTCTAACACATCAATAACTCTTGCATGCTTGCTGACACACATATCTCCATTGATGACATCTACTGAGGCAGTAGACTGAAAAACCTTGCTTACACACTGTCCTTCAAACAGTGGCATCCCTCAAACAGGGTTATCTCTGGTGATCCCGATTTTATCTTTCTCTCCCTTCAAATCTAGTTTAAAGGTCTATCAGTGGGACCTGTGAACTCCTGAGCAAAGATCCTTTTTTCTCTTTGAGATGGAAACCCCACCTGTTGCCAGCAGTCTTGGTGTCGTGTAAACTGACTCATGATTATCTTTTACTCAATCTTTTGTTCTAAGAATAGTTTTGTATACTAATTAACTGATTAAGGAAAAAAGTATGCTTTGTAATAAAGGAAGAATGTAGTGAAGAATTTCTAATGTCTTGGAATTCATGGCTCATCTGTTACAAAATGTGGGTTTTGCAACATAAATATTTTGGGGAACCAAGTCTGATATGCATGTCTATGTGTCTGATTGTATTCATTTACCTTGTTCATCCAGTTCTACTTAGTTTCATTACAGAATTTTATACCAGATGATCCAGCTCTGATGTTAGAAACCAAATAAAAGGAAGATTGTCACATCCAGTCATCAAGTGTGTTTTCTGAGAGATTTATTCCTGCTCTACATGTTTTAGCACTTTGAATTAAAATTCTGGATGGTGGTTCAATGTAACCATTTATCAGTCCTGTTAAGCATGACTTTTTTTCTGTCACCTTTTGATGGCCCTTTAGTCTACTTATTTAATCTTATAGCAGCTTAACATAGCTTTGGTTTGGGCAATTTCTGGTGAAGATCAGACAGAGAAGTTATAGCCTAATATACTAAAATATGCCTCATCTATTGGCAAAATTGCAACAAGTATAGTGAATATAAAGCAGCAAAAAATATAGCAACCGTGTCTCAAAAGACTATGCCAGATAAATATGAATATCAAGGGCTTATTATATATATATATATATATACATATGTAAATACACATATATATGTAAAGAAATTTTTAAAAGACTAAAATCAATTCAAAATTGTGAAGTGTTTTCTATTCTGGAAAGTAACTAGTATAAAACTAGGCTGATGTATGGATTGTAACAGAATTAAATAATGTTAGTAATCAATTTTGGAATTATTTTCATATTTTGGAGTGTAAAGAGCTCTCAAAATTACATTATCCTACATTATTCGTGTAAAAGTTAATAGTGTTTTCTGTGAAGAGCAAAATAACAGAGCACTGACACAGCTGTCATGATTCAACCTGCCAGTATGAGGGTTTTCTCATGTTAAAACCCTCTATGCACTAAGCTCCAAATTGAGAGGAGCATTTTTCAACCACCAAAGTCTTTTCTATTTTTGTCCCTTTTAAGCTCTTTAACCTGATACTGCTTTAATTCCAACCAATAAAAACAATCTTGATTGATGTGCCCAAATTTAATTTGGTGAGGGCAGAGAAAGGGAGAAATTTCTAGATAATCTGCAGTCTCACTATAGTAAATTGGCAGTTACTGTGACAAAAAAACCCAGGAGGAATATTGCAGAGTGATCTCACTCAAGGCATTTGTTCACCTTTCTCAAGGAAGAAAGGGGGTTAAGGGTAATAAAAGAAACCTTTTCTTAGGCAGTTCAGCTGAAGTATCACTGGATGTGCATGTTTATTATTAGCATAGGGACCAGTTTAAAATGTTGGAAAAACAGCAGAAAGCTGAGTCTAATAATTGTGATTTAAATAATAGCTTTTTTTGCAATTGGATACAATTTATTTTAATTTGATTAGAGCATTAAACTTTTAACTGACCAAGACTCTGCTACCTTATGCTTAGTGTAAGCTAGTGATTTTGATTTCCTTTGAGCTGAAAACTTCTACTACATCTTGTTTAAAAATGTAATCCTATTTTGAAATTAGAACCAAATTTGAAAAACACTGACACATTTGCAAAAGCTATTCTATGTGTTCTACTTTAAACTTCAATTTAATAAGGGGGAGGGAGGATAAAGCAAAATTGAAAGGAAGAAATAACCAAACTGCTTTTATTTTTTGTTTGTTGTGGGGTTTTTCCCCCCATTCAATTTTAGTTTCAATATTTATTGACATAATTAAAGACAAGAATATGGTATAAATACGGGTGTTTGAGTGGAAAGGCAAAATTCAACTGAAAATGAATTTTGAAGAAACTAGAAGTAGAACTGCATACAGGTACAGATCTGCTGTGTCAGGGATTTAAACATGAGTAAAATCAATTTTTAAGGTGTTAAAATTACTATTTATGCTACGGAATTAACTAATTAATGCTCTGAATGATTCTAGAATAATAAAAAAGTTGACAAGTTAAAGGTGTGCAAATGTTGTACAAAGGAGATAGTTATTCACACCAAACATGCCTTTTTACATTTCCTCTCTTCTCATATAATAACAGTAATAGCTATTTCTGTAGCTGTTCTCTGCATTGAAATTGGGCTTGGGAGTCCCAGTCGTGGAGAAGAATTTAGTAATTGCTCTACACAGGAAGCATTTTTAGCATTACATTTATTTTCTCTTTTACCTACGCTGTGCCAATTGTTTCGTCTGATAAGGTTTCAGGATTAAAGACTTTACACTTCTTCTTGTTACTATTTTTGTTCTCCCCAAACCCAGGATTTCTGTCTGTGAAGCATTTAATCTGCCCAAGCTGACTACTTTCCAGCCCAAATCCTTTCACAGAAATTTCGCAGAATATTCTAAGTTGGAAGGGAGCCACAAAGATCATCGAGTCCAGCTCATAAGTGAATGGCCCATACAGGGATCGAACCCACAACCATTGGTGTTATTAACACCATGCTCTAACCAACCAAGCTAATCTCAGGTATCATTCCCAAAGGGCTTATTTCGCTTCATTATCTCCACTGGAAGTCAATGGAAGTACACGAGTTGAAACTTGGCTTTCTGTAATACCAAAGACGTTGTATGTGTTCACTGTGTTATCACACAGTCATAGAACCACCCAGGCTGGATAGGACTCAAAAGATCCTCCAGTCCAACCTTTCTCAGCCTAACTGAGAGGCTTATTTACCAGTCTTTCATTTCCCAGCCTAATTCTTGATGTTTTGCATCACATGTTGATCCAGCCACGGCTCCTGCTAGCTATTTTTCAGAGTTGATAACAGAAGGATGAAAACGTGCAGAAACAGGATGGAAAACAGTAGGATGCTACAGAGAATTGAAATACATTTTTAATGATTAATTTAAACAGAAGGATTGAGCAAATTTAGTGGGAGATGCACATTTTCAACATCTGCTACTTCAAATATCCATTTCAGCTCTATATATGTGAAAAAAGGTAGAGGCAAAGATTTCCATTTGAAACAAACCATTCATACTATAAAGGAGTGCAAGGCATATTTTCTTTTAATTGAAATACCTTGTCTGTCAACCTGATGTCACCCACCAAAAGGACAAATAACATAAATATCTAGCAATTACCAATAATGTTTGAAAATTTAACAGGGAACATTTATCTTTCCGAATATTATCAAAACCCCAAAGAGCAAGAGAACATGATTGTGGCACATAAATTTCAGAATAACTACTGATAAGAGAAGGGAAGAAGAAATTAAAAATTAAAAAATCTCTATTGACAATCAGATTTATACCACAGAAACTATCTTTAAATGTAGGATTTTACAAAAGGTATCTGACTAAAGAATTATGATAACAGATGTGTAAAAAAAATTTCTGTATATAGTTTTGTAACGTAAAAAAGAAGTAATTATTTTTATTTTAGTTATAAGTTTCTAAAAAAAATGTGATTTGAATTATTTTAATTTGTGTTCGCAATAATGTTTTAAAATTTATCAAGATTCTATTAGTTTATTTTGAATGGGTAGCCAATCTTAAAAACATTTCAGAAAATCTTTACTCTTATGAAGTGAAGCAAAACTTAATCAATTTTTTTTTTCATACTATTCAAACGAATTTTTCAAAAGATGTCAAGACAAAGATAAAACTATCAGTCTTTAATGCTTGGATCTCAGGTACTCACCAGTTCAGCTGGTGCCTTCAAGGAATACATGCAATTTCCTCAGTAGCTGACTCTTCAGGGCAGTGGACAGTGACACACCTGCTACTTTAAGACATGAACAGAGCAACTGGACTTTGTTGTCAAAGCTACAAGATGTATCAATTAAGCATGCCTGCTACTATAAACTAAGCCAGTGTTATAAAAGAATTTCAACCTCCTTGTAGAACTTTCTTAATTCTAGTGCTTTCCTGGCATTCCTTGATACTATGCTGCTCTTTGAGGAAGGTAGGAGATGACCTTTTATTCTTTTCTTTGCTCCTCCACCTCACCAGTCACTTATTTAGGTCTCTTAGATGCTATGCAAAAAACTTATTTCTTCTATCTACTACGAGCTTTACCAGATTTCCCATTGACAGTTGGCTGCCGATTTGCCATTCTGTTCTACTTGTTATGATTTTAAGAATATCCTCATATCAGTTTTTATAATATTTCTTTCCAACCTCCTCCCAGCATAAATTATATTTTATGAGAAATTGCAAGTTTGATGTTAGTATTGGTATTTCCTTTGGTAGTTTTTTCCTTTAGTATTGGTGTCTTTACTCTGTAGGTTACATTCCTTAGAGTGTAACTGCTTTCTGCTTTCTGGTTTAAGGAACAGTAAGATGCAAATGCAGATAGACACCAGTGGGCCTATTCCATAATCCAGGTGGATTTTGTAAAGATACAGAACTTCAAAAACTGTTTTTCTTCATATTATTTTAGATGTTTTGTGAGGTTATCCAGCTGTTCTTAAAAATTATTATTAGAAATGTAGCTGTAGAAAGTCATCTTACTTGGTTTCTCTATAGTGAGTTCTTCAGCATCATAGGATCCATGGCAATATTGTTTGGTATTAGAAAGGGTGTTCATCTATCTTTGCTGATGGGAAATACATCCTTAAAGGCAAAATTTATAAAAGAAAAAATTGTTAATACAATGAAACTTACCTAAGAATTAAACATGCTACTGACAGGTAAGTGCACTGCTAGACATCAACTGTACATTATTTTATCTTTGCTAAAGGTCTTTATTGGTAGTAGTTAAGAAGTCAAAACAGGCTTTAATCTCATCAACTGAACCAAAACTTTAATGAATGTGTTTTGACACCATTATCATCTATTATTAATATGAGTCAGAATGTGCAGACTTTATTCATAGAAAATAACTTTTTGTTCTCAAAGCCATCCTCTCTATCCGTGGTAAATTATTTAGAGTCCTACAAGATATCAAGCCATGTGTCTGAAAAACTAGTGATGGATTTCAAATTAAATATATAATAACAGAGCCAGGTCAATTACCTAAATTGCACAAAATGTAGTCAATACTATCATAAGGTTCACTTGAAATTACTTTTTAATATCTCATCCCTTAGGCTGTTTGTGTCACTTTTGCTGTTATTTGGGAGTGTGCAATGTTTATACTTCTGCAGACAACACAAATTGGTAAGATCTGTCATTAGGCAATGACAGAGCAAATGGAAGTGATTGATACAGCAGTCTGTTATTAAGGTTGTCTGATATTTCCTGCTTAATATTTTGGTTGATTTTTTTTAGATTTTTTAATTTTATTTTTTTTTTAACGTCGAGTTTCGCTGTCTTGGAATCTGGAATTACCCATTACTCCAGGAGGACCTCATCTGGAAAGTCATCACATGCAGTGAGCACAAGATACTATTTTTGACTAGATGACTGGCAAGTTTAATGTAAAGAAACAGAAGAAACTTCATGCATGATGAGTTGGGAGGAAAAAGTGGGTGAAAAAACATTATTGCTTGCATGGCTGACAGATGCTTCTGTCCCTTTTATCTAGATTTGTGTTGCCTTTTAATAGTGAAGATAGGATTTGAAAAGGGGTTGTCTTACTTCTGAATTAAGACTATTTATTTTAATAGAACTATGTGTAAAGGAATGTTCTATCCTTTATCAACAAATATTTCTGAAATTGATGTAAAGAATGAAGAACTTATGCTACTTTAAAAGCAGGAATAATGCAGTACAATTAAGAGTATAATATGTCTTATATCTGCAGAAAAATTCTATCAAGATTATTTTTTCTATGTGAAAAGATAGAAGAGTTGTGGGTATTCATAAAAAACTTTGGCTGGGCAATTCATTAGCACTAAATAGGAGGGAAATGAATACACAATCTAACAACCTTTTTTTTACCAGTGATTTCTCCAGGTCCTTGGTGAAGGAATTTCAAATTAATCTATTTCTGCCACCCAATTACCTTTTCTCATTTTGCTTAGGCTAATTTATTTTCAGTTATTACAACTTCCAAATGAATCCTACCAATGAATAGCTACAAACTTTGTAGGTGGCAGACTTAGCCTTCTTTGTTTAATATGTTACTTATGGCACAACATAGGAAAGTTTGTTAGGGTTTTAGAGAAGCTGAAGTGGCAGGACACTTTGGTTCAGTTAAGCTTTGTTATTTCCAGCACTTCTTTGGTTAACTGAAGGCATCCCCAGCCAAGTTAAAATGTGAGTTTTCAATAAAAATATTCATGGCCACTGTGATACAGATAAAGCCACCTTACTTTGAAGACATAACATCAGGTTATTTCTAGCTGAACAAAATGATCTGTGAAGCTGCTGTGATTCTGATGCCAATGTGGACTTTAAAAGTCTGTCTTGCAAGGACTATGAATATTCAGCCCCTGGGATTAGTCAGGCAAGCAACACAATATGTCATAAAATGATTTTTGCAAGCTAAAATGGGTATTAGTGATGAATTTGCCTCTAGGATACATGTTTTCATCAAGATTTATTGAGAAAGCCATCTGAATAGTCAGACTTGAAATACCACAGCCAAACACCTTCTACACGCATAACTTGCACGTCAGTGTTCCTAGCCAAACATCAAGGCAAAAATCAAGTTGCCTTGTTTACAGGTAGGGCTTTCAAAGGCTTTTGCTCTTTTTGCTTCTCTGCCGTCTTTTATTAGGTGAGGTCATTCTTTTTTTTCTTTCATGTTGTAAGGATACAATTGAATTTACTGTCTTTACACAAGGTTGCCTATATAGTTGTTTGTTCTCTGATTACCTCCTTGGACTCTCTAGAAAATCTTTATAGCTTTTCCCCATTTGTAAACTTGCCTCCATTTAACCTTCTTACAAGAGCTGAAATATTTATAAATATAGATGTTATCCATCAGGAGTTGCACATTTGGACAGGGAAGTGTGATGGTAACTGTGAAAGGATGTGGAAACTTTAGGAATGCAAAAACTCCTTAAAACACAGTGAGACTAACCTTTTTGGATCTAGAACAGAATCCTTCCCAATCCCAGACACTGCTGATGGCCCAGGGTAAGCTACTATAAATGACAGTGTTCTTTGAATTGCAAGAATGGATTAGTTTGTCTCTTGGGTGGTTTACATTTAGTTGCATTTATTCTGCAGTGGGCTTATATATCATGTAAGTTAACTTGTTGTGTTTGCTTAGTTTTGTGTGCAAACTGAGAAAATACCAGCGCTTGGTTTGTCTAATTTTAAGGGTTTTTTTTCATTGCATTCTACAGAGTGTATACTTTCAGATTTTTCAAGGTATGTTTTTAAAATATCCCTTCTTTTTGTGAGGTTCAGTGTGTTTTTACAGGTAGAAAATATATGCAGTGTAAAAGTCACCCTCCTACTTCATAAATGTGTCATTCAGATGATGCATAAAAAATATTTCTGGTTGTGCTAGAAGGCAAGTGGGTGATACCATAGTAAAATTCTCCTTCTGTATCAAAGATTTCTGGTTCAGAAAATGTCTGCAGTTGGTTCCTTGACTGACAGTTCCGGAGCAGAAGCAAAAAAGAAATTCAGCTTATTTTTTTTTTTTTTTACTCTGGCATTAAGGATGACATAATACACATTCTTGAATATATTCAACACATAGAAAAGCTGTGAGGAAGTTATTCTTAGTAATGGACTACATTAATTTTGTTGAAAATTACAGTTTATGTTCATTTCCTCGCAAAAATTCACTATTGGGCTTGTAAATTAAGGCACAACATTTATTTATTTTCTTTCCAGCATTTGTGTTTACAGACTTGATCAAGAGAATTAGAGTAAGCTATTTTACCTTGTCATAACTTCTGCAAGACATGGAAAAGATCAGAAAAAATTACTGGGGGCACTCCAGAATATATTGTGTTTATCTGAGGATTTAGTTTATTTTGGAAACTAGAGAAGTTTTCTTGCAGTTAATGCAGGAACTAACAGCAATTGCTCCTTTTGTTTCAATTAATCACAGTCTTTCTTTATTCTGTAATATTGAAATGAATAGAGACCCAAAGCTGCAGAGATCCACGGAGATATTGATTTTTGCATAACAATGCAATGTAGAGAACGTTTGGTACGAGAGCTGAAGATTTGAAATGTAGGGATACAAGCTGCAGAGCAGACAAGTACAGGTGGGATGACAAGAGATGAGACAGAGACTGACACCAGGAGCTTCACAGCTATAAACAACTCACCAACAGTGAAAGAAATGCAGACTTGGAGCTGGGCAAAGCCAGGTTCAGGGGTACCAAAAAGAACAAAATAGAAGAGATTAATGCACCTAAAATACATAACAAATAGGAAATTTGCGTGTGACGTGAACTTGCAAAGTAGAAAATAAATATCAAGATGCAAGAACATGCTGTCAAACGTATTAAAGCCTAAAGCAATCCTAAGCAGACTGTGTGTCGAGGAATAAGAAGCCATCAGAACACTACAAGGAGCATCCCTGTCAAAAGGGCACACTGTCTTGTGGTGCCCTCCACCTGCTCAGACAGACTGAAGCAGTGCTTGTAACCCCAGTCAGTCTAGCACCCATGACATCACAAGCAGAGGGCAGGAAAGGGCAGGCTTTTCTATGATTAGATGATTAATTTAAGTGACACTAAATAAAAGGGAAAATACTAAGAAGTGTGGATATAAAACTTCATCATGATTGACAATTTTAATGAATAATGATATTATTCATTATCATCTCTATTCACTTTCTGCAGTAACTAGACCTGCTAGACTGGTGGTACTAGACTGGTGGTACTGTTACTACCATCACCACCACTAGTCATTTTATTGAACTGCTAAGAATGAAAGCCATAAGTTCTTGCCTTTGTATATGAAGCACGTTTCTTTTTCACCCATAAGAAGATTCTAAATGTAAGAAAAGCACATATATGTTTTCCTTTGCCATGTCAGTTACTTTTGATCCTTTTCAGCCCACGATGAGTGCATTCCGCATAGAAAAATCCTGGTGTAAGTCTTAAAACCATTGTTGTTCCTAAAATGTTCATTATTTATTTTATATGTATGAATAATTGTACAGAGGAATCACCACCTGTACAAAACAATCTTTCTCAGTTCAGCCAAAGTTATAAATTATGTTCTTGGTAGCTGTTTCTCCTTTTAGCAAAATGAAATGTGGATGGACACTTTAAATTGAGAAAGACTCTGAGATAACAATTGGCTCCTGAGAACTTAGTACATCGGATAAGTATATCTGATAAGTATGAAAATCCAAATAAAGTGAGCCAGATCCATCTATTGTAGCACTGAAAAGGTACAAGACTCCCTTAAAGTGGTGGTTACTGTTCCCTCAGGCAAAGTTCTACTTCAGAGGATCTTTTATGCTTTTTGTTTGTGTGGTTTTTTTTTTCTTTTTTTTTTTTTTTAAAGAGAGGAACACCAACAAACAGACACTCCTCTGGCATCTTGATTGAGGCCCTCATTTAGCAGTCCAACTTTGAATATCAGGTAAGCTATTGAATAAGGATGAACATGGCAGAAGTGTAAAATTTGTCAGGTAAAATTGAGCTTTGTATCCAGTCAGTGGATAATTAAAGCTGCTGTGCTAGCGTTGCATTCTCTTAGAAACAGAGACTCACACATCACCTCATCCATGCCCAATAAATTAGGCATTTGCTCTGACACCTCTTCATTTCATTCCACATTTATTGTTAACTTCTTCTTTACAACTGAGGAGCCTTAAGTAGGTCGGGTGGCTGGGGAAGCCAGCTGCAATACTCTGTACACTCTGATTTACCTAAATTAGTAATCTGAACAGAGCAAGCCCACTCAGGCACTCTTGCATGAAATAGTGCAGGAAAAAAAAGTAAAAAAAGTTTTTAGACTGGAGAAGAGGTTATCAGAGGCCATACAGAGAGCTCTGCAGGATCTGTGAATGAACCTCTGCTTTCTGTCATGGCTTTTATAGCTGTGAAGATGTGTTTTATAAAGCCTCTTCATCTGGCATTTAATTTATGGTCTCTGCTGTGTTTACAGCCACAGACCCCTGTAGCCATGATTTCTCCTTCTATTTATGCTGAATAATTTCTTGCCAATTTCATTATGTTTATTCTTGTGTTAAATATAACCTTGGCCAATTGTACTCTTCCTAAATAATTTTTAAATCATAAAAGTTTCTCAGTCTACAAAAACATCAGTGATGATTTAGAAGCAGTCAGCTCACTTTTTCGAGAGATGTCTGGAGGTGACCTGAGAACAATTGATATGTTTGATTAGTTTCAATGATGTTTTGGTTGACTTTGCAACGTCTCAGCTTCAGGTTTGCTGATAACTTATTAACTTAATCACTGGTCATTTTCGGAGATGTGTACCTATTTCATCATGGCATGTGTCTAAAGCTTTTCCTCATTGAAAACCCTTTTCCAAGCTTTTCTGCAGAGATGGGAAGTTCTGCAGAAATTCTCTCCACAGTGAGCTTATTCAATTGCTTCACTGTGTGTACTGTTACAAACTGTCTTTATAATATCAGAACATCCTGCACTTAAATTCACCATTTCATATCCATAGAGGCATAGAAAAATGACACTTTTCTCTGTTGCTATGAAGGAGAGTGCTAAAAGCAGTACAGCTCCTTAAGATATGAGTTCAAGAACTTATCAGACCCCCTTCTAGGCTGAACAACTCTAATTCTTCAGCATTTTCTCATACATAGCCATTCCTGTCACACACAGCCATTCCTGTTCTCTCCAGACTTATTATGGTTGATGTACATATTTTCAGAAGCATGATATCCAAGAGAACTGCAGAACTGTTATGAAATCCTGTCCTACCTTCCTTGCTGTGGTGTTTACTATAGATTCCTGTCCTTGTCCTTCCAGATTGTGGTATATTTTTTTTCCATACAATTTATCCAGCATAGCAAGATTCAAGTTTTTTCCTCATTCCTGTTGCAATGCTAGTCCATTCTGGTACCATGACCTTTGTATGGGAGGCTGAGATTTTCTTTGTGGTTGAAAGTCCTTGTTTTTAGACTACTAAATATCCAGAAAAGAGCTTTAATATGAAGTGATAATGTAGGCATTAATTCTTTCCCTCTGAAAACTTGTGAGGTTTCAAGGGATGTCTTTCCTTTCCATGGGGAACAGTCGTTCAGGGCATGGGTCCCCGACATACTATTAATGAAATATAATTCTTTTATTGATTCTGATATTAGATGGGTTACTTGTAACACAAACTGCTCTTAGTTGGAGGGAAACATGAGACTCTCTTCTGTTGTAATGTACTCTGAAATCAACTTTCAGAGGTATGTAAAAATGAATTACTGTTACTCCATATCATTATGATAGATATGGCAATTTTAGTCTGATTAATCACTTAATAGTCATCATTTTTACCATTTAGCCATTTCCAACCCCAAATAAAATACTCAGACCAGCAATGCACAGTAATACCCTTCTAAGGCTGTGCCTTCTCTTCTGTACTGAATCCACTTCTGGCCTGGTGAAGCAGAACACCAATCTGAACCTGGATACTTTGCAATCCATTTTCATATTCTTTGGTGGATTAACTGATTTTGACAGCCACTCAGAAATTACACAGAAACTCTTTGTAATAGAAGAGAGAAGGTGATTCTGGGAACATAGTAATCACATTTTAATGGTGAACCAACACTAGAATGAATTTGCTGGCATAGAGTGAAAAAAAAGAATTTGAATAGTACAACTGATTATTAGTTTGGCTGTAAATATTTCAAATTGCATCACAGTACTGGAATAAATGTGATTTTGAGATGGTATTTACTCCTTCCATTATTTTTATTTTTTTTTTGTTTAAAAGCTTTAACTTTCACAGCAAGATGTGCATTTTCTTGTGGTATGTGAAATGCCCCTGCAAGAATATCACCTTTCCCTTATGCATCCTTGTCTTTAGATATTTTCTGTGTTTCTTTCCTCACTATATTGTCACAAAATGCGTATTCAAGAATCTGTTGGAAGACAGCGTATAATATTATGGACTATTTGATATCTGCATCTTTACTATTGAGTTGATAGAAGTCTTCGCATTAGATCACTTCTAAATTTTGAACTAGCCAGAAGCACGCAGATTTTTCTAGATGAAATCCAGCATGTCAGCTGGAGCTCTGTAGGTTTCCATACAGGTTTCCAAGTAGCATACCAAATTCTTTTTCAAATCAGCTGGGAAGTATTAAGGGACACTAACGAAACTGAAGATCAAAAGATGGGGTTTTAACCTGATCAAGCTGTGCTGCTAGCAAGATGTCTGTTGATATTACTATACTGAACATGAGTAGCTAAAAATGTAGTTATAAGAGGGAGTGCTGACAGCTTTTTATTCATAATGTATCGTTCAAATGTGTAATTGTGAGTCCAATGTATTTCTGTTTTTTTCCTACGATAGTATGTTAGATCAATTAATTTTTTCCTTTCTGGAGCATAAGTTCACACTTCAGAAGATGGCTAGGAAAAACCACAAGCAACTGAAAATGAGTTGCAGTGTGACTGAGAGCTCTTCAGTAAGTTTCACAGCCTAATTCCCTCCTGACTCCAGGTGTCAAGACACTGTAAGGGATGGAGGGGTTCCAAGGAGCCAGGAGCATGGCAGGGTACAATCAGCCAGAGACCATTCCACAATCCTAACCAGGATCAGGGCAGCCAGGGAGTCGATTCCCAAATGGCTGATCCACTCTGGGGCTTTTAATGGTCAGTTGAAAGGGAGCTGAACAGTCAGATAACACATTTTGCTGAAGGTACGGTTATTTCATCACTGCTGAAACTGAGTATAGGGAGCAGCGGCAGACAGCAGGTTTGCAGGGTAGTAGTGACTCAGTTCAGTTGCCAAAACATGAATGTCTTGTGTCGTTTCAGGCTCCCTTGTGTGTCTGCAACATCCACACACAACTAGTACAGTTTCCATGTGACTTTTGAGCGATCTGGATATCCCCCCAAACAGGCAGGCAGAGGCAAGGTGTCTCCAGTGGTGCTGTGCACCTCTATATTAGCAACTAAGAGTAAAGGCACAGTTATATACATAGAAAAATCCTACCAAAAGTATTTGAAAGTAGTTTGTAGATAAGTTACTGTTCCTCAGGAGAGAGATTTTTAAATCATATAAATTTTAGCTACATAAAATGGTGTCTTTTTAACTATTTGAGAGAGGGGGAAAAGGCAATATTAGTCCTTTATGTAGATTTAAGATCTTCTACTTTAACATATTGTTCCATTTTAAATCATTTTAAATCGTATGTATTAGCTGCTGAAAAAAACCCAAACAACAAACAACAAAAAAGCCGAAACAAAAGAAGAGAACAAAATCGGTGTTTTTACCAGTTGAAATGAAATAAATTAGGATTTTTCCTTTGGAAAAGAAAAACCCGAGGAAGGAAAAGGATATTGAATGGAGTTGAAAAATTAAAAAGAGAATGATTCTTTACAATTTTCTGCATCTCACAGAAATTAGGATATTTCCAGGAAATTCTCATGAATTAGCGTCAGAGGAAAACAACTTTTTCATAGAACTTATGTAATAATTTGTTTCTGGTGTTCATTCATCATGGAGGCTAAAATTATCAAAAGGTTGGAAGAGAAACATGACAAGTTCTTAGTGAATGAAATTCTTCAAATACTTTTCCATGAGAAACAATGAACTCAGTATCACTTATGTTCAGGAGTTACCAACCCACTTATTAACTGATGCTGAGAAAGTACAGGGAAAAGATAGTCTGTGCAAAGGGTTTTTTTTGTTTGTTAGGCTTTTGTTGTAGTTTGGGGTTGTTGGTTTTTTTTTAACTTGTAAGAATCTCATCTGATTCATCAGACATAGTCTAAAAGAGCTCATTAGTCTAATACAGAAGAGCCATTTTTGTATTAGAAGGAAGAAATACTTAAGCAATTCTAATTTCAGTCTCACTTGCAATTTCATGTAACAAATATGTTGCTGTTCTCTGGTTTGTATGATGTAGGCATGCAACAAGAGGACAGCTACCCCATTCTGCCAACAGAGCGTGGCTGGAACTGGGCCAAGAGCAGGAAATTAATTCTTTCCAAGAACTGATAGCCACCAGTAATGCCATTATATATTTCTTTGGGACCAAAGCTAGTAATCTAATTTTGTGTCTGCCATGGTTTAGGAATGGTTTAGGGCTCCCACTGAGATTGTCCAAACTACTTGTCATTTGCTTGCTCCTCTGCTCTCCCTTTCCCCTTTTTCTGTGGTGGGATGGAGGGGAGAATTGGAGCTAAAAACGTAAAAATCATGTGTTGAGAAATTAGCAATTTACTGGAAACAACAATGAGATAATAAAAGGAACTATAACCACAACAATATTAATGACAAAAGTGAGAAAGAAACGAATGATTCACATGGAAACCCCACAACAACAGACAATATCTGTCTGCTTCCTCCACCACACTGATGCAGAAGGCAGCCCTTTCCCCACACCCAGAAAATAATGTGGGGTGGTACAGAGCAACCTCTAGGTCCTAAATATGCCACCCCTAGCTACTGCAAAAAATTAACCCTGTCCTGGCCTGAACCAAGACAATGTCTTGTGACATGAACACTCATATAGAAGTGCAAACATATGGTAACTAATTTTGCATGCCTATGATTCTTTGCATACTGGTTAGGGGGAACAAATATTCAAAATCCATATGATAAATGCTATTTATATTGCTTATCCATTTGTTCAGAAGGTGTGATGAGGAGGATGATAAAATAATCTGCAAAAATATAGACAGAAGGCTGGTGTTGATTCAGATGTTTATAGTCATCTCTCTTTTTCTTAGAGAAGGGGAATAGCTGTGTCCTCATTGACTATAAAAACCAAATGAGGCAAAACTGAGTGTCATTCTTGCTGCTTACAGCAGTTGTGACAGTGAAAAATAATGGTTCATCCTGCTCTTTTATCCAGACTAAACAACCCCAGCTCCCTCAGCCAGTTCTCATCAGATGTGTGTTCCAGACCCCTCATCAGCCCCACTGCCCTTCTCTGGACAAGCTTCAGCACCTCACTGTTCTTTCTTGCCAAAACTGAACACAAGACTAGAGATGTTGCCTCTCCAGTGCTGAGTACAGGGAGTTGACCACTGCTCTTGTCCTGCTGGCCACACCATTGCTGATACAGGCCAGGATGCTACTGGTCTACTTGGCCACCTGGGCACATGCTCACTCATGTTCAGCTGGAGGTCAACCAGCACCCCCAGGTCCTTTTTCACCTTGCAGCTTTCCAACCATTCTGTCCTAAGCCTCTAGCCTTGCTGGGGTTGTTGTGACCAAAGGCCAGTGCCCAGCACTTGGCCTTGGTGAACCTCACATGACTGGCTTTAGCCCATCCATCCAGTGTGTCCAGATCCCTCATCCACTAAGGGGGTCACCTTGTCACAGAATGAGATAAAGTTGGTGAAGCAGGACATGATTTTCCTGAACCCGTGCTGGCTGAGCCTGATACTATGTCTGTTCTTCATGTGTCTTTTGATTATGTTCAAGATGATTTGTTCCATAACATTCACTGGCACTGAGGTCTGGCTGACAGGCCTATAGTTCCCTGGATCTTCTTTCTGGGATTTCTTATAGATGGATGTCACGTTTGCTGGCTTCCATTCAATTGGGACCTTCCCAGACAGCCAGGAGCACTGATAAATGAGTGAAAGTGGCTTTCTGAGCTCTTCCACCAGCTCCCTCATGTCTAAGTGTCTTGGATTTTGCGTCTTCATTCTGCTCTCTATTCCTCTCTTCTGGCTCAGGAGACTGGTTACCCTGAGGACAAATGGCTTTCTATTACAGACTGAGGCAATGATGGCATTAGACATTGAGTAACTTGGTCTTTTCCCTCATTCTTCATAATCTGCACAGCTCATGAGATCCTTGTAGTCCTCCTGAGTGGCTTGTCCCTTCATTCAAATGTGATACACTCATTCTCTAAGTTCCAGTCAAATCTCTGTTCAGACAGGCTGGTCTTCCTCCCTGACAGCTCATCTTTCAGCATGTGGGGATAGCCTCTTAAATTTCCCTCTTGAAGCATGTCCAACTTTCCTGGACAACTTTTTCCTGCTGAGTTGCCTCTTGGATGTTCATTCAAGAAATTCTTCCAAAAATAAGTTTTTGTTACACTGTTTTGTTATTTTACTATTTCATCTGACTGTGTGCTAATGTAAACTTAAATTGACTTGCAATTGTGAGAAAATACAAATATTTAGCTGAGTTTCAAGGTAAGTGATCAAATTCAGCAGCTGATTCACAAGCAATTTGGCTGCCCATGCATGCTGCATTACAGTAGTGTTCTTGTTAGGCAAGTCTACATCTGCATTTCTTCCTGGGGATACCACTTTTCCTACCAAATAAGTCTAGCATGTTTCTGCTCCTAATCTGGGCAAATCGGCCAGGTGGTAGAGCTGCCTGGGCCTATGGAAACAGCTGTGCAGAATTGAAGAGGCTCTGAAATTATCAGCCAGTATGTCCAAAAAAATTTATATTTTGGCATATGTTTTTTTGAGCTCTTTAGGCATTTCTTCTAATTTTTTTTTTTTTGATGTGTGATCTAGCCTTTAGCATAATTTAATGGATTTTGAGCTACGAAGTACTAGAGGGTCTTAACATGAATTTTGTTTTCCTGCGTTTCAAACAGATAAGTGCATCACACTAGTAATTAAAAAAAAAATCCATGCTGACTCTTTTTCCAAACACCAATACTCTATTTCAGATGAAAGGAAACTTCATGTTCATTTATGAAAAATTTTTACTCTCAACAAGAAAAGGACAACTGGGAGGTTAAAAAGTTTAACACATTTTCTTTTACAAATTTATCAAGCTGCTAGCTTTAGTTAACCATCAAAAAATAGCAAAATCTGTACCAAGCTCAGCATGCAGAACATTTGCAATTAGAGGCTTTTTTTTTTTTTTAATTGAGGCAAGCTAAAAATAACCCTTGTAGAGGGGATTAACAGAAGGAGTCTTAAGCGTGAAGATCAAATTTAGCTTTCCATCAGTGACCTAAAATAGTCTTTCATAATTTAAATAATTTCTCTAAAAAAGAATACAGAGAGAGAAAGAAAGAGAAAGATCACATTGTTTGACTTTGCTTTGCTTGTGTCTCTTAGGATCCAGATCTAGTTTAGGTTACTAGAGGAATTAATTAGACAAACTTAACATGCTCCCTGGTGGACAATAACTCTCCTGTACTATTTAACAAATACTTAGTTCAAAGGAAAGCAGGTATCAATGATTTTGGAAGCTGAATCACTTTTCAAATTTCCCAGAAGACTTAACCTCAAAACTGGCCTGATTGGTAGTTCTAAAGAGTAAATTTCTTTTCATCCTTTCACAACCTGACAAGTCTGAATAATCACAGTTGAAAATTATTTTATGGCATAGTCTATTTGGAGTCAGAGCTCATTAAAATTGCGTTTCTGCCTTCTAAGAGGGAAAGACCTTTTGTACTGAGGTTCAACAAGTACACTTCAGAATTCTCAAATGAGAGTTTGTGTACAGTCCCTGAATACTGTACCTGAACTCTGTAGGGACAAAAGCTGCATGTCTCTGCAAGGACTGTGCAAAATACATTAGAGGAAATGTATAAGCCATGTAAACCCAGGACATGCTGTAAATCTCATGAAGGAAACACATTATCAACCTGGTGTCTGGATCAGAGAATTTTCAGCAATGCATCTGAATTTACATGAACTAAAGTTCTAACTTCTTTGAGGTTCATCCCTCATAAACTGTAACACAGCAATACACCCCAAGTGCAGCATGCTGGAGGGAATATTTTCCAGCCTAAGGGACAGCAAATGTAAGAATGCTGTTTGGTTTTGGAAACTACCTGTATTTATTGCATTGTCAAAAAGGAAGGACCCTGGAAATTGCTCTGAGTTTTCTATTTATCTTAGGTTTTCCCACATGTAGGTTGTCTGGGCCAAAACCAGACATACTGTAGCAACTAATTTCTACCTAAAACCCATTACTCCACATTAAGTTTCTTTTGAAAGAAGTTTTTTTCTAGTTATACAGATTTTGTGAGTACTCTAAGTTTCTCCAATATTCACAGTAAGTTGTGAGTACTGAAGAAAGGATAACCAAGGATGCAAAAAGGAGTGTATGATTAATTCGATGCATCACCTGTTAAGACCATGCAGCGAAGCCTGTGCTTAGCAGTCGTGACATTAGCATATATACAATGTGTCTAAAACAGCTAATGTACTTACAAACTGAGCAGCACATGTTTAGATTTTTATGCTTTCTGGATCACATACTAATCACTGTTATGTTAAGACAATGCTTAAACAGAGCTTTTAATAAAAGATTATAAATCTGCAGCAAGAACATTTAACATGAAAGAGATATTAAATTGGTTTCTATTATCTTCTGGCTGCACCAATCCCTTCTGGTTATGCTCCTATGAATAGCTGAGTGTCTATCTGAAAGATAAGGAATTTTTCTTTCTTTTTTTTTTCTTTTTTCTTTTTTAATTTTTTTTTTTCTTTGCTTGCATCCTGGAGTTAACATGCAGACATTACAGCGATCAATCATTATACCCTTACTTAAATTCTTACTGTCTCAAGTATTGCCCTACTTGTGGGCTCCATTGTAATCCCTGCAACTCTTGTGTCTGTGACTACCTAAAATCACTGCATTGCTGTGTGGCCTTGATCTGCTTCTGTGCTCAATCCCTTTTTAACTGAAATAAGAGTTATATTACATATAGCCTTTGAGGGTGGCTGTTACCTGTGTGGCCTTGTAGAATTTATGTGCTGTTGATGGCATTACTGAAACGATAATTAGTTGTAGATTTTTTATTCATGGCTGATAGTTGACTTTTCAGATCCTAGAACTCACTGTGGTTGACATGAATTGGAGCTGTGACAGTTTCCAACAGTGTTAGTATCCTGCCTTTACAGATAGAGAAGCTGAGCACAAATAACATAATTGACTGGCCCCCAATTATATCCTAAATTAATGATCAAGGCAGACTTCTTACCCTCTAGAATTCTAGCATAGTTTTAACCTTCAGGGTCAACCATCATATAACCACCAAACACACGTGGTTCGTGTCTTCCCAGCCATATGATTGTCTTAGTAAACAATAATATCCAGAGGGGATAGAATACTTATGACTAATTAATTAGTCACTTAGTGACACCATGTCAAAAATAATTAAAAAAAAAAAGTAATACAAAGACATGGTTAATTATGTAAGTGGTAAGAATGAGTGTGTATGAATGAACATCTAAATATATGCAGGAAATACATTTATTAAGAAAGGATCTTACTAGTGGTGTATTGTTGAGAGTATTGCTACACAGTAAGAATTTCCTTTTTCCATTTGAACCTGAATTCATTCAGTACATTTTCTGAAAATAAGTTATCTGTGAAATGAGAAATAAATAAAAAGTTTGAGATTCTGACCAAAGTAGAAATACACAGAGAAATTCTTGGTAATTTTTTTAAGTATATACACTAGGATGCTTTTCCCATAGCAATACCACTGGTGTAACTGTGCATAATTCAGTGACAATTCTGAGTTGAGCTACCAAGGGCTGAAATTCTCTAATTAGCATTTTGAAATGTACTTGGAAATGTTAGGTATAAACCCTTAAGTGCCTAAGTCACAGAATGAAGTTAGCAAAATTTCCTCTTCCCTTTGTCAGTGAAGAGGAAATACCTTTTCACCAGCTAGGATTCTCCAAACTCGCTCATTCTGACTATCCTAAGAAGTCTTGTCAGTCTTTTTTGTTCCTAACTCTACTTGTACCTATTCTAGATCTAGAAATAAGACAGTGCTGTACCTAAAGGGGTCCTGTTGCCACATCTGTTTGGAGAAACACTAATGGATCTCACCAAGTTTGAAGTTGGCACAAAATAGCATTTTCATACAAAAGCAGGTCCAAAGACAAGCAACGCATCAAGTTTATTGAGGAGGAGGTTGCATTTTCACGGGGGATAGTGAAGGTTTTGACTCTACCTTGACTAGTTAGATTTTTGTTCTGCCAAGGTAGTGGAAGAAGAGAAGTGGAGATGTGTTGAGCCAAGAAGAACATTTTTGCAACCAGTGGTTTGCTGCAGAAAAAGGAATTTGGTTCCAGTTGCTTTTTCACAAAGTCATTATGTATTTTATTCAATGAATCTTTAATCTAAAATGTATAAAGAGTGTTTGCAGCAAACCTTATATCTGTCTTTGCATTTCTGTAATGTGTGTACTAATGTGCACAGATGGGATTTATTTACCAAGGGATGGGAAGATAGTAGAGCCTTAGTCCTCATTTTCTGTGTCTCCTCATAGCACGGAAGTCACTGGTGTATGCAGGACTTTTAGAGAAGGCTAATTTCTATGCAGTACCACCAATGGTACTGTTTTTATAGGAATACAGTGGATTAAGGTGTCTCACAAACGGAAATGTTATGGCCTGGTCCAAATCTGCTCATGACCCAGCACTACAGGATGGTGTTCCTGCTATGATATGCAAACACTGGGACTGCATTTTGTCAATACAGTGCATGTTATATTGCATTAGCAGCTATTTAGAAGGCACTATGGTTATGTGACTTTCCTTCAAGTGTACTTGACTTGAATTTCTTTTACAACTAATGACAATGAGGGTTTGATAATCAGTGGAGGTGTGTAAACTTGTGTGTTTAAACTGAGGTTTAAACTTATAATTCACAACATTGTGCCGTGTTCTGACTCATGTAACATCATGAGCTTGGTCTGATTTCTGTTAAAACAATACTTCTGTTTGGCAACTGCTTGTTAACCTGAGCCTGGATATATCTTTATATGAGATTGTAGGAGGTGAATATCGTGCAGTTTCTACTTCATTGAAAATTGTGTTTTCTGAAAGAGTTGCCATGAAATAATCGTTTTTTGCTCTTTACTGTCTGCAGTCACTGTGTGCCTGCGCTCTGGAAGTTATATTCTAGATTCAGTACGTTTCTCAGAAACTCAGAAAGTTAGAGGTGTCCCCAGATGAAAAAGTGTTGCTGATACTTAATTGGGTCTTGCACAGCAATTGATGACCAGTAGCAAAATTATTAAACCATCCAAATATAATTTAGAGGTTTCAATATCATGTTTAATACTGTTGTAATAACAGCCTGGGCCTTTCTCCTGCTCATTTCTGACAGTGCTTCAAAAAAATGTCATACAAAAGGTTACTCTGTCTTCCACATCAGCCTTGTTTACAAGGCTGCCCATACCACCTATCATATATTAGTTGAGAAAATGATGCTGGGCCCCACTGACATGATAATTAGAATTAATTTTAACAAATGTCCTTGTTAGGTAAGGGAATAGACTTTAGTCCAATATCATAGGAATTTAAAAATAAGAGGTTGCCACATGAAATATTATCAATGTCTGAGCTTCTTTCAGAAGAACTGGCAAGGTCCAAGTAAAATATGTCCAAAGGTATTACGGCCAAGTCAAAGTTATCCAGACAGTCAGCTGCTAAGGTATGGGAACAGTGATGATATTTTAGGAAGTTCCCTGCAGAACACCACGCTGGAATGCTACAAGCCTAAGTTTACCTAATAGACAACAAAAGTCTCTTTGTGGTTCATTGTGCACAGAGCATATCTATATAATGTGATTCTAATTACGATCTACAGCAAGAGTTTGTATTTCAGCCATGCAAAGTCTTTTTCAAAAGCTAAGAATGCACTGGGGAACATAAGTTTAAAAGAACATATGTGCAGTCAATACTGTTCATTGTATGCGTTGTTTTTACCCTGTATAAAACGTTTTAATCTTCAAAAAGTTCTGGAAATGTTTAGTGTGATTTCCCAGGTGGGTTGATATGTGCATAATGGGGCAGATTGCACAGGAAGTGATGTCTGTAATGCTGTCCAAGTAAATGTTTTTTGATCTAGTGGAAAATGCTCATGAGAGGAAGGGGCTGGACTAGGTGGTCTTTAAAGATCCCTTCTAACCCAAACCATGCTATGGTTCTATGAGTCTATGTTTATATGATTTTCCTGGTGTGAAACCCAGTTCATTCTGAATAGCACTATGTTGTCTCACAGAATCACAGAATCATGGAATATGCTGAGTTGGAAGGGCCCCACAAGGATCATCGATTCCAACCCTTAGCCCTGCACAGGACCAGCCCCAAGAGTCACACCATATACCTGAGAGTATCATCCAAAACACTTCTTGAGCTCTGCCACCCTTGGTGCTGTGACCACTGCCCTGGGGAGCCTGTTCAGTGGCAAAACGCCCTCTGCGGGAAGAACCTGTTTCTAATATCCAACCTAAACCACCCTGACACAACTTTAGGCCATTCCCTTGGGTCCCCACAGAGAAGAGATCAGTGCCTGCCCCTCCTCTTCCCCTCACAAAGAAGTTGTAGAGAATGAGGTCTCCCCTCAGTCTCACGCAGGCATACTCATGCAATTCCACCCTTGGGGCTTTACTTAAACAGCCCTTTCTCAATTTTAACTTTCATTAGTTTCATTTTGATTTGTGGATGCCAAATGCTTCTCCAGCCTTGAGTAGTGCCAGCTTCAGCTGAAAAAGAACTAAAAAGAAATTAAAGACTTACAGATTTATCCCTTAAGGAATTTAATATTTAATGACATGCGGTTTGTTTTGATGTTGACTGGATGCTACGGATGCCGTGGAGTCAGGATGAAAATAAAACCTTTAAGTGCATCAAAGATGAAAGACAAAATTGATGAAATTATAAGCTTCATTTTTTATGCATCTCATATGTTCAGATCTAGTTAGCTGTTCCCCTGTCAGCTACTGTATGTCTGACACAGATAGTTTTTTGGATGCCATGCGTTGCCCAGCTTTTCAGAACACATGCTTAAGAGAAACGTAGCAGCACTTTCTTGCAGAGTATCTGCTATGAAGATTCATAATGTTATTTGAGGCCCATGACTGTGGAGACCAGAAGGTCACCTGGGGAATGGTCAAAGTTTGGTCCTTAAACAAGAATATAATAAATATTAATTCAGCTTCCAAACTGTTGATGAATATTGAAGGATCTGATCAAACAGTAGGATCAGGAACCTATTCCTTACAGAATTGCTGGAGATTTCTAAGAAGAAGATACCACTCTTTTATTGTAAATGTATTGATATTTAGACTCTTTCTCTGGACTGTAAAGAGAGGGTCAAGGCTGGGTAGGACTAAGAACTGCGTGGAGGAAATAATTAATTGAGAATCAAGGCAGTAGAACTGAAACATAGATGTTACAATTGTACTTTCAATGCTCTCTGTTTTCAATAAGCATCAATTTAATCAGGTATCCTCTCCTTCCATATGTCATTCAACATAAGATATCCTACATGCTAATTTTTTATGTAGTTATTCAAATTATTGGGGGATCACAATAGTTTTTACTATTTTTCTAAAGAGCAAGCAGAATTGGATGAACACTGAATAAATCTGAAAATTTTAATCTTAAAAATTTTAATTTGGGCTTCATTTTCAAGATCTGATATTAATTTCACTTCAAGCAATGAACTATGCAGGTTATATTTCTGCTTTCTGATTTGCAGCAGAAAAAGCATTTTATCATACTTACACATCATGCATAGGTATGTGACATAAAGGACAAAAGGTATGCAATCAGGCAATGAAGTGAAAAATACATCCTCAACACTAGGACATTTTATAAGTGAAGTCCTTACCACAAAATTGAACAGAGATTTGCTTGACCAGTGAGAAACTATGAGGGGAATATTTAGAGCTTCCTTCCAAGGGCCCATTCCTCCAGGACTGATTTAGAAAAGCACTTGTGAAGTGAGCAGTGTATTGACTGCAGGGAAGATGACCACATACTTGAAATGATGTGAGTGTCTGCATCAGACACAGTGTACAGAATGGAGTTTGCAAGATGCTGTTGAGAAATAGGTTGAGCAGTTTGAGACCAAGACCTATGTCAGTACAGTTCTGGTTCTAGAAACTTTAAATTCAGTTCAGAAGTCTTTACATATCCTGTCTGTTAAATTACCATTTGAAAACTGCTCATGCATCACTATTTTCTGCCTCTACAGAACCATAGTCTAACCATGTTAGCAACAGTCTTTGATTTCTCTTTTATAATGGGTACAATTTTGCATAACAGAACACTTAAATCATCTTGGATTCCTGCATGGATTTAACTGTTGATGTAATATTATCCTTAATTTTGCTGTAGTTTTGAAATTGCACCTGCTTGTCCTTGTGCAAGTGTGTCTGGGTTTTTCCTATTTTTCCTCAAATTATCATTTAAAGACATGAAGGTTCTAGTGACTAAATATTAAAAATATTGTTAAATTGTTAAAAATAATCTGGTATAAGGAACTCTGAAGAGATTTGATACCTGCACTAGAGAAACCTTTTCTGAAAAATGTTTGTTTATTTACAAAATTCTTGTGTATGTGTGTGAACAATAATATGTATAGGCACTCATTTTTTTGTTTTTTTTTTGTTGATATAGTGATGCATACTATGTGTTTAATCACCAGGGACATAATGCAGTATGTGTGGGCATCTTAGTAATATAATTTTTTTGTATCACACCTTTCTGCTTTATAAGGCTAGACAAAACTGAGTATTTTATCTCACTGTCGTTGCAGCATGAGCTCTATTGCATCTTTCTGCAGTGAGCAAGCAAGGCTGTTGGTAATATTTGATGCACCATTTATGATGAAGTGTCCTCTGTGTGTGTAGAAGAAAAGTAACTGTGTATTGCTCTTGAAGAAAGATACAGTTAAAAGTAATTTTAAGAAACGCATTTGTTTGTTTTTTTCTTTTTTTCATAGGAAGGGGCATAGTCAGCATTAGTGGCTCAGTTAGGCAGAAGTCATGGGTCAAGGAGATTTTTGGAAAGGCAAACTATAAATAATTTCTTTTCTAGCCCATTTAACTTATTCAATTTCATGTAATCTATCAACATCACATTATTTGTACTTGTTGAACTTTGATGTCGAAAGCTTGGACCCAGGTCAGTGACGAAATGGAAGGGCTCTTTGTGGAATGGAAGCATAGCATTTTTCTCCACTTTTCAAGACAATGCTTGGAGTGGAGTTGAGTCAGTCTGAAGCAGCTGATTAGCATCTTATTAATTAAATGATCAAAAAGGAGTAATAAAACATATTTCATAGACTTGTAGTTTAAATTAGAGGCCACTCTTCTGCACTGCCTCAGGATTCAGATTAAGTCTGTAGATTAGTCGGGCACTTTTCTCTTGACTGAGAATTAAATTGTGCCTGCCTGTTTTTTCTCAGCTGCAGTGTTTTACCTAGGATTAAAGGCAAATGTTTAGGACCATGATTTATCTTTTTCTACAGAACAACGCTGTTTCTATATGTTACTTTACCTGAAAGCTAAAATCTGAGTATCTTATGCAATGTGTGAAGGTCACTTTGAGAATGTGCATTCTTTTAGGAGGGGATGCATAAAAGTCACAAAATATTTACATATATGTTCATAATGTTATTTAAAATAATTCAGAAGGCTCCAGGAGAAGAATATACTTTGTACTTACAACAGAAAAAGCTGAAACAAGTACCTTCTTTTCAAATAAAAATTCATTTCATGGATGGAAAATAATGAGCCATATTTAATAAAACTTGTTGACAAATAAGTAAACAGAAGTAGTAATGTAATTTAGTGAATTTATTTTAATGTGTCTGTTTTTCCACCAATTTTCTGGTTTTCCTACACAACCTGGCCTTGGAATTCCATACTGATTAACTGGACCATTTCTGAGGACATTTCAGTCTGTGGTTCAGGTATTATTTTGTTGTATTTCTTAAAGACTGTGGCTTTGGATATACATTTACCTTTTAATATTGCTTAGATACAATTCCAACTGATATCGACAGGCAAAATAAGGCAAAATCTTTGTGATTTTGGGGAACTAAATCACAATCAAAGGATACCACATCTGATTTGATGATAGTCCAAAACAAGAAGGTCTTTGGGAAATCTGGGATGACAAGTGGCTCAGGATTATCACACTGCAGCATGACCTCCTGACCCTCAGTCTAGTTTCATAGATGTTAGAAAAGCTTTTCTTATGTGTTCTTATGCAATATATGCATAGAAAACAGCATGACCTTCTCACCTCCGCTACTGCCTCCTCCATCATTACCTTCTGAAATGCCTTTCCTTCTCTTTTTGTATCAATGGGTACTTACATCTATTTAATGAATTAGCAACTGGTGGCAAGAAGTATTTGTAAGAATGTATTTTGAAGTTATTTTTATCCAGTTGAAAACTCCTTAAAAATCTCACCATTAATGTCTTGTGACAGACTGCTAATTCCACAGAATGCCATGTCTATCATATCACTTAATCAAAAAAATGAAAATCAAAGTGGACATTTAGGGTCTGACTTCAATCATGTAATCACTTATATACTCTGATTATGATATTTGTTTAATTTGGACATATACTTGGCTTCCATGAATACACATGGAAAACCTGTGCTTTATTATTTCCAATAACTTTTATTTGCAATTTACACAGACATACAATAATCGCTGTTAATGCTCTGTGGGGATAATGACTTTTCAAGCCCCAGAGATCCAGTTACATTCTGTAGGCCCCTCTTTACCTCCTCCTACACCAGAGAACCAGAAGCCTCCACAAAATTGGATATGTTGTTGTGCCTTTTGGAGGGTCTCAGCCTGTTTCTGCTTCCTTATGAGTAGGTACGTTTCTAACCGAAGACTGGAGCCCTCTTTTCCCTGACATTTGACTTCTGTTCCTATTCTGAAATTTAGTAATAGCAAAAGATACAGAGTAATATAAACCCTTCCTCCATGTGGGCTCCATCTGAGACCATTAAGGTCTCGTGATGTACATAGAAGATGCAAAATAGCTTTCGTCCCTGTGAAAAGAGCAGCATTAGAGCATGTGTTAAAACATTAATACCTTGTATAGTTAAAATATTTATAACACTGGGTGTTTCAAATTTTCTTTTCCCCCAGGCTGCTTTGTAGGTCAAACTTGTACTGAGGACTGTAGTTAATAATGTTTAGGCCAAGCTAAGAACTCTGGAACTACACCTAACCCAATAAATATTTAAACAATTATGCTAATAACAATTATTAAGATGCTTTATGCAAAACACACACACAAACACACACACACACAAGTGTACTGGCCTATGCAGAAAAAAAATTGCTAAAATCTGTTTAAGGGTTTCATCTATGCATGGATTATGATAGATTGTTGAAAGGGAAGATTTCCAGGGAGCCCTTCAGGTAAGAGAGAGTAGCTAAAGTTGCCTCAGGGTGCAATTGCTTTTCTCAAAGGCACTACACTTGCAGAAAAATTTTCTTCAAGGGCCCATCTGAGACTTCCATAAATTCTATTATGTTGATGGGGGTCATTTATCCTGACGCTGGTATTCACTTGAGCTATGAAACTATGAAAATCCAAGGTATTTTAATAGTCAAAGATAAGAAAAGGCAAAAGATATTTAATTTGACAGTAACAATTGCACTTTTTCCATTTTTTGAAGCTTGTTTCCTGCGAACTTCTCCAGAGGTTAATTTTTTGTTCAGGAATTGCTCAAGTCCAATATAAAATGAGTTCAGTTCTGCAATTATTAATCACAACAAGAACCATTGAGAAGGATCCTTTTGAATCCCATAAGACCACTCAAATAAGTTTGTGGGTGAATATCATCCATTGCAAAATAACTGCTGAATTTTATTTATAGCCCATTTAATTTTTCTGAACAATTATTAAATGAGGGGCTTTTTAGTAGATAGTAGAGGTGAGTGATTGTGGCCATGTAGAGAATTTGCAGGGAATTTATGATAAGGTTCAGGCTGAACTATGCACAAGCTTAATAATATGAACACAGATGTGCATGGGTATATTAAAAATAATTCCTTTTTGGTATAGGATATATCAATAATTTATTTTTTGAAAACATTTCCATGCTTTTAAATTGTCAGACAATTTTTGAAATAAAAGCCATTATTCTGAAATGATAGGCTAAGAAGAGGAGGGCTTCAAAATTGCCTAGGGAAGACAGCAGAGTATTACAGATGTGATGAAATCAAAGACATAAACATATTAGAAATTTTGTCCCAGAATATTTGCAATGTTTGATCTCATTTCTTAAAACATCTCCATTCCCTCTTTAAGTAGTTTTAGTCTTTGTGGAAAAAGTCATTCAGTTCTAGTACCTTTTCCTCACACTGCTTTCCTTTCAAAGATTTCAAGGCCTTGCCCTCAAATAAGATAAAAGTTCAGAATCAGATTTCCCTAAATAGTTGCCTGTTCATCCATGGAAAAATTGTGTTCAATTGAGAATAGACATTATTGAAACATGGAATTATATAACTAAGTTGTCTAAACAGAAATATACCAACTATTGACACTGTTTACTTTCTCAAGTATCTGTTCAGTAACCAGTTTACGTTGACTTGGGAAATTTCACTATTAGGTAGTAGTTTTTAAACATCCTGCATTGATTTTGAGATCCTCTTAAACCCTCAAAGCCTTGCATCCCTGAAATTTTTGTGACACAGATTTTTTTGTTGATCTCCTGCAGAAAAGGCTTTTCATAGTAATAAACACATCTTTCAGATTAAATGAGTCCACCTAGTTCTGTCTGTTGCTTTTAAGCAGCCCCAAAAACTACCTAGGACTGCTTGAGCAGAGAATAGTCCTCTCAGAACAGTGGAAGCAGTCTCAAAAAAACAAGTATCTCTTACTCTATTTGCCTCTGAATCTTATTGGGTCACTTTAAACATTGGTTTGCTATTTAGTATTTGAAAATGTGTGCAGTCTATGGCAGTGGTCCCTGAACTTTTTTGATGGTACAACCCTATGAGCAGCCCCACTAAATGCATATTTATTTAGAATCACAGAATTATTAGGGCTGGAAGGGACCTCTGGAGATCATCTAGTCCAATCTCTCTGCCAAGGCAGGGTCACCTACAACAGGTTACACAGAAACACACCCAAGTGGGTTTTGAATGTCTCCAGAGAGGGAGACTCCATGACCCCCCTGGGCAGCCTGTTCCAGAGCTCTGTCACCCTCAGTGTCAAGTTTACCCTCATGCTGAGGTGGAAATTCTTGCGTTTCAGTTTATGGACATTGCTCCTCGTTCTGGCACTGGGCACCACAAAAAAGTCTGGCACCATCCTTATGGTACTTGCCTTTGAGGTATTTATATGTATTAATGAGAACCTCTCTCAGTCTTCTCTTCTCTAGATTAAACAGGCCCAGCTCCAACAGTCTCTCCTCATAAGATGCCCCAGATGCCAATCACCTCTGTAGCTCTCCACTTGACCCCCTTCTGTAGCTCCTTGTCTTTCTTGTACTGAGGAGCCCAGTGCTGGACCCCAGGATCCCACTGGCCCTCCTGGCTGCAGGGACACACTGCTGGCTCCTGGTCAGTTTGTCATCCAGCAGTACTCCAGGTCCTTCTTGGCAGAATGGCTCTCCAGGAGGTCAGCCCCCAGCCTGCACTGATACTTGGGGTTATTCCTCCCCAGGAGCAGGACCCTACATTTGCCCTTGTTGAACCTCATTAGGTTTCCCTCTAGCCAACTTTCCAGCCTATTGAGGCCCTCCTGAATGGCAGTGCAGCCTTCAGGTGTATCTGACACTCCCCGTCCATCTCATATCATCAGCAAACTGCTGAGGGCACATTCTATGCCTTCGTCCCAATCACTGATAAACATTGAATAAGGCTGGACCCAGTACTGATCTCTGGGAAACACCACTGAATATAGTCCTTTAGCTGGATTCTGCTCCACTGATCTTGACACTGAGCTCTGCCATTCAGCCAGTTCTGGTTTCACCTCACTGTCCATTCACCTAACCCACATTTCCTGAACTTACCTATGAGGACATTATGGGAGACAGTGTCAAAATCTGTCTGAAGTTGAGGTAGATAATACCCACTGCTCTCCCCTCATTGACTCCTCCTGATGTGCCATCATGGAAGGCCATTAAATTGGTCGAGCATGATTTCCTGTTAGTGAATCCATCCTGACTACTCCTGATGACCTGCTTTACTTCTATATGCTTGTAGATGGCCTCCAGATTGACCTGTTCCATCACCTTTCCAGGGATGGAGGTGAGGCTGACTGGCTGGTTGGTGGTTTCCCTGGTCCTCATTCTTGCCCTTTTGGAAAAAAGAAGTAACAATTGGCTTTCCTCCAACCATCAGACACCTCTCTTGTTCTCCATGATTTTTTTAGGGATGATGCAGAGTGGCAGAGCAACAACATCTGCCAGCCCCCTTGGCACCCGTGGGTGCATCCCAGTGGAGCCCATGATTTATGGGTGTTTAGTTCTGCTAGACAATCTCTAAGCCAACCCTATATGACCAGGGCAAAGTCTTCCTTTCTCTTATGCTTCTGAGAAAATGCCAACTGCACTTCATGAAATATAGTCATTTGCTCTTGATGCTTTCCATATTTTCACTCAATACACCATTATAACCTGTAATACTGAAATGAACATTAGAAACAATGATATAGTCTCTGGACATTGGATAGTTGACATAACAAGTCACACACAGTTTCTTTCAAGTTCTGATATGTTCTCAGGTTATTCCTCAATTTCATTAACAAGTTGAGGGAACACACAGCATCATAAAGTGATTTTATAGCAAAATAAACAATTGTTGCCCTCTAAAGGAGATATTTCTTTAAAAAATTAAAACAAAACTCTTCTAAACAAAAGGACAAGAAGATTGACCAGATTGTCTGCCAGTGTCTAGAATGAACATAGAATATATTATTTTAGACAAATTACTTTACATACTGTGTGTGGAGGATTATTGTTACTATAGCAACAAAATGTGCTTTGATGACTTAAATATTGTATGCTATAAATCTTCATTAGGAACTCTCTTATTACAAGAACTCTTCCCTGCACTTCACTGAGCTAAGATGGAGAGAAAGAGGTGCTTCCATGAGCATTTTAGCATGCTCACCTAGGACAGGTACTGTCTCACCCTCCTGTTGTCATCATTCAATGTTTCATGTAAAGCAAAAGATATATGATCAAAGTTGTTGAACTAAAAATATTTGCAAGAGTTGGAAAAAAGTCAGCCATGACCTGATTCTTACAAATATCAGAAAAACGTTATCCTTTAATAATATTGCCCTCCTTTTTAATCTCTTACTGTGTTTGTGAATTTGGGTCTAGCTGCTTTATTGTACAGCACCACAATGAAAGTACGAATGATTTAAATATGCAATTGTATGTTGTTTCAATAATGTACAAATGATTATACTATAAAACAATTCACAATCATGTAGAAATCAGTCAGTTTGCTGTTTTATTCTCTACAAACTTTTTGTTCATTTTTTTTCTTTCTGGATCCATTTCAGTTCTTGAACATGAGGTGAAAGTCTTTTTTAAGTTAGAAAAACTTTTTGTTCCAACATCAGTTGGTTCTGCTGTAATGATGAATTT
This sequence comes from Anabacerthia variegaticeps, assembly GCA_035583185.1. Lineage (NCBI taxonomy): Eukaryota > Metazoa > Chordata > Aves > Passeriformes > Furnariidae > Anabacerthia > Anabacerthia variegaticeps. The sequence goes on along the minus strand of JAWWEW010000078.1, from coordinate 55,335,169 downwards.
GGTCAACTTTCAGGGCACGTACTGCCCTGATCTAATGGATGTAGAAACTGCATGGATCAATATTTCTGATAGTCAATGTTCCTTGCAGAAATCTGGAACTCCCGGGAATCCTTACAAAGGTAGCAACAACATTTCTGCACATGAAAATCTATGGAATTTTTTTATGTTAAAATCTGTAACACACTGCCAAAGTAAAAATGTCAAATTCCAGATCTTATGAGAATTTTATGAGGATCTCAGTGTTTGCAATTGCTGATTTTTTTAATGCTTTAATTAACTGCAAAACAGTATATATGCTGGCTTTGTAGTCTGCTCCACAAAAACAAATGTTTTGATGTTTGTGGGTGTGCATTTTCTAGAATTAACAAAGAAAAAAACCCAATTTATTGATCTGTTTATATATGTAATTGAAACACTTTAGGAGGTTAAATGACTTTTGAATTGTCTGGAAAAACTCTCCGCACCTAATTAGTATTGCAACAAATTGCTTCCCCACAGATGAGCTGTACCTAACAGCTTCTTCATGTCTTGAAAATGACCTTGTCCATCACAGCTGTGATGTTTTGGTGAGGCCAGCCCATGTCTGATAGGCTTGCCAAAACGAACAAAGATAACAGAAACACAGGAAGTTGGAGTTTTCTGAATGAGTGGAAAATTTCACATTTTAGAAACTGGATCCTATAGTGTTGACAAAATTAAATGTTGCTTTTAGGCTGAAATCTATCATGAACCTGAATTGAATGTGCATCTTGGTGGAAGTTCTATTCAATTGATCTGGAAGACAAAACAGGAACCTATATTTGAGTGCATGCATTGAAAACAGAGTAGGAGGTGAAAGGGTTAAAGCAGCCAGGACATTGCTGGAGTGTGAGGAAAGGGAGGAAAGATGAAAGGGCCAATTATGGAATCACCGTTCCTGAGGTGATTTAGAGATGCAGGAGTCATTGATTTTTTTTAACTATGTGCAAACACTGATTTTGACTAGACCCTGGGGCCCCTGCAGCACGTGCGTGCAACTCAGCCAGGAAATTCAGGTGCACTGAAGTTTGACCAGGCAGTGTTTGAATATAGCCTTAGGCAACCTGGGATTTGTAAGGATGACACACTGGAACAAACCCTGTGCTACTCAGTTTGCATGGAGGGAAATGATCCTGCTCCTCCTTGGCCATCCTCATGTGCCATTTATTTGTTTTTGTGGAGCAGAGGCTTGATGTCCAGACTCACAAAAAACCCAAATCAAAAAACCCAAACCAACCAAACAAACAAAAAAAAACCCAACCAAAACACTTTAGGATTTGGCTTGTGATGTTTTCTAAACATTTTATTAAAAGTTATGCTAAAATACTCCTAACTGGCTGCTTAATGTGATCTGACACACTGTATGAAATGTCACACAGAGGAAAAAAAGCCATTGGAAACTTCTGATGTTTCATCATGTTTCAAACTTAATTTTGACTTGGCAACCTGTTCTACCTCTTCACTGCTGAAGGATTGTGTGCGAAAGCAGGGTGTACTATATTTAGTGCCTCTCACATGGATGCATGTGCATTCATGCAGAGGTTTGGTTAGCACACCTCATACTACCACAAGGAATAAATCTCATTTTATAGAGCTCTTCTAGTGTAGTACACAGGGCCTATGCTTATAAATTCACAGAGAAAATGGAAGAAAATTACAGAAAAAAAACCCAAACAAACCCACAAAGAAACAAAAACCTTTGCATTGATTTAGGCAATTCTAATACAGATTTAAAGGTGATATCTTCCCCTTCTCCCCCCCCCGCCCCTCCACCACTAAAGATGCTCATTATGCAATTGAGGATTAGCTTTTTGCATTTCAATATTTCTAACAATATGTGATAAAGAAGATTGGTATCTGCAGAGGAACTAGGAGATCATATCAGGCTTTTAGTTTCACATACATTATCAATGGATAAGATTTTTCCAATAATGCAAATTCCTTGTGGAGGGCTTTCAGTTACCATGCATAAAGTGAAAATGTCATTTTGTATGTTCCTCAACAGTCTGGTTTACATTGTGTATTTATTACATGTAGTGTACAGTACTGTATACAACAGTGTGCAGTAACTGTGCATTATGGGAATATAATATTTACAGTTTTAGGGTTTCTTTGGTTTTGAATACATGATAAGGCAATGAAAGAAGCCAAATGCACAAATCTATGAGAAACATTATGTCATAACAAGATGTAATCTAAGTGAGACCCAATGGTTGAAGGAAGCGCAGTAGTTCCATGTTCTAAAGAGCACACAACCCTCCTTGTTCTCTGGCATCCATAAACTCTACTTTCTACAGTGCTACTTTTTATAAACAAGGATAGATAATCATTCTACCCATCTGTTGACCATCACTTACAAGGCAGTGTCTCACTGTCCCCATTTATGAGGATGCAGACAGGGCAGGGACCTTCCAAGAGTCTGCTGAATGCAGAATCCACTCAAGATTATTGTAAATAGCCAGCTGGAGCTGTCTTTCTCTCTCCAACAGATTACAGAAAAGCTGCAACCTGTGAGGCATCATTTATGTTACATGGTTAAACACTGTTATCCAATGCCTTCTGCCTTTTTGAAGGAGCATAAAAATTGAGCTTCCTTTACCTTAAATATAAAATCCTCTTTGAAAAAAATTGTTAATTTCCTACCCAGGAGTAATCTGTAATAAGCACTCTGATGAGAAACAAATTCATGACACCTTTCAATTTTTGAAGTTCTTGCAGCTTCTATTATATATCAGACACTATCAATATTCAGGAAACTTGCTTTTCCATTTTTTTGAAGTATTTTTGAAATATTTAAGAATAACTTCCTTAAATGTGGCTAGTGCTGCCTGTTAACATTAGTTTTCTAAATTTGGTTCATGCTGTTACCATTGAAATCCCCAGATTAACATCCCCTTCCCTCCCCCTCACTAGCCTCTTATTGCTTACTGCTGAAGTCTGTCATTCACTGACAACTTGTCCAGCAGTTTGAAGTCTCTCTGGAGTTGGAAAGTATATTTTAAATCCACTAGCAGTGAATAATATGGTCAGCAGTTATCATTTAGAGATAAAACAGATATCAAAATTCAGGTTGAGAATATAAAGATGTCCTTCCAAGTCTCTGAGCCATCAGAATTGTCACAGAGTTCAAAATAAAATATGTCAAAATAGAACATTTCAATGGATCTCCAGTGCCAATCTGTCTGTTTGAAAGACTATTTGTTTGCAGCACTTCGAGCAAGATTTTCAAGTGTTTGTTGCTAGTGTAATTAGGCAGCAAACCCAAAAACTAGGCAGCAGAGATGTGCCTACAGAGGAAGAGTTGTAAGCCTTCTAAAGCTGTTCAGCAACCATCTGTGAGCATCCCTAGTAATTCTGGGACTTCTGTAGTATTTAAATTAGTGGGTCAATTTTTAAATAGACATCCAAATATAAAAGGAACAGTTAGCTGAGGAAATCTCTTCCTTTCTTGCTATGTCTAAAACTGATTTGGTGACCTTCATTTTGCAGTATTAATTTCCATTCATTTAGATCTTTTGACTTTCTACTTGAAAAATAGAAAATCAGGAGGCAAAAAGACAGCTGGTACACTGATGGATGTGAGAAGACAAGTTCTCATGTTGGGCGATTTTTTTCTTTATTTGTTGTTGGGTTTGGGGTGGGTTTTTTTTTTTTTCTTTCCCTTCTCCTTCTCTCCCTTCAGTCTCCTGCCTGGCTTTTTCCATCCCTGTAAGTGCTCAAGGCCATGTTGAATGGCACTTTGAGCAACTTGATCTAGTGGAAGATGTTCCTGCCCATGGCAGGGGGCTTGGATCTAGATGACAGTGGTGGGTTGACCCTGGATGAATGCCAGGTAACCACAAAAGCTACTTTATCACTCCCATTTGTAACTGGGCAGGAGAGAGAAAATATAACAAAAGGTTCATGAGTTGAGATATGGATGGAGAGAGGTCACTCACCAGTTACCATCACATGCAAAGGAGACTCAACTTGGGAAAATGAATTCAATTTATTACCCAATAAAATTAGAGCAGGTTATGAGAAGTAAAACAAATCTCAAAACCACTTTTCCCCCTGCCTCTACCTCCTTTCCCAGCTCTATTTCCTCCCCACAAAAGTGCAGGGAGCCAGGGAATGGGGGTTATAGTCAGTTCATCACATGTTTCCGCTGCTGCTTCCTCCTCAGGGAGAGGAGTCCTTCCCCTGCTCCACCATGGGGTCCCTCCCACAGGAGACAGACCTCCATGAACTTCTCCCTTGTCAGTCCTTCCCACAGGCTGCAGGTCTTTGTGAACCTTCAGGTCCCTTTCACAGGGTGCAGTCCTTCCAGCCTTCTCCAGTGTGGCTCCATAATATGGTCACAAGTCCTACCTGCTCCAGTGTGGGCTCATCTCTCCATGAGGTTGCAAGTCCCTGCAGAAGCGTGCTCTGGTATGGGTTCCCATAGGTTCACAGCCTTCTTTTGGGCATACACCTGCTCTGGCATGAGGCTCCTCCATGGAATCTGAGTGGATATCTGCACCATGGTGGACCTCCATGGGCCACGGTCTTCACCACGGGCTGCAGAGGAATCTCCTCTCTGGCACCTGGAGCACCTCCGCCCCCTCCTTCTTCACTGATCTTGGTGTCTTCAGAGTTGTTCCTCTCACATATTCTCACTCCTCTCCTCTCTGGCAGCAATTACCTCTGTGAAATACCTTTTTCCCCCCCTTCTTAAATATATTATGACAGAGGTGATACTACCACCTCTGACTGACTCAGCCTTGTACAGTGGTGGGTCCATCCTGGAGTGGGTTGGCATCAGCTCTGTTGAATGTAAGGGAAGCTTCTAGCTGCTTCTCAAAGAAGCCACCACACCCCTGTGGCCCCCTCCATGTCCTCATCCCCAAAACCTGGCCACACAAACTCAATACAATGATCTTTAAGGGTCACTTCCAACCCAAACCATTCCATGATTCTGTCTCAGCATAGGCTCAAGGTGGCATACACAGACACTTAGGCTGCCCGTCAGTGAATTAGTTCAGACGTTATGAACCACTTTCCTATATAAAGACGATTTAGGCAACTTTCCACTGTGTCTTACAGACAGACTTCCAGAGTGAGTTGAGGATACGAGAAGTGCTGTGGAAAATGTATTTGCATAATTCTACCAGTTGACATGTTCTGATAAAAAAATGAGAAAAAGAGCTTCAAGAGGTTTAGAAAAGAGGTGGCTGTAATGCCAAAATAGCACTGCCACATATGGGTCTTTGCCTTGTAAATCAGCCACTGTTAACTTTTGAGTGGTACTTACCTGAAATTCAGTATGCTACAATACAAAAAAGGACTTTTTCCTGAGCTTCTTGAACACATATTGCTCCTCCTACCTGGGAAGAAGCACCCATTTCATGTGGATGCCTTCCCTCTGCCTCTTTACATGTGTGACCGTTCAATAACTTTTAGTTTGTCCTTCTCATGATTTATTTGGGAGCTCATAATCCATGTTGCCATCCTCCAGCCTGCCTTGTGGCTCAAAGTTCATCCTTCTATCCCTTCTTTCCCACTTCCCAGTCTATCTCAAGCTCCACATCACCTTAGCAAACTATTTGCTATTTTTGTAATTTTCTTATGTGTTACCTTCTTGGATTTTGGCAGTAAATAACACATTTTTTCACTTCCTTTTTTAGAATAAGTTTCAGATTTCAAACTTTTGCTAAACATATGTATATACACATAGATATTTATTTAATTTATTTATCAGTTCTTCACTCTTGGGCCTTCACAAATCAAAAGGGTGACTCAGGAACCTTTGTTCTTCAAAGCCATATTCTAGTCTTTGCTCAACATATCATTAAAGTAACATGAGTACATAGGACTTCTCCTAAGCATACCATCTGCATTTTCTTTCTTCCTAATCAAAAGTCTCAACCATGTTCTATCTGACTTCTGTAGCATAAGGAAATCTTGACTTCTTTTTCAGAACCAATAAGAACTGCTCCTCCAGTGGTTTGTGGAAGATTTTGCCCCTGCATTTGAGGTAACATCGAATGTATATTTGAACTCCCTTTCCCACTCATGTTATGATTTCCCCTATACTCTTGGGGGAGTAGTCTCCATTTCATACAACCTCTAGAACTGTGTGCATCATAAATTCTGTTCTTGCATTTAAGTGAATGCATTGCATTATGCAGTCATCACATTAAAACCTAAATTTAGACTATTAATGAATCCTTTTTAGTGAACTACTGTAAAAGTTCAAATTTATCTTACAAAAAAACAAACACACATTGCTCAGAATCTAAAAGTGATTCCTGGAATGTAGCTATTCCTGTCACTTTGCCTTTGATAGGCTACTAACAGAGTTTCATAAAGTAAAAAGAAGACATTCCTTCTGCAATATTTCAACATCTACAGCAAATAATGGAAACAGGAAGAGAACTAAAAAACAAAAACACGAAACACTCAGGAAGAACCCTTTGTGTGGCAAAAAATTGGTCACCTTAGTTTATATTTCAAAATCCCTTCTGTCCTGACTTTTGACAGTGATCCTCTTTCTTGCCGTGTGGTTTAGGGGACTGTTTTGTATATCGTGGCATACACTAAATATAGTGTGTGGTACCTATGACCACATAGTCCTGTGCTATACATGTGTGCAACACATGGGATGACTCAAAGTAATTTTATCCTACTGATTGTGAGGGATGTCTTCAGGCCTGCTCTGTAGACACAAAGTAAATGGGTGCACATATTACATGCGTCTGCATGCAAGCTAGCACTTTGCAGTGGGGATACAGAAAGACTTGGGAAAAACCCTTGCTGTGCTATTAATGCATCTTTAGAGTGGTCTTAAGTGCTGCAGAAGAATCTACAGTGTCTGCTGTGTTCTGTAACCACATTTTCACAGCTCAGTTCTTGCACTTAATATCCCCCTTACTCACAGCATTTTAGCTGTCTGAAGTAAGCAAATGTTATGACCATAAATATTGGCAGACCAGAAAAGCAGTTCCACTCATGAGGATTAGAACTTCTGGGGCAGGATTTTACAGTGACTGAGCTGTTGAAGGGAAATAGGGAAGAGAAATATTCTTGTCTGAAATCAGAGAGATAGCTGTTAACTGCTGTCCAGAAAAGTAAGGTCTAGAAACTGTATCTCAAGCAGATGTATGTCTGTCTTGGTAGCACATAGTGTAGGCAATGATAGGAATTCAGTTCTCTGCCAAACCAAGATACTGGCACTTTGAAGTAAGCAACCTGAAAAAAGGCTGACATGTATCTGGAATGGTAAAGAAACAAACCTCTTCAGAAATTAGCTGGGATTAGATTAAAGAAGGCAGTGAATTGATATCAGACATAAAGGAAATGAAGGAATGCCTCAACTTGGGGTTCAATTAAAATTTTAGTGTAGAACTTCTGAATACGGACACACTTCCATGTGTCTTACATGAAAAATGCCATTTCTTGGAATTTGACTCTTGATGCATCAAAATGTATTCTGCATAACACTCCTTTGATCTATGCTCATGTCAGAGCAAACTACCAGTTAGACATGTTCCACCAGACTGGTCTTGTAAGGAGTGAGCTCTGATCCCTTGAAGGCTGACTCACCAGCTGACTAAAGGCATATGTTTGATCTAATCCAGGCAAAGGTGAAGAGCAACAGACACTGACTAGCATATTGAATAAAGGTGTAGAGGGGAAAAAGAACATTCACAGGATCTGCTATCCCTTTAATGTTGGTTCACAAGGGATCATGTCTAACATACAACTATCATAATAATGCAGGAGTCTTCATGGATAACTGCATTAACAAGCTGATGGTCTGGTAAAGTAAAAAAATCAAATTTTTATTTTCCAATATTTTTACACTAAATACAAACAATTTAAAAATGGGAAGAAAACTGAGGGGGAAAGAAGAATGAGACTTTGACTGCAGGGGGACAGGATGACAGATTTCATATTTTTCCATAATTCAAGCATCTTGCGAACTTTTCTTTGAAAACTTCTCATTTACATATAAACACAATACGTCACACTTTTATTGAGGAATGGGAAGGGATCTCTAGTGCCAGACTGAAGAAATTTGCTTTGATTTTCAAAACCACTTAAGAGACTCAGATGTCTAATTAAAGTTAATAAGAATAAGACATCCAAATCCATGTGTGACTCTAAAAAAAGTCCTCCACTTTTTGATATTCTTTTCTAAAAAAAACCGTTAATTCCACTAGTTCAGAACATGATCTAGATTGAGAGCACTTTGTTCACTCTCTAAACAGGAGTCAAATGTAAAAGTCTGTTCTTACAAACTAAATCAAACCATAACATATTTTTGAGCACTGGTACACAGTTGTCCAATACTGTTATATTGCTGGCATACTCCCCAGCATGGTTCTGGTCCAGGGCAGCCAGACTTCCCAAAGCAATCTCCATGCACAGTCTGGAGAATGGCATGGGTCCTGTTAGCAAAGGTTCTGCTCATTTGGTGTCCTTCCTCTGGCCAAATCATCCTGCATTATCCTGTTAAACTGTCTGCTGCTATGTATACCAGTGAGCCCCGCTGCAGCATCTTCCTCCCTATGCATGTGGCTGAAATCCTGGCTTTCTTTGAGGGTTAATGAGGAAGGTTTGCAATAAAAAGTTTGTAAATTAAGAATGTCATAAGTAGTGATATGCTGTGCTTGTGTTACACTATACTAACCCTGGGCTAAAAGTGGCTTCAGAGGATGTCAAAGACTGGCACATAAGCAGTGGAAGGGGGAGCAGGAGAGGTGACAGGAGGCACTGAATTTTGGACTGTGGGAGAAGCTGCAGGAGACATACAGAAGCACCTAGCACTGTCCATGGTGGCTAAAGGATTTAGGCAGAAGGGATAGGATGCAACAGCATTCTTTTTGTCATTATGTGAAGTATTGCACATGAAGCAGAGGCGAGGAGAGTGTAGCATGTATCTTGGGTTAGAAAGGCAATGCACAGAAAGATACAAAGGCCTGTAATATGAGTCAGGGCTTTGCCCACCACTATGCCATCAGTACACTTTATATTCCAAAATACAGTCGCCACTGTATTTCAGAAGGAGAGTTTAAATGTATAAACACAGGCTTTGTCATGCCACGTGACCTCCAACTAAAGAGACCTGTTTCTGTTACTCAGATACAGTGAGAGTTGTTTAAGAGGACAAATCAAGAATGATGATATAAGTCTTTGGCTCAGTAAGGAGGCCGATGTTTCTGGCAGGAAGGGTGTGGCAATGTGAAAACTATGCACAGAAAGAGAGAACATGCTATCTATATGAAAGGAAAATGAAGAATGATAAAGATAGAATGAACAAAAGAATGAAGGGCAATAGGAAGAAGAGGGAGGGAAGTAAAGAGACACAGAATGGAATGAAAGCTAAGTCCATATTTCCAGGTTAATCAGCTTTAGTTTACTTATTCATATGCATTTATTATTTTACATTTCTTTGGTACATAACCCACATTCTTATTTAGAGAGAAGGGAATGACAGAATACTGGGTGGCAGGGATTTGCACATTATTTCATCCATTACTGGGCATGTTACTGCTTTTCAGAGGTTTATGCATTTTTTAAAACGCCATGCTCCAGCAGCATGAAATTCAGTATTTAAATTTTAAACAGAAGGTTTGAGTGAATTTAGGCCTGCAGTCTTGACACTTTCTTGTTCCTCTCTGTATACAAGTTCAGCTTTCTGGATCAGGAACTGAACAGCATATTTTCAGAAAAGCGTCAAGGGAGAGTGAAGCTATTAAAGGATATTGTCATGCTGTTGAAGAATATTTTCATGCTTTTCTGAACCTGCTTGCAGTACTATCTCTCAGTGATCATTGTGCTGTCATTAGGGTTAGAAAGCTTGACTCTAATTCTGTCATAGATGGCTGTACTTCGGGAGACTGGATTTCTATTCTAGTTTGTTTGGTCATGGGCTTGCCAAGCTGTCAAATAGGGCTTTAAAATAAATTTGCTGGGGGAGGGGAATTTCAATTCATCCCACTCAAACTAGTTAGATTCCAGGGCCATCAAAAGATTCCCTGAGCCTAGAGAGGGATCAGAGGTCAGCATGAGAGCACTTGAAAGTCAGCACAAAGCAGTCCCAGCCACTCCAGTTGGTTTCACTGGGGGAACCAACTTAAATGCCTCTATGCAAACACACACAGCATGAGGAATAAACAAGAGGAATTAGAGATGTGCACACGCCTACATGATTATGATCTTATTGGCATCACAGAGATGTGTTGGGATGGCTGGAGGGGTGGAATAGAATGATTCAGGCTTTCTAGAAAGGATAGGCAGGGGAGATGGGAGCGGTTGCTATCCTCTAAGTCAGTGACCAGCAGCAGTGCATGGATCTCTGTCCAGTGGGGATTAGGAGGTGGTCAAGAGTTTATGGATCAGGACAGAAGGGAGGGTAGGGACAGGTGACATCGCAGTGGTGGTTTGCTACAGGCTGCCCAATGGAGAAAACTGACTGAGTGAGGCCTTCTACAGACAGGTAGAAACAGCCTCAAGTTCACAAGCCCTGGGCTTCACAGGGGTCTCCAACAACCCCAATATATGTTGGAGAGAGAGCACAGCAGGGCATAAACAATCTAGGTGGTTCCTGAAATGCACTGATGATCACTTCCTTTTCCAAGTGATAGATGAGCGAATGAGGAGAGGTGCTATGCTGGACTTTGTTCTCACCAACAAGGAGGAGCTAGTGGGGAAGGTAGCTCAAGGGCAGCCTTAACTGCAGTGACCATGAAATGTAAAGTTTGAATCCTTAGCAGGAGGAGGAGGACACACAGCAAGGTCTCTACCCTGAACTTCAGCAGAGCATACTTTGACCTCTTCAGGCATGTGCTTGATAAAACACCATGGGATAAAGCCCTGGAAGGAAAAGGGGCCAAAGAAGTCTGGTTAATATTCAAGGAACACTGCTTCCAAGCTCAGGAGTGATGTGTCCCAACAAAGAGGAAGTTGAGCACAAATATCAGGAGGCTGACATAAGTAAACAAGGAGCTATGGGACAGGCTCAAACACAAAAAGAGGAGCCTTCAGGGAGTGGAAACAATATTGCCTGTGAGATATATAGATAGATTGTTTGAGCAGCCAGGAATTGGATTAGGAAAGCAAAAGCCCTGCCAGAATTAAATCCTACCAATGATCTCAAGGGCAACAAGAAAAGATTCTATAAGTATTTTGGTAATAAAAGGAAGATTAGGAAAGATGTGGGTCCTCTCTGTAAAAAAATGGGAGGCCTGTTTATCTGGGACATGGAGAAGCCAGAGGTACTCAATGACTTTTTTACCTGTTCTTACGGGCAAACACTCCAGCAATACTGCCCAAGCTGCAGAAGGCAAAGAGAGGCACTGGGAAAAGGAAGGACTGCCTATGGTAGGAGATGATCAGATTCAAGACCATTTAAGGAATCTGAAGGGACACGAGTCCAGCGGGTCTGATGAGATGCACCCACAGGTCCTGAGGGAACTGTCAGAGGAAGTGGCTAAGCCATTATCCATCATATTTGAAAGGTTGCAGCAGTCCAACGAAGCTCCCAGTGACTGGGAAAGGGGACATAAACCTCCAATTTTTAAAAAGGGAAACAAGGAAGACCCAGTGAACTACGGGCTAAACCGTCTCACTTAAGTGCCTTGGGGAGTACCTGGAGAAGATCCCTATGAAAACTATGCTTAAGGCACATGGAAAAAAAGGAAGTGATTGGTAACAAGCAGCATGGCCTCATTAAGGGCAAATTGTGCCTGACAAATTAGGTGGCCTTCTACAATGGGGTTACAGCAATGGTGGATGAGGAAAGAGTGACTGACGTCATCTACCTGGACTTGTGCAAGGCGTTTGACACTGTCCCACATCACATCCTTGTTTTTAAGTCAGAGAGACATATTTATTGGATGGACCATTGAGTGGATAAGAAATTGACTGTATGGTCACACTCAAAGAATTATGGTCATTGGCTCAATGTCCAAGTGGAGACCAGTGACAGGGTGGTGTTGCTCAGGTATTGGGATGGGCAATGTTGGCTACAAGGTTGGACAGCAGGATTGAATGCATCCTCAGCAAGTTTGCCAAGCTATATGATGAAGTTGACACACTGAAGAGAAAGGATGCCATCCAAAGAGACCTTGAAAGACTTGAGAGGTGGTCCTGTGTCAACTTCATGAAGTTCAACAAGGCCAAGTGTGAGGTCATGTACCTGGGTCAGGGCAATCCCAAACACAGATACAGGCTGTGTGGAGAATGGTTTCAAAGAAGCCCTGAGGAGAAGGACTTAGTGCTGTTGGTGGACATGAAGCTCTACATGACCTTGCAATGTGCACTGACAGCCCAGAAAGCCGAGTGTGTCCCTGGGCTGCATCAAAAGCAGTGTGACCAGCAGGTTGAAGGAGGTGATTCTCCCCCTCTACTCTGCTCTCATGAGACCCCACCCAGAGCACTTCATACAGCTCTGGGTCCCCAACATAACAAGGATGTGGACCTGGTGGAGCAGGTCCAAAGGAGACCAGGAAGATAATCAGAGAGCTGGAGCAGCTCTTCTATGAAGACAGGCTGCGAGGGTTAAAGTTGTTCAGCATGGAGAAAAGGGTCTGGGGAGACCTTAGAGCATCTTCCCATACCTAAAGGGGCCTATATGAGACCTGGAGAGGAAATTTTGACAAAGGCATGTAGTGATAAGACAGAGGTTGATGGCTTTAAGTTGAAAGAGAGTAGGTTTAGATTGGATATCAGGAAGAAATTCTTTACTCTGAAGGGGTGAGGCAATGGCACAGGTTGCTCAGAAAAGTTGTGGATGCCCCATTCAAGGCCTGCTTGGGTGAGCCTTTGAGGACCCTGGTCTAGTGGAAGGTGTCCCTGCTCATGGTAAGGGTGTTGGAACTAAATGAGCTTTAAGGTCACTTCAAACCAAACCATTCTATGATTCTGTGGTTCTCTGTGTGACCATTAGAAATTAGTTAATCACAATGCATATGAATCAATAGATACATTTGGAAAACATATTGATATATTTTTATGAAAAGTGTTTCAGATGCGCTGAATATTATTGTAATGGGAAAGTAATTATTTTATAATTTATATAAAATTCTTTAATTTTAAATTTATTTATATATAATTACTTTATAATTTAGATAAAATAATCCCAAAGGCAATTACATTTCAGAGATGAATTAAGTGATCTATTTCTGAAGTCCTTCAGCATTAGAGAGAGGTGACAGCACACTTTATGTAACAGCATTTCTCACCATTTTCAAGAGGTTTTTGAACAGGTAGGGATTAAGCCAAGCAGTGGATCATTTGATAAGAACCCAGGGAACCAACCAGAAAGATCATCTTAGAATGAAAACTGTACTACATAAAAGAAGAAGTCTTTCACTAGTTGCCATGCCCACATAGCAAGACTCTACCTCTGCCTTGCATGAAGAGAGATGCTGTAGTCTATAAAAATGTTCTACAAGGAAGTGCAGGGGAAAAGGTGCTTTGGGTTTTCTGTTGTAAGCCCTATGACTGCAAGTGAATTAATTTAGATGTTTCTCTCTTCTTGTTGTCCTTTTCCTAAAGCAGTTACTTCTGAGATCACTTGCTCAAAGTGAGCCTGTAATTTTCACTGTAGTATTTCCAGGAGGTAAAATTTAGCAGGAATCTGATACTACTAGAAATACTACCGTGGGCTGCTGACCTACATCTTCCTTCTTCCTACCCAAATACAGTAGGAGGATGAGAATTAATTGAAGAAAGCTTTACCAAACCTGTGAGTTTGAAGCATCTCCCACTCTACAACCTTTTACAGAGAGAATTTTAATTCCCATTGAACTTGTTAGAATGTAGTTTAATAGGGGTTTACAGAAGAGAGGTCTGAATAAAGACCACAAATAAAAACTTGAAGTCCTGCTAACTATTTATACATGACAACTATCTTTTCTGAATTATTTACAACAAAAAGTATTTTTAACAGAAGTGTATCTGTCAGGATAAAACTAGGGATGAATAAAGATTTTATATGAGTAGAGTTGCTAACTAGCATGTTTGTGGATCAGTACAGATGAACTTGGGTGCATGTAGAGAAATAGTTTTGAAAATATAAAAGGAAGAAATCTTTATATTAGTGTTAATTAGTGTTTTCTAAACAAAATACATTTTTTTTCTTTTTAAGAATAATTGCAAAAGAAGTGATCTTTTAGTGATTCCTGAAAGGAATCACAAGGAATAAAAAAAGTGGTTCCTTAACAAAATCCTTGGGTAGATGTTCTGAACAATGTATTATCCCCTGTACATGGACAGATCTCAAATGCTGTATAGACTTTTGGCCAGGAATGTTTTCATATATTGATAAAAATTATTTCATCTGCATATAAAGTTAAAATTAATCATCTGTGTCTCCAGATTTCCATCCAGTTTGGTATGTGCTTGATTCAGCTGGGTACAGAAAAAGTCAAATTTCATGAGATTTATTAAAAAATATTCTCCACACTAATGTTTATCACAAAGGAGTGATAATTGAGATTAGATATTCATCTGGAAAACAGTAAAATAAAACCTGATATTTCTTTCATGATCAGAAATTACAGCTCTGGCTAGGGGAAAATTTTTATAACAATTTCAAGAAGCTTCCAATAAAAGTTTCTGTCACTAGTTAGATATAGTTATTTGTAGCATGTTTGGGTTCTTTTAAGCAGAAAATTTATAAATACATAGAATTTTAAGTATTTTAACATTGATAATTAAATATTTACATTTTTATTTAATTTCTTCATTATTTAAATGTTCTGTGATAAATATTGAAACTGCTTAAGCTGTATTTTGTGGTCCCAGTAGGTATTTGTGATTCAAAACATCTTCCATGCATTCTGAACTGAGTGCTTGGGATGTTATAATAAAAATTTAATTAATTAAATAATATCAAGATATCACTTCCAGAAAGCATTTTTTCCTTGCTGTAGTAGTGCTTTAGTCATTTGACATAAATTGCTTCCAAACACCACACCTACAACAATTTCACAATGTCATATAGAAACAGTTCAGTTTTTGGAATGCAAAAAAATTAAGTGATGAATTGTAAAATATTTTCAGGTGAACTACCAGACTGGATTAAAGATGAGTTTAATTACAGTGTTTTCATACAAAATACTCCTACAGTTGAAATGACCAAAATAAGAGACTTCTAAACAATAAAAATGATACTCTTGATAACATCTACATCTGGAAAAGCATTGTTAAAATATGTGAGTAACAAATGGTAATTTTGTTCGTAAAACTAAATGACTGGTTTAGCCTTTTGTACCAGGAGCTGCTGGTTTTTTATGAACTTATTTAGAAAAATACTCGGACACTGCAAAGTATTGCTTAAAATGCCATTTCTTAGAGATAAAATCATAAAGGGGAGGGCTGGGAGCCCTGAACTGAGGGGCAATGCCCAGGCATCCACTGAGGGCACAGTACACCACATAGTTCTCAGCCATGGAAAGGTTACCTCATTTTGGTCATTCAGAACCTGACAGGGTTTTCATAAAAGAGCTCCAGGAATCATTTTAAATAAAAGGGATGTTCACATGAGAATTTCTGGCTGCAGTTTTGGATGAAGGCAAAGATGAGCAGGTGGCACAGTGGCTGATGCCAAGTGCCTGCAGTCTCCTCTGCTGCCATAAGTTGGATGAGGTGACTCCTCAGCCATGGGACACACAAAGCACAGCACAGTACAGGCCCATATCTGTCCATATGAACTACAATGTGGATCACCAGCTCTTCCATGTACAGCAGTCTTCTGGTCAAGATTGCTACAACTAGCAACACTATTCCAAGAACCCAACACAACATGGTTGATGGGCCCTACAAAAATTAAAGCAGTTCATATATGCAAAACTGAGAGTTGGCGAGTATCATGGTACTTGATAAACTTGTTTATCATGTTTAAAGTTGCAAATACAAGGATGGACCTTGAGAGGACCTTTGGGTTATCCAAACTTGCTGCAAATAAGCAGCATTCACCCGATGTAAATGGATAAGTGGAAAACCTAGCCCTGTGACTTGGGCTTCTTTAACCCATACACACACTAATGAAAAATTCATCCAGATGATAGGAGTTCTTTGGACTTGGCATTATCCATGTTTTCACGAAAGGCCAAATTTTAAACTAGGATCAAGAAGTGGAATACTAACTCTCAGAATGCATTATAATCTGATTTGTTATTGCTAGTTCAACTGTTTTTTGGTAAGCTCCATACTGGGAAGAGAGGGAAGAAGAGAGATAATATAAGAATTGAATGGCTGCAAGATCTACATGGGTTCATGTGGTAGAGACAAAAACCTGCTCTTGGACATGAGGGCCATTACTGCACTTTGGTTTTTGCTTCTCTGGTGTTTTCCCTTTTAGGGAGGGCAGATATTTTCTTTTTGCTCATGCTTGATACAATGAACTTTTCTGCAGTCTAGAAGACGTGAGGTTTTTGAAGGTTTATAAGCTGTCTCTTCTCATAAGGTCTAGGAAGCTGAAGCAGGCAGTCAGCCTGGCTGCTGACAGAGGGAGGAAATGATCAGATGGATGTTCACTTACTTCCCTGTGACCTCCTCTGTCACACTTGTCCTAAGCAGGCTGTGGTGAAGCTGTGTGCTGAACACAATCCTGAGGGCTCCCCTATGGCAGCACTTCCTACAGCCTTCCAAGACAGCTGCAGAATGCACCTTAACCAGAAGTTCAGAAAGTTTAGGCCTTTTGGGAAAAGATACTTATCTTTTGGAGTTTTGTTTATCTTAATTTGCAAAAACTGCTCCAGTACTTGTAGTAGTAAAGTGGTGGTTGAGAGCAGATTTTGCCACATACTGCAAGTATGGATGGGACAAGAAACTGTGTTCACACCCTAAGCAGACTCATCTCACCTCAGGTCAGCAGCAAACTGACATATTACACTGGAAAATCTCTCTTCATCCTGAGGATTTACTACTGCTATAACTTCCCTCCAGGAGATAAATGAGCCTTTTTCCCAGCAGTTCCTGGTGGATCAGTGATGTGTGTCCTCAGATATCCTCTTTTCTAGTGGCTACTGTGGGGAAATTAAATGTCCTTGCTCCCCAGTTGAACTAAACTATTCACTGTAGCAATAAAAAGTACTTTGAAATGGAAATCTCAAGGTATGATCCTCACTGATGGAAGAATATTAGGTAGCCAAGCTTCTTTCATTAATTTTACACTGAGGAATTAAATACAAACTGGCATATGGAAGACACAGGTGGTTCAGGGGAGAATACCATGAATACTGGGTTTTCTCAGTTCAAGAAGGTAACAGAAGTAGCAGCATTTATCCCTCTATAATATGCTGTCTTAATTACATGGTACATACCCTGACCCAAGACTTCAGAAATCATACTTCTCTACAGAATTTTATATCATTTTAATTATAACAAAAAAGTTTAGCCCATTGCTTATGGATCAAGTTAAGAACAAACATCTGTAGAGATTTCACAGGAAGCTAATAAAAGGGGATGACACTTGCATTTGAGATTTGTGGTCAGTATGACCATAAGTGAAATGCATCCTTTACTTTTACCCTGTGAATACAAAAGTATATTGCAAATTTTAGGAATATTTGCTTGAATATTTTCAGTAATTAAATTATTCCATGACTCAGACTTATGAAAAAAGTTGTATTATTTTTCTTAACAGAAAAACTAATAATATTGTCACAGCTATCTAGATTTTTCCTTCCATTGTTATCAGAAAAATTATAACAGCATGACTACAGCTACAAAATAGTAATAAAAAATAGCTTTGAAAAATCAGACAGGTATTTCCAACCTGTCCAGGCTCAACTAGAGCCACTGTACGCAGCCACTGGCTACTGTGCATCTACTCTACTATCACAATACAGGTTGAATTTTACTTGCGGTTATTGCATCATAAATCAGGAGTGATATAAAGAAAATTATGTGATTTTCACCTCTGTAAAATCACTATATGGTCTACATGAAGACCCAGATATACATTTTTTTGTGAGTTGTGTAACTTTCTTGTCTAGTTATGATAAGACTTAAGTCTCCTTTGATACAAACACCTGAATGAGAGGATCTATTATTAAATAATTTTTATGGTCTTTGAGTTCTTTCATACTGTATGGGGCAAAGAAGTAGAAAAGGAGGAAAAATGAAACTTGGCATAAACTTCAAAAGTTGAGTTGAATTTTGAATTATGCCTGCAGGAGGTAAGAGGTGGTTGAGGAGCTGTGTGGCCAAGCTGAGAAGCTATGGGAGGACATGAGCAGACTACACAGGGTTAGGGAAGATGAAAGAGAGCTTGATAAGATGACCAGCACAATCCTACAGAGAGAAGCCCAAGTCAGCCTCCCGTCATTCCCACCTATATTTTTGTCATTCATCTTTAGAGGTCTTTTCTAACACAAACTGTTCTAGGATACTGTGACCATGAGGAAAAAACAGCAACTGCCTTTACCAAAGCAAAGACGATTATATTTGTCTAATGGTACATTTTGGAACTTGATTTCGTGGGGGGGTTTAGATTAGATATTAAGAAAAATTTCTTCATGGAAAGGGGTCTAAGACATTGGAAGAAACTGACCAAGGAATTGTTAGTCACCATCCCTGGAAGTGTTCAAAAAACCTGTGGATGTGACACTTTAAGACATGCTTTAGAGGTGAACATGGTGGTGGTGTTACGTTGAAGGTTGGACTTGATGATCTTATAGGTCTTTTCCAATCTTAACAATTCCTTGGGCTATATACTTTGACACTAACCACCTGCTACTTCTAAATTTTGAAGACCTGTTTCATTGAATACAGGTTAGTTGCTTTGCGTGCATACATTTGTGTGCCATTTGTAAATCCTGAATTAGACTAAAAATATTTTACATATTTATTACTGATCAAATGGATAATATGTAACACAATTTCACAGCTACTGTTCCAAAGCTCACCTTTATACAGCTGGTTTTACTCCAGGTACTTACATTCCCTATCACCAAGAATATTTTTTTATATGCAATTCTTATTTGCCTTGTTGGAGATAGACATTCTGGGTATTAATACAAAAACTATAAATTGCCTAATTTGAAACATGAGAGTTTGTACGCTTTCTAAACTTTTAAAAATATCTCCTCAGTTACTCCCTCCTCCACTGTACTTACTGTAATGAATGAGCTATTAAAACCAATGGGCCATTAGAATGACTCTACAGGCAAGCAAAATGGTCTGTTCCAAATAAGTACCTCAGAGAGTTTTATCCTTTTTAAGTTGACTGACATTTTTTAAAAAAGGTTTGAAAAGTCTTCATTTGTGGCAGAAAACCTGCTGTATCAGAAATGGGAAAAATCATGTCAGAGATGGGTTTCTGAAGAAAAAGAAGAAACTAGCCAAAATGCCTTAAAAACTGAAG
>JAWWEW010000078.1:55245320-55315709 GCA_035583185.1 Anabacerthia variegaticeps | reverse complement strand
CCATTGGTCATTTATCCCTTGATTTCTATTGGTAGTAATTTGGATTCCCCTAAAACCTATATATACACCCCAGTTATGTTAATAAACTCTCTCTCTGCTTCCCCTCCTGTGGTCTCCGTGTGTGTCTCTCTGGGGCATCTCGAGGGCCGTGAGCGGGGGGATGAAAGGGGGAACGTCTCCCCTCAGCTGTCGTAATCAAGAAGCCTGCTGCCTCTTTCCCCACCACACAGGGAAATCTAAGCATACATTTTTATGAAGGACACAATACAAATACTTGAAATTAGCCACTTAGGAAGAAAAAGATATTTTCTGTCCTACATACCAGAAGAATTGTGCAGGGGAAAAAATTAGATTATGTGCATTTCCACTGCAACTAGAAAACAAAATATAAAATGAAAAGATGACAATAAAGTGACATGAGGTTTTACATTTTTCACTATAAAACATGATATGCAATGTTTGTGAGGAAAAAGAAGATTAACAATTTAAATCTATTTTTCTTTCACCAATTGAGTTATAACAAATGCTGGAAAAAGATTAGATAAGAGTGAATAATGTCTATCCAAGTTATAACTTTAATATATAAATGATGTATATTCCTGTACTATTTGCCATATCCACTTATCCCAACTTGGTTTTATCTGTGAATCCTTCCACCTATATTTCCTAGTGTCTGTTATTTTCCACCTTCTTTTCCTATTCTTTTCCTTCCTTAATATTTCTTTGTTATTTTTTATAAAACCTGTTATGAGGCTAACATTTTTGCTGCAGCTTTTAATTTCCTATCATGCATGCCTGAGTTCTACACTTGCTTCTTATTAGATGACTGAATTCCAATAGACAGAAAAAAAGAAAAGTCAACTTCATATATATATAAAATTAAAAATTATAAATATGCTCATATGTTTGTAAGTATGTATTAAATAATAGAATCATAAACTATCTCAAGCTGGAAAGGACCATAAGGATCATCCAGTTCTACTCCCTGAAAATTTTGATTAATCAGAGGAGGAGAAATCCATTTTGGGATGACTTTAGGGGTTTTCTGAGCACTGAGACTAACATGGAAACACTAAAATTCTTTTCTCTCTACACTGTTTATAGTCCATCTGTTAAGACTTTCCTAATTGAAAAACTATGTTTTCCATTTGGATCTCTCTGTAACTGTTCTGGACAAGTTAAAGTAGGCAGCAGTTAAGCCTGATAAGTGTCCTAGAAGTAGCAAAATGGCCTCGATCCCATTGGCTCTTCTGTCCAGCAGAGCCTCATAAAATGTGATTTGTTGCTGAAGGAGGTGTTGGACAGTCACAGTAAACAGTAGGTAATTCTGGGGAGAGAGCCAGCAGGACTAATTGTGTCTCCCATTTCAAAATGCCTCAGGAGCAGCCGTGCTCAAGGTCTCCCTCTCTTCTGCTGAAACCCAGAGCAATGCATTTAAAATGTGCCGTTGCTGATGAAAATTTATCCTAGCTCTGATTATCTCTTCTATGACAGGATAATGTAGCAAGTGATACAGAAATGGATCCCCTAAAAATAGTGTCCTAATTAAATTTGTATAAAATATTTTGGCTTGTCTGAGCAATGTTATCGGATAGAAGGGCAGTGTCGCCAAACTTTAATCTACTAGAAAGAAAAATCTTTGCTGATAGAATGGTTCCATAAAAGTTAAGAAGAGAAGTGAATCATTCCTACACGAAAATTGTGTTCTTCAAAACAAATAACTTCAGTATCATTCCTGGCCTCAGTATCTTGTGATTGATACAGGAACTTGCAGGGGGAAGCATGGAAATACGCTGAGTCTTTGATACCTTCCAGCATTAGGCATATAGGGGAGACCAGTCCTCCACAGTTAATGGAATAATTATTTACAGATTAACTGTAGTGACATTTCTCTTAGATTGGTCTGAATGCACTTTGAGTATTAAGAATACCTGTATTATCATATAACCTAATTATCTTATTAGCTTTAGTATTATCCTAGTTCAAAAGTCAAAGCAATCTATAGTATATTGCATGTGTGTTTATCATTACTGTTAGTTCAGGGACAGATAAATTACTTCTGGATTTGGGTAGCTTCTGTGTTACTTAAATTTAAGCTTAATTACAGTGACTAAAAAATTAATTATTTTAAAAAATTTAGTACTTATTCTATATCTCTGAATAACCTGAAGGGCCAGAATATGGGTTATGGGTGCAAAAAACCAGAATCTCTCTGCAGATTTTATATACAGAATCATAGAATCATTTAGGCTGGAAAAGACCTTTAAGACCATAGAATCCAACCTCTAACCTAGCACTGCCAAGTACACCACTAAACCATAAATGCCACATTTACTTGTCTTTTAAATACCTCCAGGAATCATAACTCAACCACTTCCCTGGGCAACCCGTTTCAGTGATTGATAACATCTTTGGTGAAGAAGGTCTTCGCAATATCCAGTCTAAACCCCTCCTGTCACAACTAAAGGCTGGTTTCTCTTGTCCTAATGCTTGCTATTTTGGAGAAAAGACCAATACCCACCTCTCTAGAGTGTCCTTTCAGGCAATTGTAGCCCACTCTCTGGGCTCAGTCATCCAGCCAGTGTTTTATCCAGCAAACAGTGCACGTGTCCAAGCCATGAGCAGCCACTTTCTTCCAGAAAATGTTGTGGGAAATGTGTCAAAAGTTGTAAAAAGGTCCAGGTAGACCACAACCACAGCCTTTCCCTAATCCACTAAGCAGGTCACCCTGTCACAAAAAAAAAGATCTGCCTGGTCAATCAGGAGCTGCCTGTCCTAAACCCACACTGACCAGGCCTGACCACCTGGCTGTCCTGCATGTGTCACAGTGATGACACTCGAGATGATCTATTTTGTAACCTTCTCCAGCACAAGTCAGACTGACAGGCCTGTAGTTCCACATATCCTCCTTCTTGAAGATGGGTGTCATGCTTTGGACCTCCTTGGTCAGCCAGGGATGCTGTTAAACCAGTGAAAGTGACTTTGTGATCTCTTCTGAAAGCTCCTTCAGCACTCTTGGGTGGATCCGATCCAGCTCTATAGACTTGTGTGTGACTAAGAGGTGCAGCAGTTTCCTGTCCACTTCCTCTTGGATTATGGGGGCTTCAATCTGCTCCCTGTACCTGTTTTCTGGATCAGAAGACTTGGTACCCTGAGGACAACTGGTCTTGCTAAGAAAGAATGTGGCAAGGAAGGCATTAAGTACCTCAGCCTTTTACTCATCCTTTGTCACTATGTTTCCCCCTGCATCAAATAAAGGAAAGGATGGAGACTTCCCTTAATCATTCTTTTGTTGCAAATATATTTATAGAAACTGGTTTTATTAGTGTTGTTTGGAGCGGTTTGTTTGGTTTTGTCCTTTTTATGGTAGTAGCCAGATTAAGTTCTAGTTGGGCTTTGGACCTTCTGATTTTCTCCCTCATGACAGAACCTCATGACATCTTTGTAGCTCTCTTGAATGGCCTGTCGATGGTCATAAACTCTCCTTTTTTCCCCACGTTTCACCCAGACATCTCAGTTCAACTGGTCTTCTTCCCCATCATATAGTCTTCCAGCATATGGAAGTCTTTCTGGACTTCTTTGCCCTTCAGAACTGGCTTCCAAGGGACTCTCTCATCCAGGCTCTTAAACATGCCAGAGTCAGCCCTGCAGAAGTCCAAAGTAACAATTCCGTTTATATCCTTCCTTATTCCTCCAAGAATCGAAAACTCTACCATTTCACGATCTCTATGCCCAAGGTGGCCTCCACCTATGACATCACCCACAAGTTGTTTTCAAACCTGCTGTTTTCAAACAGCAGGTCCACATCAGGAATATGTGTTCTGTATAGACATTGCATTTCCTCTGTACCAGTTCAGAGGAGACTTGTTTGGAGCATCAAAACTCTAGATTGCCAGATCCCAAGCAGATTTTGAGCATCTTGGGCAAATGGTCAAATTTTTCTCTTTCTGCCATGCAGAGAAAATATTCAATGGGAGAAAACAACAAACAAGAGTAAGTCTCATAGTCAAATGTAGTGTGATCCTGTTGTATTTAGGACTGTCTAAGTGCAATAATTGAGAAGAACAATTTCACTCCTTATTTCCTGCACTGTATTTTAGGTTTGGTTAGCTTCTTTGATTTTGATATTTTGGATTTCACTGGGGTTTTATCCTCACATTTTATTTTTTAAAAAATCAAAGTAGGCTTTAAATTTGAAGTTATTGAAAGTTAAAGGGCTTTCACAGCTTGGAGATTGAGCTTATATTTAGGCAAAAAAATAAAGCTGCTTTTCACATTCTCATGTCTAACTCCATAGCTTGCTTGAAAATGTACTGCCACTGAGAATTGTTCTCAAGCAGTCTTTGTTCTGTTAAAGCTTATAAAGTTGATATAAAGGATATTCTGCTTCCTTGCAATATTCAGTTACTTGAAAAAAAGATTGTACCTGTATCAGCTTCACAATACTCTCCAAGCACATTAGAGATAAAGGCCTTTCACAATCATTGATACAGTATCTTGATGAGCACAGGGTTTTGAATTGCTTATAATTTTATATTTGAGTGTGCATTGATATAATTTCTTTTATTAAAGCACTTCATGATGTCTGAAGCAGTAAACCTTACTTAGACCAGTTGTTTTAAAGACAGAATGCATTAAGAGTGACAAAGTGTGTCGTACCTGTAAGAAAGTATCTTTTTATACAGAGAACTGTCCTATGTGAATTTAAAACCAAGTGTGTTAAGAGCATTTCTCTTCATGGTATATCACTGACTTCATATGAGCCATTAATTCTGGCCACCACAGACACAACTGGAGTGAGACATGACAATCTGATCAAAATCAAAATTCATTTGCCTTCACTATTATGGGATACAAGCTTAATTGCACACAGGTTGCTGCAAGTGAGAGGCAGATTTCCTCTGATTAGAAAAGTCACAGAATGGGTATTTGATTGCTTTTATTACTGTAAACTCAATTCTTTTTCTGTAAACACTCATGGTTTTCCTCCATGGTTTAGGTTGTAAATAAACCGAATTTTCAGTGTGCTTTTATTGTTAGATAGCAACTAAAATGTAGTGTTGCCAACTCCTATGATTTTAACAGGCATTTTGCATCATTTGTTGCTTTTTTCTTAAAGCCTTAAAGCTTCTGAAGGTAGGAGATTGCCGAGCAATCTTAGCTTTCATTATGAAAAATGCGAACACTCAGATTTCGTAGTTTTACAGAAAAAGCTTGAAAATGAGAAGCCTAAGGCTTATGAACTGCTTGGCATAATATTAAAAATACAAAAAAAACAACCAAACAAAAAAGCTAAAATATATTCCTCTTAAAAATCTTATCATTTAAATGAGCCTCATTATTTCAGGTTGGGGTGGAAGGGGAGGAAAAAGGAAATGTGACTCATGGTTTTGAATGTAAGATGTTTATAATACTGAAAATATAGGCACAATTTTAAAACACAGTTTCATGCTCAGTTTTCTTCCCTGATGTTTCTGATACATTGATGATATACTCATTCCTTTTAAAATGACCTTCAGCAGTGAAAAAATCTGGGTAAAAGCATCTTCTGATCACAGAAAGCCTTTAACTGCTAAAGAATCACTTTCTGAAATATTTATAATGGCTCAAACAGAATTTAAGAGCTTTCTGCATAAGAAAGCCCTGGTGAGACCTTACCTGGAGACCTGTGTCCAATTCCTCAGGACAAGAGAGAAATGTAGTAAGTTTTATCTTTTCTCTCCTTGTATAATGTTTTGGTTGCCTCCTATCTATATACTCTACACTTGCAATTTAACTAGTCATTTTGACCAGTGCTGTACAACTGCCTAGTTAACAAATTAGTTGGTTTGGTCAATGTGAAACAATTATGAAAGTTTTGGTAAATTCACAACAAAAAGGAAATTACTGACCCTAAAAACCTTTAATCAATGGTTTGACTTTGATTGGAGGAGCTTACCTTTGTTTTGCTTGAACATTAATTTCCTTCAATTTCCTTTTTAACTTGCTTTATATTTAGCATACCTTAGCATTTGTGTGACTGCAGCTGTATGACATTTCTCTTTGTGAAAGACATTTTGTATGGTACAGTTTACTAAATATATACTGATGGATGAATCTAAATAAACTGAAGTAATACAGTCAAGGGATACATTGCTTATTTATGTAAATGAAAACCAAACTCATAGGGAAAAAGTCCTTACTTGTTTGTTCCTGGAAAGGCTTATGATTGATTCACTGAGTAGGGGCAGCTGTGGGGAAAAGAGATCATGCAGTGTTTCGCCAGTGTCTTCATTGAAATCTGTCAGACAGGAACTCAGGAATGAGAAGCAATTTTTCTTGCTTTCACAGTTAAACCTAGGGTATCTTAGTTCTATCTTGGTTAGGTTAAAATAAAAGTAATTATAAATATGTGTGTATGTGTATATAGAGAGGACAAATCCAGGAGCTAAAATTTGAAAACTGTTGTGGAGGTGGGAAAGAAATTCTTCTCTTGAATTCATGCCCATGCTGTATGTTTTACAATGACAGCCATAATGGCATTTGCACATTTTTCAGGCAGATACACGTTGCCAGAAAATCCCTGAAGAATCTGCTTAATTTCTTGGGAATTTTATTTTTTCCAAATGAAAGCTCCTTTGCATTCAAGCATTGCTATTCTTTGTGGGCAAAGAACTGTCAGTTGTTTGCAGCTTTGTGGAGCTTGTCTCGTTCTGCATACCCTACCTCTTGCATGTAGATGTGATTAACTACTTGCCTTTGTGACTTTCTTCTCTGCCCAGTGAAAGGGTTACCCAGATTGGAAAGGGACTACCTGCCAGTTCAGACTGACATGTGTTCACTCTGATGTCTGGAGGGGGTCTAAATTCCAGCAATTGTCTCAGGGATAACGTCCTTACTAATCCAATAAAATATTATTGTTGGCTTCTCATTTGTCTCTGTACACCAGCAAAGCAGATGAATCTTTTAAATAGACTAGCTATGTTGAGGTAACCTAGGAAATAGAGCATTGTTAAACTAATAATAGCTCTGTGCTGAGATATGTAAGGGGTTTGGAAGATTGGTCTCCTGAGGCATTTCAGATGATTGATTGAAAGAATTGGGGAATTGAAACTATAATGATTTTACTTCTGTTGTTCATCAAGCATAATATTGTAAGGCACAAAGGCTAAAGCTGACTATTTTAGTAATTTTTCTTTTGTTCCTTACTGTCTCTTCTGTGGTAATACTTAACAGTCACCAATCATAGACCAGGGATCTGCTTGAAGGCACTTTCAAACAGAAAGGGAAGGTGACTCCTTCTCCATGAGAATGCAAGGAATGTAATGGAGTTTGGCAATTTACCCTTCAAGAAGCTGCACGTTCACACCGTTAGCATTTGTTGTTTCAGTAGAAGACAGAGTGTAACAGTTACGGAGCTGAAGCACATATTGTCTTGCTGATCTAAGTAAAACCTTAGGGAAAGTTTCTGTCAGAAAGTAACCCACTAGCTTCCTGAAACTAACTCAATATTACTGTTTCAAGAGCTTGGAAAATCTTAAGGCAACTTCCTCCCTAAAGCAGGAAAGTCATTAGATTTCACGCCCCGGGAAAGTGCCAGATAACACTAAAAAGTAAATGTCCAAGATTTATCAGAAGTAATTTTTCTGTTGGAATGTTTCAAAGATAGGCATGACAGCTATGCTCACGGCTTCCCTTTAGGACAGTTTTTTACATACCTCCACCGACCCATCAGCACTTTTCAAGGTGATGAATAAGCTAAGTCTGAAATAAATCTGAAATGAGTGTAGATGAGCAAAAGAAACGCTTTTCATTTTTTACAGTAAAACCACAAATATAACACTTCACCACATTCTTGTGCCGAAGTTTCTATAAATTTTCTGCAGCTTAAGAAAAAGCTGAAAACAGTGTTCTGAAAATCAGGTGACATTTAATCAGGCACATCCAATTATATTTTATATAACTAAACAATAAACAGTTATACTTGAATCATATTGCGACTTAAATATATACTTTTATTCATAGACACAGTATATTTTCAAATTAACATCAAAAAGAGGAAAACTATATCAACATACAAATAGTTAACAATGGTATTCAAAAATAATTTCTTTCCAGGATATTTTGGATGAAGTCAAAATATTACATTTCTACATATCAGGACAACTTTTCATACTGAAAACAGATATTCTGAGGATAAATTGGAAAAATAATGATCTGAAATAGAAATGTCTGCAGAAAGTGATAAAGGAATAGGATTATCAAGAAAAATATTTTCTTCTTGTTCAGAACTGAGAACATAACTTGCTGTAGAAAAACGCAGTATGATTTCTTTTGGAAGACTAAATTAATAAACAATAAAGAAAAACTCTTCACCACGAGTAAATTCTTTGAAATGCTACCTCTAACTTAAGCATACAATTAAGAACCCAGAGAGTGAGGTCACGTGTTATGATTTGTAATGAAACTGTAAAAGTTTTTCTTGTGTGGGAAATGAATCCACTATCTAGGGAATGAAGATTCAGAGAGGATTGTTAGTAAATACAGAACTTAAGCTGTGCCCAAAGAGAGCTTTCAGTCTGCTGTGGGTTTATGAAGTTTTACCTAAAGCATTAGGGCTTTGACTGGATGGTGGGGAGAAGGGACAACATTTCACCTGTCCTTCCTGTCTCATTACTCATCCTCCCTTGGGGAAAGTAGTCCTAAGGAGGAACAATTCTTTTGTGGCTTTCTTGGTACTGTTGTTCCACAGTGTTGCATATAATGTGCTGATGGAAAAGAAATAATAGCTAATTACAAATCTGGTTTTTGGCACCAAACCTGGCATTCCGTATTTATGTGTCCTGAGTCTGAGAGCAATGTAAATATTACAAAATTTGCAAAATCGAGGCACAGTGGTGTTTTTTAGGACCCAGACCAGACAACAAAAATGGATATTGTACCTATGGCAGAAGATACCTCAGAGCAGAAAGTACAGCTACTGAAAATTGTAGACCTAGTGTAAAAACACTGTCTGAAACAGAAATGTCTTATCTCATTTCAGGTTCATCACAAAAAGATGAGAAGTTAATTTATTAGGGCCTCAGGCCAGACCTCCATGCTAAGGATTCTTAGAAAAATGAGCCCCAAACCTGGCCTTGCAGTGATCTTACTGATTTCAAAGCTGGTCCCAATGACTTCTTGAGCAGTGAGTCGGCATGTTGATTGCTCGTCTGACAAAAGACTTCTCCACAGGAATCTGCTCTAGTGACAATCTAGGATTATAGCCTGATTAAAGCAGACATTTGGAAATGTTTAGATTCTACACTAGAGATTGACCCCGTAATGATTTTGGAAGCTTTCAAAACCTGCAAATTTAAAGTCTGAAAAAGAGAAAAACAGCTAACTAAACTGGATTGGCAAACTATCCTCATACTTCACCTAGGGATAAAAAAAAAGAAGACTGATGAGGCAGTTTTCCTCCCTAGGGACAGCCTGACTGATAACTAGCTCTTGGTAGAAGCAATGAGTCTCATATTTTTTTTTTTTTGTGGGTGCCTCCAGCTTCCTTACCATGGGTAGCCCTTAAGTTTTAGGGGTAGCATAGCAAGCAGAAAGATGAGCACAAAGCTGTGCCTCACCAAATCACTATTTCCTTGGATACGTTTGAAATTGGTAGACATAATATATTCACAATAATGTAGTAAAGTTTTTGAGTGTAATTTACAAGACTAAAATGATGCCATCCAAGGGGATGTGCTTTTAGCTTGTGCTTGAGAAGGAAGACTCATTTGTGACATATAGCATAAATAAACTTTTCTATTGCCTCCTTAGGATTTTATGATCCTGAAGGTAAGTCTTGCACCACTGCAGAAGCAAAATATGACAAAGTTACAGCCATCTGAAAAAAAAAAAAATTGTTTGTTGTAGAGAATAAGAGAAGATAGGTTGGAAAATGCACTGAATCATAAACTGAGAGTCACAAGGGAAGGGAACAGTATTAGCAGACAAATGGGAAAAGTTGGTTGGGATGCAGAAAGCTCGAATTGACTACAAGATCTTTAATATGTTGCCGTAGGTTTAGCCAGACTTGGTGCTCCACTCAGACTGCAGCTGGAGAGAGTGCTTAAAGGTGGGAAGCTGATAGCAGCTGCGATGAGTGGGGGTGTGAAGAGATCTTCAAAACTTGGCTGCAGTGAGCTTAAGAGTTTTCTTTTCAGAGCTTCTTTGAAAGAACTCAAATCAGACTTTGCTTCTTTCTGTTATTAGCTCAGATGATCAGCTTGTAGAAACAAATTTAGTTGACTGAGGGAAAATGAAACAAATCTTTCTTGTTTTCCCTTTTTAGCAACTTTATGGTGACTCAGGAGTAAGAGAGTTCCCATGACAAAAGAGGTTTGATAGTATATTGATCTTTTATTTTTATTTCAATGAGTCAGACATAAACTATAATCAGTGGTGTGAACTATGTTTCTGCCTATAATCTATATATATATTTTAATATACATGAATATAAAATGTGTATTCTAGTCTTATCAGTACATAAAAATACTATCTTATGAACTTGAAATTTCAGTCTTACAGTCCGTCCTGTATTAAGGAGTGTTATTAAAACTTAGGAAATTAATGGTGTGTTCTTTCACTACTGTATTATTATTTTTTCTCTGAACCAAACACAACCTCCTTGTAATTACAGATAAAAGATAAGAGAATAGGTCTTACTTTCTAAATGTTGCAAATAGTCAAGAAATATATCTTTCAGTGTTGTGTTTCACTGCTGCACTTGTGAGTTCGTCGTATGAGTAGTAAAGAACTTTGTTCTAGTCCCAACACTTCTTTTATTCCTTCAGTCAACAAGCAGAGAAGAAATATGTTTTTCTTCTGATGTTCAAAAAAGCACCATGACATATGCTTGCAAAGACATTGTTAGATTTAAATTTTGCTTTATCTTGTGAGAGTACAGATATAAAATATAGATAGGCATTTAAGAAAAGAAGTCCCCACGAGTAGCATTTCAGTTTCTCAGACAGTATCAGCAATGTAATTTATGTAATATGTGTACTTAAGAACTCTTTAACTGCTTTGTTCCTTTTTCTGCCCTCCTTTACTGGCCCCAAACCAATTGTTTTTCACTCATCAAAAAAATATGTTCCTCTTCTCTTAGTTCTATGGGTTCCAGTGGTGGGTGCTCAACACTGAACCCATGAGAGCAATGAAAATGAAGTTGATCTGGAATGCATAACCTCCATGTAGCTTTTATCTTCATTGCCTTTATGGGTTGAGTATGTTGGTCTCTTCAAGCACAATCTCTAATATCTGTTCTGAGGAGAAAAAAAGAAATTGTCTAATACTATAATGGCTGCACTGATAACAATAAATGTCAGTGTGTAAATGAAGAGTTACAGAGGAAGAGGGTCTTCTGTGTTCTGAGTCAGAGTTGCCTTCAAGACTGTGTTATGACTTGCCCCAGAAGGCAAGTGTATTTGAGGTTCTTCTTAATATATCCCTTGGGGTGGGTTAGAGGGCAATGACACTGAATGACAGTATGTAGCTGTTTAGGTTATTATCTATATAAAACTATAAAGATTAAGAGTAGATAGTGGAAAGGTATCACCACAGGTGGATCCAGCTATAAGACTTGATTGTTAGAATTGAGATGTCTGTTGGTTAAAATGATGGTCACATTCTTGATTCTCTGGTGGTGGGGGAAGTCCACAGAACGTAAAGTTCGATGGGTTAATATTCATAGAATCATAGAATCAACTGGTTTGGAAAAGACCTCCGAGAACATCATGTCCAAGCCTTGATCCAACACCACTGTGATTACTAGATCATGGCACTAAGTGCCATGTCCAGTCTCATCTTAAAAACCTCCAGAGATGGAGAATTCACCACTTCTCTGGGGAGGCCATTCCAATGTCTGATCACTCTCTCTGTAAAGAATTTCTTCCTAATATCCAGCCTAAACCTCCCATGGCAGAGCTTAAGCCCATGCCCTCTTGTCCTATTGCTGGTTACATGGAAGAAGAGCCCAAACCCCACCTGGCTAGACCGTCCTTTCAGGTCTCCCCTGAGCCTCCTCTTCTCCAGGTTAAACAACCCCAGCTCCCTCAGCTGCTCCTCATAGGATTTATGCTCATGTCTCTTCACCAGCCTCGTTGTTCTTCTCTGGACCTGTTCCAGCACTTCGATGTCTTTCCTGAAATGAGGGCCCCAGAAGAGAACACAACACTCAAGGTGTGGCCTCACCAGTGCTGAATACAGGGGAGGGATCCCTTCCCTTGTCCTGCTGGCCATGCTATTCCTGATACAGGCCAGGATGCCTCTGGACTCCTTGCCCACCTGGGCACACTGCTGGCTCATGTTCAGCTTCTTGTCAATCAGCACCCCCAGGTCCCTTTCTGCCTGGCCACTTTCCAGCCACTCTGTCCCCCGTCTGTAGTGCTGCATGGGGTTGTTGTGGCCAAAGTGCAGGACCTGGCACTTGGCCTTGTTGAACCTCATCTCATTGGAATCATCCCATCTCTCTAGCCTATCCAGGTCCCTCTACAAAGCCCTCCTGCCTTCCAGCAGGTCAACACACTCCCTCACTCAGGTTTAAGTGGGAACACCCAGATACCTTCCCTGGGCAGGGGGAGTTTTATACTGTCTGTTGCAACACTGTGGATCATGGAGAATCCTCTGGGGGAACACCCCAGAAATGAACCTGGGGACATTTCCGGAGTCCTTTGTGGTTTATGGCAGCTTCTAGGACATGACAGCTGCCTCTCACATCAGCAGTAGTTTAGGCAGTCATGCCCCATCAGACGGGAAGAATACTTTCAAGCCTACCCCTGTGAATGTGAATGTCCAGACACCTTCCTGGGGAAAGCTTTACAACTGAACTGGTTGTATAAGGGAGATGATTATCATGATAAAAAACCATTATCCAACCTCACAGGATCTGATTTTTATCAGTATCTTACTTTATCTGCTCAAACTCTATCTCCTTATTAACCAAAGTTTGGCTTGCTCTGGTCATTCTCTGGTGGTTAGTGCTTGCCCCCTCTGCACCTGGGCTGTTCTTATCCAAATCAGTGATTTGGACACCACAGGTGCAAAACCTCTCCTCCTCCCCTTTGGTTGAGGGGTGCAAACCTGACCTCAGCAAAGCACCCTGGTGCTTTTGAAAATGGCCAGTTTTTGGAGTCATTAACCATTAACATTTCAGTCTCTCACAAGCTGGCAGACAATGATTAGTGTAGTTTGTCTATTTTATTTTATTATTTAATATATTTATTTAATGTAGGTTCATAAGGATGTGTCGAGGAAATTAATGATGTCAGATTCTGTGTCTCACTTTCAGCATTGCTCTGATAATATTATCAGAAATTACCCTAGATTGCTAATAGCTTCTTTCTTTTAAGAAGTATGGATTTTGGACACACATATCCTTTGTTTTTATGAGTTTTTTCCATTCCTTCCTGTCTCCAGGTCTTTCATTATTTGCTTCCATCTCATGTCTGTCAGAAATATTCCTGCCTTTTCCAAAACCCGGGAGAGGTTTTGTCACAGTATAAGAAAAGATTTTTTTGTGGTGAGAACAATCATACACAGGAACAACCTTCCCAAGGACCTGGCAGAGTCCTCATCACTGGAGATTTGCAAGATGCAGTTGGGCAGAGTTCTAGATAATCTCACCCAGGGCTCCTTTCCCACAAAAGGTTAGACCAGATCCTTTCCAACTAGTCTATTCTACAATTATATGATTCTATGGAAAACTTATTCCACTTTCTGATTCTCCATCTGCAGTCTTGTCTGTTGATCCTGTACAACCACTAGTGAGCCAAGATGTCTGAAGAGCTGTAGGCTTCAACTGGGTGTAGGAAACCCATTTTAGCTCAAAGGAACAGGTTGGCATTGCAAGCTAAAGATGTTCCTACAGAAAACCAACTGACTTCTCAGAGCAGGCATGGAAAGAACTTCCACAAAATTTTCCTTGAAATGTAATTTGGAATTGTTTTTCTTTGACCTGTTGTGGGGGTGGGGTGTGGTGCTGGTTAGATGGTGGAGGGGGAGAAATTCTGCTTTTCCTGATAAGGAAATCAGCAAATATTTCCCATCAATGTAGTGTTCTGAGCATTTTTATATAAAGTTTTTAAAAGATGAAAAATAGATTCTAAATGCAAGTTCCAAGAATAAAGCTTGAAGTTTTCAGAGCAAACTATCTTAGCAAAATTCTTCTGAGAGTAACATTTATTTCTCACTTCACTTGGCATTTCTTCTGCATAAGCTACCTTTTTTTCCCTCAACAGAATGTAAAAGAGTAAGATATTCAAAGTAAACTGAGTTAGAGTCTTTCAAAAGAAATAGCAGTGAGTCGAAAATGGAACCTATTGCTTTTAAGGTATCAAGATCTTTTTGAGCCAACATTTGTCTGAAATACTGGTGAAGAATTCAGAATAATAGGCTGAGTAATAATCTTTTAAAGACAAAAGACTGTAAAGGTTCTTCACTGACGTGATCCTGTTAGATGAGTGATTAGAAAAAAATCACTTAATATATAACTAAGTATTGAGATAACTCTGTTGTCTTTATAACTGAGAAAAAATAAAGTCCTACTAACTTTTAAAATACAGAAAAATGCCCCACTGTAATCTGGGAAAAGCAGTAGGAAGTTCAAGGAAATTGTCACAGTCCACTATGAAGGCCTTATCCTAAATCTGTGAGAATTGTGAGGAGTTCTTCTCTTGTCTTTACATTCTATTTAAAGCAACTAGAGTTTATCCAGATATATTAATGGCTGTTCTATTAACTCAAACAACTGTTTTTTGTCTAAAGTTTGGAATATTAGAAAAAATTAGACCCTTTGAAAACATTTCTTCAAGTATCCACATATATACTGAGGTAGTCCATGCTTAATTTGTGACATCCTTAACTAGGGAACACTCGAATCAGCATTAAACTTAATTGTTACGAAGCTTCCAGAGAGCCAACTGTTTTCTCACATAAAGAGCAACTCCCTTTCCTCATCATCCTCTTTCCTTCCTAAAGACTCTGTATCCCTTCATTGCAGCACTGCAGTCATAAAGTTAGTAATGAAGACACTAAAAATAGAAGTGCCAGGACTGATTTGAAGAGCCCTACTGGTTGTTGACTGCTGAACTTTGAACCACTGTTCACAACCCTTTCCATGGTGGTGCAGCCAATATCTCATTCATTGTCCTGTTATCCAGCCCGTATTGCACCAATTTGGAGATAAAGACTACAGAGGAACATACGTGTCAAAGGCTAAGTCAAGGTATACAACATGCACATCCTCCCCTTATCCAAACCACAGGTTCCTTGCTGCAGAAAGCAAGGAGGTTGGTCAAGCATACTTTCCACTTGTTAAACTTATGCTACATCTGTCACTTTTGTTTCATTCTCAACGTGTTAAAAAAATAGCTTTTAATAGAATTTGATTCATAACCTTCCCAGAGTGAGGCTGACTGGCCCTCAGTTCCTTGAATTCCCCCTCTTACCTCACCCTTCCTGAAGGTGCGTGTGACATCTGCCCTTCTTCAGTCATCGGGAACATCCCCAACTCCCACGACCTTTCAAAGCTCGTAGACAGTGACCAGCACCCTTCAGAACTCTCAGGTTTGTCCTGTGGACTTCTGTATGTACCAGATGATTCTATTAAGTGGTCCCTAACTCTTTCTTCCTTTACTGTGGGCAATGTTTCATTGCTTGAGAGCAGCCTTACCATTGAAATCCGAGGCAAAGAAGGCTTTAAGTACCTGTGACAGTCAGAGGCATGACCCATAAGGCGGGTATAGGTCATGACAATGGGTTTCTCAGGATTCTTCATCACACAAGCTCATGGAAGCCTGGGTTTCTGAGAATTTCTTTGTTACAAATTTCTAGGAAGTACTTTTATACTATTAGTAAAAAACTCCCCACATTTACATACACTACTAACACTAGTAAACATATATTACAAGTCACTGTAGAATGACCAATAGAAAAGCAAGTATGTATTATTACAAGAGTAAAAGAAATATTGAATGTTGAAAGTAAGTGCATCATTACAACTAGTGAAGTAAATATATATTTATGACCCATTACCTGTCAGCGTGCCAATAAGTATGTGAAATACTACTGGTACAATGTTCACCAAACCATTCCCAGGAATGGGATTAATCAATGATGGAAAAGTCCCACTTCAAATATCATTGGTGTTACAGAATACAAAGCAGCCAGATGTCCCTAGCAAGGGTGTGGTCTGTCCAGGAGATTTTTTGCACAGATACTTTCAGAGAAGCTTATTTTAAGTAGATAGGGAATTACTTTTGGTGTAGTGTAGACATATAAGGAGGTAGAGGACCATAGTTTCTGCAATAGTTGTGGCTGACTTCTGTTACCCTTCATTTTTTAAGGTTTCTTTCTCTTGCCAGCTACACCCCTTTAAAGGAAGTTTGGGCTGAGTTTATCAGGGATGCCTCAGGCCTCCTGAATGAAGAGATGTTCTTTTTTTGTCAGTATGTTTAGCTGGTTGCCTCTGAGGCTGGTCCATCAATACCTGAATTTTTTCCCTATTGTTTTTTGCTGGGTCCCTTGCCCCACTAAGCAGTGGGCTCACACTCTCCTTAACTTACGTTTAACCACCAATGC
Source organism: Anabacerthia variegaticeps (assembly GCA_035583185.1). Lineage (NCBI taxonomy): Eukaryota > Metazoa > Chordata > Aves > Passeriformes > Furnariidae > Anabacerthia > Anabacerthia variegaticeps. Next base: position 55,299,116 of record JAWWEW010000078.1, on the reverse strand, counting down.
ATTCACATGCACTGTACTGTACATGTTTTCAATGGTTCTAAAACAAGATGTGGTTGTTTCCACTTCTTCCAGTCAATGTTAAACTCAGATTTGAATGATGATTTCCAAGAACCATCATCTCACTGTTTGAGAAGTCTCCACTTCTTCTTGTCTCAAAGGCCCATAGGGTCTGAACCAGATTTGGGGCTTGTTATGTAAATTATTTCTGTCCCTGTAATTAAATGGAAGTCTATATAAATGTCTATGACACTGAAGCACTTATCTGAAAAAGCTATATAATTACATGAGAAAAAGTGACAGCAGCTCAACTACTACACTCTCTGTGCAGAAATGCAACCTAAGTATGGATGTGGGTAGAAAAATAGCTACAAGCTTAGACATAAATAATTAATCTGAGGACTTTAATTGCATTAGTTACACATATGCAAGTGCAACTTAAGAGCCCTGCAGTTAAAATTTATTGTCTTGGATTGCAAGTAAGTAATAAAGGTATTAGCCTTTTCCCTTCTGTTTTGTAATTGAACAATTCAGGCATTTAATTCTTGCTTCTAGTTAAATGAGCAATTTTAATTACAAAGTAATTGATTGAACAGTGTAAATACACTTTGGTTCTAATTAATATGGATGTATTATGTGGTACATTGTAACAATACATCTTTTGTTAATATTTCTGTAGGTTTCACTGCAATGAATAGGAGTTTCTGGATGCCTTATTGTTTCTTCAGGAAAAATGATGTTAGAGTTCTAGGCAGGTGTATTGTAGCAAAGTTATTAGAAGGACATGTTGAAACTTGTTTTAACAAGATAAGATTCTTTTTATTTAAAAAAAAAAAAAAAGAGACAGAAAATTGTCCTGATCTTTTCCTATTTTCCATGTGTTTCTTTAAGTAACTTTTAAATTTCTGTGAAAGAGAAGACTGAGAAGACTAGGAGTAAGGCTGGTTTTGACTAATATATTATGTGATACTCTCCAATGCATACTGTCTAGTCAAAAAATATTTACTGGATGTGCTACCCCACTTTCATCTTGGGCTGAAGAAAGTTTTTTTAAAGTTCTTTTTTAAAGGTTTGTTACTTAAATAAGGATTGATATGTTTTCTGCTTGTCTTGATGCTTCTGTGAACGAGGCTATATTTAAAATTAAATCTGACAATCAACCCAGGCCCATATTGCTGTCTACAAACTTCTCAACACCCCTCTCTAACTCTGTTGGAGATTTTTGTGCTTGCATATGCCAACCGTTTTATGCTGACCTTTACGTATGAGCAAGGAAAGGGGAGCAGCAATAATTATTACTTAAATTTCACCACTTGAATGATGTGGTTTTTTCCCCCTGCTCTTTTCAAATGGATTCTTCCCCCTTCTCCCAGTCAATTGAAATGTATGACTAGTGTTACCTACTCTCATTTTCATCTTTCTTTTATCAGTAGGAACAAAACCTGATTTCCTGATTCTCATACAAAAAAAAGGAATTGTACTTTTAATAGCAATAGCAAATATACAGAACCATCAGATTGCTTTTTTTATCTCCACAGAACACTGTTATTTTTGTTTACTTGGCAGGTTTGCTTGCTTTTGTGTTTTTATCATTATATACTGATGTACATTAGTGTCTTGACATTAATTTACAGATTCAGCTTTTGAGGAAGGATTTTCTCCTCTATCTATATTATGCTTATCTAGGATGATAGGACCCTGACAGTTGCTTTTCGATACTACAGATATTAAATAACTGACGAATAAAATGTTGCCAAACGTAGTTGGTTTCTGTGTTGGACACACTTTCCTAAGAAAACAATTTTCAAAGAAGTCCTACAAGCAAACATGCAGCAGTTGCACCCTGTTTCATACAAAGGGAGAAATGAAAGTAAATCTGAGTAGACAGCAAATACCTCTGCCTGTAATTTTTCTTAAATCATTCATATGAAACAGACAGCAGAGGATAACACTCTCCAGTAATGCTGAAACTACTGGGTCAAAAACTTTTCTACAGCATACAGAGAATTGCAAACAGTTTCCAGCATAATTCCTTTTCTGTAAAAAAAATGGAGAAACTGAAAGAGAATTGTCTTCCAGAAAAAGAGATATCTGTTTATTTTGTTTGAAGATGATGGTGTAAGTAAATATTTTTCAGTTTGACTAAGATCAGTTGCTTTTACATTTTCAGTGGTGAGCACATAAGACAGAGTGCTGTGAACTGAGGTCCTCAGTTGTACACTGGGTACTAATCAGTAAATCTTTATAACTGTGCAGGAACTTACCCCTTTTTATCTGTGAGAGTCAGGCCAAGATTTGACCTAGGAAATTCAGACCATCCAAGAATTTCCTCATGGCCATTTTGGAGGATGTGGATATCTTCTCATTGTTCTTTTAATTCTACATTCATTAATTGATCAGGCTTTGCTTCTGTACTTAAAACATCACCTTCTTGGTACAAGCTTTGAGTGATATAGAGGTAAAACTGTGATAACACTAGCAATGTAAGAAAGTGGGTGTGCCTTTCTTGACTGGAATCTCAGGCCAGTTGTGGCATTTATTCCCCATTTTCTTAATTTTTTAATTGTTGTCTTTCTATAGTATTTTAGCCTGATTGATAACAAAAAATTTTGGAAATTGAATGCTGACAGTGTGAAAAAGCCCGTTATAACGTAGTCAGTGGTTCATGAGTTTGATGCTCTGAACAGTATAGGTAGCTCTTTCACAAAATATTGAAGATTATTCTTTACTTAAGTCACAAAAAGCATTTTTGGCCCACATGGTTTGTAAATTTTATTGCTCCTGTGGACTCTGAAAGGTTTTCTTTCTCCATTAAATACATGACAATAAAAGACTATGAAATCTTGGATCATGAATTATCCTGAGTCTGTAGAAACGAAGTACACACATCAGAGATTAATTTCAGGAATAGGAACTCAGAATAACACACAGTTTAGAATAATTTTAAACAAAAACTACAATCACAGAAAACTGCAACAACAAAAAACAAAAATAAAACAATAACAACAAAAAAAACCCAAAAAATAAATCCAGAAAAAAAAAAAAACAACCAAACACACCAAAAACCTCAAACAAAAAGGTTCATTGTGTTTTCTTCATTTTTGCCTTATTTGTGTTTAAGTATTTTCCCGTAGCCTTGGTTTAATAAGTCACAAATGCTGCAGACCAGAAGCTGTGAAATATGTCTGTCATATTTTTACTTGAGTTAATGTCTTCTGCAGCATTATTTTGGCACCGCTCTAGAAAGCTCTCTGTAGAGCAGCCTCAGCAAAGTGCCTGTGCCCTGATTTGATGTCAAGTGCTATTACTGAAAGGATAACAGGAAACGATCTACTGGTGACATCTATTCTCTCTGTGGCAACTTAATGCTTTTGCTTAACTGCAGTCTGGATTGCAATTTAAACGTGTGCCAGAGCACATACAAAGGTCTGAGAGAGTTCTTTGGTGAAAGGGAAGTTCACAGAGAACTCTGTGATACTCAGATGGTAAAGCTAAAGAAATTGATTTCCCTTTTTCTTTCCTGCCCCCCATAAACACACATTATTCCCAGCTCTGTCAGTACACATGCCAGGGATTTTCTTTTCCAGTGAAGACAGCACATGCCTGTTTGATGTAGGTGGTAGAATATGCCTCCACAATTACATAATGTGACAATGACAATGACTTGAAAATAAGTCTATTAATATTCAGAGAGCTAAAAATTGCTGCCATCGTATTTCCTTAAATTGCTGTCATTCCTTGGTACAATACAAAACCTGGCATTAATATTCAAGGAAATAATTTCTGCTGGTGTTTCAAGACCACCTCTTCCCCAAAACCCTGAAAAAATGTAGCTGGAATTTTCTCTTATGTAATTTCTCTGTTTAGTACCTGGTGCAAGATTGATGTTATATAATTGCATCTCACTTAAGAGTATAATTAAATCCAGTATTTTCCATATAATGAAAATAACAGAAGCTCTAAGACATCTCAGAGGTATCAGTCAGCAGAATTACTGAATATATACAATAAATGGTCTTGATTTTCTCTGTTAATTGGGGCTTGGAATATAAACTGCTTTCTGTCTGTAATAATAAAAAATTCTCTCATTGTGCACATTGCAGAAACAAAAGCTTTAAATCATGGTAATGAAAAACAATGGAAATTACTTTCTCTGTTGCAGTTTGTATGTTTTAATAAGCATGACAAGTATGAAGGGGAAGAAAGAATGTGTCCTTTCCAGTACTGAGATAACTCACCAAATACCATGACAGCATGACTGTAAAAAACTGTACTGGCACATAGTGGTGCACAGAGCAAAGCAGTCACAGAATGGCCAAACTCCATCACTTCTTTAACAGCAAAAGGATACTGGGAGAAGGTCAAAAAATACTTTCTTCTAATTTCTTAATGTTTTCAATTGTATATCAGTTTTGTGATATAAAATGCATAATTATGATTTTTGTATTTAAATTTTAAGCAACAAGGAGATTATAGTCCCTCCTTCATCCATCGCCTTATCTTCTAGAAAAAGGCCTGTAGTTTTGTCTTGTTGGGACTGAGTGTGACAGCAGTGGTGGAAAAAAACAGCAGGAGGAAAAAGCAAGGCAAGAAATGGGATGTTTGGGCTTTGGTCAAGGGAGTGACTGACCAGTATTGTGGCTGGTTTTAATCCTTGTGCTGTGGTTTCAAGATGACCTAACATAGATCAGGGAAATCTACCTTAAGTACTGCTAAAGATAGGAAAGAACAAAAGAGAGAGAAACAAGGAGGATCATACAGTCAAGAATAGTTTAAATGAAAAAGAAATGCAAAAGAATGACAGGTAACAGGTTATGTGACTATTTTTAAAAGTGGAAAATAGAAGTAAAAAATGTAAAAAAATTGCACAGTGTTTCTTTTCTGATCACAGTAGCAATTTTGTTACATGCCAGTTTCTGAAGTTGTGTTTGTGATAAATAGCACAGCTTAATTTACGATCCAGTTACACAACGATTGTTTCTCTTTCAACTGTAGCCTGTTGACAACTCCAAAAATCAGGGCAGTGTTTCAGTTCCCTGGCTTTTGTGGTGACTGAGTGGGGAAAGGGAGGCAAGGAAGTGGCTTTAAAAACCCTGGGATTTTCAATTACTGTAGTTGTGAAAATAACCTTGGACAGAATAAAGAAATTATTTTCTGTTGTACAAAAAAAGCTGCAGAGAAGGAACAGCTTTGATTCTTGGTATCCATTCTTGTTCAGAACTGCTTAAAACTGAGGGCTTCTGCTGTCACTACAAGCAAACAACATGGGTGTACAGCACAGAATTTGCATTATTTGCTTTGGCAAGTAATCTCTATAACAGGCATGGAATTCCTGCAGAGTTAATGGTGCAAAAGGAATGCTTTACCATGGGTTGTTAATTTGGGCACTTTAAAAATCAGTAAAATGTGAAGAGCTTGGAAGAAGTTTGCGTAGGGGGAATATTTACCTGAACTGCTTATGTTGATTTGAGAGGGTGGAAAAAAAAGTTCATGAACAGCGACCAGAACATAAAAGTAGAAGTATGGGATAGAAAATGTAGTACTGGTAAAAGTTCACTTAATAAATTAAGATTAGATAATAAAGACAGTACAGGGCAGATCTGTGAAGTCAATGGACAGTGAAAGTGCTTTTGTTTTGGAAATGCAACTTCAGGCTCTAAGGAGCCTGGTCATGAATTAATGATACATTACAATGCAATGAATTTAGTCTGAAATCAAGTTTCCATTAGCTTTACAAAGTTCTGAGGTATGAGTAGGACCGGAATGGATGTCACAAGAAAATAAACAGCTGTCAGTTCTTCTCAAGAATAACACAAAATACATGGATTAAAGCATAAGCAGTGTGGAAGTTGAAGTCAGTATTTTCCTCTGTATTTTTGAAGCTGAGGGAGATATTGTATTCTTAAATACTGACACAACTAGCCATAGGGGAAATTTGTCTTAGTAAGTTTTGCTGCTTATGTTCTTTTCTGTTGTTCGGGATCTTAAACAAAAGGCAAATTCTTCTTAAAATATTAATGTTTGTCCTTGAAACACAAGGGCTGCTTCAGGTCACAAACTCCCTGTGTCATCTGATTGGCTCACATTCCTCAAGAGCTAGATATTTTAACACACCTGAAGGATAGATGGGAAACCTACACAGCTGTTTTTTCAGACAGCAATAAGTCATGGTATAGCGTGATCATGAGTGTTGTCACAATTTCTTTATTGCTTGTTTTGCTCATATGATGGAGTGCTGGAATAAGTCTTGAGTTCCAAAGGAGGAAAGAGGCAAGCAGACACCAAGAGCCTAAATTTTGAGTCCATTTGAAAAAAAATTGCATTCAAGATACATTCGGTATTTTTCCAGGGGCTTCAAGTGATCACTCAAGCATGCATTTCAATCTATTTAAAAATTCTCAGATGGAGAATTACATTAATTTCTTCCAGTGTGCATCCGTTTTTTCTCTTTGAGATCATCTGATGCCATCAGGAGGCAGGATGTCAGGCCACATAATTCATCCTAATTGCATATGTTGCAATTAGAGTGCTAATTACAGGGAAAAGTGTAACTTCCTCCATGTTTCAAATGCATTGTCCTGGAAAAGGATGGCATTACTGTTTCAGAGGATTAGGAGGAAAAACCTTCAAGATAATGGTGCTGATAAGATACCATAAAATATATAGTATTTTTAAACTATGATGTATATACTGCATACGCATGATAATGTAAGAAATTTCAATTTACTGCCATGAGATTCATCTAGCTCTCCATTTTAGAAACTTTTTCAGATGAGCTGATCCCTGAAATTATCCCATAAACCCAAAGAAGCTTCTAAGGTCGGAAGTCCTTGAAGTTACTTAGAAGACCTGATAAACTTGTGAAAGTTTGAAGGGGTTTTCTGCCCCCTGAGGACAATAAAGAGGATAAAGGTTCATATGCAAGTGCTCTCACAGAATTCAAATGGATGGAATGTGTTGGACCACTATTGTTAAATGTCATCAGCAGAGACCACAAGTGTCTGCAAAGCTGGGGCAAAATTTTGTACCACATGAAGACTAAATGCCTTTCTTTAATGTGTGCGGCATACTTGATAGATGGACACGGACATATTTGTGCTTTAGTGGATTTCTCCTTGTCTTCAAAACCCTCAGAAAACACGAGAGACAATTAAAACCAGATACATGAAGATACTTGTTTGTGGAGAGAGGGAGACATTGTTTTTCTGTAGTAGCTATTTGTAATCTGAAATGTATTCAAGTTTATCTGACAGCTTCTCTGGATTTTAAAGCATACTTTACAAAGAAAGACACAACAGAAAAATTCTTTCGCTCCCTTTCACTTATTTCTCAGAAGGTTTGAAGAAAGCATTCTATGAATACTAAAGATACTGACATCTTGTTTGAATGAATACTAAGACCTCTACAGTTTCCCACTGTCTCATTCCTAATGTTGTATGTTACTGTTCGAGATGTGTTCCTCAGGACTCTTTGTGGTGTGATAATGTTTGGCATTTCTGGAAGCCAAAAGGTGTCTGTGATATTGCTAAGAAAGATTAAAGTATGGTTTGCACTGTGCCATTGTTCAGGCCTCAGAGTGGGCACTCTGGTGTAAATAAGGCGTACACAATGGCTAAGGGCTTGCTGCTAGTTGGTCCCAGGGCACTTGTCATGGATCACAGAGGGACAGATGAAGCTGAATAAGGAAGAATCTTCCAGAGGACAGAGAAAATCACAGACACTATTTGCTATATTTGTTAAAATTGTCCCTGTTATTTTGCTTTTTTATTTGGTGATAACTTAAACACTTCTTGAGTTGAAGAGAAAGAAATACTTTGGGAACATTGTACTGTGAGAAACTGTTGAAAGCTAGAAATTTGGTAACTGGATGCTTATCTGTATTTGCACATGCCCTTCTTTCCTTTTTCCCAATGTTTTTCTTGTTCAGGAGTCTTCATGTGAAATTTTGCTGCTTATTTACAATATGCTCTGGCTGACTAGAAAAAGACATATTTTGTCATTTATTTGCCTCTGATCTTCACAAATGCCCTTCAGATGTGAAATGGCTTCCCTAAGGCATGAGCAAACTCCATGACCTTTTCAATGCACTGATTCTGTTCATGAGACAAAGACACCAACCTGACGTTGATGAAATTAGGTATCTTATTAAATCCAAAACGGAACACTGGTGCTCTTCCCCCACACCCATTCCTCACACCTTGCATCTTAACATTCTTTATGGAATTGCTATTTTAGCGCAGCTTATTGTTGCTCTTTTGCACATTAAAAAATTATTTCTTTACTAAAGGAGGTTTTGTTTTTGGTTTTTTTTTTTGTCTTAGTCTCCATTATCTTCTTTAGTAGAAGAACTGATGGCATGGTACATCTGAACGTTTTTCATTGACTATGTTTCTTTATTTAGACTGTTTTTCCAAATCTTTCTGTAAGGGTGTTTTATCCATCTGTTCACTTCCATCACGCATTTTTGTTTTGAACCTATTTTTCATTCTCTCATGATTTAAAATTATAAAATGATCCAGCTACGATTTTTAGATCTACATATTGAGGTAAAAACCTGAAAAATTCTAGCCTTTCCTAAAGCTTTTGAGGTTTAATATCTTGATGCACACAGACAAGTAAGTAGGGTCTGTATTATGTTTTACTGTAACATTCATGATTGGCTTTTTGTTTGAGTCCAGGTAGAAAAAGAAATTAAAGGGCTTCTAATTTTTCCCAAGTGCATGAGTGGTTGTAGAACTGGTCATATTTAATTCACTTCTCTTTTGTCACCTGATAGAATGAACAATATCTCCAACTATTTTCAGTGGTTGTAAATCCATAAACTTATGATAAGTAAATTAATAAATTAAGGTAAATATGTGGCTTTCTTAGAGTCTTTAAGATATTCAAAGGTGTTTGTACGGTTTGGTTAGTCTTTGCATTGCAGGTTGAATATGAAGATTCCTTGACTAAATACACAGCAGATTCCCTATTTTTAATTTATGCACTTATGCTAAAGTGTACCTTTAATATTTCTGTCTCTATATGTCTCTTCTACTTGAGTTCTTAAAATATCCTTTGGCCAGGATATCTGCAGGCCACGTGGCAGCAAATGTTACAATACCAATTTTGTAAATATTTATGTGCATGCACACATATATGCATATTATTTTTATAATCGAAGCAATTTCTTTACATTTTCTTAGTTCAGGGTAAAAGTACCTTATGTGGGTAAAAGTACCTTAGAGACTGATTGTTATCAGGCAACAGAAGAGGGCTTGGGGAATAAGTGTATGGTGTTATGCCTATGCAATAGTGACATTAGTAGAAACATGAATGAATGGATTTTATTGTGTTCCACTACATATAAGTCCCTGTGAGCACTTACTGAGCATCAGTAGCTCCCTGCTATAGTTGACAGAATTAAGTAGCATAAAGTGAAATGATGGGCCATTGCTGCTTCTTTGGCAGGCACAGAAAATGAATGTGGCCCCCTGGTTACCACTCAAAGTGCTAGGGAAGAGAAATAGCAAAGAGAGCACATTGTGCTGTGACAAACTCAGATGTCAGATACATTCATGCTTGAGCAGAAGAAACTTTTTAAATGTATGTGTATGTTTACTAATTATTTATATCCTTCATCAAACATTTAGCACATTTAGCTATGGTGAATATACAATTCAGCACATTTGGCCACTGATTCCCTTCTTATATTTATTTAATATTCTTTTCAATAACAGTAGCTGAAAACTGTAAATGAAATCATCTCTCTACTAAGTCCATGGAGCTGAGAATTTACTGCTGGCTTTTTGAAATGTTGCCCTGTTTCAAGTGAGTGTAGTTTAGCATAAAGCTATAGGGTACTGAATGGCCACTGCTGGTCTCTGCCCTGCACATACTGAACAGAAAAAAAAAAATGTGATAAAGTTTTTTGTCTTCTGATCCTTAGTCTGAACATTTTTAAATATGAAGTTCAGATGAGGATGAGGAGATTTTACTTCATTCCTTCAAATCTTTTTCTATAAATACCCAAGAAATTTTCTGCTATAAAACCTGCGCAATAGATACTTGTTCTTTTACTTGTGGTAGTTGCATGTGTCCCTGCCTCTTCACTGCATTATCTGGGTGCTTTTTTAGGTATCTACTTGGTCCAATACACCCATAGCAATCACCATATTCTACTCAACTGAGTAATACCGTTGGAAACACAACTGAGGATGTTGTACAAGAGGAACAAATTTGCCTTGAAGAGACATAAATGCATATGTGGACTATTTCTCCTCTAATGCCAATCATTAAAGTCCTTATTCTTCTCCAGAAATGTCATATAAGTGGATCACCATTAAAGGTGAAAAAGTATCAATAGAGCAAATGTCAGTTAGGAAATCATTGGTTTTTTTGAGATTGTGGTTCTTGTTATTCTTGTTTTGTCTAAAAAAAACGCATTTTTCCAGAAGAAAAAGATTTTGTTCTTTGAAGTGGGTTTGCTTTTCTTAAATTAGAGTGTGGATATTTTTATGTTGTTTTTCTTCCTACTCATATCCCTCACTGTGATATCTCCTTCTGTCCTGCTGAAAAACTCTCCACAATTAAGAGAGATGTGTCAACCATTTAAAGTGAAGGGCCTTGCAGTTTCCATTCTCACATTTTTGCAGCCATAGAGAGAGTCAAGAGTAAAAAAATGGTAGGGAGAAATTTGCTATTTCATCACCTGTGGTTTATTTTTCTTTCTGTCCCTCAAATACAACTTAACTTCTAGATAGTGATTTTTTTTTTTTTTTGGCTGCAGAATGTTAATTGGGTGTTAGAATTTCTACTCGGCATTTGGTAAACAGACATATTTCCTATTTATCACCTATTTTGTGTTGATCTTTGATAAAAAGATGGTAAAAGAAATGAGGAGCTATGAAAATCTAAATCTGATTTTCACATAATCCATAATTTTTCATTTAGTAGATAAAAAGTAGCAGGTACGCAGACCACCTGGAGTATTATTTTGACTTCTTTTTTATGTTCTTGCAAATATAATCATCCTGACTGGATACTTTTTCCTTTTTCCTTTAAAAAGCACTTTGGTATTGCCCTTTTAGAAACAAATTGAATACTTAATGACATTTCTCAGCAGGTCCCCCTTCTCTAACTCTGCAATATTAGTTGCTGAACACACCACAACACAGAAGTGCTATTCATTTCCAGAGGATTAAACAACAGGCAAATTAACCATCAGAGAACATAGTGATACTAAATTGGTTAGGTGAAAAGCTGCAGACTTAGCCTGCCCTCTGACTACTCTGACCTGATTCCTTAATAGTCACTGTTTTAAAGAAAAATATCAAGATGGGGCAGCCCTGGTTGCACGTATAGCCTGGTGCACACGAGGATGGAGAACAGCACTGTGGGAAGGGCCCTGGGGGTCCTGGTCAATGGCAAGTCAAACATGAGTCAGCAGTGCCATGACACCCTGAAGGGCCAACCCTGTCCTGGGGGACATCAGACCACTTGAGGAAGGGGATTGTCCTGCTCTTTTCTGTACTGGGGAAGCCTCACCTGGAATATTATGAACAGTTTTGATCACTGCAACATAAAAAAAAAGACACTAAGCTATTAGAGAGCATCCAGAAGAGGGACAGTGAAGGATGGTGAAGGGCCTTCAGGGGAAGCCATATGAAGAGTGGCTGAGACCACTTGTTCTGTTCAGCCTGGAGAAGAGAAGACTGAGGCGAGACCCCATCACAGTCTACAACTTCCTTGTGATGGGAAGAAGAGCAGCAGGCACTGATCTCTTTTCTCTGGTGATCAGTGATTTGCCTTGAGGAAATGTCATGAAGCTGAGTCAGGGAAGGTTTAGGTTGGATAACAGGGAAATATTCTTCCCTCAGAGGGTGGTTGGGTACTGGAACAGGCTCCCCAGAGTAGTGGTCACAGCACCAAGCCTGTCTGAGTTCAAGAAACATTTCACAATGCTCTCAGGCACACTTATATTCTTGGCATGTACTTGCAGTGCCAGGAGTTGGACTAGATAATCCTGATGGGTTCCTTCCAACTCAGCAAGTTCTGTGATTCTGTGATCATATGGCATAAAAATACCCAGAGACTGGAATGAAATTAGTAGTAGGTGTTGTATATATTATTTTCTGAGATGCTATCTGTCCTTTGACAGCCATTTGTGCCATGGTACAATACAAAGAGTTAGGTGGACCTTTGGTCTGACCAAGCCCTACTCTAAGGGCTGAAAGAAATATTTGGGTATGTAAGACTGGGATGCTGGTGAGTTTTGGAGAAAATAGATGGTAGTTTTTACAGGAAGGAGGTGAAAGAATCTGCATGTGAAAGGCAAAGTTTGTATTATGTTGGACTATTGTTCTGGGAAGAAAGAGGAGAGATGTGAGGGACTTCAAGTGTGTTTAAACTCTTCAGATGTGATATTTCTTCTCACTTATCCTATATTAAAAGCAGAGATTGTTTATGGAGTCTGAGGTTCAGCAGTCTCAAAATACAGTGAAAAGTCCATTTTCACAATAACAGAAAGATCAGAAGTCCTGTATAATTTTGTTGCTTTAAAGATTGCAGTAGCTGATCACTCTTCTGAGAACTTTCAGGCTGTTGAATACTGAGAATGACTAAGGCACTTCAATGCTGTCCATCTCAACGTTATTTTGCTTTGCACTGTGGTTTCTGGAACCAGGTCTGAAACCTCAGTTTCTCCTCTTTCAGGCTAGCAGTCTGATCACCCTGAAAAAAAAAAAAAAGTGATGTACATGCTCTTTGCTTTGGTCAAATGAGCATTTTATTCTGCTGTCATTAACAGTAAACCATTTGAAGCACAGATAAAAAACATCTGCAGTAATTTCCATTAATATGTCAGCATTTATGTTGTCACCATATAGTAACATCTTAGAATCTACAGTTATTTGCTTTCCTAAGTGTAAAAAGAGAAACAGCTTTGCTGCTGATGCGAAGGAATATAATTAGAGGGGACAAGATAGACATCTGTTAAGATGCTTGAAAAATGGGTTTTTCTGAAAATTGGGTGGCACATGTCTTCTACATGCATCTAAATTGGGGAGAGATGAAGACCTTTATAAAATATTTTGCAGGAGTCTAGTTTTAGAAAAACAAGAGTGCAGAGTTGCAGTAACTTAATGAGTCACCAAATAAAGTTGAGCTATTCAATGCCTATTAAATGGAAATGATTTTTCTGGAACACTGAGGGATAAGGGCAAAATGAAATGGTTCATCAGTGCCATAGGGTTTTTTTAAAAAATGCAACCAGGTTTTAATATCCTTAAGAAGATCAAATTAGAGGGTTCACAAGCACCAGAATTACAGTTACTGAGACTTTTATGTAGGGTATAGATAGTAAAGTCGGTGCCATGAAAGCAATTCTTGATGACAGTTGCAAGCATGTTCCTGTTTGAGTTGTTTTTTTTTGTAATCTGGTATGAACCTCATGGTATGTGCTTTTATTGAGTTCATATCTGCTAAAACCCCACTAGGTATTTCCTGATTGAGTCATATATTACACTCATCTTTTATCTAAGGGTGGAAAAATGTGTTCAGCTAAAATAGGAGTTGACCAAAATTTTTCTGGAAAAAAGTCCAAAAATAGTCATGCATACCCTATCCCCTTCTGGTGCATACAGTGTTGCATATTCTTCTTTCTTAAAGCTACTGATTTCCACAAATGTTCTGTATTGGCACTGGAATATATCTTGTTTGATCAGAAGGAAAGTCAGAGCTTCAGCAAGAGGTCCGAACACTGCAGTTTTCAGACATACTGTTTAGTAAGCCTGTTGCAAGCTGAGCAGCTCTTACAATAAGGGCTTTACCCACATGTCTCACATAAGGCAAATACTGTGCCATGTAAAGAGTGTCTATTTCTTGACAGCAAAATGGAGCCTACCTAACTGTGGGGAGTGGTATCTTCATATTTCAACAGGAAAAGATGAGGGATAACAAAATCGGTAAGGACCTTAGTAGCACTGAATTATTTTCTTATAGAATTTAATAGGAATAAATTTTGCAGCAGATAGAGAGGTGACTATGTTTGATGTAACAGTCAGTAACAGCAAGCAGGAATAAAAATATGTTTTGGATGGAAGCTGCTTTAAAAACGGCATTTGAATTTTTTTGTTTTGTTTTGTTGGTGTTTTTTTCATTCTAAGCAGAGAGTACAATATTGTTGCAGATGGCTACAGGCAGGGTCTGGAAAGGAATGATTTTGTTTTAGTAGGGGTAACAGGGCTGTCAGTATTTGATGCATCATATGCTGAACATAACACTTGTCACCTCATGCCTAAGAAAGGACAGCATCAACTGGCCCAAGGTGGGTGGATCTGCACAGACTCTTGGTCATGCAACCACAGGGACAACTGAGCAAACCAGAAAGACATGCTGTTGGAGTTAATGACTGGAGAGAATAAGGAGCAGAGCCTTTGCAGACAAGAGGAGAGATTGAATTATCTGGAATTCAGTCCTCTGTCTTGCTATTGGCCTGAAAAGAATTCACAGCTGAGGGAAGCATGGCCCCATGTCACTCGATAAAAGACTTGGTTGTCACTTCGAGTTCAGTAACTAAAAGAGAACTTGACAACCATTTCACACCATATGGTATTTTCTGCTTCAATTTTTTTCAGTGTGTTCAGGGTTTTTTTTATACTGCATGGCCTTAAAAAAAAAAAAAAGAAAGAAAAGCACAACAAATCTTGGTGTTTCTCCAACACAGAGGAATAGATCTAGTAGTACTACTACTACTTCTAATAGTATAAAGGTACAGTTTCAAGAAATAAACTCTAATGTAGAGACTGGTACATGAAAGAAAAGAGAGGTGTGTACTTCTGAAGTATATCCCATCCTTTGACTTACTTCGTTTTTGGATAAACCAAAGGTGAAAGTCAAAAAAAAAAAAACCCAAACAAACCTTCAAGAGCGAAAGGCAGTGGTATGATTCCTAAGGGAGAGACAGGCAAACAAAATTTAAGCTGATGGCTAGGAAGAATAAACAAAAGTAATAAAGATTATTTAACATTGAAATATTTATTGTTCTTTTTCTCTTCCTTCTTCTGGTTGAAAAGAACAAAACAGATGGAAACCTTCTAATACTTGCCTGTACCAAAGATATGTATTCCAAAAAAGCTATGACTATGCAGTTCTCAAGTGAGCAAATAAATATTTACTTTACAAATGAGGCTGTTGTATATGGTAAGTAATTAGTGTGAGTAATTAGTAATTGAGTTACACATTACCTTTGGATAGGTATCTATTTCCATCCTTTGAAACTAGTCCATGATCATGTTCATGAAATTAAAAGAACTAATTCTGCCCCTTCTTTCTCATTCCCTCCTTCTCATGCCAACAGGATGAACCTATATTTTTGCTCATGACATATTTTGTCCTGCTAACAATGCTGATTATAGGATGCTTTCAGGGCTTTTCAAAAAGGTAACTGTTGGAAAGCACACTAATTGAAATTCTTATTGCTAAGGGAATTCACGAAAACTTTTGAGACTGTTGCTATAGGAGAGAAATGCTGAATGCATGTTTCAGGAAATGATAGACAGTTCAAAGTTGTATCTTTTCCCTTTAGCCACTTGTCAAAGGGATATTTGTTCTCTACAGACAAAGAAAACATTAGTTGTTATTTTCCTGGCTTTTACTCTAACCAGGCTGGTCCTAGTCAGAAAGGAAAAGAAGAAGAAGTGTCACCACTGTATGTACATTTGCTAGTATGTAGGTGCCAGCAGACTTGTATAAATATGAGTTGGCCTTAAAAAAGTACTACATTTCGTCTTCTCATGGATTCATAGAATAGCGTGAGTTGAAAGGGACCTTAAAGATCAATCACCCTACCATGGGGAGGGACCACTTTCACTAGACCAAGTTGATCAGAGCTCCATCCAACCTGGCCTTAAACACTTCCAGGATGGGGTATCACAACTTCTCTGGGCAACCTGTGCCAGTGCATCAATACCCTCATAACAAAGAATTCCTTCCTAATATTGAATCTAAACCTACTCTCTTTCAGTTTGATCTTCACAAGGGATGTCACACAAATAGTACAACCATTCGTTTGTGTGCTTTAAAATGTTGCTGGTATTTTAAGAAAATTAAGAAAAAAATCCTAAAAGACAAATAAAAATTATGAGGAGATAATACAGCAAACTATCAAAACTTTTAGGGTACCTAAAAATTTCAATGAATGGCGTGTAGTCTGGCCAGACTTTCAAGGAAGACCTTAGGGGAATGTGAAGATAGATGGTATCTTATCTGAAGGAGTGTTTCTGCTTTAAATAAATAAATACATAATAGAAAGTCTTGAGACAGCCACTTCATGCTTTGATTACTAAGGATTTATTTAATTACAGTAATGCTGATTATATTGGAGAGTACATGGGCCCCCTTGTTTCTCCATTAGTGTAAGGCATGGCTTTTTGTAAGACATTACTTTTGACTCGCTGTTATGGAATGTTTTTTAGGCTTAGCTGAGAATGAAGAATTTATTGTCTTTGGGCAACAATGATTGGACTGAAGCTATCAATTCTTCTGCATCTTCTCCTTAGAAGGAAATTCAGCAGAAATAAACTTTCAAAGTAATATCTCTGTGAACCAGAATGCTATAAGACTCACTGGAGCTCACATCCTTTGGTTTTCCTCTCATACTCTGTGGTTATGTTTGCATTAGTAAGGAGTGATGTCCAGTCAAAGTGGATCTGCAGAGTAAAACATCACGTGTGTGATGGTCAGACCACATGTACTGCTAGAGTTTCACCTCAGACTGGCCCTAGTAGAGCCCCATAAACTGAAGGTAGCAACTGAAGCAGGTCCATTTCTGCAGTACCTCTTCTGATTTGGTTTCATTTAAAAAAAAATAAAACTAAACTAAAAATCAGTCCATGCAGTCTGAGACTTCTCTGCAATGTGAACCAAAATAAAGTAAGAGCAGCAAGCACAACAGTCATTATAATTGCAAACTCCTGTTATCAGTGGGTCTGTCCATGTAAACACAGGTTCTTGATTTTAAATAACAAATAACTTTGAAGTATTCATATGCTCTTGCCTTGAAAAATACTGCTGGCATATGCATGAATGTAGAGATGCTGTGAGACAGTGGTTGATCACTTTGTCATTGCATCCAGATGCAACTTTCTTTGTGAGATTCTGAAACTTGTACATTGGTCAAAAACCTCGTTCTTTATTTGAACCCTGAGAAACTTGCATCAGGAGGAATTGGGGCTTATCAGTCTAATACAGTTTTGTCTTTCCATGGAAAGTAATTGTCTTTTATTACTTGCCAAAATACATGGGAAAGCAATATGATCTACTTTGATTTAAAAATGGATGTAGTTGTACTTTTTATTCAATAAACAAACAAATAAATTTTAAAATATATGATCAGCAAAACAAATTTTCCTCTGACATATCTGTGGGTTTCTTGGGTTTTGGTTTTAGTTTTACTGCAAGAAGGCTGTAATGGTTACTGCTGCTTATAAGTAGAAAGGTGAATTGACTGCTTTGCAGTGAGAAAGGGATAAATGTTTAGTAAATTTTTAACCAAAAAGTCTCCAAAATGACCAGGCACCAGCTCACCACTAAGAACATAAGGAACTGAAGGTATGTGGGCACAGACTGGGAAAACTGAGGATGAAGTTGAAAGGAGTCTATAGTAAGGCTGACACTTAACGTGAACCTGTGTGCATGGATTTTTATATTTAATCCTGTTACCTCAGCCAGGATGCAGTTGAAAATTAGAAAATTTGAAGACTCTAATCTGTTTATTTGTGGGACATTTTTACAGGCCGTTTTATATGTGTGTGTTCTCTTCTGAAGTATTTCTCTGCAACACTGAGGGGTCAAAAATATGCCTTTCAGGAAATAAGAAAAGCAAGGTCAGAAAGGTCCTTTTCTTTCTAAACACCAATGTTCTGGTGTCCCCTGTGATTTTAGGATTACTGCTGATCTGTAATCTCGATTGAGGAGCCAGGTGAACATTGGGGCAGACAGGGCTATGTGGCAGATCAGTGGCTTGGCTTATCTTCTCTCTGAGGAATCTGATGGCCATTATGAGGGCTATGTCTACATTAATTAGTTGGTTCACACCAGTAGTATAGTTTTGGAGTTCTTCCTTCATCTGTCTTTACTTGCCATACTTTTTTTTTTTTTCCTCCAGTGATTTTTAGTCTCTAAAAAAAAGTCTCCTATGAAGTAAATGAAATTAGAAGCTGTCATTCAAGACTCACTGTGGAGGTTAAGGCTGCAGCACCAGGAGGTCCTTGAAAAAATATCTACCATGGTGCCAGCCTGAGGTTCAGGAGAGCCTTGTTGGCTTCTCACTCAGCATTGGCAAACACTTGTACTAGTGATTCTGGTACCAGTCCAGGTAAATATACTGCTTTTCTATTTATGCCTTCAGAGTTGTTGATAAACTTGAGGTTGATAGAGGTCTCTGGTAGAATTTGGATGTTTAGCTCAGAGTTGTAAAATGGTAACTTCTGTCTGTGTGTGTGTGTACACAAAAAGCAAGTTTTAGTAAGGCATGTTAGCCAGTTCTGTACTCTCTACTGACTCATTAATACTGATAGCAAGGTAGCCTTAAGTAGTTCATGCACTATTGAAAGCTCTATGACCTACTTTAAAAACAAACCAGAAAAAAAATCCAAACAAAAAGCACTTAAGCCCCAATCCCTGTTTTGCTGAAAAGGCAGCTATTTTTAATTATACACTTATGCAGTACATGTGGACTGATTAAAACAGGAGTTGGGATTTATTGGAATGGAGGGATATTGCAGTGAATCCAATTGTGTCTCATGCTCCAGTGTGTGCTTGCAGATTCTGATGTTACCCTCGCTATAAGGACCCAATCCAGTTAAATGTTACACCCTCTCCTATGCACTAGATCTTGAATGTAATTTATTCTGGAACACTGTCTCCTCTTATGGCTACCTCTTTACTTGGATGCAGCTTTCAAATTGAGTGTAGTTTGAGATAAAGTTTGCCTAAGTACATCAAAGACAATTACAGTGACAAAGAACAATCTGCCAAGTGAAGCTAAATTTAAATGATGAAACAATTAAGTATTTTTGTATTGTAAACTGGTGTTGCTTTGCTCTTGTATCCTCTGTATTAAAGGTAAAATTTCAAAGGCAGCTGTCTAAACATTTATTCTCATTGCTTAATAGGAATACTTTTGCATTAACGCAGTGTACTACCTCAGTTTCCCTATATTTATGATAAAATTCATTCAGACAGAATTTCCAGTACTATCTGAATACACATAAAACTACACTGTGAAAACAGTTCAGTCCAAAATTGTTGCAACATAGAAGTTTCTCACATTGAGGTGAATTAGACTATTACAAAATTGATTCCTGGGAGAGGAAGTCTTCTGAGGTGGACTCACAGGGACTCAGTAAATTCACAAGTGGTATAACAGAGGAGGGGATGAGGAAGAGACAAGTTTCCTGGAGTGGATAAGGTTCTCTTCAAGTCCCTGAAGTACTCTGGTGTAGAGATTGATATTCAGTCATCTGGTTCTTCATTTGTGAGATTCATTCCTTCATTCAGTGACCCCACACTGATCCCATAGTTGCAGTAGTTTGAGGGTCAGTGTATGAAGAGAGTTGAAGGAAATCAAAGAACTGTTGGACTCCACTGTAATTTCCTAGTGAACAACTGATGTAATCCAATAAAACTAAGACACCACAATATTTTCCCATCTATTAGATCACCACATCCATAATGATGAAAACAACTTTGGGTTTAAACTTCTAAGAAGCAATTTTTTTTCAATCAGATGTCTTGTTTTGTCCAAATGTTCTTAGAGAAGAAAACTGCCCTATAGTTCAAGTACTATAACCTCATGTCATAAAGATTTTTTGTTTAGGAAAAACAGCGAGCATAGCATTTGGTCTTTACTTCAAGAGAAAATTTTAAGGTTTGTGATTGTTTCCTTTTTTTTTTTTTTTAAATTGCATCTCATCAGTGGCTATGAAATTTAGTTCAACAATTATAAGTTATGTGTAATCAAAAATTAATGTTTTGGAACATTTCACACAGGTGCAAGGTCATCACTAAACATCAGCAAAAAAAGGCAGTTTGTAGTGATGTGAAAGATGTTACTAGTGCAGAATGATGTATATAGAGTTTGTGCCCATGATAGCCTCTTTTTATACTATACTTTACTTTCAATTTAACTGATATTCTATCTGAGTAAAAATTTATTATATAAAAGATCTCCAGTTTTAAATTCTTGATTTCTATAGGGTGCCTTGCAAAATATGAATGATAAATATGCGAGTTCTTTACTACACATCTGTTATAATGGGATTTTTCTACTTCATAAATGTGATTTATGAAATCTGTTCTCTTTTCTTCTGAAATATCTCCATTCCTTATTCACAGGAAAGCCTAGCAACAGAAAGATTAACATTTTTCTCAACTTTCAAAAAAACATGGAACTTCTCAAGTATTTTTGTACTAAATCACTAAATTTAACATTGCACATCTTAAGATTTTGACTTTTTATTCAAAAGTCTTCAATAACTTATGTAGCCTCATGAAACAAATCAGACAAATCACATTTTTCAATGAAACACAAAAGAAAAAGAGAATTTTCCACTGAATATTCTCATGATAGTGTATATCTTAAATAAGTTTGAAATAAAGATTTACTCTAAGTATTTAGATTATATTGATTGAACATATGTAGTGTAATGCTGAAATTCATGTTTGAGGACCTTAAAGAATAAATACTGTCCAGAGTTGTCTCTAATTTACTATGTGGACTTGTCAAATCACATTGCATAGTTGCAAGCCAATGAAGTTTTCTTTTCCTTTCCTTTTTCTTTTTTGCTGTTTTGGAATATCATAATAGTATACCTGTGCAAGTATATCTGTACTTGTACCATAGCACATTTTTATCTATCCTTTCATCCACCTTTTCCTTCTTGATTCACATGAATGCTTAATAACACACCTGAGCACAAGCTCCTCTGCTATTTAGAGATTCATGGAAACTTCACCCTGCAAAGCTACTTCATTGTAAGTAGTGGAGGTGATGTTGCCAGACATAACTACTTCATTAGGACCACCAGAAAATGAGCTGATTTCAAACAAGGAATTTGACAGCTTTCCTAGTGTGATCTCAGACCCCTAGTTCATTTCTCCAGGTACCTGTATTTTTAGAGGCCTTTTCTTCCCACTTCCTTTCTGTGAGCTCTCTTACAAAGGACTTTTTAGCCATATCTACATTTTCAGTCCTGATATAGGTTAGTGGATCATAAATTATCTAGGTGGTGTTCATGATACCTAAAACAAATGACCTTTACAAATTCCACAGAGATGGAGGGTATTTAAAACCCCTCTATGTCTCCAGAGGACAGCAACAAAAAGCAGTGCTGTCAGTGCCCATGCTATAAGGAAACACCATGAACAAAAGATACTTTAAATGTTGCACAGGAATAAAAGCACACTGAAGCATTCCCTGATTTATGTTGAGATTTAAACTTTTGGATTTGCTATTCCAAAATATGCAAGTCTAGCAGCTCATCCTGGAAAAAAAACTTTTAATTTCAAAAACTTAGAAAGAGTAGACAAACTACTGATCTTCTTAGCTTTATTCACGTTTTTCTAATCTTATATGTGCCTTTAATTGCACTATAGTCTGTTTTCTCTTGATTTAATTCTGTCTTGCTATTCCTTTGCAGTCAAGTAAACACCAGCATAATGCATAACAGGATATAATGCCACTCAGCTATGCAATCTTTTACTCATGTTATATTTTAAAAAAGGAGATCTAAAGCAGCTCTGATATGAATTGAAAATGTGCCTTACCAGTTTGAGATCCTCACTAATTAGATTTAGCATGCAAAAGATTCAAAACTGGTTGTGGGTGGATGGAACACAAGATAACCCTCTAGGAGATTTGTCTTCACTTTGTGTATTTGTGTACAGATAGATACTGTGCACAGATCCCCCTGTTCTGCCTCTTGAATTTCATTAATGCCACCTTATACACAGCAGTACCTACAACCAGGCTGGTAAATACATGGAAGCCTTGGGGTAAAAAAGACTTAAAACCAGTTTTTAAGGAGGTGCACTTTCTGTTTAGAGGTGGACCTTATTGTCCTGAGAAACAGATGCAATGTAGATTTGCCAGCCAGAAATAGGGGCCTGAAATACATTCTTCCAACATGTGATTCAGCTGAATAGTTGTTCTTCTCCCCAGTCCCCAGGAAGAAGGGAAAGGGTGGGTTCTCCAGCAAATGAAAATAAAACATGATGCAGGATAAAACAAGATAATATTTATTACTTTGTCTATAAATATGGTCTTTGGTTGGGTCATACTAGGCTAAGGGCTATAAGAGTTTACTCCCAATCCTCTGCTGTGTTACTTGCCACAGTCCAGACGAGACTATGTTGTCATTATCTTTTAGCTTTTTAAACACCTTTAACAAATATCCCCTCTCAGGATAGTTCTGAGGTCTGTTTTATGGGCTTGACTCACAGGAGGTAAGAGAGACATAAAATGCAATAAGCATAACACTTGAGAGGTGATGGGATCCATCCCAAACAATAGCAAGAACTTGAGATGAGATGGGAACCCTCTACTGTCTGCAACCTGTTTCTGGTTTTGGTTGCTCACACCTATACTAAGGGAATTGGGTAGAGATGGGGGACTGTTAAATGCTTCTCAAATAATTTGAGGAAACAAATGAAATGTAGTTCCTTTTATTTTCTTTCTGCCAGGAATGGAGGGATGAAGTGTAACATACATTTTCATCAGATTTTTTTTTTTTTTTTATATAAAACTGGTTGTTAGTGAGAAATTTCCCTTTTCCCTCAAGGTACTCCAAAGTATCTAGTCAGATTAATTGCTTCAATTTCTTCCTCATTTACACCACCTTTTGTTTTAGTACATTATGTGTATTAGAAGCCTAAAGGCTCTATTAAGATCAAGCAATCAAGGAAATGCTTACTGTGAAGTCTCTCTGAAAGCTTAAATCCCCATTTTCAGGAGTAGGAATCTGCTCAGTCTGTAACTCTCTGTGGTTTCTTCTGTCCCATTATACCATTGCAAGTGTTGAGAAAAAAGCAGGGGGAAGAGCACTCTCTGCTGAGCAGCTATTGGGTTGCAATGTTCTGAGCCTGGGAAGGAATCTCATGGGCATCACTGCTGATTCAGGATTTCTCCAGGTAGGATTTTGAACTTGAAATACCATCATAACAACCTGTATTTTGAAAGGTGTGTTCTTATATGTGAAAATCAGGCCCCTCCTACACATTTCAAATTGGCTGTCAAAACTACTGATTTTGTACCACTGTAGTTCTCTCTGGGTATTAAATGTAAATCACCCGTTTGAAACTGTACAATTTAATATGCTGTCTTTAGACAGACTAAATGGATCTGATGTATTTTATGTAAGTGCATTTGAAAGGCAAACACTGTATTTAAGATAATAGCATAAAAGAAAAACCAGAAGACTACAAGTCTTTTTCTTTTTTTTACTTCTCTTTATTAACAAGAGATGGGAACTTTGACACAGAAGTATTTCTTCGCAATTGATGTTACAGAATCAATGATTATTTGCTTAGATGTTGTAGCTGAGATACTTAGTTTTCTACTTTTTCAAATTATTGCAATTCATGGTTGTTCCGGGGCTTTTGCTTCAAAGCAGCTCAGAAATTCAATTAGGTTTTTTTATAGCCAAGACTGCAAACTTAGTTAATGAAGTGTGATACAAAATCAGCAATTACTGACAGTGGGGACAATGGGTCAATAATAATTCCCATCTTTGAAACCATTTGGAACGGGGAGAATTTGAGATTAAAAACTGATGCATCTAAAATCATGGCCTTCTAAATCCAGAAGGAATACCTGATAGCTATCAAATTTATTATCCAGAAAGGTAAATTTTTCTTGAGTCCTAGTTCTGCAAAGATTCTCACACGTGCTTCCCTTTATACATTATTACAGTCATTCAGTAGCTACTCAACTATATCAGACTTGATCTACTGCATCAGGTGAATCTAAAGGGGCTCCACCATTGCAGGACAGGGGCTTCAATCAGAAAAGAGTCTGGGTTTACTCCAACCTAGGGAAATACATCACAGGAACTGCTGACAGATATTTTGGATTCATAGCACCTTCTTTAATTTTGCCACGGTGAACTCTTTTCTAGTCTCCATCGATCTGTTATGAATAACAAGGGAACTGAAGAGTAAAAGTATTCTGTTCACTGAGATGGAGAACACTCACCACAGATAGAGTTTGAGAGGGATGGGTCATTTTCAGAGTAACATCTACAGTTCACTGGTTCTTTAATGCAGTGTTTGTTTAGTGTCACAGGAGTCCATAAAATATGGTCTAGTGCAACCTGGTGGGAAAGACTTAGATTATAACAACATGATCCTTCCAAGATATGAAAAATATCTTGACATTATTTTACAGAAAATATTTAAAATAGAGTTGTTTCTGAACAGCCAGTTCAGTTTATTTAATAAAAACTGAATTATTTTAAAACCTAATTTTAATATTAATCTTGTTGCCACCAAAATAAGGCCTCTAAGTTAATATTATTTCTTTGAATAATTTGGCCATCTGGTAATTTATTTTTTCCTGCGCATGATTATTAATTTGTTAGAAATTTTTATTGCTGCCTTGTCTTTTTTTCCCCTAATTATTATATTGTAAATTGCAGTTTCATAATTTTTCTTGCCATGAAAATGGCAATATTAGATTTACACAATTCAATTAACCTGAATAGAGTACATATTGGTAACATCTTTTTTGGAAAATCATGGATTCTGGATGACTTAATCAAAAGGTTTAACTGCTACTACTATTTCAGAAATATATTAATAGACTCAGTATTTTTATTCTTTCTTCTATGCAAGTGTAATTTCACTCTAGAGACATCTAACTTTCTCATGCATCATGTGAACCTTCCAATGCTTGTTGTGGTGCTGCTCAATTTGCAGCCTAATAAATCCATATATTATCACAATATATGTTGACCCAAGTGCAAAAAGCTTACATAAACAGGCTCATTTTTTTAAGATTATAAGGCTACATTTGAAGCTAAAGGCCACTGTACTGCTATATGAGAACTGACTCAAAAAATAATTGATCTATGTTACCGCACAACCCTGAGTCAAGTCAGATACTTTGGGACATTTCACAGTTATTTAGCTGATGTTTGGCATTATTTATCACTCTTCTTATGATCTTGTTAGACTTCGGCATGAATATTTCTTGAAGACATATTTTTATTAATAGCTGTGTAATTATTCTCAAAATTATTCAGAAAAAAAGATTTATTTATTGCATTGCATTCATCATTTTCCTAAATTTAAAAAATTCTGGGGATATTTCATTCAATTTCAACTGCATTTATTTTGACAGTATGGAAAATTTTAATGGCTTTGCTTTCTACTTGTTCTTGGATTTCAGAAGTGATCTGTTTGAAAAAAAAATCTAATTTCACACTGTGAACCTTATGGTTTGCTTATGCATCAGTAGTTGCTTTATAAGCAAACATAGTATGTCACGTAGATGTGGGACAATGTCACTGTGAGTGAGGCTTTTTACAATACAGGTCAACCCCAGGAACGGTAACCTCAATTGTGTCCTCAATGATGTCCTAATTATTCCACTTGATAGATTAGATCTATGTCTGTAGTGTAACAATTGACAATTAAAAATTAAAAAGAAGGAAGGTTATTTTATTTTTCCTATGGGAGACACTGAGGAACTCTAAGACTGTAGGGAGTATTTTAATTATCTTGAAATTAAAAATAGCAAGTTATGTAGCTCCTTGCAATCTTGAATTTACTGAGGGACTGGGAGGACTGTTGTTTTCTCCAATTAGCCTGGTGAAGTTCTGTATCATATTCACAGGGAAAGACTGCATCAGTGTCTATCCATTCATTGATATCATGTCTGAATACACCCAGGCTTCTGTCAATAGATAAATAAGATGTTGGTGTGACGTGAATTTGAAAAGGGAGGAGGCTGGGGATTGCTAAAGCTTTTTTTGGCCATGTGATGGGAGGGAACCCACAGTACACAGATTCTTTTGGGAAGTATACAGATTCTTTCAGTCCCATTCCTTGTTTCCCACTTTGTTGTGGTTCTGGTTAATTTGACATTCAGGCACATTGTAATACTTTTTCAGTGTCTGTGGTATGTAGCAAGCCTGTAGGAGGTAACAGCTCCATTAGAGATGGAAGATGGATAAACAAACCAACAGAAGATACTACAGAAATACTGATGTGTGGTCTATGCTAACCAAAACAGTAAAAACAAAGCAAATGGCTAAAGAAAATAAAGTTCCAGTTACCATATTGTAAAACTCCATTTTTCTCAGCAAGACTTATAACCATAATCTCAACAAAAGTACAGTGAAGCCTCTCTACAAAGAGAAATGCATATGTACCTTTCCTTAGCAGAGACATTTGTTGCCTGCAGCAGATGAGTTTCTAAGGTGTTACTATGTATATACTTCTGTAAGCTGAGATAA
This sequence comes from Anabacerthia variegaticeps, assembly GCA_035583185.1. Classification (NCBI taxonomy): domain Eukaryota; kingdom Metazoa; phylum Chordata; class Aves; order Passeriformes; family Furnariidae; genus Anabacerthia; species Anabacerthia variegaticeps. Next base: position 55,272,624 of record JAWWEW010000078.1, on the reverse strand, counting down.
AAGCACTTTGCTCTCCTGGAAAAATCATCATAGAATCGTAGCTGAGTTGGAAGGAACTTATCAGGATTATCAAGTCTAACTCCTACACCTGCAAAGGACACCCCAAGGGTCACACCATGTCCCTGAGAGTATCCTCCAAATGCTTCGTGAGCTCTATCAGCCTTGGGGCTGTGACCACTGCCCTGGGGAGCCTGTTCAGTGCCCGACCACCCTCTGGGGGAAGAACCTTTTGCTGATATCCAACCTGAACTTTGTCTGACTCAGTTTCATGCCATTTCCTTGAGTCTTATCAGTAATCATGAGAGTGAAGAGATTGGTACTTGCCACTACACTTCCCCTCAAAGAACATGCACACACAGTAAAAGCTTTGCATTAGAATAACAAAACAAAAATGTTCTAGATTTCTTTAAAAGAACTACTGTGTTTAATTTGATTTTTAAGGATCTAGTACAACATGCCTTTTATCTGAGACACTTCACTCATTCTTCAAGGAAAAGAGAATTATTTGAGTGGAGGTGTGGGGAATGGGGCTGTGGCAGGAATTGTTGGTAGACGTTTTTTCTTTTTTTCTTTCTTTTTCTTTCTACCTTCTTCTCCAGAATGACTTTATTTGCTTTTAAGATAATTTACGAGTTTTATTTTGTAGAATCACTGCTATTACAGAGATCTAGGAGTTGGTGTGCTCTTCATTGCTTCTTCCTTTCCTTTGTCCTTAATATCATCACTCTATGGTATCAAGAGTTTTTTTGTGGGGGTGCTTGTGATCAAAATGGATGTTTGAGAGCTCTTTGAATGGAGCATCTATTATGTGACCAGTTGTAATTGTGAAACCTGGAATTCAGTAATGGAATTTCTCACCAAATTTAGGCTGTATTATGTTGAACAGCAGACCAAAGAACAGCTAGGAAACTTTTCTCTCTCCCTGCCTCCCTCCTTCCTTTTCTTGGTTGCACTCTTTCACGCTCCACTTATTTAACATACACAAGTAGCCAGAGAAGCTGCAGCAAAACTGAGAAATTCAACCTCTCACTCCCCTCAGTCTGCACCAGGACCAGGCGCAGAATTTGAAATACTAGAGAGAATTTGATACTAAAGTATAAAAATACCAACTAAATATTAGCTGAGACAGTTCTTTAACTAAATAAAAAAGGGTTATTTTGGATGGAAGTGGGTGAGGTTTACGAAGTATCACCAACACTCGCTTGGGGAAGCTGTGTGGATTTTATGGTAGCAGAACTGTGTAACTTCCTAACGTGAACCATCCTTCCTGGTCTGAAGTCTGATGTTTCTTTACTTTTCAATGTAACACTCTTGGATCAGGAGGGCAAGGGAGTTACCCATCAAGTTGTCTCACTGCATTTGTTGTAACCTTGATACCTTCAAAAAGACAAATTCATAGCATTTTTTTGAGGACAGCAGGGGTTACATATATAGAACTTTTGCAGAACTGCTTGGTCCTCCTCCAAATTTTGACTCATTAAGTTGTTCATAATAATCTTGTGTTGTAAGCATTTCATTTATCAGCTTAAGCATGTGGGTGCACTTGCAAGCACTGCAATTTGGAAGGAAATTTGCAGCCTCATCTAACAAAATGCAAGCCAACTTTATCGTGGACATATTTGTTCAAAGTAAAAAATTCATACATGCAGCAGGGGTACAGATCCTCCTAGAGACTGTGTTGCTAGGCTAAGACAGGTATTGTGAGTGTGGTGGAAAATTGTTTAGAGAGTTAATTTGGAAACTGCAATTCTGTATTACACAAAATGTAGTAACTATAACAGAGCTGTGTTGTAAAGAGGAGTGGGATAAGGAGACTGTCTTAGATGAATACATGAAAAGAAAGAAACCTGAAAAACTATTTAGTAAATTTGTTGAGACACTCTCTGTGATGAAGGAGGAAATAATGTTGCATGTAGTAAATTATATACATTGCTACTAAAGGTACTAGTACTCCATTTAATAGTCTGGCAGTCAGTTCTGTGTTCTGGTACTTTACTTTGTCTATTCATCTTCCCTGTGTTGGTTACTGCAGTTTGATTTGTTTTGCAATGAGGGTTAGTAGAAGGAATAATATTTCTTTCAAATGCAATATAACCTACATTGTAAACTATTTCCCCCATCACACAGTGGCTAAGATTTTTGAGTTGCAATGTTTGGCAAAGTCAATGATACAATTTATTCTTGAAATAGTCTACAAATATTTTATTTTAATATTATATTAAATATATTTAAATATATGATTACTGTATATCTTATATATGCACTTATACATATACATGTATACATATGTAACTATATAGCAACTAAAACTGAAACTAATATACCCAGAATTTTCTTTTAAAATACAGAATGGGAATGGGCTATGGACATACTGGGAAAGACATGAAAAGTTTATGACTTTAGGAGCATAGGTAAAGGCATTTTCCTCAGGGTACTGCTTCCAGTTTGACTATTTCATACTTCTTTTATATTTCTGACATCTACAACATCACATAGAATTCATTCATGCAATAAAAGTCACAGTATTCATTATGCATACTGTGAAAATGTGTATGCTTATTGAACTTCTGTTGGTAATTTCATTTGATGTTCTGAATGTCTTATGTTAAAGGAATGTTGGAAGTGGTTTCTCTGTTCACTTTCTCTTTTTTTGTCTTTCACTTTTAACTCTCTTAGACTTCTCCTTTTAGTTACTGATGCCTGCTAGATATTGATCCTGGTTACAGATCATATTTGGCTTTTTATAGCCATGGCTCAGTTCATTTTCATCAATTCAAAAACTAAAGCAGTCTGTATATTTTTTTATTTCTGCTGTCAGATTGTGAACTCTCATCCTATTTTTTCTTCAAAGGGTTGTGAACTTGTACTTCATAATAAAGAGGTGCATCCTACTTACATGGCTCCACTCCTCAAAGTCAGATATTCTTTTTCCATGACTCCTTTGTACTTCACAGTGATGGCAAATGTCATGAGTGTATATCAACCTGTGTGCCAATATCATTAAATGAAAGTGTAAATAAAATTAATCCCAAACTGTAATCTTGTGAAATAGTCTCAATACTCCTTTTTCGCTATTAAGTCATTTGGGGCTCTCCCTTCATACATCTTCTGACACCCACACTTTCCAGATTTCACGATAATTTTCCACTTGGCATGATAAGAAACATTTGTAGATGTCCAGAAAGATTATTTTTTCTAGCTTTCTGTATGAAAGTAAATGTCATGTTGAAGAAGGTAAGTACATCATGTCAGAATTATCTTTCTCCAGTAAAGTCATATTTTATTATCTCATCTGCCATTTAGCTCCCAATTTTTCTGAACTTTTACCTTGTCTTCAGAGAAAATAACAAATCTGTGTCTGAGAAGATGACTTCTTGCCCTTTACTATTCCCCAGTCACACAGTACTTCACCCAACTTGGATTAATTTTAAAATACTGCTGTGCAACTTGAAATTTCAAATGCCAAGAGTTTTCTGTCACCAACAGAAAACAGAGATCCCTACAATATAAATGCATCAAGCTTTATGGTTATCTCTACTATAAATATTATAATTTGTATGTATAGCAAATATAAATATAAATATGTATGTGTTTATTTTCTCTGCATGCCATCTTTTCCCAAAAGTTCATTGTCATTGGGCTGAGATCAAGTAAAGCATTTATATTTCTCTGACAAGGTACTTATGGGAGTAGCATGAAATGGGTTCAGAAGCAGCACTTCAGAACATGTACTTCAGAACTCGGTGCCGACACCAAATTGGCCTGACATTGCTATTAAAAAAGGTCTTCTGTGAGGCAAACTAGAAAAAGTTACTGAGATTGGGAAAAAAAAAAATTCTTCTCCCATTTTCTTCTAGCTTTCATGTAGGATTTTTCAAAGTTTTCCTGCAGCTTTTGTTCAAAACACAAAGCTGGAGATTTGCTGGCTAGAATATCTCCATGAGGTATCTATTTATTGCAAAGAGGGGTTTTTCAGGCCTTTTTCACTTTGAGTGGATTTTGGCTGAAGGCAAAGCCTACAGACAGCAGCTTTTGTAGAATGTATAAAGCTTTACTGAGACTTCTAATGCCTTTTAAGTATTCTTTCCAATTTGTATTAGTTTCTTACTAGGTATTTTGCCCACCTGCCAACCAATAATAGAATGTGGGAACAATGCTCTCAGTGATGGATGGACTGTATTTTTTAAATCCCATAGCATAGCACCATAATTTTTAATAGACCGGTGAAAGCTATGTGAAAACTGTGTATAGTGCAAGATGAAAGAGAGTAAGTTTTTCAAATGTTCACTGCTCGGAAAGAAAAAAAATCAAAAATATCTGGAAACAAGGAGAATGAATTCAGCTGCTAAAAGAACAATCTTTTTTGTCCATTTCAAGACTTGCTGTCTCCATCCACAATGTGAGAAGAAAAAACTCAGCACTTTCTCCCCTGAATCTTTCCATTTTATTTCATTCTTACTTTTGAATGGCACCAATTAGCATCAACCTAAACTCTACTAAAGTAAAGTCTGTTCTAAAAAGTGATGATAAGCCAGGGATAGAATAGTCCAGATGGAATAAAAAGTAATACTGACATGTCATCTCCAAGTTGTGCTCAAGCAAATCCTGCTGACGCTTGTGTCACATAGTGCTGTCTATGATTATGTATATACAGGCTGAGACTGCCAGGTACTGTCTCCAGCAGCTTTGTGTGGCTTGATGCTGTCTGTGACATGCTGGCTGGCCATTAAGGTTGTGGCATAGAAAATGCAGCCAGCAGTAAGTCTTTGGGAATGCAAAGATGGCATTAGTGGCTTTGATAGTGTCTCGTATTGCTGTCTAGTGTTCAGTCTTGCTCTGCTGTTTTTGTCCTGTTATAATGCTGGTGTGCCTGTGTGTCCCTGGAAAAGATTAGTACTGTGACTTCACTTGGAATAAGGAAGATGGTGATTTATTTCTTTATTTATTTTAAATTGGTTGTGAAATCTCTAAGCCCGTGTCTCTATAAGTTAACTACATGGAATACTACGTAGCTTCTTCTTAGTCTTCCTTGCCTCATCTCTTCTGCCATGTCCTGCTTCTAAGTATGTTTCAGCATTTGCTACACATCAAGGTTGGAAATGTGTGTCAGAGAAGCTAATAGACGATGACAGTCCATACTTTAAGCAACTTTTACATTTCATAGACAAATGCACCTTTCAAAAGCCCTGCCATGATCAATAAAATTCCAGCGACAAAATTTTTTTACCAGTCTTCTTAAAAAAAATTCCCCCACGGTAGAGAAACACGTGGAGCAAGGTGGTCACTGGTTACTGTGGCAGGCTCACAGTTGTTCTCAGTCTGTGCTACGTCTTCATGTCACAGTGGTTTCACAGTCTGTGTGGACAAAATGATGGGTAAAAGCATGACCAGTTTTGAGACTGGACCTTGAAGTTTCTGCCTTATACAAAGTGCCTCATCATGACAATATCAGAGAAGACATAAGAATTACAATCGCACATAAAATAAAGCAGAGAAGCCTCACGTGGTACCAATTCATTAAAATTTGGTTTTGTTTTGAAGTTACTAAGGAAAATAAAACTAAATAAAAGCTTTGACTTGTTTGATTTTGTGTACAACTGTGTAATGCTACTATTTCTATGCCTCTGCTTCCAAGGGCAGAGCAGATATTGACTCATCATTGACTTCATCTCAAGATGGTAAAGCAGACTTCTGGTAGCCAGAATTAGTAGCTTTTACCCACTTGGATGACAAAAGGCTCTGGCTGCCAGGGAGAAGGAATCCATTTTTAAGCCTGTTCTTTGACAAGTTTGTGACAGAGATTTTGCCACACACATTTCAGTTTGGGTCAAAACCAGGAAAAGTGGAATTTTGTGTTATAAAGTCCCTTTTTATTTTTTTTTTTTTAAGCTTTGTCAGAATTTCTGTTATAGCATAATGAAGTAGAAGCATGGATTCATAAGGAAAAAAGGTAAAAGGGATTTCCAAAGGTTATCTGCACCACACCTGTACCTTAAAAGGATTATCCTTCTCTTTTCCTGGCAGTTTTTTTGCCTGACCTGATCTTGGAGAGAGCAAGAAAAAACCCAGGCCTCTTATGATGCAGTTCTGTAGAATTTCTCTGCAGAATAGCTCACTGCTTCCCAGTAAAGCAGTATTAAATAAAACTTTATAAATCTCCTTTTACCACAACCACAATTTGACCTGTTCTCCAAAGGCAGAGTGGTGGATTGATCCTTTAGGTAGATGAAAGCCCTTATAATCTTCTCTTTCTGGAATTTTCTTTTCTGGCTGAATATTCCAGTAGTTTAGTCACTCCTTGTAAGTTAAGCTTCTCTTTTTTTAAACTGTGACTCTGTTTCTTTATGTATTTCCTTTCTAGACTACTCTGGCCGATCTCCATCTTGAATTGTGAATGTTATACTCAGAGAAACGGTAGCAACTACTCAGTAGAACAGAAAGATTCATCACATGTGCATTACATTTCTTATAGAAGTGGCTACTGAAAGAGATTTTCACTATGGTATTTCCTTTTGCTGTACCAGAATGACATTTTGAAGTTTTGTAAAATCAGTGCCCTAGTATAATTCTCTCAGGCAAAACTTCAATCTGTACTTTTCGTTCCTATTGTGGTTCAACCCAAGCCACTGATTAAGTCATGAATTCTTTCTCCATCTCCAATGGGCAAGCACTGTTCAGCTTCAGGAAAGCTCCAGCACAGAAAATTACTTGGGAAGACAGATGCCATCACTCCAAACATCCTAATTCCTTCTTCTCCCCCTTAGTTTATACACTGAGCACAAGGTCATAGGGTCTGGAATATCCCTGTGCTCAGTTGGGGTCAGCTCTCCTGGCTGTGTCCCCTCTCCAGTCGTTGGCCAGCCCCGGGCCACTCACTGGAGGAGCAGTACAGGAAGCCGGAAAGACCCTGATGCTGTACAAGCCCTGCTCAGCAATAGCCAAAACATCTCTATATTATCAACACTGTTTTCAGCACAAATCCAAAACACAGCCTCATACCAGCTACAGCGAAGAGAATTGCCAAAACAATAACAATTTATTAGAGTTGTGTACTCTACTGTGTCAGCCTTTTTGGATACAATGTACTCTCATTATTGTGGGGAAAAAAAAAAAACGTCAAGAAAATACTTCTATTTATATATGGTAAAATTTTATGGATCTTCAAAATGTCCACAAGGAAAAAAAAAGGAAGTGTTCATCATGTCCATTCATATGTCCTTTTCCATTCTGGATAATTAACTGTTCTCAAGTAATTGGACTTCTCAGTGACTTTACTTGAGTGGCTCATAGATCTTTATTGATTTTGCTGACATTTGTGTTTATTCAGGAAGAAAACTTGAGAGATTGTCTTGGAATTGAGCTTATTTTTTCTCTTTCATCATATCTGTAGGACGAACTATTTAACTGTCAGTCTCCTGAAAATCTTAGAAATAGAGGATAACATCTTTATCCAGCAATTGCTACTAGCGTTTGAGACATCTTAAACTATTCATTATCTGCCATGATACAAAATTACTTTTCCAAATATTTTATTGTAAATTTACTGGACTCTTCACAAAGCCAATTCCATCCCATAAAGCCTTGTTAATTTTCATAGAAAGGCCACAAAGAATGACCTACACTGGCTGGTTCTGACCGCAGGCTTAGATTTTTGAACTGTCTGTTTTTAATGCTGGTGTTTTGTGCAATCTAGTAAAAAATATTGGGGGCCTGGAATAGTCAGCATCACAGTGAATATATTGCAGCTCTTGATTTTCAATGAGTTCAAGTGTTTTTGATAAGGTGATAAAGACTGCAAAACCATATTGGGAAAAGACACTATTTGAAATTTTCTGTTTAGTTCAGGATATTAACAAATCTACTAGAAATAAGTGAAATAGGCATTTTAATGTTGTCTGGTATTCAGTTGTTTAGGCGAAGAGAAATGGATTATGCCCTTTTTAAAAGCCTCAGACACAATTAACCTGGTTCCTAGATCTCTTTCTTAGACTTCTACTATATCTAATTTTCAAAAACAGTTTGCAGAGGAACAAGCACCCCATATTAAGTCACCACTATGTTAATCACCTAAAATTATTTGAGAGTAACAGACTTTATATATTCTAGAGTTATGGAAACAGTCACAGAATCACAGAATCATGGAATGGTTGGGGTTAGAAGGGAACTCTGCCCATCATCTTGTCAAATATCCCTGCTCAAGCAGAACCACAGAGAGTCAGTGTCCCAGAAACATGTCCGGACAGCTTTTGAAGTTCTCCATAGAGGGACACTGCACAATCTCTCTGGGCAACCTGTGGCAGTACTCAGTCACCCTCAGAGACCATAACTGTTTTTTGATGTTCACAGGGAACCTCCAGTGTTTCCACTTTTTCTCATTGCCTCTGGCCCTGTCACCACTGAAAAAAATCTGTTTCTGGCTTCTTTACAGCCTTTCTTCAGGCATTTAGAGAAATTAGTAACCTTATCACTGAACCTTGTCTTCTCCAGGCTGAACAGTCAGAGGTATTTCAGCTTTTCCTCAAGGGTGAGGTGCTCCAGTGTCCTGAACCTCTTTGTTACCCTTTTCTGGAATTTGTCCAACACATCCATGTGTCTCTTGCATTGGGGAGCCCAGAACTGGACACAGCACTCTGTGTGTGGTATCAGCAGTACTGAACAGAGGGACTGGATCACCTCTCTTGATCTCCTGGCAATATGTTGTCTAATGCAGCCCAGGATACCGAGAGCCTTCTTTGCTGCAAGGGCGTATCACTCACTCATGTTCAACCAACACCCCCAGGGCTTTTTCTGCCCAGTTGCTTTACAGATGGGCGGCCCTCAGCATATACTGGTGTGGGGGGGGGGTTTTCCTCTCAAAATGCAGGACTTCACACTTCTCTTTGTTGAGGTTCATGAGTATCCTGCCAGCCCATCTCTCCAATCTGACAACCTCTCTTCATGGCAGCACAACTCTCTGATGTATCACCACCCCTTCCAGTTTTATATCACCTGCAGACCAGCTCAGGGTACATTTTGCCCCATCACTCCATTCATTCCATTGATTAAGATATTAGGCAAGACTGGAGCCAGTATGGAACCTTAGACACCACTAAACACCACTACTGCAGTCATTACCATGCCATGGCTTCCAGTCATGTGAGGAAACATGCAGCTTCACCAAATCTAAGGAATATTATTATCCCTTTCTGATGTGTCTCTTTCTTAAAGCTTACAAGCCCTGAGGCTTGGAAAAGTAACTGTGTAACAGAATAGGTCATTTTATAGTGGATTTGGATAGGATGTGGGGAAAAGGGACAGTCAGCCAAAATACTTTCAAATTTATGGATACAATGCACATTTTTCGTCTCTATAGACACTTGACATGATTAGCAATGCTACATGCATTCAGAACTTGCTTACAAACATTACCAAGCCAAAGAAGTACATCTCTTTTTTCACTTTTGCATACTAGGAAATGCATAATTCTTGCTACTCTTTCAGAAACAATTCCCAACTTGGCCTAGATCTCTCTTGCCTGCCCTAGTAAAAAAGTCTTTCCTAATCTTTTTGCTTTCTTATGCTGTGTTGTTTTACTCAGTGTCATGCACTAAGTTATTCTGAAAATGGTTCCACTGAGAACTGCATCCAAAAAAGTACCATACTAACCGTCAGCATGAATGATAGCTTCTATTAAGTAAATAGAGAATTGCTAATGCTAAGTATTGGGGGTGGATTTGGTCTGTCTATCAGGGAATGAGTATTTCCAAAATATTATACAAACAACAGAAAAACCTGCAACAGACTCTGAACTAAAAAAATGTCATCCAAATTGTCTTCAGTGTGTGATTCTACTTTCTAAAGGAATTGACAGAAGGGTGGGAGGGCTTTTGCATTACTCTATATTCTTATTATACTAAACTGAGAAGATTATTGTTAGGCTCCTTCTGAAAACAGTTAGTTTTATTTTCTCACTGTTAACTCTTTCCTACCAAACTATTCTGAACTGGGGCTTTTTTCACCTGTGGTACTGAGATGGCTAATATATTCTACTTTTTATAGCCTGAAGATAATAAACTTGTGAAAAGAACCTGTAATTTCAATGTCTTTACTTAGCCAGAAAATTTTCCATAATATTTTTTTCAGGGAGCTTTGTTCTGTGTTTTTAAGGAATTAATATTAAAAATGCATTATAGATTCTATCAAAAGGGAAGCTCTTCCACAGAGAACTTCTTCTAAATTTTGACTTTGTTGTCGTCAATAAATGAATATATATGAGATAATAACCAGTTCATGTGTTTGCTCTTCTTGCTTCATGTTTACTCCTCTTACCTAACTACAATTAATGTTGCTTTGTTACCATTGCATCTAATATCTCCTTTCAATCTAGAAACTTCCACCAACTTCAAAAGGAGTGTGAATGTGCAATTTAATCAAATAGCCTCAAAGTAATACACTCTGATTACAGTTGCCTTCTTGAAACTATGGAAAAATTGAAATCTTAGTTTAAATAACTTATGCTGCCCTTTGTAATATGATTTTGCAGTGATGATAACCCTAATGCCATGGGCTATGAATTCTAATTGAAATCAACTCTGGATTCAATTGGTGGGAAAAAAACTCACCAATTCCCATTGGTCTCATTGAATTCCATTACAGAGAATGTTTTTGTTGGAGCCAAGGCCAGTTCATGCTGTTCTGCCTTTTCTCTGTTCCCATGTTTCTTTACACCTTCTCAGTTGGGCTGGTTTAATTTTTATAGAACTGCATGGTCAGATAGATCAATGAACTGATCAAGGGTTTTTAATGTCTATATTAGCATAAGTGTAAATATATGTGAAAAGCAGGTGTACTTTGAGCCATCTTTGCCATTCAGTGAAACTCTTGGATTACCATCAGATTTATTACCAGAATAAGTTAGAGGCGGTTTTGCTATTTAAGGAAGGAGGAGTTACATTTTCTCCCATGATAAAGTTCAGGTAATTATTTCTAAAATTTCATTCTTATATTTCTACATTTTGACAGTAGTTTTACCTGTACAGACTTTTAATAGATCCATCCAAGAAATAAAAATTACTTGACCTTCTTACCCATCTCTCATCGTGTTTCAGTCATGTCTAGATATGAGCAGAAGCTGTTGCTGGTTTTAGAAGTCTTCCTCCCCAATTTGTGCCGCTATTTGTCCTAGCAATAAATAAATAGATCTCTGGCTTTTAGAAAATGATCTGATTTCTACAGCGTTGTTAGTCAAGTAAAACAACAGACAAGAATATACACTATTCATGTAAAAGCCAGAACCAATATAAGTGATGATAATGAAATGTGTTTTGGAAAAAAAAAAAAAAAATCTAAATTCTTCATTCTTTCTTTGAAATTTGCAAGTTTTGTTTTGAACCGTCAACCAACTCATCTTTTCAAAGGTTTTCTGTTTTTCTGCTTTATGATCAGACAAAAAAATGCACATTATAGAAAATTTGTATTCAAAGTATTCAAATGTAGTGAAGTCTACATGCAAATGTGATGCAGTCATATGCAAAGCAATATATTTATACATGAAGCCTGAGAGACATTATCCTGGAAAATTCTTCATGAAGGACATAGAGACTATCAGCTTAACATGAACTTCTGCTAAACTGATATGGCAAAAATTTGCAATATGATACTTTGGTCTATTAGGAGAATAACCACATTAAAGGAGATTATATTATCTATCTGGCCATAAAGCAATAAATAGAAACAAAAGTATCACAGCTGAGAGCTGCTTTCTAAATTTTTGGTCTGTAGTTAAATTCTGAGGTCATGTGGAAACACAGAAGTCAGTAGACTGCAAGGAAAAGAGACATTTTGGCTTAAATTCTTCAGCTTTTGGGAATGATGTGGATCTCATACAATCATTATTGTGGGTTTGCCTAAGTAGGCAGCTGAGCCCCACACATCCACTCACTCACTCCCTCCCTTACAGTGGGATGGTGGAGAGAATTGGAAAGGCAAATGTGAGAAAACTAGCAAGTCCAGATAAAAAGATTTAGTACAAAAACTCAAATGTATGAATTCAAGCAAAGCACGCAAAGGAAAGCAGGGCTCCATCAAGCATAATGGTTACTTGGGAAGAAAACTCTCAAAGTGGTAACAGAGAAAAAGGAAAGACCTCAATGATAGGTAAGCAGTGCTCAACAATCAGTGTTATCAACACTGTTTTGATCAGAAATCCCAAACACAGTGCCATCCAAACTACCATGAAAAAAGGTTAACTATATCCCAGCCAAAATGAGTACACTATTTTAAAAAATAGAAAATCTGGATCACCAAGATCACCAATATTGTAGCAAATGGAGCAATTTTTAACAAATTTTAACAAAGATTACATGAACTAACTAAAATTACATATGGGTATTTTTGTCTTGAAGAAACCTTACTGTGATTGTCACCATTATCTTATACAAAGAAATTTCGTATCACATTTTCTTCTGCCAATATTTGTACTGTTGCTTCAAGCAAGAGCCCTCCCCATAAATTTCAGTCTTGTACCAGGGCCTGCACAGCAAGTTAATGTGAAGTGAGGCTTCCTGTTTAAGAACTATTCTTTAATTTTAAGAATAAATATAATGACTGAGTGAAATGAGTTGGTAGGAATCATACTCTTAAAGCTATACTAAGCTGTTGCCATCGTCTATGAGTAGATGATAGTAGATGGATGGTGATAGAGGGATCAGTAGGGTTTAGACAGACAGAATCAGAAGGTTTATGAGACAGAATTTGAAGCTGTGACAATTTAGAGCCCTTTTTTTCCCCTTGTGTGAGAAATAAGTCACTAAAAAGGAGTCTAGTAAGTCTGCAACTAAGTTACCTGGTTTGCCAAGTTAATTTACTGTTATTAGAATTAAGCTACAGTTTGAGGGTTTTTTTCAAGTGAAGAAAAGTTGGCTGCATATATATTAGTTCAGAATGCATCAGAGAGCTTCCCTGATCTTAAATGCATAGGCTGATCTCTCCTATTGCACTATATCTGTGTGTCCCATAAATAGAAAGGGCTGTTTGGAGACCTGAGCCTTAAGAAGCAAGGTGGGCTGCAGAGAAAGAATGTGTGTATGGAATTATATGTTTGTAATGTATTCTCTCAGGTTGTGGTGGGATGACTCCATCCAGCTGCTACATCCCCCACCATACTCACTCACTCACTCACTCGCTCGCTCGCTCACTCCCCCACAGTGAGACTGAAGAGAGAATCAAAAGCACAAAAGTGAGAAAATTTGTGGGCTTAGGTAGACAGTTTAATAAGGGAAATAAAGCTGCACACATAGGGAAGCTAAACCAAGGAGTTCACTTACTACTCCCATTGATGGGTAGATGTCTGACTGTTTCCTGAGAAGCCAGGTCTCAACACATGTGAAGGCTGCTTGGCAAGACTGACAGCATAATATTGATCATTACCCCTTCCTCCTCCTTTCATTGACTTTTCCCCACTGAGCAGGCACCATGTTGTATGGAATATTGCTTTGGTCAATTTGTGTCAGCTGCCCCGGCTGTGTCCCCTCCCAGACTCTTGTGGACCCCCAGCCCACACTCATACGGGCAAAATGGAAGAAAGAAAAGGCCTTGATGCTGTGCAAACAAGGGTTATCACAGCTAAAACACTGGTGTGCTGTCATTACTGTCCTAGTCACAAATCCAAATCACTGCACCATATGGGCTGATGTCACAAGAGTTACCTTCAATCCAGCACACAGCTGCCCGGCTTTGTACTTTTCCTCAAGCTGTGGAAACAGGAGACAGGCAGAGAGAGACTATTGCACAGCAACTGGGAGTTTATCAGTCCCCAGTACCACAGAAGGCAAACATAAGGCAGAGGTTAATGACTGGAGCCAAGCTCTTTAGTACTCAAGTGAATCTACATTTGCTTCAGACTGATGAAACTCAAGAGGAATATCTGTGTTTCTAGTTAGCAACCATCTTGAAATAGAGCATGACAGTGATCAAGTAGCCAGTCTGTCAAAGAACAAAAAAGTTCAACACACAAGGTCCCCAGTGTCTTCTGAGAAGAACTAGGGCTGCAGGTCAGGCAAAGCAAACTCCTGATGCCTCGCTGTGAAGCTTTTGTTTGCAGACTCTCTGTTTGCTGAACTGCCTGTGGGATCAGAGACTCTTACTTGTCACAGGACCAAAACATGGCTGAGGTGTCCTTATTGCTGTCATAACCTGATGCTCACAAACCAGTGTGCTTCAAGCTGTTTTGGAGACCTGAGTACTTGGAAGTACAGGGTTTGACACCCATTGAAGGTGACAACAAGAATAGTTGCCTGTTTTGCTGCTTACTTTGATCTGTGCCCATATTAATAATCATTTCTGTAATGCAGTACTTCCATGGTCTGTTTTGACAGGCAATATCATTGCTTCTAATCATGGATTTGGAAATAGCCCTCTACTGTGTCTACACTGCAGGCATTTGAAAGGTAAACCTGGAAGTAGAATGTAATTCCACTTGTTATCCTCGGTTCTGTCTTTCATCACCCCAGAAATCTGCTGGAAGAGGTTTCACAGAGATTGAATTGCATGTTTTGCTGAATGCTAAGCTCTGAAATGAATGGTCTTACATACTATTAAAAAAGCCTAACAATCTTAATTATTATGCTTAACTTGATCTGTGAAACCATATACCATTTTTTTTTCATCTCAAAAGCATAAGCCTTCAGAAGCCTATCCATCAAGAATATTTTTACAGAAAGTACAAGGAGAAGAGAGATGGGAGACAGATTAGACCTAGTTCCCAAAAATTCTAAGATGATGGGGGAAACATCCCTTTTTAATTTTCTCTTTCCAGTGGTTTCCCTACTCTCAGCTTCTCATAACCTGAGATTCTGGCCAAGGCAACAATGTTGAAATTCCACTTGTGAAACTGTAGTAACAGGGTTTTTCTTCATTGCTGGAAATGAGAATATAACCAGAACTCTGCAAGTAAACTTTTTCTAATCTAATTTCCTGTCACTTTAATTTTTCCTGTACCCAAGAGAGCTGGAAATCTGACAAGTACTAAAACCTGTAGTTTTATAAATGTCATTATAAGCTAAGTATATTTTAAGTTATTTTTCAGCAATTCCTTCACTGTGGCCTAAAATATTATGGCACTGTGTGCTTTGCATGTCAAATTAACTGAGCCACAACAGCAGCACTGAAGTCAGTGGCTGACGGTGGCAATTCTGCTCTAGTCACGCAGTCATGAAAAAGGTTAGTCTTATGCTAAGTTACTGTCTCACCTACGTGAATTAGGACATTAAATTGTTATAGACAAATAGTTAAAGTCAAAAATGTGAGCTAGTATGCAAAAAGTGTTCCCTTTTTCCTTATAATTAGACTTTGTAGGCTTAAACTTCAGAACAGCTTCACTAACACTTCAGGGTATGACTGGGGAAAATTAAATAAATAAAGCAGCTGAGCGTCAACCACTTTTTTCTGGCAAAAGACTGGAAGCAAAAATTTTTGATGTGTCAGAATATGAGTCATTTTTAAAGCCAGTCATTCACACCGAGCCAGTTCAAGATGCACATCTTTCCAGGAATGGCCTTCATCCAGGCTGCCACGTGAAAGAAAAATTTTGTTCTGCTTCAGCATTGTAAAGACATTGGGGCTTCCAAGCACTGCAAGCTCAAGACATAATTTCTATTCAAATTCTTTGCTGGTTATTATCTTTCTGGTTGCAGCTGAAATAAAACATTTATTTCAGAAGGAATGATAGTGCTTGAATTTCTAATTAATTTTGAATGCTATTTGCAAGATTAATATGAAGATGTGTTTTGGTATGTGGCCATGGTTGTGGTATCTCAGTATGTAATATTTCCATTCACAACCAAGAAATTAATCTTTCTCAATATATCCTCCAGTTCCATTTTAATTTTGTGCAGTGGACTATGAGAACACTTTTCACTCTGACATTTCCTCTATGGAAGAGTTTCAATAAGACACAGACCTCTAAGAAACTCTTGGAGAAGGTACGTCTTACAGAATTGAAGATCATAAGGAAACAGAGATACTGTCAGCTACAATAAACACCATGAGTGAGTGAAGATACGATGACTGGGTTAAACACCAGGGAAGTCTTAAGACCTCTTGGAAAAACATGTAGGAGTTCCCTATGAAGTATTGTAGTAGCAGCAGATGAAGCTGCCACTGTTAAGTATTTAGCATTTTAAATTGAGAGAGAAGCAGGCAAAAATAAAGTAGCAGAGCTGTGAAAATCCTTGGATGGAAGGGACACAGTCAGCTGAGGTCCCACTGAGCATGCTGGGGTTGAGTACATTCCTATTAAAAACGAGCTGGTGTGAGTCTGAACTGGGAATTTCTGTGGCTTGGAGTAACAATCACCAGAAATTTTCACGCCCTGATGTTAGTGGAGCTGGGTTTAATCCTATTTCCTAAATTGCATGTCTGTTTAACATTGACATTCTGTCTATAACAAGAACAAAAGACTCTGGCCTGAGGTTTAGTTCACTTTTAAGTGACAGGGAGGCCAGTTAGGAAGATATTGAGTGAAATAGAAATTTTTCTGCTAAAACCAGAAAATCAAGAAATAGAAGTAAAAAATAAACATTTGTAACTAAAAATTTCCACAGAAATTTATTTTTTTACTAAGACTATAAAAGTATTGAATATTTTAAGGGTAAAAATAACTGAGTATAACATAAGACCAATATAGATGAAACAAAAGGAAGTCAGTATAAAACTTGCTTGCTGTTCACTTGAGGTTGTCTGGATTTCTAAGGGAATTCTGCATTGGCTTCCTTCCAAATGTCAATGAACAAGAAATGCTAAACCCATAATTATCAAAAATAGCACTAAAATAACTGAAAACTTTCTAAACTTTTACTTGGATTTGGACTTTAAATCTTTGCACATTGTAAGGTAGACTGAACTTACAAAATGCAAGAGATATTTTAGGAAAAGACAAAAACTATTTTCTCCTAAATATGTTTTAGTGGGACATTTCTTTATTTCAGTTTTGTCTTTTGGTTTGGTTTGGTTTTTGGTTTCCAGGCAAATGAAATTCCTTTTATGGGGATATATATAGATACAGATAGACACATAAATCCTTATATTCATTTGATATATTTTTATCTATTCTGCTATACAGGATTTAACCTATATCACTCTGAACTTGTCCCCTGTTAGCTGAAAATGACTGTTTCTATGAATGGAATAATTTTGCCTCTACTTTTTTCTCCTTCCTTTTTTTGGTGGGTTGACCCCAGCCAGCAGCTAAACACCTACACAGTCACACAGTCACTCTTTGCTCCTTCCCCCGCTACAACCAAGTAGAACAGGGGAGAGATTAGAAAGATTGAAACAAAAAACAGACAGTTTAATAGAGGAAGGAAAGATTAAAAAAAAAAAAAAAACAAACAAAAAAAACCCCAAACACCTAAACAATGCAATCGAATAACTCACCATCTCCCACAGGCAGACTGATGCCCAGCCAGTTTTAAGCAACGGCCACCTTGGAAGCCAAGTAACCTCAACACCTTTCTCCCTCTACCCCAGTTTTAATGCTAACTATAATGTTATATCTATGGAATATCCCTTGGAGAAATTTGCAACAGCTGTCCCAGTGTCCCAGGGATTGGAGTGCAGAATGGGAAAAGAGAAGCCATTGATGCTGGGCAAACACTGTGCAACAATAGTCAAACTACTGGCGTATTATCAAAACTGATTTAACTACAAATCCAAACCTCAGCACCACAGGGCTTGCTATGAAGACAGTTAACTCCATACTCTTAGAACAGCTTGCCAATTTTCCAGGACACTGATTAACTGCATGTTACCTACCTAACCTGTCTTTTCAGTTTCCAACAAATAAAGCATACCCTGTTTTCCGTTATGGTCTTAGGTTTTCTGATTTTTTTTGTTCCAGAATTGAGATGTGAGGAGGTGTTATATGTTCACAGTTTATAAAGTTATTTGTGATCTTTCAAGATGAGACTAAAGAAATTTACTAAGATTTGTTTCAAGTAGTTTTTTCCCTTCAGATCTAAGTCTTGGTTGAAGGAACCAGATAACCACAAGGTTGCAAATGTATGAGCATTAGAATAAGACCAAAACTAACTTTCATGTTTGTTTTTTTCTCTGTTTTAAAGAAGTAATAACAGAAATGGAAACCATTACAGTCCTTGTAGCAACCATTACCTACTTAGATAGCTTTGACACTTCCCAGCACTGAGGGTTGCAGAAAATAGAAGCTTACACTTAGTAGAGAGCTGGGACCAGCAAATGTGGTGGGGGTGGAACTTCCATGCTGTGTACATTAGTGCTGAAATTACATTGGCCTCTTACAGCTACTGTTAATCCAGTGTTCTTCGCTGCTTTTCTATCAGCTGAAATGAATGGTAATTCAGCAAAACAGCAATAATAGACTCGTATTTTGTGTGTTTCACAGCTGAGTTTCATTAAAAGCTTTAATCTAAACACCACCATGGGAAGCCTCACAGAGATAAAATGGGAAGCCTCTTAAGGGCTCTTCATTTAAAACCCAGGTCACATCTCATAAGCACTATTTGGTGGTACTTTTAGGATCTGGGGTGTTTTGGTGGATTTTTTGGTGTGTGTGTCTTCTTTATTTCCAATGATATCTTTGAAAAAACATTGCAATTGTTTTTGAAAAAGTAAGGTTTAGTTCACAAAGCCCAGTTTCCATGGGTTTGAAAGAGGAACAGAAAGTTATTTTGGAAGGTGGAGATAGGGGTTGACCAAAGCAGGGTGCAAAGCAGAATATACACAGGTATTCCCCCAAAGAATGGCAAAAGAGTTGGAAAAGATTCAAAAGGTTTATTTCAGAGGTGGTGACACTGAAAGCTTATAGAGCCTAATGGACTGTGCATCCAGCACCAGGTCTTGCAGAAAGAGGCAAAGGCAAAGCTTTCATTCATTCCTTGGGCTTTATCATCATTTCCCCTCCTTGGCACCCCTTTGGCTGCCAAGGCCTTGCAGCACATCTGTGAGTGTTCTCTCTCTTGTGCCTGGGGAGTAACCTTCTGTGGAATGCATGCAGAGAAACATCCCGAAACTGTGTCTGGGAAAGATGCCTCGTTCCAGGCAGGAAAGCTTCCTAGGTGAAAGATAACTGCCTCTTTGTCAGAAATATCTTCCACAAAAGAGTTATTTACCCCTACACAGGGTCTGACTGCCATTTAATATTCACTGCTATAGAGATGGATGCCATTTACAGAGGAGCTTGAAAGGTCACTGGATGGCAAAGCTGTTTAATTTTTGTTCTATGTTTCTGGGTGTGTAGGGACAAGAAAACAGAAAGTCCCTTTGTACCATGGGAAAGATGCATCCATGCCTGTGAATTTGTGGGATCAAGCAGAGCATCATTTTGAGGGTAATTTCCTCCAGAAAGTAAAATTGGCAGGCCAATAGGCAATCTCATGATTCTGTAGCTCCAATACATTGGGAATATGTAAATAAGTGGTGGATTTGCAGTTTGATTAGATACTTTGGTTGCAGCTTGCTTAATTATTCCAGAGGGTTAGCCATTGTACAAATAAAGGGCCACCAAACCTTCACACCCACCGCCCTCTCCCCAAGTCTGTGTTACCTTTAGAGAAGAGATAATGGAGAATGCAAACAGATTCTGTATTGCCTTGTAACTGAAGCAGCATCCCAGGTTTCAGCTGTACCAGAATTCATCACCTTGCTTTTATTTTGAATGCACGTATTATTGATCTGCTCATTACCATGTTCTTAAATCCTGGTTTACTTTTCTATTAATGCTGGGGCCTGAAATCTCAAGGCAAGGCTTTGTGGCAGGAGTGAACTTAATTCAAGCACTTTGTTCACAGTGGATCAATTAAAATACTCATTCACTGTAAAAGTTTGCATTCAAAGAACATTAAAGCTATAAATTAAAAGAACAGGTTCCAATATACTTATAATTAGACTTCCTGTAACATATTTATCTGGGGTGCAGCTCTACGGTGTAACAGAAAAAGGCATTGGTGTACTAAGAACAGGACAAAAACCAGGACACTGAAAATGGTTCAAGGGATAACAATAAAAATATCATGTAAATTTATCTAAAGGGAAAAATGAAGTAAAAAAAAATCATTTTTGCATGTCACAAAAAATGACAAGAAAGAGTGTCCTAGTCGATAGGATTTGGAGCAGTTTTAGGGTGAGCTCACTTTTATTCCTGTTATTGCTCTTTTGTGTGAGCTGCCAGCTTTCTGAGCTTCCATCTCTTTGTCCATTGAAAGAAGTTATGGTATTTTTCAAAAAACATTGTAAACCTCTAGCAGATAGCAATTTGTCACATATCAAAACTCATTTTTCCACCAAATACTGAGGGATCTTCCCAAAGGATGGAAAGAAAGGAAAATAAGAATAAAAAAGAAAAAACAACTTCAGTACAATTTCTAGGCAGACAATGTATATATATATATATATATATATATATATGTAGGCAGATTAGGGCTTTTTGGTTGTGGATTTCTTTTTGGCTTGTGCCAGCTGTGTTGTTTTGTACTGCCAACTGAATGCAAAGTATTTGTGTATTTTAATACTTTTCTTGAAGCCAGAAGAAATCAGAGCTTATATTTTGCATAAAATGATAATTTCCTTGTAGAAATAGTCATTTATAAAAATACAATTTCTGCAAGACAGTCAGAATAACATTCAGTGCCCTGGGCCAAATATATATGCAAATGTTTTGTATGTGTATTTTTATAAGTAGGACATTGTCTCAGCCTACACCTCATGAAGCAAATTCACAGTATTTTCATTCAGTATATGTGAAATTCATGTCAGTTCATGTATGATGTAGAATTAAGAAGCAAAGCACTAGCTTTTGTTTCTGTCAACAAACTCAAGAGACTAAAAATAGAAAGAGATAGACATTCCCAGAACTGCAGATTTCTTCCTTGAAGTCTCTGAAGCAAAGTGTACAGGAACAGCAGCACAAAGGCAGCAATGCAATGCACCCCATACCCCACACCCCCTCCCCAACATTTGTATCCCCCCGGCAGCAAAATTTTAAATTTGAGTAAATTGCATCTATCAAAGTAAGGACAGCAGCTTTGCATATGCTCTTTTATCTCAGTGTAGATTAGAGATGTGAGTCTGTGTTTACTATCCATTTTACTGTGCCATCCCATACCATTTGCAATGCTTGTGCATGAGAACACAGTTTGTTTGAAGTATCTGCTGAAGCTGAATACTCTTACTAAAAACGAAAAGAAATTGGATTGAATTGAGATTGCCTCCCATTCTCTCTTTTGTGTGCTCTTCATTACAATTTGCTTCCTGTTTTTGTTTCTTGTAGAAATGTTTTAACTAGCGTAATCAAGAACTATAATCACATAACGTTGCTCATAACCATTACAATTCTTGAATTGCTTTTTCTATAGATTTTCCAGGATTTCCAGGAGCCTAACAGCTCATGTGGATAATAACCATTTTAAAAATTTAGAGTATCTTGTGTTTACTACTTCCTTCCACCTTTTTGTTAAAAATAAATGCATGATTATATTTTCTAATTAATGCATACATATTGTAACATAATGTCTATATATAGATCTACATGCAATCCTTATTTTCCCTAATAAGAAATGCTATGTTTGAAAAGTAAAAAATGCTGTTATTTTTAACTGTTTTGTATATTGCCCTCAAGCAAACACATCTCCAAGATTTCTAGAAATCCTCAAATACTGAGATGTAACTCTAAATCAGTTTCTTAATTAGTGAGCAATTTGTATTCAGGAAAACTTGAAATTTAAGTGCCTCCTGTTGAATATGTTGTGGATCTGTTTGTCACTAATACAAGTGAGCTAGCTGGGGATGTCAAGACTGGAGGCAGCCTGGGCTGCAGTGATCATGCATTGATCTGATAATCCCTAGAACAAGAAATCGGACAAGAAAGGCAAGAGATCTGCATGGCTGAGTCGAGATCTGCTGGTCAAACTAAAGGGAAAGAAGCAAATGCATAGACAGTTGAAATTTAGACAGGTGACCTGGGAATAGTACAGAGATTACGCTTGGTTGTGTAGGGATAGTGTGAGGAAGGCTAAGGCAAATGTGGAACTGAACCTGGAAAGGGACACAAAGAATAACAGGAAGGATTTCTAAAGGTATGTTAACCTGAAAAGGAAGGTCAAAGAAGGTGTACACCTTCTGATAAACAGTGCTGGAAAACTGGTAAGAGTGGAGGAGGAGAAGGTTGATGTACTCAGCAGCTTTTTTTTTCTCAGCCTTCAATGGGAACCTTTCTTCCCACACCTCTCAAGTGGAGGGACAGCAGGATGGGGACTGGGGGAGGATAGTGCCTCCCACTGTAAGTTAGGGTCAGGCTCATGACCATTTGAGGAACCTGAACGTACATAAGTCTATGGAACCTGACAAGATGCATCCCAGAGTTCTGAGGGAATTGGCTGGTGTAGTTGCCAAGATACATTCTGTGATATTTGAAACATCATGACAATCAGGTGAAGTCTCCAGTGACTGGAAAAAGGGAAACATGACACCCATCTTTACAAAGGGAAGAAGGGATGACCCTGGGAACTACCAACCTGTCAGCCTCCCCTCTGTGCTGGGAAGATCATGCAGTGGATCCTCCTAGAAGCTGGGCTAAGGCACATGGAGAACAGGCAGGTAATTCCAGACAGTCAGCACGACTTCGCCAGTGCTAAGTCCTGCCTGACCAACCTTGTGGTTTTCCATTATGGAGTGACTGCATAAGTGGACAAGAGAAGGGTTACAGTTGTCATTTATCTGGACTTCTGTAAAGCCTTTGACATGGTCCCCTACAACATCTTTCTCTCTAAATTGGAGAGAGATGGATTTGATGAGTGGACTGTTAGATGGATAAGAAAGTGGTTGGGCAGTTGCATCCAGAGGGTAGTGGTCAATGTTTCAATGTCCTGATGGACATCAGTGATGAGTGGTGTCCCCAGGAGTCCATATTGGGAGCAGTGTTATTTAATATCTTCATTAATGACACAGGCAAAGGGATCAAGCGCACCACTGGCAAGTTCGCAGATGACACCAAACTGAGTGGTGTAGATGACATCCTTGGAGGATCGGATATCATCCAGAGGGACCTGGACAAGCTCAAGAAGTGGGTCTATGGGAATTTCATGAGGTTTAACAAGACAAAGTGCAAGCTGCTGCACTTGGGTCAGGGTAACCCCTGGTATCAAAACAGGCTGGGGAGATGAAAAGATCAAGAGCAGCTCTACTGAAAAGGACTCATGGGTGCTGGTGGATGAGAGCTGGACATGAGCTGGCAATGTGTGCTCACAGCCCAGAAAGCCAAATGTATCCTGGGCTGCACCCAAAGCAGTGTGGCCAGCAGGGTGAGGGAGGTGGTTTTGCCCCTCTACTCCACCCTGGTGAGACCCCACCTGCGGTGCTGCATCCAGCTCTGGGGTCCCTGGCACAGGAAGGACATTGACCTGCTGTAGTTGAGTCCAGAGAAGGCTACCAGGATGATTAGAGGGATGGAGCAGTTTTCCTGTGAGGAAAGGCTGAGAAAATTGGAGTTGTTCATCCAGGAGAAGAGAAGGCTTTGGGGTGCCCTTATTGCAGCCTTCTAGTACCTGAAAGGAACCTACAAGAAAGATGGAGAAGTACTTTTTTAAGGAGCATGTAGGGGAAGGACAAGGGGGATTGGCTTCAAACTGACAGAGAGTAGGTTTAGATTCAATATGAGAAAAATATTCCTTAGTGTGAGGGTGGTGAGGCACTGGAACAAGATGCCCACATAAGTTGTGGATGCCCCATCCTGGAAGTGTTTAAGGCCAGGTTGAATCAGGCTTTGAGCAACCTGGTCCAGTGAAAGGTGTCCCTGATCAAGGCAGGGGGGTTGGAACTAGGTGATCTTTAAGACCTCTTCCAACCCAAACCATTCTATCATTCTATGATACTATACATTCTTCAACCCTTAAGTATGAGACACCAAGAGGTGTATTTGAAAATCAGTTTACAATGCATATACACAACTAGTTTTATAGTGTATGGATCCAATTGAACAGATAGTATAAAAAGTGAATTGAGAAAAACATGACAGGAGCTATTCATATTGATAATTTTCACTGAGGTTGCTTGTGGTATCCTGGAAGGTTAAATGCTGACTTATGTTTTTTATATATACTACTGATTTAAAACTTCATAGACAATGACAACTTCTATTATAAGGAACATTTGACAATAATTTTATTTCAGCAAGTTGAAACACCATTAAAGCCATCATATGCTGCACTAGAAGGAAGAAAGAAGTGCATACTCATTGCTTCTTCATAGTTTTTCTGAGTTACACTGTAAACTTCTCATTCAGCTGCTCTATAGCACAGTTGACTAGATGAACAAAAAGCCATCACCAAAGCTGTCATTTCAATGCCTTACTCATTTCCTCTCTTCCTTTTTCACAGTTTCTGTTGAAAAGACTTATCTCCCAGCTCCTAGACAACTGCAACCTATGAATAAAAAATCTCAACATCAAAAATATCTAGGGAAATGGAAAAAGAAAGCAACTAGTGAGAAAGCCTCAGACATCGCTTCTCGGGACCTATGGATAATGGCTTTAGCAGTTACATTAATGCAATTATGACACATGACACAACACTCCTTTTCCCACTTCTTCTGGGGCTGAAATGGTAAGCTGTGCTCTCTGTGAAGGATGTTAAGCTCATCTTCTATGAATGCATGAGTAACCACCCAAATCAAAGAATGTGCTGCTCTCACACAGCATTCAGGAACTCTTGCTTTTCAAAACAATTGCAGACTTTTGCTTCTCAAGTCCTGCAATTTGGGTAGAAAATATCTTTGGTCACCAGACTGTCTTATACAAAGCTAGAGATGGGAAGAAATGGTAATTGTTTGAAACTGGATTTGTTTAGTTAGCTGCATTCCAGAAGAGGTCTGGCAAAACCCCACTTATGCTGAATAACAAATCCCTTTACAAAAATAGCTCTGCCTTCGTGCTTCCCTATGGACACAATCAAAGTTTACATCACCTGACGGACTGCATTCAATATCAAGAGCCATGAAATATCAGGATTATGGCAGTATCTGTAGTGAAGTGCCATAGTGCATTACACTGAGACATCAATGGTGATGGGTGACAGTCAAGATGATTTCAAGGGCTCTGAATTCAAGCTGCATCCAGAACTGTATCATTCAGACCTGAGGTGTTAAAATCTAATTGCAGGACTGTGGACAGGTGTTGAACAAATGATCTACATGAGACAGGTTTGGACATCAAGAAATATAACAGGCTTACTCTTTATTTGGCTGCCTTACTATTTTCAGGTGTTCTGTTTTTGACTGGGATAGAGTTCTGTTCATCTTAGTAGCTGTTACAGTGCTGTGTTTTGGATTTAGTACCTGAGTAATGTGGGTAACAGAGCGGTGGTTTAGTTGTTGCTTGGTACTGCTTACTCTGAGTCAAGGGATTTTCAGTTTCCCAACACCTTGCCCAGGTGCAGGTGCACAAGAAGCTGGTGGGGAAGACAGCAAGGACAGCTGACCTGAACTGGCCAAAGGGGTATCCCCATACCACAGACTGTTGTGCCCGGTACGTAAACTGAGGTTGGTTTTTTTTTGTTCCTTCGTTTGGGTTTTTTTGTTATGTTTTTGTTTGATTGGTTCATTTTTTTTTAGTTTTCAAATTGTTCTTATCTCAGCCCACGAGGTTTACCATTTCTTTCCTATTCTCTTCTTTGGAGTGGGGAGGTAGTGGGGATGGTGTGGCCAGCAGTGTGGTACTCAGTCATTGTCTTGCGTTGAACCGTAACATCAGGTCTAACAAACTGAGGAGAATTTGACAGAAGACAATGTCTTAGTCCTGTCTTTATTTCTGAACAGTTCTGCCTTTTCATAACAGTGTAAAGCAACACTTTGGGTGGCGAGAGTATAAGATGATGCATAATAAGACTAATCAAGGCCTGCCTTTCTGTTGCCTAATAATTAGTACTGTTATTTCAAGTGACTTGTTCTACAGGTTTTCTAGCAGTTCAGAAAGTTCCTTCATTTGAAAGTTTTCATATTTGTTATGACTATGTAACTCCTAGATTTCTTTTTTTCTGCCTTTGAATATTTAAAAGCCCTGTTCTCTTTACCAATATTACTAGGGAGACCAAAATTTGACTCGGAACTCCTTGGTTATGACTATCCATATTCATGTAAATATTTATTCAGTTTCCATACATGCAAAACTTTAAACATCTGCTGAGACCATTGAAATTCGCTTTTCTTCAGTGAATTATCTTGCTGAGGATATGCAATCCAAATGTGCTTATTCAGATAGGATCAAAACTTGCTAGCAATGCAACCTTAGCTTTTGGTATTTTAAAGAAAACTAAAGTTGCTTGTTATTTATTACCATGTCTTTATGAACTTGTTGTTCTTATGTTAAAAATGTCATCAGAATCCCTTCAAATTATCTGTAGGATAAGAGATGTATTACTGTATGTGTGTGTGAGGTGGAATACAGGGGCAGGGAGAGAAGGAACAGCCTCCCATAATTTTTTGATCACTTATTCGTCTCTCCGATGAAACACTTGATACCCTTAGAGACTCAGTTTCACTAAAATTTGAATATATCCAGCCACAGAGCTTTTAACAACTGCTGAATATCATAGTAAACTGGGAATTGTTGGCAGCAACTATGTGGATTATGAGGAACCATAATGTCTTGTAACAAAAATAACTCGATCTGTCAAAGGAATTTTGAAACAACAGACACATTCTGAAATAAAACACTTAGTATGAGTGTAGTACTATCAGGCAAGAACTCATCTGGGGATGCCTTCTTACAGTCCCTGTGAAATTCTGCCCTCCTTCCCTAGCAGAACGTCTACTCTCTCCTTGTAGAATCATCTGCAATCAAATTCTTCCTACAGCTACCACACAGGGAACAACTTTCATGATAAAACTGACCTATGCTGGACAGCTTCTGTCTTTGTCCAGGCCAGGAAAGATGCAGAGCTGTGGTGGCTAAGAGAGAGAATGCCATGTTTCACCTCCATTCACAAGCTGCTCACAACATTCAGTATTATGTGTAGCAAAAGAGACAGTCTATCGTTTCAAATAACACTGGGAATGATGATTCATGAAATATCTTAAAAATTGTAGTTCGAGAGATGAATTAGGTGTTCAATTAGCTCATGCTTTCATAACCAGTAGATATACTGAGGTTATTCATGTATCTTTTTGCATACCTATTCTTTTGTTAGCTTAATAGTTGAGAGATGTTGTCTGTACTTTTGGTCATGCAAGCCTAAAAGTAGTTTCTGCAGCCCAATACTGCATTTGGATGCTTAGAATTAAAGGAAATTTTGGCTTTACAAGT
>JAWWEW010000078.1:55228206-55245220 GCA_035583185.1 Anabacerthia variegaticeps | reverse complement strand
CAAGCCTAAAAGTAGTTTCTGCAGCCCAATACTGCATTTGGATGCTTAGAATTAAAGGAAATTTTGGCTTTACAAGTGAAGAAACTAAATGGTAAAAATTTATTCAAATGACAGGATTTAAAATCTTGCTTCTGAAAATCACACTGCAAGGGTTTTGGATCAGAGAACCAGCTGAAAATATGGCCATCCAAAGTCACATATTTGCATTGTGATCATTCTCATTTTTGAAGGCACAGTGCTTATCTCCAGGGTAGGTAATAAAAACTGTGAGTAAACTATGTTGAGATACTTATATGAAAGGGTAATTTAGGGAACTGAACCACAGAACAGTGAATTTTTTTCCCACTTGCTTAGGCAGATTTGAATCAGTTCCCAAATGCAAAAGACAAGATCTAAGTCAAGCCTTTTAGTCTTTGCCTGTTGCTATTCTGGAATTTGATATATGTGTCAGTTCTGCTATGGAGAAAACATCCATTTTGGTACTCTCCCTGCCAATACATTTTTTTCTGAGCCTTCAATTTCCTGGAAACATACCCTGAAAATCAGCTGTGGAAAAAATACTAGATAAGAGAAATAATATTAATTTCCTCTCCCTCCTAATCTACATGATAGAATGTAGTTTTCATGTCTTCCTTGGTACACTGTCAGAGCAATTTATCCAGGCACCTGCTATCAACTACTTAGCTCAGTAAAATGATCCTGTCTTCATACATTCAATTGTATTCACCCAGTTTCTATGCATAAAGAACCTAAAATAAATAGCAGGTGGTACATGTGGACTCACTCAGATTAGGTGAACATCTCCACTTTGCAGATTTTAGGCCATTTTGGTTTTGTTCTTCTTTAACAGTGGAAAGGTGCAATAAGTACATCCAGTATAAACACATTGGCTACAATAATGTGGAGTAATCATGAGTAGATTAATATATGTTGAAGATATGCCTGAAAGTTATGTTTTAATTTGAACTGTCAATATAAGCCTTTTTCACTTGTTTTCATGTGAATACAATTTTAAGAATAAAACCATGGATTTGACGGAACTATCTGTAGAATTATAAAAGTGCCCAGAGAAAACAGCTAAATGTATTCAAATACATACAAAACAACTTCCACAGCAACATCCTTCTTGAGAGAAGTAAGACCGATACTAGCAGGACCAGAAGGAAAGCCATAAAATTCAAGGTTCATATGAATTTTAGAGAACACATAGCCACTTAAAACTATTACATTTCTGTTAAGGTGCAGCCCCTTGTCTTAGATTGTTTAATGAAATACTACTATTCCCTGAAACATCTTCAGAATTTCACTGACTTCTTTTCTGGTTGTTTATAGAACTATAGATACTGCTCTTTTTTTTTTTTTTTTTTTTTTTTTTTTAAGAACAGCTACTGATAGAAAGTGAAGCACTTAAATGTAATTAAATTAAAATGCTTGCCAATCTTAACTAAGTTTCTTGATGTAAGTTCATTGAGCAAGATTACATACAATCACGTGATTACACAGTTTTCATCAGCTTCATCATGGAATAACTATGGAGTGGCTGTCATCAACCACTTATGGATTTCCTTAACAATTTCCTTTATCCTGGACAATGTTATGTAACCTCAGTATAGGTGGTACAGCTTTCTGTAGGCAGAAAATGTGCAACCCTTCCTAACAAAAATGATATGGCAGGCACACCTGATTAGTTAAAATAGACACGTGACACGCAGCAGAAACTTGTTAATAAAAGAGCAAAAATTCTGTTAAGACTTTTCAGACACTATTTTATTTGAAGTTAATAATGCCAGATAGATCAGCTAAGGTCAGTTTGGACTGTTTTCAACAGATAGTAGTGGGGTAGTAGTGGGCTGACCTTGGCTGGCAGGCAGATACCCAGATAGTTGTTCTCTCACTCCACCTCCACCACAGGACAGGGGTTGAAAATGAGGCAAGGCAGACGCAATGTGGGGAAAATTAATTTCTTGCCTATTAAAACAGATTTGAATTAGAAAAATCATAGAATCATTGAAAGTTGTGGGCTGGAAGAGACCTTCAAATATTGTCTAGTCCAACTTCCCTGCCATGGGATATCCCTCACTAGATCAGGTTGTTCAAAGCCCCATCCAACCTGACTCTGAGCACTTCTGGGGTGGACCGTCCACAACTTCTCTGAGCAATTTGTGCCAGTGTCTCACCAGTGTCATCTCAAAAAAATTTCTTCCTTATATCCAGTCTAAATCTTGGAGTTTTAAACTATTTCTCATTTTCCTGTCATTATTAATGTTGTCATTATAAAAACCTTCTTACTGACTTTCTTGCAACACCCCTTTAGGGCCTCTTATAAGAAAGGCTGCAATAAGGTCTCCCAAAAACTCTCTTCTCTAGGCTGAACAGCTCTAACTTTCTTAGGTTTTCTTCAAATGAGAGGTATTCCAAACCCCTGATCATTTTTGTGGCTCATCTCTGGACTCACTCTAATAGGTCCATGTCCGTCCTGTGCTGGGGACCCCAGAGCTGGACGCAGTATTCCAGGTGGGGTGTCACTAGAGCAGAGTAGAGAGGAAGAGCCACTTCCTTTAACTCTCTGGCTGAGTTTCTTTTTATGCAACAGAGGCAACCATTTGACTCCCTGGGTTGCAAGCACAGATTGCCTGCTCATGTCCAATTTTATTCCCAAGTTGCCCCCTATAGGTCTGCCCTCGGTCCATTCATCCCCCAGTCTGTACTGATACGGAATTTTTTCTTGACCCATGTGCAGGGCCTTGCATTTGGTCTTGTTAAATTTCATGGTGTTCAGAGGGGCCCACTCCTCAAACCTGTCAAGGTCCTGTTGGATGAAGTCTGTCCCCTTCAAGGATATCAACTTTACAACTCAGCTCAGTGTCATCTGCAAACATGTTGGTGGTGCACTCAATGTCACTGCTAATGTCACTGATGAAGATATTAAACAGTATTGGTCCCAGTATGGACTCTTGAGGCCACTCATTACTGGTTCCTAATTGAGCCATTGACTGTAATTCTTGCATTTAGACATCCAGCCAATTTGTTATGCATTGAATAGTCCATCCATCAAACACATATCTCTTCAATTTAGGTCTAAGACTGTTGGGAGTACAATGTCAAAGGCCTTACAGAAGTCCAGCTGCATAACAACAGTCGCTCTTCCCTTGTCCACTGATGAAGTCACTCCATCATAGGAAGTCATTAAACTAGTCAGGCAAAGACAGAGAAACATAGGCTAAACCTAAAACTCATTCCCCCATCCTTCCTATATCAAAACTCAACACTGTTCCTTTATTCCTGACTCTTCTAACTCCCTCACAGCCCCCAAACCCTGAAGAACACAGAGTGATTATGGCAATGCTGTGGTGAGCCCATAGCAGCTCCACTCTGTCACTCTGTCTCCTGACACTTCTCACCTGCTCTACCATCGTGTCATCACAGACTACAGTCCATCAGGATAAACATACTCCAGTGTGAACTCTCTGTGGGCTGCAGCTCTGTAAATGACCACCTAAGCATATCATTTTACTCTGGAGGAGAGACTGCTTAGCCTAGAAATGGTCATTCTTTGAGCTAAAATCAACAATCTCTTTTGCCTTGCTCAAATACTTTTAAGGGCAACATCTTGTCCAGTACTGCAATTTAACATTATGTGGAGGAAAGAAATGGATATTACTACCTAAAACAAGTGCCTACTTTGGTGGCCAAGTATCTTCCTGCACTTCACAGTGTGAGTTTCATGTCTCCAAGACACTATTTGGAGTGTGGGAGACAGTCAACAGTTAGTTTTGCGACTGTGGTGCCCTCAAACACATTCTGTAGACATCTGCCTCTTTCTTCTGAGAATGTTGTGATCCTACATTTCTAGTTTTAGGCCTTTATTTAAATACGTAGAGATGGCAGACAGAAATCATATGCTCCTCTTGGAAGAGCAAAGACAGAAATATTGTATTTCTGTGTAAAATTTGTTTATGTACAAATAATTTCATGCCTCTTGTACTTTTCCCCAGGTCGCATATTGATGGGTGCTCAACAAAATCTCTTAATTTGATAGCTTGAAAGTTGTTGGGTTTTCCCTTCAATTTATTATCCCAGAGTATAAATCAATCTTTAAAGGAGAAATTGCTTTTCCTTAAAAATAAGTATCACATTTTGTATTGTGTAATTCTGAGCAATAAAAATCATACTGCGGTAATGAGAATAAAATTGAAGCAGTAGTCAGGCTGGCAAAGGAATAAATTAGAATAAGTATCCTAATACATAATAGCATTATCCTACAATGAATATAAAAGGATGTTGACTGCAATTAACTATTACAACAGTGAGTTGTGGCATTTGGGTGCTACAGAAAAAGCACAACCTTTCAGAGTTAATGTAAACATGTCACCAAATGCTTTCAATCTGCTACTGCATTTATTTTCAATTTTAACACACTAAATAATTGAAATAATTCAAAAGCATGGATGAAAGCACAAGCCATATATATATAGAATCAGAGTCATAGGATGGTTTGAATTGGAAGGAACCTTAAAGATCACCTTCCCATAGGCAATGACGATAATGAAGAAAAGTCTAAAAAGGTGGTTTGACCCTAATGCTTAAACTGGCCTTGTTGTTGATACAGGTGGAGTGTGCACTTCCCCATCTTTAAGGGAAAAGTGTTTCATGGAACAGATGCAGATAGCAGGAATAGTTTGGATCTACTATTCCCACCTAAGTTGTTACAAAATAATGAAGGGAATCTCTCTTTTAAAGACTTTATAAATGGTGTGTCAAAATTAACAGTTTTAGAATTTTATCTTCTTACCTGGTAAGGCACATTTGATGAGACACACCGAGCTTCACTGGAGTTAAAAATAATAATTGTGTCTTGTTTTTCCCTATAAATGCTTTCAAAATAACCGTTCAGCAAAATGCTTTGATCAGGATACATTTTCTGAGAATGCCTCTATAATATATTTTCATTGACATAAATGTGTACAGAGTAAAACCACAAAATACATTAACTTGTCATTTTCCTTGAAAAAAATTCCACAGATAGCTCCATTCCAAAGTTCTCATTTGTGCTGGAAAGACTAATTTGTGCATACAGGTGAATATCGACACTAAGAAGTAAAGATCCTACATGAAATCAAATATTCTGAACACAAGGAGGCAGAATCAATGAGAATTTGGCTGTGTTTACCTCCCTTAGCAACAAAATTCAAGTAAATATAAATATTTAAAATATTTAATAAGTAGGTCTAAAAAGTCAGTCAAACTTCTTCAGAAACTTGCAGATCCAGCACTGGCAGTTTCCCAGCACACCTTTTTCCTCTCTATTCTTGTATAAGAAATAAATCGAAAGCTCAAGAGATTGAACAGGACCTAAAAGGAAAGGAAGGAGCTGTTGGCAATTGTGTCCTACATAAACCATTAGCCATCATCAAGATGAGATATGTGTAAGACCTTCTTCACCAGCCAACTGAATGGTGATGTCAAGTGCCCAGTACAGGCTTTTGTGATTACAAGTCACTTTGTATTTCCATGGTCAGCTAAAAAAGAGAAAAATGACCATTATGTGCAATCTTGATTTCTTTGAGTTAACACTGGAGGTGATGTCCTTTAGGTAAGGGGTTACCTTCTCTTGGTGTAGCCCTTAGAAAAACCATGAAAAACACACAATAGGTGTAGTAACTGCTCTGAACATGACACATGCACATTTCTCTGTGTGAGTCTGGGGTTATTAATTCTTTTCTCACATGTCCACTTCTGGTGACTTTAGTGCCAGGTTTGAAATATCTGCTTTTATAAAACTCTGTTACTTTATAAATAATCTAACTCATACATATGAAGTAATTTTGTCATCTGGAGGACTAGCAGCACACAGCAGTCCCACAGCATATCCAGAACAGAACTTAATATAAAATTTAGGCTCCTCTCCCTACTTTTGCATAAAAAAGGATATGATGAAAGTGCTCAATAGTATGTGAAATAAGTATGCAGTTTTAAAAACAAAGGGGATTTAATTTGCAATGTGTTTCACCAGCAGCCTATACTGCATAGGCATCCTGAGATATTTAAAGGAAACAATGAACACTACTTTGGAAAAACTCAGGTTGTCTTATTATAGAATGCATTTCAGTGTTGAAGACTGTGATAAGGAAAACTCTTTAACCCATGTGATCCATTTTTCATGGTAATGGTTCTGGCAAAGAAAGAAAAGCAGGTGACAGATTTCTTGTTTGCTACCACTGCAATATGCATCCAGAAACAAAATAGTCAGTCAGGATTCTCCTCAAACACCATGAGGATAGACATAATTTTCCTATTTATTTTCTGTTTAGAGACACACACAAAAGAAAACCTTCCAGTTTAAGGGTTCATTTAAAAACAAAACAAAAAAAAACCCAAACCAACAAAACCCCTGAAAAAACCCAAGACAACAACTGGTTGCAATTGTAAAAATACCCCAAGCTGCTATTTCAAGTAACAACAACAAAGAGTACTTTCCAACCCTTAGGTACTACAGAGGTTTTGCTCCCTATTACAGTTGGCATATATTTCTACAGCATGTTAATTGCTTCAAAAAAATAAAAACAACTATATATGGAATTCTTTCTATTGGGTCATTTAGAAAAGCATGTTATTCACTATAGAAATTATATTTGCCCTTTTATTTCTTCCCAGTATAAAACAAAGACTTTGCAAAGCAAAGGGCGTTCTCCATGGCAGGATCAATTTTGTGAAAATCTGGGTCAAATATATTGGATCATATGCCAGAGAAAGTTGACAATACATGTTTTACCAAAACAGCACCACTGCACCAAACCACTTCCTGATGACTATTAATCCACTACAGAAATCCTGGTTCCCATTCGTTCTTCGGTAAACATCCATGCTTCTTAAATTACATGAGTATGTCTTTCTGGAGAATGAACTCATAAATTAATATTTTGTAATTGTATTTAGTTCCTGAAACCGAGATTTATGAATGCTTGCCCCACTGGAGTTTTTGTGGTGTCAGTTGTGACATTTTCGTTCTGTTTTTCTGAGCACACTTCTATGTTAATAATGCAGCATTGTCTCACATGGGAGAGAGCTGCCACAGTATCAGTCATGATAAGTAAAGAGCACAGTTGGTTTTGCCTCCCAGTTCCTGGGTGCTGTGTTTTCTCACGGAAGGAGGTAAAGGATTGGTAACCTTTCTAAAAGCTAGCAGTGGCTGCCTTCCAACTGCCAGTCTTTATTCCTGGCTCCCAGGTCTTGTATGCAACTCAAATGCAGCAGGAGTCAGGAGGAAAAAAAAAAAAAAAAAGGCTTTAAATAATAAATGACATTTAAAAAAGAATGACACTAGTAATGAAAAATATGGCCCACAAAAGACTTTTTTCTTTTCCCTTGTGGCAACTGAGACAAGATTCCAAAGAAACTGCAGTGTTAGCCCAAACCGTGGCTAGAAGCTTTGCAAAAGGAAGTTAACCTGAGACAAGCCAAACTGAATGCTGAAGAGGAAGAATAAAAAAAACCAAAACACACTAAAATCCAAAAATTAAAATATATATCTTTTTAAAGTCTTTCCTCTGGCTGAAAATATTGCCCAGGATTTGGGGTTTTTTTTGGTTGTTTGACCCTTTTTATTCCCTGAGCTGATTCGTTCATTGCTGGATTTTAGTGTGTACTCTGCTAAGGAGAGAAAGTGGCACATTTATGAAATATTAGAATAGATACTGATGTAGAGATGGGAAACAATAGAATATCAAAGGGACGTTTCTTCACACAAGAAACTTGGCATTGAGTTTGTATTTCTATATAAAAATGAGGCTTAGTGTGTAAGTGCTTGACAAACTGCTTTAATCTTTGCCTGCGATGGTTGGTTGTGGTCATTTGGGGGCTACAGAACAGCGCTTGAGTCTCAAGCATCTCTAATGCTTGCCCTTCAAACTAGCTTTTAGATGCTTGGTTCCATTCTGGAGTTGTCAATGCTGAGGTGGGTGCCTTAAGCTATTTCTGCAGGGCCTTGAGAAAGTCTGGTGTTGCAGAACAGGCTTCACCAACTGCCAGCACAGAAAATGAATGAATATTTTTACACAGAACAAATATTCTGGTTTTGTAAAACTCCTACTTACCACTGTTAAACATAAAAATTCCAGTTCTGTGGTAGAAAGTGATTTCTTTTTTTTTTTAAAAAATGTCAACCTTAAGGTAGCTAAAATGGAAAACAATTCTTATTGAAGTAGAACATTACAAGTTACTAAAACAAAACAAATGGATTTAATTTCCTTTGGATACATAAGAAAGAATTTCTGCACCATGAATGTTTTGTATATTCTGACTTTATTTTTTCCCTAGCTTGGATAAAAGCATTTTTTGAAAATGTTTAAATTTTTTACAGGTTATGGGAACTATTTTATGCCTCAATCTAACATCATCACAGAAGATACATGGTCAATGAAAATCCCTACTAGGGCTTCCCTTTTGACTACAAAATATCAAAACTGACAAAGAAGAATGTGATAGTGTTTTTTTGTCCTACACACCCTCAAGAACTCTTTGGTCTCATTAGGTGCTTACACCATGTACTGCTTCATTGCAATCTGCTATTTTAGCTCTCTGTGTTTGTTTTTTTCTTTTTCAATATAGTGATGGCACAGTGGACATGCTCAGCTTTGTGAGCATAGCTGCAAGAGGAAAATATGGTTAGGTCATGCGGAAAAGGAGATGATCTTCTTTTGTGTCTGCTCCATGTCAGCAAGTCTAGTGCTACCACAGTAATGAATAGCTGCAAGGGGAGAGCAGGAGCCATCCCATCAGGAAGCAGCACAAACAGGGCTGTTCCATGAGGGAGCCAAGTGCAGATCTAGTCAGTAAGTCAGGTCATGGGATAATGGGGTTGAGCGTCAGCTGCCCAGAGTGTAGGTCAGGCAGGGTCAAGGTAAAATTTGCCATACCATGAAAGGTCTTGGTCTGACCAACTGGAACAATTGTGCCTCTGAAATTCCGAGGCTGAAAGGGAATAGATCATTGTGTAACAAAACAAGGGAATTAAGATGCTTATGTGCTCTTTCACTACCCCTTTATTCAATGAGAGTTACCAAGCTGAGGGACTACTCTGTGTCCAGTATCAGGAATGCAGTTATGTAAACAATAGAAGAGGTGCCAGTAGGCAGCCCTTGGGGAGCTCCAGAATACTTGGGGGTATGTGTTGAGCAATGACATATGGTGTGCATGGGGAACAGGAGGACTCACACTGAAACAAATACATCCTTATATCAAAGGAAGCACTGAACAGAATTTAGTGTGGGAAGCAATTCTAGGGAGGAAGATTAGGGGATAATGGGATGATGGTGTGGTGGTAATCACAGTCCCAAGTGCAGTGTGTGTTTAAATAGAAAGGAGGTAAATAGCCACAATAACAAAAGTGTCATTGCTGCTCCTAGATCTAGGGTGGGTGAGCCCCTTTTTGGAGGAGGGAAAAGTTTTTCTTCAGTTTATGCACAGTTTGAATTAAGTATGTTTTGTAAAGTTGGACAGAAGCTGACACCAACTTTTTAAGTCTCTTGGCATATTTTTGTTTTGCACCTCTGAATCTTCTCTTAGTCCCTGCTTGCCTGTTTGTTTTGTTTCAAGGTGTCTGTCTCAAGATTTGTTTGTACATGAACTCTGTTTTTCAGACACTGCAAATGGCCACAGAAATGTGACAGCTTGGGCTTTGAACTTCAAGCCAAACATACCCTGGGCATTTATATATACAATACGTGCTTCCCTCTGCCAGAACATACATATGTTAGGAAAAACACAACAATTTTAAATACTTCAAATCACCTTTTTTTCATTTTCTTACATGATCTTTCTGAGTCTAGAAGTTCAATGTAACTTTAGAAAGATAATTATATATCCTGTAGAGTGCGATTCTAGTTCAGGATTATCAGTGTTTAGTGCCATTTATTTTGGATAGGCACATTCTCAAGGGTACATTTGATTTGTTTCCATAATTATCTGAATAAAAATTACCTTCTAGCAGTAGATGCACCTGTGGTGCCATGCTAAATAAACCATTCATGGTAAGCTAGGAGACAAGGTAGGAGGAACTGTCAAGGAATCAGTCAAATGCTGTGTCCTGCCCTGAGTTGTCATCTTTCTCGTACTGAGCAATACCATGCTAATTGTTCATTATACAGTATTCCTTTTTATGTTGTTTTTTCCCAAGTATATCAGAATAAAATGCAGATAGTGCACAGAGCTGGTTAGAGTGGGGTGGAGATCAACAATAAGTGATTGCAAAAAGAGAGGCAAAGTATTTCACATGCTTTTATGTACACACACACCTTTTTTACTGCTACCTTTGTCACTCACGATATCTGCCTTCTTTTATAGTAAGGCATGAAGCAAAAGACTCATGTTCATCTTCCTAACCAGAAACTTATATGTGGCTTCTGTCTGTATTCTTTTATTTCAGGGAAGTTGTAGTCTCATCCAGAATTTTGAGCCAGAATGATTAAAGCTATTACTTAAATACATCAACTTTGATTCTTGCTGCTAAGAATTTTGCTATGGCTGTTTTTCTTAACACTTTTATAAGACAACTGGCTGCAGACCTCATCAAATCTTGCAAGATCAAGTAGTTGTTTGTTACTGCACCTCTCACTGCTTTTCTCCATAAGCTATAAAACCCAATTTCATTGGTTGATTAAGTTCATTGGGAGGCAGAACAGCTTATTGTTTAAAGACTTAGAAGGTTAATCTCTGCATCTAGTGTACATATAAATTCCATTGAAGTGGATTTCACGTGAGTACTATCCAGGATGCCTCCAAAGCACAGCAGGGAATACCACAGCTAGATAGGTCTTTCTAAATCACTGGGTGTTGCTTTTGAATGTTATACTTGTGCCTTAATTCAAGTACATTTGAATGCATAACATAGACTCAGAAAAGAAGATTATTAGATGACCAGAGAAGTAGATTGCTTAATGCTAGACCAACTAAGACAGTGTAATATGTTCTTTTAGTTTCGAGGCTCTTCTATGTAACAGCATGGCTAATACGTTAAAGAAGGTCTCAAAATGATCTCTTGTTCAGATTTTCTGCTTCCTCCCTTCCAGTTTCCTCTATCCTCAGTTTCCTGGTTTAGCATCAATCAATGGTTAAATAATATTTATCTGCATCTGTGAAATTTGTAAGAGCAGGGTTAGCATAGCAGAGCTAGACACCTTCAATTTTAAAATGTCTTAGTGTACGCATGAGAGTGTGGGCGTGTGCATGGGCATGTGTTGATTCTTGTTCATCTCTATTGTTATATGTT
This sequence comes from Anabacerthia variegaticeps, assembly GCA_035583185.1. Classification (NCBI taxonomy): domain Eukaryota; kingdom Metazoa; phylum Chordata; class Aves; order Passeriformes; family Furnariidae; genus Anabacerthia; species Anabacerthia variegaticeps. The sequence continues at coordinate 55,233,954 of JAWWEW010000078.1, read as the reverse complement.
TATGCCTAACTATATCTACTTATATTATTTTTCTCCAATTCTACTATTTATCTCCCACTAATATGAGCAACTGTGTTTGAAAAACATTCGCTGTAATCAAAAATATTTCTTTGGGGCAATATAGGGTCTGGTTGAATGTCTGCGCTACTTTTCACAATCTATTTGTTGTGGGATTATGGGCAGCAGGGATCTGTTCTATGGAGGCACATTTGCTTACTTTGTCATGCTGCCAGCAAAACAAACTTTCAAGCTTTAGGCACAAAGACAATGTCTTTAGGAGGAGAATGGAGAGGCAATACATTTCAAATATGCCTATCTATTTTCACTTTCCCAAATGGATATCTTGTTATAAATAACTACATAATATTTCCATCACAGCCACTAATGTGCAGGGTTTACAGCATATATTTAAGTTTAATGGATTTTAGTTTACCCTTGAGAGAAGGGCAAAGTCTCAGTAGGGCAACCTTGCTTCCTTTAGACAAGATATAAGCAACAACTGTGCAACTGCAGAGCACGACTAAAAATAGCTTTCTGGCAGTACAGTACAAAGCAATGAAGTATAAAAGCAAGATACTGAGTCTTGTGCTGCAGTTAGCTGCTCACTGGAGATTTTTTCCCACTTTAATTCAAAGTATAATGAAAGAAACAATGTAATATATATGGGCACATGAATTTGTCTACTACATAAAGTTAGCTGTACTTCATGGAGTTGCAACTGCCCAAACTCGTTCAGATTATGTGAAGGAAAAGATAAGGTGTCACAGTAGAAAAAAAATCCTGTTACAGTAATATTACTTAAATGCTCAGAGCAGCTTCAGCAACTACAGCTAAATCTCCTTTTTCTCAATCCCTTTAAAAAAAGAAAAAAAAAAAAAAAGGAGTGATTTTATTGCAAACAAAGGCAGTGACAAAGAGGCAAGGACAAGTTCTGAACAAGATCTTTAGTTTTCAGTGAGCCAGCCCAGCACTCCTTCACCAGAGTTCACCACATCATTTTGGGCAAGAAGGTATTTAGCCTTAGTGATGCACATTCACCATTCCCAGCAGTCAAATAGGCTGTTACGCCTCCTAAGCACCCTGTCCGCATAGACAAGAATGCAAGTCATTCAGTGGACTGGTTGAAATTAAACAAGCATCCTATTTAGATATGACTGTGTTGTATATCATGTTCTTGTACTGGTTCAACAGGCAATAATTAGCCAACTAGCTAATTATGGACAGATGTTGGTATTTCTTAAATGGTTTGTTATTTCTTAATTTCTTAGTTCTATTCAATTTTAAATTGGAACACTTTAAATATTGAGTTGGTCTCTCCTTCTCCCTGATGCATATCATGTTATCTATTTTCCATCTTTTTCATCCTTAAATTAGTAGCAAAATCTAATTTTGTTTACTATAGTAGTCTGCCCATTATTTTGCATAAGTTTTCTGGGGTTTTTTAGGAGACTGATGGCTCACACTAGCAACATTAATAAGATGTTAAGGGGAAGTAGGGAAGCGACCACACCGTTTAAACAGTGTTAAATTCTCCAGCAGAAACCTTACTAGCCTGAGTGGCAATCCTTTCACAGAGTAACAGTCTTTTTGAAGTGGAGTTTTTGCAACACCTGAAACAGGGACTCTGCCTCTTTTGGCATCTTTGGAAAGAATTGATAAAATAAAACATCACTGATACAATACTCACACAAAATTACTTGGGTCAGATGGCTGTGCTAGATTTCTGCTTTAATTTAAGGGTATTTCTGAATTTCCTGATGAAGAAGAAGAAATCAGGAAATTCATGGAAAATTCTTAACACCAGTTCTTAAAAAGTGCAAATGCAGTTTTTATAAAAGCAACTGTCAAGATTGGGAATTTGGTTGTTCCCATGAACAATATTCATCTTTGTTTTTTAGGAAACTGCCTTTTCCTTCATTTATCCCAGTTCTTTAACTTCAGTCTCATACCAAAGTATTGCAATGCTCTGTCTGAACTGATATTTAATTAACATGTATTTTTAGAAATATTATCATCCTTAAGTACTCCAGCTAGCTAAAATAAAGCAGGAAACAAAGCATGGCTTTATTAATAAAGTGGTTTTTTTTTATTTCTCTGTGTTCTGGTTATAGAACTGCAGGACAAAAATGATTTTTGGCTGAAAGACACTGAGTATGTGTTTGGCAAGCATAATTGGCCTTATCTGGGTTGTTTTTCATTGCTGTTCATACTTCAGTCTGGGTAGCAGGTAGCTCATTTGCATTACATTTCGGACCATCACAAGAAGCAGCATTATTTTTGCCTCTATTGCTTCTGCTTGTCACATAGAGAGGCAGGTCTTTCTTTTATGACCTAGCTATTTGAAGTGGAAAACTCCCTGAGTTTGAGGGTAGTAAATTCAAAAAGGCATTAGCAGGCATAGCTGGATAGAATAAAAAGGTAGATATCTGATGGGAGACTACTGCAGGAATTTTATATGTGTTTTGTGTATTAGATAAACATGTCTCTGTGTTGATTCTTTTAATCTTTCTGCACATTCACATGAAAGTTATTGGAGTCTTCATAGAACAGTGTGTTTGAATAGCAAAAGCACCCATGATGCAAATTTAACAGTCTTTAGTGTTAAAAAAAGGAATTATTTCAACACAATACAAAGTTTTTTCTTACTTTGCTTGCCACCTGTTCAATTTGGCAGGAGACAGATGAATGACAGATATAATGTCTCTTGCTGCAGAAAAAGCATTGCAAAAGAAACTCCTCAAATATGTCCTTCTTACTTCTGAAAAAAACTGTACAATTTTCACATATATTCCTGTGCAGAAACATGCCTTTGAAAAGTAGAGTATGGGATAGCTTATACAGCCTTGCATCTGTACCAGGTGACTTATGACCAGCCAACTATTCATTGTCAAACTTTCTGACTATGTTTGACAATATAAAAACACTTAAAGTCAAAGCTTATCTATTCATTCATGACCTTATCTTCTAATCTAATATGAAAGCTCCATTCACAATTTCAATCTCAGATTTTATATTTCTTCTCCATTAAACTAACATCCTTAGCTTAAGGACCCAAAATGTTATTGGTTTGTGACCTGAAAGTTTATATTAGGCTCCATTCCTGTAAGCCTTGTATCCCACACACACTCAGAACTCTGACCCTGAGTACCAAACCCTGAGAGCATCCAGGCTTCTCAATTTCCTCTTCTACTCAAAAGGATGTCTAAACAAGAACAAGAGAATGACAATTTTGTAAAAAGGATATACAATGAGTGTTGAAATTAAAATACTAAAATTCTCTCAAATGCTTTCAAAACAGGTAGAATATAGGGTAGTTATATAGTATTTACAGATTTAAACTGCTTTCCAAAATAGAGGGACCATTTTTAGGGTTACCCATACATGCCAAGCACATGTAGTAAGCCACAAATTCTCTGTAAATCCATGCTCCATGGAAGCCTGGTTTTGACACTAGCTTAAACTCCTGGATTTCCCCTTTTACACCAAAGAGCTGACACCAACAGTCCAGAGACAATCCATAAGCTGAAATACACTGATGGACGCTTTAGGCTGTAAAAATATTAATGATAGAACAAAGTTATTGAAGTACAATTTGTGAGCAGGAAGGAGTAGAGTGAAGCTGTTTGCAGATATTAGTGCAGGAAAAAAAAAGATTACAGACAACCCGTTCAAGTCAGTTAGCACATTTCCTAAAAGGCTACTACTTCATTGCTACTACTTTATTAACTTTGAAAACCAAAATAAAACTGCCCTGAGGGTGCTGGCTGAGGTGATCAGAATGGGGCTGCTGAAACTGACCTGCTCCTGCTTCAAAAATAATCCAATAAAGTTAATGCTGGAGGTGGTATTTCAGAAGTGCTTGTAAAGATAACTGTCAGGAAAGCAGAAACTCCAGTGACAGTACCAAAAACCAAGAATATTAAAACATGAAGCTGGTGGTGGATAGAGGAGAAAATAGAAGTTTAATTAACCACATAATTGCATTTGAGAATCAGTTCAGCCCTTCATTAAAAGGTCAGTTGAAACTTGCAGTGAAAGAAACATGCCTTCAAATATTCTAGCATGTACCAAAGCTGTAAGCAGACCAGACACAAGGTGAATAGAAAGGAAGTGGCTTGAAAATATATAAAATAATGATATTTTGAAGCAGCTTTTCAGCTACTCTGTAACTAAACAAAGTGTAGCTCCCTTCTGTGGAACTGTACTCATTTACACAAGGGGAGAAGCTGACCTAATATTTATCACTGCAACTGGGAATGGTGAGGATTTTGAGAGAAGAGTAGAGACACTTGTCTAAAAACTTGATGATACTGCAACTAAAGTGCTAGGTACAGTTGTGAGTTTGCCAGTATAAGACGCGGACATACTGGAGCAAATCCACCAAAGGGCCACAAGGATGATCAAAGAATTAGAGCGACTGATCTATGAGAAGAAGCTGAGAAAGATGGGACTATTTAGCATGGAGATCAACAAAAAAAGAAAAAAAAAAAAAAAGGGGGGTGTTGGCAACATGCTTACATGCTTAAATACCTGGTGAGAGGGATTCAAGAAAATGGAGCTTGAGTCTTAGTGGTGTGCAGTGAAAGGGTAAGACACAAAGGGTGTAAACTGAAGCACAGAAAATAACATTTAATTGTAAGAATTTTGATGGTTGGTTGGTTGTTTTTTTATTGTGAGAGTAGTCAAACAATGGAAAAGGTTGCTCAGAAAGACTCTGGAGATTCCATCCTTGGATACACTCAAAACCCTGGATGAGATCCAGAGCCACCTGCTGTGACTGACTCTCTAGAGCAAGGGCATTGGCCTCAATAATCTCTGGATTTTGTTTCGAGCCTCAACCATTCTAGGATTCTTTCATCTGAGTAAACTGATAAAAGGACCAGGGGTGAAGAGGATTTTATTTATTTTTTTGTTTTGTTATTATTGTTATTATTTTTATTATCATGATGCCGTAGGGTTTTCATGAATTTGTGGATTATTATACTTCTATGTAGTTTCTTACATTTAGAGTAGCTAGGAGCTTCTAACCCTGGGCTAGCTGTCTTAAGGGTCAGAAAATAGCTGGAACACCATGCCTGGGAAACATGTACCAGAGCTAAGACAATTAGATACTATGTTAGTCAAAACAAGAAAGCAAAGCCCAGCAACCTTGGAGAAGCTCCAATAAGGGAAAGTGGTGTGAAGATGATGATAAAGGATGAAGTAAGGGGTCTTAAGACCTCCAACTCAGTTCTAGGAGAGGCATGCCATGGGGAGGAACCAAGGGAAGTTCTGGGTATGGACATTTCTTAGATTGGATACAACCTTTAGATCTGATAATTGAATAGTGTTATGAAATTAGTATTCTGCCATGTAGGTAGAGAGCTTTCTCAGCTCTTACACCTTGTTGACTTTTCTCACACACACACACTCTCTCTGCTGCCCAGCCTACTGTGGTGCCCTGTGTTCCCCCAGCCAGAAGGAGGGAGGGAGGGGTTGCTCAGAAGAGCTCTGCTTGCAAAGGGGGGTTTTCCCTCCCTTGCTCTCCTAAGGTGGAGGGAGAAGATGTTTCCCCTCCCTTGTTCTCCCGGACCAGACCTCAAGAACCTCAAGTCCTGTTTGACGGAGGATGAGACCAGTAATGGGAACTGGGTACCAGCATGAGCTGCTGGGGGTAGCTGAGCTGCGGGGGAGCAGCTGCAAAAGGGAGTTTCTCCCTTGTTTATAGTGGGTTGGGAGGTGATCTGACTTGGGCCCAGATGTTGCAAG
>JAWWEW010000078.1:55141888-55219171 GCA_035583185.1 Anabacerthia variegaticeps | reverse complement strand
GGGAAGGGAAGGGAAGGGAAGGGAAGGGAAGGGAAGGGAAGGGAAGGGAAGGGAAGGGAAGGGAAGGGAAGGGGGAAAACAACCCACTTTATCTTGAAAAGATTTGCAGAATCACAGTATAAACTTATTAGGGGATATGCTCTCAACTCTCTAGGAGATCCGGATAAAAGTAGGAGTGCCTAAGGTATTTCACAAACACATTTCAAATATATTTCTCTTTTTCCTTTCTTTCCTAGAACTGAAACCATGACAGATTAGGCAATATTGTTACAGTAATAAGACTAACCCCTGCTAATCTAAGCAGTTAAACGTCACAGCACCATGTGATTTTGCAAGAAGGTAGGAGAGGAAACACAGTTTTTTTACTGATATGCCAAAGCAAACTTACTTCCATACTTTTTATTTAAACAACAAAAGTAGGTGTATGCAAAAATTAAACCTATAATTAAAAACTACTTTAAAATCTGCTTTTCTTTTCCAAATAAGAAAATATACAGGGAATAACATCTTCGATAAGTTCTTGTTCTTGACATTAAAGTGAGCAAAATCTTTATAGGACTCAGACATTGTCTTATGGAAAACACTAATTTGGAAAGCAGAGACAATTTTTAAGAAAAGGATTTTGGAAATTAAGTACGTTTAAAAATCAATCTGAATTGCATTAATGCAGATCATTTTGTGTGTGGCATTTAGGTCTGAATTAGGTTAACTTTATTTGGGTTGTATTGTATTGGTGTTGTTCTGTTCTTTGCTTTCTAATACATTTAAGGCCTACAGAGAGCATAGCACTGTTTTCTCTTCAAATCAAAAAGTAAAGTCACTCCCTTTTCCTTCAAAAAACTCAAGTCCTGGTTACAAATTAGCATGATGATTAAATCTGTATTTCTCCCAGGGGCTTTTCAAATTGGAACTTTGCCCTGAGTTATTTGGCTGCCAGGTAAGTCACAGTAGAAACTGTGTCTGGAAATGGTAGGACATCAAGTAACAATGGAACCAGGACAGAAAAAAAACTTATAACATGGTATAGACATTTAAAGAATTTATGGAATAACACCTATAAATGTATTAATTGGCATTTAACTGACTTGTGGTAGGAAATGCTTATGCTGGGTCATGTTTCAGGTTCAGCTGTCAAGTGCTGAAATCAGGTAGTACATATGATGTCCTCTGTCCCAGGAGGATGATGTTGTCCACATGCCTCTGCAGCCTGTTGGCAGGGGTCTGCTCCTCATGGACTTCCAGAACTATCAGGTGATTTATAATTGATCTGATATTGATAGTGTCCTTGCATGTTCGCAGGTCATTCATTTTCATGAACAACTTAAACCAGCATAGGACAGGATTTCTTATAAAAACAAACTTATGCGTCCCTTAAAAGGAGTGCAGTTGTAACTCATTTTAGTATTTTATCACTAGTCTTTAGTAGAGATAATTTGGCATTACTACTCTTTGGGTCCTCATGATAGTAATTCCTTGTACAACTATAAATGCTGTCTTTATAAATGTCACTTAAATAGGACAGCAGCCCTCAGGGACTCACTGCTGGAGACTACCGTGAGTTTGAGTAATTTCAGCACTAAGAAACAGCCAATCCACTGCCATGGGGAGACAATCTTCTAGTGCTGCTGTTGCTTTCTAAATGCTATGACCTGGCTCAAAGCCTGACTGCAAAGACTTCAGGATTTTGGCAGGAGTGCTGTTTCGTTGTAGCTTTCCTGGCATTACTTTTTCAGTGGCTTTACCCATCAGTGAGAGAGGGACTAGAAGTCAATTATATTCCTTCTCTTTCCAAGAGTGCAATTCAAAAAAAAGGAACCTGAAACCATACTGTTTCTGACCTGCAATTTGTAAAAGCCCTTTGGTTTTTCATATGTCTTTTGTAATTTGTTTGTTTGTTTTGCTCACTGTAGTGATTTCATGAAAACAGCAGCATTTAGGGATATCTTGGCCCAGTTCTCTCATACTTGAGAGCTCAGGATGGCTCAGAAAAACAAATGTATTTCTGAGGCCAAAGCCTCCTACACTCACATACTTAAAAATTACTAACTGAAACACAATATTGCACTGACAGGAGAAATTCTCTTCAAATGACACCACGATTAGTGGTGATGCCACATACAAGGAAAGTGGGTGGAAAAGCAAGTGAGGAGGTGCTTTGAGCTGTGTAGGTCTGTAGGAAGAGGTTATAGCTAAATAAATGGGTCATTAATGTTTAATAAATGTATCTTACACATCTCATTACTGTTAATTTCTTAAAATGAAACTAATCATAGTTCTGTATTCATGGATCATCTTTGCCTGGCAAAATGCCTCCTTTTTTCCTACTTACTCTATTTAGGCAGCAAATGACTGACACATTCTGTGTGGAGCAAAATAGAGCATTCAATAAAAACTCCTTTCCCCACCTCACTGTTAAGAATAGAAAATTCCATTAAACTTGTTTTGATTTGAACATGAATTCTTTGTCAGTTCTAAAGACAGCAGTGTTCTTTGATGTTTCCTTGGGAAAACGACAACTGAATTTAGGTGTAAAATTTATAACCCTCTTATTGCACAAAGAGGGAATTTAAAAAGGCAGACAGCATCAGCCTTTTTTTTTTTTTTCTGGCACTATGTGGGTCAGTGGATTATATTTGACAATAGATGTCTACAGAGAGTGTAAACTCTCTCTGTGTTTTTGTTTTTAAGCAGAAAGACTAAATGTGTATGAGCATAAAGGTGGAGGTGGTAACACAGATGTGTATACATAGCAGATAGAATCAGTAGGTTGAAAGGCACCATGGGAGGTCTCTACTCCAACCTCCAGCTCCAAGCAGGGCCAATGTTGAACTACAGTCAGGTTGTCCAGGGATTCATCCTCTTGAGTCTTGAAAACCTCTGAGGCTGGAGATTGTATAACCTCTCCAAGCAGACTGTTCCACTCTTTGACTCCCCTCATAGGGGAGTTTCATCAAATGGAACTGTCTAGTTTCAGTTTATGTCTGCTGCATCCCATCCGCTACCAGCAGCAGTTGTTCCACAGCCATCCAGCCTTGCCTTACTTCTGTATACACTCACAGTTTACCTCAGTTTGGAACACTCTACAAACTTGATGAAAGGACACTCCATTTCCTCCAGGTAATTGTTAAACTACTGTAAAGCCCTGTGATGCTTTGCTTTTAACCAGTGTCCAATACCATTTTGATCCATTTTTAAACCATCTAGTAGTCCACCCCTCTAGACCATGGTGTTTTAACTTGATTTTAAGGATGATCTGAGACATCCTGTGAAAGTCGTGGCTAATGTCAAGGTAATTGACCTTCACTGCTCATTCCTCATGTATTTTAGTCTTTTCATCTAGAAGGTAATGAGCTTGATTTTGTAACATTGCTCCTTGGTAAACACATGCTAGCTATCATTCCAGTTACCTTCTAATTCCTTCATCTACTCAGGAATGTGCATCAAGAGGACTCATTTCATGATTTTCTGGGCATAGAAATTAGGCAAGGCAGCCTGTAGACCCTTGAGTCATCCGTGCTTTCTTTGAGGATGAGTGCCAAATTTGTTTTTCTTCAGTCATTGTGGGCCTTCCCTCATTAAATGATCTTTCAAAGATAACAGTGTCACAGTGACATTGGTCAGCTTTCCCAGCACCCACAGATATATCTCATTAGGTGCCATGGTCTTGCATAGGTTGAGATTTATCAAGCAACCCCTGACTCAATTCTTTTCCACTCCCAGTAGATTGTCTCTTCTCTGAACATTATCTCTAGGCAGAAAAGCCTCAGAGACTTTGTTGGTAAAGACTGAGGCAAAGCAGGCATTGAGTATCTCACCTTTAACTGTGCTATTCGTTATAAAAATAAATATCCCAACACCCAGGAATAAAGGTTGAAAGTGTTGCTAAAAGTCTGAGTCTAGACCCTGTGTAAAAACTATTCATTTTACCAGAGAAGAACAATTATGCTGTGTAAAACTTTTTTGTTTCTGGAAATAAGGAACTAAAGCGGATAACGTTTTTAAAGCTCAAAATATGCAAATCAGAAGGATTTACTGTCCACTTGTTTTTCTGAGGGTTGAAAGACCATCTTGCTGTTAAGTTTCCAGCACAGCTTTTTCCAAAGAGGGGTGTTCTTACAATGTATAGAGTTCAGTCAATGACAGAACATGTTATTGAGTTCATTGTCTTCACATATCTATCTGATCTATTCCCTGCATTATTCATCCACATGTATGCACACTTTCATACAGAAACGTACACACATGCATATGTATAAACATACAAATTTCTACATATTTGTATATAAAATTCTTTAGTACATGCTCAGAAACACAAGGGAGATAATGTTTCAGCATGGTTTGAGCCAAGAATGAGTCCTGGAGTGGTTGAGTACAGTACGATTAAGGCTTTCCCATAGAATAATCAAAAGGTTTGGTATTGAATGGTCCTTAAATATCATCTAGTTCCAAGCCCCCTGCCATGGGCAGGAAGAGCTTCACTAGATCAGGTTGCTCAGAGCCCCATCCACAGTTGGGGCATCCACAGTTTCCTGGGCAAAGTGTTCCAGTGTCTCACCACCGTCGTAGTAAAGACTTAATCCATCAATGAGTGTTTTGAGCTTGTATCTCTGCAAGCACAACAGGGATACATGAAGCCCAGTCCAAGTTAATTTAGTAAGAATAATAATGACAAGGACTGGCTGTGGGGTTTAGTATGCTTAAATATTCTTTTCAGAACACCCATTAGCCCTGCAATGTAACCAACAGGGAAACATCTCTGCTCTTAGACAGCTCTAAAAAAGATTAGAACAAAGGTGCAATGGAGAGGGGAAAAAAAATTAAAAAAGGTACCAGCCAAGTTAATATCCACAAAAAGTTTATACTATGTGTGTGGAAGAGGGAAATTTAAGACATTGTACGTCTGTTCTCATGTAACCATTCATTTGTCCACTTTTTTTTTGCTGACCCTTTTCTCTAGGCCTCAACGGTGTCTTAATAAAACCTTTGTGAAACATTCCAAAACCCTTTTATAAGGAATATTTTTCCCTTTCCAGTTACATCTGAAATGGTGGTCTGAAAAATATGGGCTAGCTAAATCATTCAATCTTCTATCTTACTGAGTCTGCAAATACTACAATAGTTTTGTGATGAAGGTCTGACTTAGCAGGAATAGAGTACCCCCACGGCAGGTACAATGCCCCTGTGTGAAAGGTTTTAACAATAAAATGATACATTGAGAATGCATGTGCATAAAAGACAAGATAAGAATATGTGTAGGGCATGATCAGAAAAATGTGGAGATTAAACAGATTTGGCACTTTAAAGTCAAGCTCCAAGGTATGTCAGGAGGACCTCCAGGAGCCATCAGTCTGTATTAGGATTCATATCAATATTTAGAGCTCAGTGAGATTTCATTAATCCGGATCTCATTTTTTGTGTCACCATTTCTTTTTCTGATAACAACAGACTCAAAGTTCAGGAATAGCTTGTCTGACTGTTAGTGTTTGTGCCTCTGTATGCAAAAGAAAGTTCCTAATATTGAATCAGAAGTGGTTTTTTTCTTATTGCAATAGAAAACATACTGCAAAGACTTCCATTGGTGCTGTATGATAAGGGAAATGTGGGTCGCAGAAAATCTGGAATGCTACTGTGTCTTGGCTCATCCAGACCCTGCCACCATCTGCATGCACAACGCTGTGGCCTTGTGAATAAAGAGGAAGAAGAAATTTGGGAATTGGATGGCTCACTGTTAAAGGAACTATCAGAGACAGTTGCATATATACTTTCTCGCTAAACTGAACAGAACAAAACAGCCTTCCATGGAAGAGGGTTGTAAAGATAACCAAAAGTGTCATGCCACTTAGCTGTTTGAAAAGAACATCTAAACTCAAAGAATGAAATACTTCCTTTTGAAGTATTTGGAGCAAATACGAGAATGGTTTAAACTAAAAAAAAACTCCCTTTCTGAGGAACAATAGGAGCATTAAGATCCAAGTAGGAATAATAAATACCCATTTTTTTATAGCAATGTATGTGCATATTATGGTTTTCATTTGCTTACTATACCTTTTTTTATTTAGCCTATTAGTATGGAAGAAAAAGCAGACACCAAAGCAAAGAAGAATTATTTTATTCTTCTTAACCTGTAACTTCCTGTACTTTTGCTCTCATTTCTTCATATTCCTTTACTCCAAAACTTGATTTTGCTATTGAAATTAAACAAAAAAACCATAGAGTGTTAACCTGATGGTTTCTTCTACACTGGAGGTCCAGTAAGATCCTAATACAAGGCTCTCAGCATAAGGGTGATCGCTTCTGTGTGCTGTTTTAGAAATCAGTGTGATGACCTGTCCTCAGGTACCACTGCTGTTATACATTATGAATGTGCTCACTATAAAGTTTATTTAAAATATTCCTTAGTGTATATAGGAATCATTAATATTTTTAGAGCTACCTTCAGCAACAGGAGATTGCTTCTGGTATGGGAGAAAATGGAACGTGAATATGGATGTTTCAGCTCCAAGATCTTGTCAGAGGGAGACCAAAGTGCACCAGAAGAGCAAAAGTGCAAGCTACTTCACCACCACCACCACCAAAATCCCCATCTTTAATATACTGAATTTGATATAAGGCTTATGCTGACTTTCATGTGTGCTGGGCTTGTGTAGTCAGATTTTCTTAGGTGTCTGTGCACCTACACTAGTACTGTCCATTACCTGTGACATACCTTTTACTACCCTGCATTTGCAGTTGACATCGATGGCACTGTACCTGGGCTTATGATTTCTTGGGCAAAATGCCAAACGATATTCCAATTTCCCTTCTTCAAGAGAACCAGTCATCTTCTATTACTGGGTATATTCTCTTCTCAAGACTTGGTTGAAATAACAGGAAAGAAGGGCAAGAAAGGAGCAATGATACTATTTCTGCTGGCAGGCAAGGGGCTTTTTATCTCTGACAGGCTAGGAACTATATGCAAGAAGTTGCCACCAGTGGAAGGTTTACAATGTGGTTGGTCATCAGATACAGGTTTTCTCATGAGTTTAAGGGTGAAGCTGCTTACCACTTCTGATACAGCCTCACTGCAGAATTGTTCTTCTTACTGTTTCTTACCTTATACACAAATTCTAAGCCCGAAGCATCAAAAAACTAACAACAATAAACTAGGAAACATTTGAAAGATCTATTATTCTTCAGAGTTCATTGATCCAGGAAATGCAGTTGCCCCAGGTTCCCAGATTCAAAATGAGGCTGGTGTTTCAGGGAATGTTTATGTTAAGCTCCCTGTTTTTTTTGTTAGAAACCTTCTTCCAGAGATATTTTTCAGTCTACCCAGAGATGGAGGCAGAACAAGTTAAGGACACAATATCTCTTTTTTCCTACCCTCTGAGAGATAGCTTCTTCCTGATTCCCTGGAGTATCCATAATAAGGAAAATGTGTAAGTATACCTGTTTCTTTTAGGCCAGACAAACTGCTTGTTATAGAATTTTTGAAATGAAGGTTGTGTTAAATAAAATGAAAAACCCACTACATCTAGAGCAATTGTGCTCTCACTACCTGTTCCCAGTAACTTAATGTGAAACCTGAGGAAAAGTAACTCATTATGTGAAGATGTGAGTGATCTATTCTGCAAGAATAACAAATTGGATATACTAATTAAGAACCCAAGCCATCTGGCCCTCCAGCAAGACTTGCTGCATTTCCACTTGGTGTGATAAATTAAAAAGCTGTTTCTACGTGCATACTCAGGCCAAACATATTTTCTTCAAAAATATCTACTGTCTTAGGCACTCATTAGGTCAGAGAGGAGGTTTTTGTCTTGTTTTGGTTACTGTCCTGCACTCTCAGTTGACATCACCTCATGTACATATAGATAATAATGCAAAACTTTTCACAGTAGAAATTCTCTCTACCCTTCTGTAGTGAGGAGACACAGTCCTTGAGTCTCACTGTTACACAGAGGAAATTTCCTAGAACTGGCACTTGGATGATGGAACTACATTCTCTCTGAATACTTATTTCCAGCTCCAGATTCTTTCAGCAGTTGAAACCTTTGGAAATATACCAAAGGTATACCAACCCTACTATGGCATGTAACCTCCAAGCCCAAGCTAAGGATCTGTACACATTCTAGGAGGGACTTGGCTGAAATAACTAAGGTAAGGTAAAAGTGGGACGAGCAGCCAAGTGCAGCCTGGAGAGGGAAGCCTCCTTTCCCTCAGCACTGACAGCCAGGATATTTCACGTGTGGTTACAGATCACCTGCTGATAGACCAGTGTGCACCAGGCTCTCCTGCTGAAGCTCTTTGATTCTGTGCAGATAGTTATGTATCCAGTGCCGACTTGGACTAATTGAATTTGTGTTTTGATGAATCTTCAACTGTTTCTGAAAAGAATAACAGTCTAATTGGTTCTGGGATGTATACTGGATAGCCTGATGACATCTGAAACTCTCTGGATTGCGACCTGCTGCTCCAAAGGAATTTTGAACCATATCTTGAGTGGTAGAGGAATGTTTTCAGTGAGAGCTGTAGTGCCAGAGCTGTAAGTGATGACACAAGCAGCTTTTGCTAGCTCTGTGTGAGTGTGGGAGAGACTGAGGGCAATGGAGCACCAATGGTGGGTAATAGGGCTGGCTTTTACAGTTGTTCACCCAGGAGCAATAACTGCTAAGCTAAAGTTGTACATCCACAGTCAAAAAGCAGCTTAGTTCACAGAACAGATTTAGTTCACAGAATTCAGAATCCAGTAAATCTAAAATCCCAGCCCAGAACAGGCAATAAGGCTGCAGAGACCAAATTACACTTCCATTTCCATTAGCAATGGAGTACTGACTCCTCTAGTGAGATGACCCCAACACTCTCATTCCCTGAGATTTTCAGTGGTGTATTTTGTGCTTTTTGGCTATGCAAAAATATTAGCCTGCAGGTCAGGAGATCAGGAAAGCTGGTTACCCTACAAGAGTGTGCACACCAGCTCAAGATCTGCAGATGTCCATTGACCTTTCTGACTTCATTGATGAATTCTGAAGTTGGGCAGCTTAATGTGTTTGGAGAATGATATTTTTTAACTTTGAGAACAGTGTCTCTGCCTTGAGACATTACTAAACTTGTGTCTCAGGAAACATATCTAAATGTTTATGGGACAATGCCTGAATAAGCATATTAAGGTTTAAATTTTGAATATTGGTATTTAAAAGGAAAGTTAGTTATTACCATTTTGTTCATCCATTTCAAAGAGATTTTGTAAATCGGGCTGGAGGTCTGATTTAAAGACTCAAGCTGCTGCTGTTCTGATCTACTTCAAGTGAGCATTTATATTTTTAATACATCTCTCAAATCTCCTCTACTGTAAGTCCTCTTGGACACACCATCATTTTATGGAAAAAATTATTTCAGGATTTGGAAATGGATAAGAAATTGTTAAGTATAATTGCATTGGTTTCTAAAAAATATTTGGATATCACCAAACATTCCGTCGTTCCCTGCTAGAAAAGTTTTGGATTCAAAGCTTCTCTCTGTATGCCACTATCTCAAAAAAAACCCCCAACAATTAAAAACATCTACTAGAACAGTTTCTAGCTAAAATGGAGATTTAAGGCTTGTTACTCATCCATAGAGAAATTACACATTCATGTGAGAAAGTTAGAATTTTTTATCTCTTTCTCATAGTTGCATGTATCTGTTGAGAGGGGAAAAATTAAAAATAGAAAGCCATAATGTTTCAATGAAATGTGCAGACTTTAAAATTTTCAGCTTTAAATCTGGCTAGATTTTGTATTTCTCATACACATACCATTCTCCTTCCCTTGCTCTCTTCATCTTTGTAACACCAATAGTCAGCCCACAATTATGTTTCTGAAAGTAATAGGCATGTAAAAAAGGAACTGTATGAGTAGTTCAGAGGGCATAATTTTTGACCTTAGTCACTGTTTTCTGGTAGTTGAACATGATAGTAACTCAGATTGGTTTTGTTCTATTTTAAAAATAGCTCAGATTCTGTATATGGTATATGCCTAATTGGTTCACCATTCCTTTGCCACTGTCTCCAAAACAACACTTCAACATCTATGGAACAACCTCAGAGAAGGAAATTAATTCTCAGTCTCAGTGTCTTTTACTCTTGTCATGCTACAGTTCATGAGCGAGGTAACAATATCTAGGGTAGGTATCTCCATTATGAAAAGCTGGAATCAAGTGGAAACTCTGAACCTGATTGCATGCAGTTTTCAATTGAAATTCCCATCTGTGCACTTGGTTTCCTTCAAAAGATTTTTTTCTTTTCTAAGTCTCCCTCTCCCAATCTCCCACCAGCATGAGATGAGAATATAGAGATTTATTATGTGCCAGTGAACCATCTGCTTATTTTTCTTTCAAGAGCCTCTTCTGCACTGACTGATCTGTTCACCTAAATTGATCCATAATGTTTACACAGAGTAGCCTATCCAAAACTGTTTTCTATAATAAAATATAGTTTCTATTACACTATAGTCGTCTTTTGCAGCATTTCTGCTTATTTTACGTAAAATGCTCCTACATTTCTTGAACATGTCCCAAATCACGTGGGATATTATAAATACCAAAATCTCCATTTCAAATCCTACTCACTGATCTAAGAGTAGTTGTACTGTTGCCTGTGTGCTTCCAGTGCTTGTGAGAAACATGTAAGTCTTGTTTGCTTGTCATTATGGTATAATCTCAACTGTGCTGCATATGAAAAAGGAATATGTTTGACACAGGTGTATGGGAACATATGTTGCCATCAAATCTCCAATTTTATTCTGAACAATGCCAGTGGAAGAAAACCTGAATAAATAACAGGGAATATTTGCCTTGAAACCAAAAACTTGTTATTTAAGAAGCATGGATTTGAAAGAAACGTTCTGAGAGTTGTGTTCTTAGAATAACTTTCAAACAAACACCGTGAGAAAATGTTGGCATCTGGGAGCTAATTAAAATTGTATACTGGAATATAGTCAATATAAGTGATTTCATTTGTATTAAAGGTAATAGGGGAGCTTTTAAAAAGATAGCAAATTGTTTCTAATGGATGTCTTTATTACAAATATGAAACCTGAACTTGTCCCTGGTGAAGCCAATGGCAAAGCTCCCACTGGCAGCTGTGAGAGAAAGCAGCTTTGAGACTGTGAGCTGCTACAAGAGTATGAAATTCCTCATATCCACATTGCCAAAAGTACTGTCAATATAGTAAGTCAGGTAAAAATTGCCTCAGAGTTCAAAAGTATATATATATTGGCTTTATGTTGTACATACTAAGACAATGAAAAATGAAAATAAACTTTTAGTTCATGAATCTTTAGAAAATGTGCAGAGTTCCAGAGAATTCAGAAGTCGGTTTTGGCTTGTGAAATGTGCACTAAAATCTATTCCTGTTGCCTGCTCAGGAAAGCTAGAGATGAGGCTAGATGTGAGAAAGCAAAAAAAGGAGGCAGCAGAAAAATAAGGCTTGACAGGGTCTGACAGCACAAGGTTAAAATGACAAGGGTATTCATGCTAATGAGTCTGTCATATTCCTTTTCCGTTAGGGTCTGTATTTACTCTTATGGCAGCATAAAATGTTGAGAGGGGAGGAAAGAAGAGCTTGATATCATTCACCCAAACCAAAACCATGTGTGAGCATTACTGTCACTCAGATAACTTTGCACTCTAGAAGAGGTTGCTTTGTGCTGGACCCCATGTTTCCCAACCTTCTACCAGCACTGAGCTTAAAGGTAGATACTTCAGTGCACAGCACCAGTGACAAAGGAGGAACTGTCTTCCATGGGGTGTTTTGAATGGCAATGCTTTCCTTGTAATATTGGTAGCATTCCTTGAGAAGAGGGTCTGTGATCCTGTCATGGCTTTCCTAGAGATCCCTTGTACTGCAGTGAATTGTTTGGGCAACACATGCACAAAACATGAAATTCTGTATGGCATCACTATTCATCTGATATTGTGTAGGTAAGCACACACAACATTGAGTTCCTTTGCTGTAACATATTTGTCCAGTAGAAGTTTTCAGTTAGAACATTATCTGAATTACCAGAAACAGAGATTAAAGAAAGAGACAGGGAGTGTTTTGTTATTTGTGTGCAGGGCTCCATCTTTATCACTTTAAATGAATGAATGAACAAATAAATAAATAAATAAGTGAACCTTGTTTTGATCTTTGAAGGCAGGTGGCTTATTTACATTCAACAATCTGAATTACTCTGAGGAGGTTTTAAAATGTTGACAGAGCTATTGATAAAATAGGCAGCCTTCACTGAGAAAAGGTAATTGAAGCAGGAATAAGCAGGCCTATTCAGGATGCTGTTTTTGTAATTCAAGCTTTCTGCCTTGGCTCAATGATTTCATCAAAAATAAGTCATCAAGGGAGAGTCCCATGTTGTGCTTTGTTTGTTCAGGAACCAGGTGCTGCATATGTAAGTGCTGATATTCAGCAATTTCTGCAGAGTAAGTGAAAAGTGCTGCAAAACAGACCTCACTGTTCAACTCATTTTTTTTTTTCCCCCTGCTAGTCAGTAAGGAGCCTTTTTACTCAGCTACAGTCCTCTGAAAGACATGACTCTCCAAAGTCACACCATACACAACAAATTATTAGCTTTACATTCCAGTTCTGCTGGTTGTGGATATTCACAGGTTCTGTATTAATTTTCTCTTCCCTTATTCAACATGGGTGATGATTCATGTCAAGCCAATGAAAACTTGGGGGTATGGGGGGAGTGGGGTTTGAAAATGGAATGATTAACCTATGACACTTTATTGGTAAATAATCATAGTCATCAATTATAATCAATAGGGATAAATAACTGAATATTCTCTAATTTTCTGCACAACATAATTTGTATTGACAGAGCTGGCATCCATCTTCAGCCAACATAAAATTAATATTGGCTCCTGACATCAAATAGTTAATTTCTGGCAATTTGTCAACTAGGACTCCCACCACAATAATGCATAGCACATATTTATGGAGTTATTGCCAAGAATACTTTCATCTTGTTTGCAGTATACATCTTCATAATTAAAAAGCACACAGATATGGTCAGTTATGAATTGCTTTATTATAGGCTAGACATTATTAAACAAGGAAAATGAAGGCTTCACAGGTGAAATGGGGGTGGAGGAGGGGAGTTGCACATGACACAGCCCTGCAGTAAAGACAATGTGCAGAGGTCAGTAGTCAGCACTTGTCTCTCAGCATCCTCTGGGAGCCACATCTGCCTCTACACTCATCAGCAGTGTGACATGCTCTCAGCATGGGATGAAAACATGAGATTAGGAATGAGGAAAACAGAGCAAAGTTGCATACCAAGGGCAGCCACACATTGCTTGTGATGTGTTCCACAGCACGTTTTGCTGCACTCACTTTCAGTTTTCCTGCCTCTGAAGCAGAGAAAAGTCCTATTTTTATCTTAAAGGATTCCTTTAGAGAAAAAGAGAAAACATCAACCTTTACTTCTAAGTATTGCTATTAGTTATTAAGTCTGACTTCTAAAAAACTAAAATTTGCATTACCTTGTAAATTGTAGAAAAGGTAAGAATACCTGCCTTCTCTTTGTGCATATTTGCTTATACTCATGTTTGAGATTCTCTGAATGGAACTAGCATGTGAGGGAAGCACAATTGGGTCAGCTTCTTTTTAGCCTGTACATGTCATTAGGATTTCATAGAAATAGTGTTGCTAAGGTTGCCTGCACCTTGCACTAGCTGCAGGGTTTGGAAAAATACTAAAGAAGCAATACTGTAAAGAAGATTCCGGGTCCTCAGCACTTTGCTGCTTTATTGGGGCTATGTCAGCTTAGGGCTTTAACACTTCTCGGAATGTACTGGAGGGGTCGGCCTAATTCCACTGTCTCTTGTATCTTTGTCCTTGTGATGGTCTCACTCTGTACCAGTCTGACTTGTTTCTTTCACTAACACTTTGCCAAAACATCTCCTGATTGGTTTATTTCCTTTTTTACTTTGCTCACAAATGCAGACATGCATGCTCAGTATATGCCCTGTGTTAAGAACAGTATTGCAACACACCAGGGAGTGTTTAAAATTAATTAAGGGGTAAACACATATTTTTAATTATCTAAGAAGAATCATTTAAATAATTTAAGAATCATTTAAAATTAGTAAGTGAAAGGATATCTTATATGTACTTCTATAACTATTTCTACAAAGGCGGTATAATAGTAAGGGCATTAATCGAAGAGAGTTAAACGCAAATTCCATCAGGCTACCAAGGGACATACAATTAATGACCTGCCAAAATTTTGCAGAATGGGGAGCTAAAGGCCAAATTGTCTGAAGCTTGTATTTTTATGCCCACTATGCCTACTCATTGTCTATTGGGAAGGATGTCAGGTCCAGGATGCTCAGTGAAGTCATACTATGTTCTAAATTGTCACCTAGATGTTGTGTGGGTCTTGATTTTTTAAATCCAAGACCCTAGAAAGCTTCTTGAAAATTTTAAGTTGGCTAAAATACATAGTGATTTACTACAAACCCATTACCCTAGCAGTTAAGGTATCTAAGATTCAGTTAAGATATAACTGTTGAAATCTTTAAATAGTTTTATCCCAAGTGTGTCCATGGATAGGAAAAAAAAATCCTTTTTACACCTCTTTATAAATAGAGGATCTGAAATACAGAGACAAAAAGGCCTTTGAGACTGCTGAGATGTTGACTGTGTGTGACAAGAGATGAGACTAAGGTCTTCCAAGCTTCAGGCAAGCACTGAATTTCCTTGCCTATTCTTTAAGCAGATCTTCTTAGAGTACTGTAATTATTTTCATTAAAACTACTGCAATACATGAAGAGGAAAGTGTCATGAAGATTTTATTGATGTTTTTCAAGTATATCTATTTGTGAAAATATATTCCTCAGTTCCTTTACAGTTCAATCCATTGAGTTTGTGCAGACTATACAGGTTTGTAGCCTGTAACTGGCAAGGAGTTGAAATATTTTTAAGTACTGCACATCATATTGCCACAGGCTTATGTGATTTTCATTATGAATGATGAGCATGACCATGCAGAATCCTTTGAATGCTCTGTATTGAAACAAACATCATGTCAGTAATGACTCAAAGTCAGAACCTTGACTACAAAGTCTTTAAGCCTTGAGACAGATGTGGGGTTTTAATCTAAATTAAAAAAGGTTGTAATGTCATAAAGGACTACATCGTAGGAAACTATGATGAGAAAGAACTTAACATAGATCCTGAATCAGCACATACTGCACAATCAGAAGTTATCCTTCCCTGCAAGGTTTTTGTTTTGTTTTAAAAAAAGGAGAATTTGAGATTCGTATTTTACATCAGTCTGTCTATACCTGCTTCATTCAGAACTGTGATTTCCATGCCTCAGAGTGCTATTTCCATTTTCCTGATGCAGTTCAGATTGACTCCAAAAGTCCTCTCTGCCTCTGTTGACAAGGAGTACTTAACTGTTAGGTCTCTGCTTTAACAAGGCAGGGTGTTACAGAGAAATCCAGGGAAAACATTTGAACTGCTATGGGTTTTTTGATATTTTACTTTATGTATGAAACTAAATTTCTCTAAAAACCAAATAGATGGTCAGAATTTATGTTTTTCCCTTCTTAAGTAAAATATGGTAGGGGGATCTTTACCATGACTCTTAGAAGTTTCTTCCATGAAGATTAAAGCCTGACCTTGCTTTGTTGTGCTGTTAGATCACTGACACACAAACATACATCCAAAAAAAGCATCCTGTCAGTACTATTGCATTTGTTAAAACCTAATGGTTTGGCTAAAGCATAGGCTAATACACAAGCTAATGAAGTCAAAAGCTAAACATGCATTTGTTTTTCTAGGATGAATTGAAGAATATCTCGACTCTTTCTGTCTTCTAAACCGCTAATTAATACATTAGTCTTCATTATGATAATTATTGTAGAGGCAAGTGAGTTAATCAAGTTCTGTCTGGCTTCATCCCAAACCCTTGATCTGGCTCTGCTCCCTGTCCCTGAACAAATATGAGCTGAGGACAGGAAGAACCAAGCTAGAAAAACATTCAGACATTATATTGATAGTCGTAGACAGAGAGTGGTCATGCACCACAGTCGGAACAAAACTGTCCTCAAAGGCCTCAAATCTGCTCTGACTGTTTTAATCAGACTGACAGAACTGTCAGCCAGTCCCCAGTGATCTGCACTGTCACCGTGCCATGCTCTCTATGGTAGCAAGGTGGTGTTGAAGCACTAACTGCTCAGTGTTGTTTTAACTACAAGAAGAGACATGGGGCAATGCTTATTCCTGTATAACAAATATTGCTGCTCTTAGGCCCCTGTTCCGTGACCTTTGCCCAACTGGAGGTATGACTCAAAGTATTTCCTCCAAAATTATTTTCTCCTTCATCCCATTTTCAACTTTTTATTTTTGGATTGTTTGCTCCTCCAAGAATTACTTAAGCAACTTTCCTAGTTAGAAAGAAAGCAAGCTTAAAAGATGAAGTATTTCTGCCTTTCTTAAGATTTATTTTCTTTGTGATTAGGACTTTCTGAATAAGAATGGGTTAACAGTTGTGACACCCAAATTCTCTGCTGGTGCCTCTTCCCTCCTCAGCAGTGACTGAGCTGCATTCAGGTACTGGGCCAGAGAGTTTCTCTCTGACCACCTCACTGTGCAGTCAAACCAAGAGCAGAGCTGGTGCCAGGAGCAGGAGCACCCTAGGAAAAGAGGAAAGAGGTGGAACAGGCAATGTAGGCTTTTCAGAAATGCATGGAGACACGTTCAAGTC
Source organism: Anabacerthia variegaticeps (assembly GCA_035583185.1). NCBI lineage: Eukaryota > Metazoa > Chordata > Aves > Passeriformes > Furnariidae > Anabacerthia > Anabacerthia variegaticeps. The sequence continues at coordinate 55,202,438 of JAWWEW010000078.1, read as the reverse complement.
ATAATCAACAGAACATCTTTTTGAGAGAGGGAAATATGACCCTTTCAGAAAGCGAGAGCTTGAGTCTCAGAAGTAAGACTAGACTCACAAGTTTCACTGAATACTGTTGTCTGTCTTCTGTCTCAGAATACCAAAAGAATAGCTCAGCTTTCCACTATTTGCATTTTAGCATTTTCCTGTGTAGCTCCATAAAAACTAGTAAGAATTTATGAACTCCTTCCATCCCATTTGGGAGCCGAAATTCAACTTTGCAAAATGATGTTACCTGTGCTATTAACAGAACTCACACATTCATGAAAATAAAATCATAACTGTGTTTCCTTAGAGTTAGTTTCCACATAAAATATCGCTAGTGCTTTACTGTCATTGACCCAAAGGCTCTCAAACATTCTTTTAATACATGAGTTATGTTCAAAATACTGAAAAGTAACTGATTCTCAGTCTCATGCTGACAACCTCCCTTTAGATGACATTTCTTTTCTTTGGAGGTCAATATGGGTTAGGGTTAGTTGACGTATTTCTATGTGGTAAAGAATTGTATCTAGTGCGATGAGAAACCTGTTCTCTCCTGTGTCTTGCTCTTCTGGAGGAGGTTATAGCACAAAGTGCAGCTGGTTGAGCTCCCATGTGTAGGAATCTCTTTAATTTTGTTTTTCATTTTATTTTTCCCCCCTTTTTTTTCTTTTTATTTCGTCTTTTTCCTTTTTGTTTTTCTTTTCAGAAATATATTCCCCTGAAAACTCTTAGAACATTTAGAAGGAATAGAAAGGCAAATTATTTAATATATTCTACTTACTAAATCAAATCCTTCTCTAATTTTACTCATATTTGCCCATATGGGCAACTGAGACATCTTGCAATCATTTTTGTAATATATTATCAACATGAAGTTAGTGAGACTGTAATATTGCAATCTAAAGGTTACATGACTTTTAATGTATTTACTCCTGTTTATGGTTCATTATAAATCATATTCAGAGAGAGAGGAAACAAAAGAGCAGATGGGAATATCTGGATATAGAAATATTTTTTTTTTGGCTATTAGGTTTGTTTGGTTTCTTTGGTGGTTATTTTTGTGTGTTATTTTTCCTGTCAAGTTCACTGCAAAGCATGTCGATCTGAACATAATATATAACTCTAGGATTCTAATGACAGATGAACTAATCTGCAATTCTATAGGCTACTTGTCAAACATTATCAACTGATGTGTACTTGAATGTATGTCCTATCAGTAAGCATTCCAGCCTCTAGTAAATGAAGATGAGCTAGAAAGAATTGCACATACAGATTTACATTTTCAGAATGTGGATTGATACCTTGTATACATGATATTGGACTAAAAATTATCACATTTGTGATAATAAAATGCAATCCACAAGAAAGCAGATACATTCCATCTTGCATGGTGGTTGTGAGGAGGAAGGGGATATTTTTAGGTTGGCAGTCACACAGCATAAACTGTTATTGTGGCAAATGAGCCCCAGCAGTTTTCAGGGTCTTGCTGCTTGTTCTGATATTGTGTGCTAAGCATCTTTACAGTAAGTTGCCTCTGGATTATGTTGCTCACCACAGGTAATGACTACCTGTAGCTATAAAACCTGCAGTACATCAGGAGGCTCCAAATAGCTTTCTGCAATGAACACCTGATGGAGTTGCCTGTGATGAAAAGAAAATTTTAGTCTGAATAATCTTCAAAAAGTCCTAAAGCCTTTCAAAGGGACGCATGGGATGTATGTACCACAGTGACATTCTGTATCTTATTCCTTCCACCTATTCGTAGATCAATTAAAAACTGTGTTTTGGTAAAGTCTGTATACACATCCTGAAGCTCAAAACTGGGGGAATTTTAATAAAGCAAAAATAACTTGCATTTATTTCCATTCTCAGGAACTCTTCCTGATTTATATTTGTATGTGAATCTTCTGCTGACATTTCTACTTCGGTGATGAGGCCAAGACTTTAAAAAGAGCAGATGCTGGATATTTATGCACTGTCATTTCAGACCAGCTATTTCAGGCCCCACAAGCAAACACCTAACATTCAGAAGTCGGTGTTAGAGTCTGCATTTGTGTCTCACTGGGGTTGTTTGGTGATGGGTCAAATCAACCATCCTCTGTGTGTGTGTGTGTGTGTGTGTGTGTGTGTGTGTGGGCCATCTTGCCCTGACCTGCTCTCTTGGAATCTGCCAACATGTGACCTCTTGGTGGTAACTACATATTTCTTTCCCTTCTTTCTCCCTTCATTCTTTCTTTTCTTAATCTCTCTTCCTTCAGTCTTTTCTTCCCCTTGAGGGTAACTTAAAACCAGCTGTGGTATTTCACTTGAGTTGTGGGTTGGTGTTTGCTGAGTGCAGGGAAGGTTCCCTGCTCCACAGCAATGGCTGCTAGCTTGCAAAACCCTTGGAAGAGCGTAAAAGCAGAACTCAGAATGCTGTTTGGAGGGAGGCCTGGAAGTTCCTAGTAGCCTGCTATTAAGTGTGATGCTTTTGTGGACTATTTTCCTTGGTTATACATTACTCATGTAAACCCGTTTTGCCAAAAATGCCCATTTTCTCACTAAATTGTAAGAAATCTCTTAGAGAAAAGTGTGTAGCTTTTTCTCCAGACATGAATTTCAGGTATTAAAGAACCCTATATTTTAAAGCCTTATACATATATTTTAAATAAAACTCCTGGCTGAGCCCATGAGCTTTTATCTCTGGGCCTGCAGCATTACAGACAGGCAAATATAAATACAGCAAACCTCAGTTCTGTGCATGTGGTTACATGAAGATACTATTTACTAGATATTCTAGGATTCTAACGATGGGTTCTTTTTTCTCTTCCCTATTGTGTGCATCAATGACAATCAAACATGTTACCTTTTCGGCACGCAGACATTTTAAGGCAATTTGTAAGTTTCTTAAAGTATTCTCTCCACTGCCACTACTATGAGAACTGCAGTTCCAAATCACTTCTGTTGTGGCTGGAGTCTCCCAAAAATCATTATTTGCATTCTGAGTATAAAACATACAGTAGAAATACAAGGAGACTTGTACTGGACAAAGTAAGAGCAGTGTTATGATGTCTGTCACCAGCATGCCAGCCTTCTGTGCAGGAAGAAAAAAATCCAGTCAACAAATATGATCTGAACTGGGGAGGTCAGTTCAGCTCTGCCAAGTCTGGTAAAACAAATCAGTAGGATTTCCAGATAAAGTCTTACATCTAACCCAATCTGTTTGAAAATAAATGCTTCCAGAGGGCAATGGACAGCACCCAGACAAGACTCAAAAGGACAAGGGAAAGCCAGAGATTATATTTGCCCACCTGCCACACAATCCTGAATGGATATGGTCATACTAGAGTGTGTAGCTGTGTGGGAAAGGTTATGGCAGACTCTCCAGTAATTTAAAAAGCTTTAGGGGGAGAAAGGAAGAAAGCAAGCTATCCTTCTGCCTGTCAGCATGCAGTGTACCTTGCACGATTGACCTCATATGCTGGAAGAAACAAAATTAAATCAGACTTCCAAACATATTAGCAATTGTGTTGTTCATACAAAAGATTCAGCTCTACTGTGCCCCAGTAAGGAACTACTCAGTGTCATTTTGTGTTGATCACAGATGCAGTTTGACACCCTTGATGATCCAGAGAGGCATTTTTTGGTTGTGTGTGTTTTTTTTGTTGTTTGTTTCTTTGGGGTTTGGTGGTTTTTTTTGTTTGTGGGTTGGGTTTTTTGTTGTTGCTGTTGTTGTTGTTGTTGTTTGTTTTGTTAATTTGATTGGTTTAAGATTTTAAATACTGGTTTAGAGATGTCTTTTGGGTTCTTGTGAACTTACAACCTTCTAAATTGCAGTAGAGAAATTGTTTTGCATTATTATTTGTAGAGAGAGAAGCTAATTTTTCAAATGTATGCATTTCAAGTGGTCACATTCAGCATCACAGCTGTGTTACTTTCTCTGCAAACTTGCAGGGTCTTTGATATGCAACTCTTAAGTTCATATATTTTCACTATGAACTGTGTCAAATCACAACAAAAAGTTATAGTGTGTTTAACTGTGTAAAACGGGTCTCTCAGTTTCCCTTAGGACAATACAAAATGTACACTAGTAATGTCATATAACATATTCAACTAGCGTTTTTACTCATTTCATAACTATGAAATTAGACTTTACTGCCAAGCAGGGATTGTAGAAATAATCCAGATTTACTCTCTGGTTGTCTGTCTGACATCTCATAAATTCCATTTAGTTGCCCACCTCAACACTAATGCTAAAATAAAGTAATCTCCTCCCCATTCTTAACCCTACTCATAGTCAGCTTCAGTTCTGTGGGGTTGTTTAGCAGCTGGGAAAGGACTGATAAATTGACAAATGCATAAAAATACAAAAATGAAGCCACAAAGGGTATGTTCCAAATTTGGCCCATGAACTCAGGTATTTGTAGCTGATAAATGTCAGCAAACATTCTGATAAATTCTCAGCAATCACTGAACATGCTGAAAGCACTGTGAAATTAAACATTAAATGGAATGTACAAGCACAGACTGCAGGTAGTTCACAGTTTTAAAAGAAAACTTCAAAAAGTTAAAAAAAGAATAAATAAGTTGTTGTCTTTGAATTTTTAACTTCATTTTGCCTCATAATGCTTTCCTATAGTACCTTTGGATATTAAGAAAGTCAAAGGGGCTTATCTGACTTAATGATTTCCGTCTTTAGAAAATTACTACCAGTCAAAGATAACCACAAGCATAAAAGGAAGGCAAGGAAGTAAACTGAGTGTCTGCTATCATAAAATGAACTGGAGTAAGAAGTTATGATAGTCTTTTGCTAACCCCTGACATACACTTGTTTCTGACATCTAGGAAACTGAAATCTCTTTATTGTATTTTAGCTAGATGTCGGAAAATGTCTCAGCAGGCATCTCTATAGACAGTATTATAGCACTTACAATATGTAACCATATAGCACTTAAATTCAAATGTATTTGAGGGTGCACATCAGGAGTATATTTCCCTCCATGGGGATTAGTCAACCCAAAGATGCAATGCTAAAATGATCTCAATTCTCTAATTAGTATAGAAAAGGACTCTTGGTGCTTTAGTTACAAAATCCAAAAGCAGCAATGCCGAGGGTGTCCAAGGTACATCTACATAAGAGTTTTAGCTTTATTTGGATGTTTATTTTTCAAACAAGTATTCTAATCATACTCATCTACTGTGCTTTCTTTTACATCATCAAGCAGTCTCATGGTGCATGCATTGTCTTTCCTTGGGGTAGTGCTGGTTTTGGCTGGGATAGAGTTAATTTTCTTCACAGTAGCTTGTATGGGGATGTGTTTGGATTTGTGCTGAAAATAGTGTTGGTAACACAGGGATGTTTGTGTTATTGCTCAGCAGAGTTTACACAGCCCCAAGGCCTTTTCTGCCTCTCACCCCACCCCACCAGTGAGGAGGCTGAGGGTGCATAGGGAGCTGGGAGGGGACACAGCTGGGACAGCTGACCCCAGCTGACCCCAGGGATATCCCAGACCATATGGCATCATGCTCAGCATATAGAGCTGGGGGAAGAAGAAGGAACTGGGATCTTTCAGAGTGATGCCACTTGTCACCCCAAGTCACCGTTCTGTGCAATGGAGACCCCCTGTCCTGGGGATGGCTGAACACCTGCCTGCCAGTGCAAAGCAGTGAATTAATTCCCTGTTTTGCTTTACCTAATGAACTTTCTGTATCTCAAACCATGAGTTTTCTCTTCCAGTTCTGTCTCCCGTTCCTCCATAAGCAGCTTTGTAGAGCTGAGTTGCTGGATGGAGTTAAACCATGACAGGAGTGAAACCTAAACCCTCCAAGCACCAACATTTCTTCAGTGAATGAAACCAGAACATATGAGCACTAAATAACCCTTCCCTCTCCACACCCAGAGTATGTGTCTGCCTTAGCATTGCTCTGAGAAGGGTGGTTAGAGCTGGAAAAAGATTAAGGGCCACACAGGGTCACTGAATAATATAATTTTAATATTATAATGATATAATTAAATAATAATAGTTACTATTATAGTAATGATTATTATAGTAATTCCCCAGTCACTTTTAAGGATTTTGCACTTATTTTTCCCCATGCATAATAGTAGCAATTTTTTTATTCTTCTCTAGTACATTCAGGAAGACAGAAAGTGCTCTCTTTCTCCCCACATATTCAAGCATCTCTATTTTTTTTCTATCATTTTCATTAGCTTGTATCTGAGCACCAAGTAACTGAACTGTCATTTTCTTGTGTCCTGCTTAAGAAACAAAGCACTAAAATTTTCAGGTGGTGAAAGGATCCACGGAGAAGTATTCAGTCTAAAGATGCAAAGGGTTCACTGGGAGGCTGTTCTTTGAACCTTGATAAGTAGTAGCAAGAAATTTTAAGGGAACCCAAAAAGTATTTTATTAAAATGGACAGTCTGGCATTTGAGATTTTAAGCAGAGTTCTTGAAAGATTTTGTTTGGCCTTCGCAAAAATAGTCCCTGTCCCTGAAGATGTGTTCTGCCAGAGGAAGCTCTTCTGCTTCCAGATTCCCCCAAACTTTCTGCTGTTGTAGTGAGACCTGTAGAGAGGTCTGAGGAGAACAAAAAAATTATAGATATTAGCTCGGTTTCTTACAATAACTATAGATACTGATAGAAGAAATACGTAATAGTACTTGCCAGGCACTCAAGATATAATATGGATCTTGAACTGTCCAAAAGTAGAATTTCCAAAACTCCTGTGGGTAACTCAGTGTGGATATCCTTTAAAGCAAAAACTTCTAGTTCTTTAAGAGTTAATTTACCGGAACAGAGGAGAGGAACAGTGATACTGAGTGATAACAGAATATATACAAGCTGGTATGAAGTTTATGTCACATTAGACTGAAGCCTTTTAAGACTCTAATGGTGAAGCTTGTAGTGTTTCATATGTAATTATTTTAAAACATGCATCATTATTTCAGCTGGTTTTGATCCAGGGTTTATAAGAGTTGAAGGAGAAAAAAAAAAATCACACATTTACAGATACAGATAGATTTTTCAGTGGAATGACAGTTTTGAATTGCAAATCTTTTCAGCTGGTCTATTTGTGAAGCTCCTTTTAAGTCAATAGTACTACACTGATTTACAGAGATGCGGTCATGTATCTTTGATCTTCCCCATGTTACTACACAGGTAGTTTCCTCCTTCTTCTGCATTTATCTTGACAGATTTGTGTCTGCATCTTTAAAGCAGCATTTCTTTGCTTGCTTTTTTCTTCATAATTCCTTACCTGTAATCTGATCTTGTGGCATATGACCACAGTGGTTGTCTGACAAAGTTCATTAAGTGGCATCTCCTTTGTACTTGAAGAGAAGTTCATTGAGAGGTTTTTTTTTCCCTTGGAGGGGTTATGACACGGTGTCAGAGTTTAATTACATTACTCTTTGTGCCAAATTGCCCCAGAAGTGACTATTTGATAATAAAGCACCTTAAAAGTTACCCTAAATTAACACTTTGCTGTGAGCTGCAACAGCAACTCACCAATGCACACATGCTAGTGATGAAGGCCAACTTATCTCCTTGATGAGTAAATCATTCATCTCCCCAAAGGCTTTGATCTCTGATCTGTGTTTAGGCAGATGTGTACTGATCTGTCTGGAGAGAGCAACTTTACCCCTTCAGCCACCTCTAACTGCAGCACAGGTAGACATTTGGGCCATTAAACTCACATTTCCCCTGAGAAGTGTTGATATTATACCTAGATAGCAACTTTGACATGGTGTAAAATTTTTGTCGCACATCAAAAAATGTTTGGTTCAGTGCTTTTGAAACAAAAACAGGAGCGGTTTTTACTTGTGAACAAAATTCAACTTCAGACATAAAGAGAACTGCTATTCTGTGAGTTTTCACTGTTTATTGCAAGCTGAAATGTTGACAGTCCTTATTGCATGTCAAAGTAGTTTTTCAGCTCCCTGAGAGTAAAAGATTGCTGAGTATAAGGAACTAAAATTTTTATTCCAAAGTAGATTGAAATACATCTGGATTAAAAATCTAACACTATTTCTAGGTATGTGTGAGCAAACATGAGAGTAGATAAAACAAAAAAAAAAAAAAAAAGAAAAAAAGAAATGTTGTTGTTACTAAGATTAAGCATCTCCATAGAGCCAACAATCTGTGACTTGTGATTGCCATCTAGTAATATTGTTGGGCCTTACCTATAGTGAGATGAGCTTAGCATAAATGATTGGGGGAAACATTTTTATTTTTTTTTTTTTAATCTTTTTGCATATCTCTAAGAGATGTAAGAGCTTGTGTACTGAAATCAGAATTCCCAGTCACAGCTACCGGAGCTTCACTTGTCTGGAATCAGCCAGTATCCATTCCCTTTCCACAGACAATTTAACTGACTATCCCAATAGACAGCCAACTCAGAAGGAAAAAACCCATATATATAAATAGAATAAAAGATAAAACAAGATTTTGTGATTTTGTTCTTGTTCATTGACTTGAATAGTTTGAGAACCAAAATATTTGCTAGGATAGGACCATGTGACCAAGACAGAGGGACTGGACTAAGAGAGGACTGGGGAAGAGATAAATGTCTAATTCAAACCCTAGGCAAGAGTAGTACTTCTTTGTGCTCCAGTCTACTCAGAAATCAAAACAACACTTTTGAACAGGCAAGTTATTTCAGAACTGTTGTTTAAAGTTATTTCATGTGCAACAAGTCATGTGGTAAGTCCAACTCTCATGATGAACCAGTTCAGCTCACTGACTAAGCAGTGAGTTTTGAGGGTTTTGAGCCTTTTTTCCTGTATTAGTTTTTCTGTAGTCAGTTTTCACTTAGTGAGGTGTTTTGATTCATGGGCAGATCCAAAGAATATCAAAACTGGTACACAACAAGCTCTATTTCTTTCTCTGCACCAGCAGAAAAGTAGAAATAGATATCATATTATCTAACTTTCTTATGCAAGTACAAATTTTTCTTTCTGTTAATTGCTTCCATTCAATGTATGTTTGATAACTCTGCTTTATAAAATTTAGGCTAAGGGTTATAAAGGACATAAGGAGTGTAATCATCGAGTCCAGCTCCTAGCCTTGCACCAGACAATCCCAAAGGGTCACACTATGTGCCTGAGGGTATCACCCTAATGCTTCTTAAACTGTGACAGGCTTGGTGCTGTGACCACTGCCCTGGGGAGCCTGCTCAGTGCCCAGTGATCCTCTGGGGGAAGAACCTTTTTCTAGGATCCAACCTAAACCTCCCCTGACACAACTTCAGGCCATTCCCTTGGGTCCTGTCACTGGTCACCACAGAGAAGGCATCAGTGCCTGCCCCTTTGCTTCCCCTCACAAGAAAATTGTAACTGCAGTGAGGTGTCCCCTCAGTCTCCTCCAGCTGAACACACCAAGTACCTCAGCCACTCCTCACACGGCTTTCCCTCAAGGCCCTTCACCATTTTCATTGCCCTCCCTTGGACACTTAAACTTTATATCTTTCTTATGCAAGGTTTGTTGCCTGCCAGGATGCCCAGGTTATTAGAAAAAAGTTTTGCACTCAGAGAGTGGCTGGTACTGGACCAGGGCAGTGGTCATACCACCAAGCCTGCCAAAGTTTAAGAAGCGTTCAGATGATACTCTCAGGCACACGGGAATGGTTCTGTGCAAGGCCAGGAGCTGGACTTAATGATCCTTGTGGGTCCCTTCCAACTCAGCATGTTCTGTGATTCTGTGATTCTACTCAGCCCTAGTGAGGCCACCTCTGGAGTGCTGAATCCATCTCTGGACTCCTGAGAGCAAGGGAGGCACAGAGCTCCTGGAGCAGGTCCAGTAGAGGGTGACAATTATGATTACGGGACTGGTGTATATCTCTTACAAGGACAGGCTGAGAGAGCTGAGCCTGCTCAGACTCAACAAGAGATGACTGAGAAAGAACATCATCATTGTATACAAGAATGTGAAGGGAGGGTGTCAAGAGGTCGAAGCCAGGCTCTTCTCTGTGCTGCCAAGCAATAGTACAAGAGGCAAGGGACTGATGCACAGCAAGTTCCACTTGAATATGAGGAAGAATTTCTTTACTGTGTGGGTGACCATGCACTGAAACACATTGTCCAGAGTGGTTGTGGAGATGTTCAAGAACCATCTGGGTGCACTCATGTGCCAGGAGTTCCAGCACAACTTTGCTTGAGCAGGGACTTTGGACCAGATGACCTACCATGTTTCCCTCCAACTTTACCCATTCTGTTATTCTTTGAAAAACTGGCAGCCTTTTAGAAGCTGCTTACAGTGATTCTAAACAGATAAACAGAGGGAAAAATATTTGTATCTCCTTTTTCTGTACTCAAGCTATTACAAAATCCTTGCACAAGTGTCAGCAGAAGAGTAGGAAGCTCATATATGTCAGAATTTCCCATGAAAGGGCAAAACCTTCACATCCCAGCATAGAGAGAAAGGAGTGTGTGCTTATGAGGAGCTACTGTGTCATTTTGTCATCTCTCTTAGACTGATGTTCACATTTCACCCTTTCCAGTACCCCACCCTGCCATACCCTCCTTTTGTCATACTTCTTTCGGTCCCAGATTGTTCTTCTTTTCTCACCCTACTTAGGATCCCTCTAAATATGTTTTACCTCCAAGAACATCATACTTACCCTTTTTCTCTGCGTGTGTGTGATGATGCAACCATGCAGTTTTATTTTTTGAAAATAGATTAAAATGCCTTCAGAATGCATCTTAGCAACAGAAAAACAGTTCCCAAATTGAAGCCAGAACCAATAAAAATTGAATAGGAAACTCAACAGGAAACCACAGATATTGTTCAACTCTGTCCAAAGTCAAGTTTCAGTTGACTGTACCTCTGTTTGATGGATGATGGCTGCTCTGGGCTCAGTGGCAGTCAAGTGTATTGCCAGAATACCCAATTCAAATCACGGGTGCTCAATGACATCTCTTTACACAATAGAGCTAGTCCCTGAATAGTTCAGTTTTGCTTCTCTCAAATTTAGATATACATAGCTACATCTGTAGCACAAATCCTGTACATTGAGACATTCCCATCAGCTCCTTGCCCTTCTAAATCTACCAAAATAAATTTTTGAGTGACTGCGGACATCTTGGTCACACTGAGAGATGCAGTTACTTCCTAAGACATGAGGTGGAATAAGAAATAATGATCAAGGTATGGATTTAAAAAACTGTTTTATTTGAACTGTATTTCAGATACCAGTTCCTCAACTGACATAGTATTTGGACCCTTCTACTCTAAACCTTTCCAAGATAGACTAAATATCATCATGAACCAAAAAGGATGCAATTTGAAGATATGGAGCAAATAGCTTTTAAAGTGAAAGTGTCTTCAGACTTTGCTATTGTAAAACAGAGCTCTTCAATGATGCCAAAAAAATGCTCCAAGGTGCCATTATATTAGGGGTTCCTGTCCTATATTGCTGAAATCACACTTAATTCTAACACAGACACTCCCAAGATCAATCTCAAGAACCAGGTGCCCTCAACTGTTTTCACTCATGAGAAACAGACTGATAATTTTGAAAGATTAAAACATTTAGTTGCTTTTATTTCAGAAGGAAATAGCTAGTCACAGAAGCTTTTGGTTCAAGTAACACAAGTTTTATTTTCAGAGTAGATTTTTATGTCCAAGGTTGCTTGAAAACACTCACAGATGCTTTAGTTTATCCTCCAGACATTCTCATGGACAGGAAAACATAAATTTAATCTGATAAGATAAAACACCTTAAAAGGTATAAAGAGACGGTCTTAGAAGTTTGACAGTTCTTCCGGAATAAACTCCATTAAAATATTTTAAAGATAATATTTCTATTTTGGTGCAGTAACAGTGTTTCAGAAAGCTTATTTTTATGGTCAAAAAACATCTGCGCACATTTTATTCACAGAGCGACAGATGCTACCACATCTAATGGTAGTGATGTGATGGATTGAGCCAATCCATGATGAAGGACATTTTATTTCTGGTTTTTATAAATTGTTGAGGGAGTTTAGTGAAGACTTGGCAATGGCAAGAATAATGAATTTTCCCTTGCAAGTCAGATATGTTCAGGAAACAAAAGTTAACAACCTAACAATGCCTTATATGTGCACATATCTGGCAGCTGTTGTCTAACTGCAATGTTTTAATTTCTGAGGAGAGATGTCAGCAGAGCTGTATTGACTTGGAAGAAATTTTGTAACAGCTACGTGTCAACTCCATTGCACTGCAGAGTGGGTACTCTTAATCTGGATATTTTAATGTTAGAACTGACAGTTCAGTCATGCTGTACGACATGAGACCAAAGAAAAGGCATGTCAACTTTCCTTGTATCCATGCTGTGAGGTTTGGATCATACAAGATTTGGATGAGACTGATTATCATGTGTCAGGAACAGTGAGAAATCTGGGCAGGTTAGGGAGCTAGACAATATCTCCTCTTGCCTTAAGCATCTGACTTTTGCCACTCTTCTAGCAGGATGTGTGCTTGTCCTAAAGATCCACCAAGAAATATAATGATGCCATAATATTGTTCTGCCAGGGAAAAGAACAGGTATATACATTTCATTCTTTTGGGAATGCATGTTTTCTTCAAGGAACTAGTCCATTAGGAAGACGTAAGGCTTTTGTAAGGCTTTTGTGAGATTTAATGGTGATAAAGGAACACTGAGACAGTCTAGGGCAGGTTAAAAATCTCAGACACTGTCATACAAATAGGATGTATTCCACAATCCTTCAACTTTTAGTTTACAATTGAAATCTATACTAAGAAGCTCAATACATATGTAGGTTCTCAGGCCTTTGCTTTGTATGCTGTCATCTCCACAAAGCCATTTGTTTTAAAAGAAAGAGTGAAGAGGACAGAGATAAGCTGAATGTGCAGTATTCTTATACCTAAGTGATCATTATCTATAGTGTTAAGCCTTAACAATGACCTGCTAGAGACCTGCCTATTTTCCTTTCTCCTCTTTCTGCTGCCCCTTCCTTCTTCAACTTTCATAGCATTCTCCATAAAATAATAAAATAAATAAAATAAAATAGAAAAAAAGAAAAGAAAAAGTAAAATATTAAAACAGATCTTGGTCACTGATTTACCACTAAACAAATAGATTTTGCATTTGTTCAGAAGACTTCCTTTGGACTTATTAGCAAGAACCAGAAGTGCAAGAGGGTATCCTTAGCAATGAATTCAGTAAATAAGTACAAAGATAGCAAACTCAAAATATGTCATGATGCCTCTACAAGCTTTAAAAGTGAACATTTCACTGGGACCTTGTCTCCCCTCCTTTATCAGATGTGATTCACTGAAACCATAGTATTCCTGCAGGTGGCAAAAGTGCTTAATTCAGTCAAATTACCTTAAAATCAGAGGTTTACTTGATTTGGATTTGAACTTTACAGTTCTGGGCAACAGTAATAAAATCCTTACTGAGCTGTTTAGTTTGCAGTTCCATGAAAGGCAAAAAATAAGTGCATTTCCTTCTACATATCTCAATTAAATAACGTTCTTGTGGTTTGTAGTAAAAGATGATATAAAGAGTTTGACTTTTTATTTGGATGTCCATTTTCATTGAAAGTTCAGGGTTCATGTTTTCTGTAACAATTTGCTCTAGCTTTTAGTGGTTAGAAGAGGTCATGAAAGACATCTCTTCAGATTGAAATATTTTTAGGCCTTCTATATATGTATTAGACACAAAAATAGAATACTTAGAAGTAAACTTCCCACCTATTCAAGAATAGGATTTTGCATATCTAAATGCTTTTGGCATTAAATTATCACATACCTTTTTCTATCTTGCAACCTCTATAATCTTTTCTGTAATCAGGAAGTTGGGTGAAATACATAAATATAAACCAATATGAAAGGGCTGTTGTTGGGAATCAGATCTGGTTTCTAATACAAGATGATGCAAACAGTACAAACTTACAGGACAGGATACAAGTAGACTGGAAATCAAGGGAATTGTATATTTGTAGCCAGGAAGCTACTGTTAAAATAAACACCTTTTGTAACAATTATGGGGGAGAAAGAAAAAGGAAGTATGTTATCATATTGTTTAGACCAGGGCTATCTCTACAGTTCTTAGTCAAATAAGTTGCTCTTTCTTCAGTGGATAGTTCTGGTAATTTAAACAGGACAATTAATATGAGCAGTATTTGAATTTTAAAGAATTTGACATAGTATGATTGAACAGCTATAGATGACGTTTCCTTAACTTTCATTGTAACGCTCTTGTTGAGTTTCTTCTGTGAATCTCTTTACTCTTTCACAGTAGCATAAAGAGATGCTTTTTATTGCTTCTTGCAGAATTGAAATGCATTGGAATGTTGGAGTAACCTAAAAAACCCATGTGTCAATTGAGAAACAATTGCAAATTTGTAGCAGATGACAAAAAGGTACTATTATGATTTGCTGTTTGAAAAAAATTACTATCTTAAGAAGAAAGACTTGATAAGTATCATCTGGAGAGGATACGGTGACACAATTAAGTTGCTGCCCTTGAGGGTAATAGTAACTGAAGAACAAAGTTAAAATGAGGGAACATTTCTGGACACTTCCAGATCAATTTTGAGTGAGCAAGAGAAGAATGTAAAGTGCTTACTGTAAAGTGACACTCCCCACAAGGGAAACAGGAATGTTGGGAGATGAATTTGTTGGAGAAAGCTTTTTAAGATCACTGTGTGAGCTAGGCCACCTTGTCTCCCTACCAGTTCTGTTTCCATGGAGAGGTGTCATTACTAAGAGTGTCTTGGATCTGTCAAGAAAAGGAACCTGAAGACTTACAAATTCAAAAGGAAAGATACCATATTTTTTTAGCAGTGGTAGTCCTTAGCCAGAAGAAGAAAAGTTGAGAGAAATGATGAATTCTCTGTTATTTGATATACTCAGGTGGAGACCGGCTATCTTTCTTTTATTAGTGTAAAGCTCCTGGGCTCAGTGTAGTGCAACAGAATGAAAATGACCTGAGATGAATTCAACAGATGGGGTGAACTATGAAAAAATTTATCTTGACAACTAACTCAAAATTTCAGTACTGGCTATTTCAGCTGGAAGAAGTATTGTTTCATCTTTTAACGGAACTGCTGTGAAGTGTAATTCAATTATATCTGTAAGATACATGGACTATTCCCCATGGAAATTATCACAGAAACAGAAGACATAATTACCAGCAGATGATTGCACTAATTGTGTGATTGGGATCACATCTCTCTTAGCGTTTCTTCATAAGAAAAATGCTGCATAAGCAGAGTTTGGATGATGAGCAAATCATATGGAAGGATCCTTGTTCATGTCTTCAACAAGACACAGAGATTTACAAAGATTAGAAGCTGCTCAGTGGTTTTCATTTCACTGTTTCAACCAATTCTTTTGTCTGTGCCAAGGGAATGAGGAAAAATTGGAATCTCGTGCTTAAGAAAAAGGGTATGATACTGCACCTATTGAGGTATCATTTGTGCATCTGTCCTCCCTGCATTCTGCTTAGGGAAAATGAATCATGACTTGGATGATTTGAAAATGATACTTCACAAAAAATTATAAAGGGCATGCTGCCTTTCAGATAGAATTATTGTCTTTCTCTCTTTTAAAGAAGATTATTTTTTCAAGTCATCACTACCCACAGAAGTGTATGATGCTCTGACTTGAGAACATCCTGCCTTTTGGCCCCAGGGTTTTTTGGGTAAAATCTGTCAATCTGTCCCTGTGCTCACTCCTACTAACACACAGGAAAGTAGATTGCTTGATCATCTGAACGTTTGGAGATTCACCTCCTGTCTTTCTAAGAAGAAAGAAATACATGCACATGTTATTTTCCATCCCCATTATGCCACTGGTCTTTTTAAAATTCTGTTTGTTTCTTTCTACATGTAGATTAGATTATCAGTTTTTCAGGCCATATTTTTGCTGCTCATGTGTGTCTATAATGCTGGAATTTGGGACTGATATTCATGTTAAAAATCCCAACTCTTTCCTTACTCAAAACTAAGACCTTTAATACCCACCACATAGGGGAAAAAAAAAAAAAAAAAAAGGAAAGGGAAGAATGTGTTCTATGTCATTTTGCACTTTCAATGTGCCTGCTCCATTGCAAACCAATATGCCAATATCCAGTTAAGTAAAATTTTTTAAGTGTCCCATTTCATACATGTTGTAAAGTTACCCTTGCTGGATGTAGCTTGAGATGGCCTGGCACATGCCTGGAATAAAGAGTTAATTTTTATCAAGGCTTTTGATGAGTGCTTTTTAAGGTGTTTGCTAGAAAATGTATTAGAGGTGGGACTAGTAATATTTCACAGCAGGAGGCAAGGCCATTGCCTTGCTGTTCATGGTAACGTCTGTTCTTTGGAGGCCTATAAATTACAAAGCCAAAAAAAGAAATATAAAATTTAATGAATACTTTCTCCTGGAGGCTCCAAGACAGAAATCAGAATGCAAGGAGAGCGTGATAGCTAAGGTGGGGGGGGAGGGGAGAGGGGGGAGGGGGGAAAGAAGAAAAAAAAAAAGGAAAAAAAAAGAGAAGTTATCTGGTTTTAGCACAGCCTACCTCTGCATTAGACATCTTTCAAAAGGAAAGCAGTGATCCACATTACAGCATTAGTGCAGGCATCAAAACTGCAGAAAAGGAGAAGCTGAGGGAGTCACGCATTGCAGACATCAAAGTGAGTAGATATTTTCCCAGATTACTTTAGGAGCATTTAAAAGATGCTTCAAACAGCTTTTCCAGCCAACCACTAGGACAGAGATAATGTATGAGTCCAGGCAGACAGCTTGTGTGTAGGTCTAAGGTCCCTATAACGCTTTCTCTGAAAACTCTCCATCCAAACTGCTGCAGCCTTGGGTGTAGAGGGAAGAATTGGACTTCTAATGTCGGGTGTTTGCCACAGCACTTCAGCAAGGATGCAGGAGTGCTTGCTGCCTGTACTGTAGTTTACACTTGTCCCTAGTTCTCCACATGAACCCTCCAAGCCACTGCAGCCTGGATGACAGAAGAGGCACCTGTAAAGTATCCTTTTGTTGTGTCACCAATGGTCAGTTTGTTATGGCATTTTTTGGGGGTGTTAGGATAGAAGGAACCATTCCCCTAAGCATCTGTCTTTGAAAAAAAGTATATGCTACCCACACAACCTCCATTTTTTGTTTATCCTTTTTGCATGTGCCTCTAAGAAGGAGGCTCAGTCTTCTCTTTTAATAATTTAGAGCAAAAAGCTAACAGAGAGCTCCAAAACTGCAGGAGAAATGTCCTTGAACTTAAACGGCTGGTTAAAAATAGACCTTTAATACAGTGAGACAGCCATCTGAAATGTGCTTTCTGACTGCCACTTCATCAAACAACCTTTAACATTACTGCCACTGTCTCCCAGCCTCCTGTGAGCGGGAATGAGGGAACCCTTCTATGCCGTCCTGCCGGCGGCAGCACCAAGGCCAGCAGCACTCTGTGCAGAGGTGCCGTGCTCGTCCACACTGATGCTGAATTTGAATTTACTCCTCCCAGAAAAGGTGCTCTCATGATTTTTAACCCCCAGGTTAAATCACCTCTGGGTAACCCCAGTGAAGATGCAAAAGAAGCAGAAAGGTAACCCGGTTTGTTCAAAGCCAGGCAAACACAGACAGGGTGGAAGCTGTGAAAAGATTCCAAGCCTTCTTACTCATATTCCCATGTCTGCTTCCCCAGAACTTGCTGCTTATGCTCCAAAAAGGAAAAGACTTCCTTTGGGAAGATTCCCCACCCTACTGTCCTCCCTCCTCCTCCTCCTCTCTGTCTTTCCCCACCTCTTCCCAGATGTTGGAAGCTCCTGTACAAACTGTTCCTGCATGTAGAAGAACATGGTTCTATGTGAAGCAGATGCCTTCTGATGTGCTGGTAGTATGGAGATCTTTGTCTGTCTTCTGCCAAAGTTCAAATGGATTTCCTTGGCCAAAGCAAAAGACCTTTCTGCTACCCAGTTTCCCCTCTTAGGGTATATCATTAATCATAGCACGATTTTTTTGAAGTTTAGTTCAATTACATGCATACAATAACTTGTAATCAGTGGAAGTTAAGGTATGAAAAGAAATGAAACATTTCTAATGCAGCTGTTCTGTTGGCACAATGTTAAAGCAGCTGATTAGGGGTACTTAATTGAAGGAAATGAGAATTCTGATCAGTTAGCACAGAAGCAAATATGTGATCCACATATGCGTGATGCAAATGTAACTCAACAATTCTCTGTTGTGAAAAGATTACTTTTTTTTTCTTTTTTTTTTTTTTTAATGTGATTTGAAGATGCCCTGACAAATAAATTCAGAATTTCTTTTTTGTTGAACTTTTGCTTTGGGATAGCCAGCGAGGTTCTGCAACGTGCATCCTGCCCTGCAGAAAGAACTTGAGCTGCAAGTGCCATTGCTGGGCTCATCAGATGGTGATGAGACAGACAGACTGAAACTGCTCATGTTTGAACAAGAATAATTGCTCGTGCCTTCATGCCTTGGTATGCTCCTCACAACCTGTTCCTAATCAGTGCTCTTTGCAGGCAGTGCAATGGTCTGTTCCATAATTTGTTTTAAACAATTTAATCTAAAACCTCCTTTGCTTTGGTGTTTCTATCCCCTTGATTGTTTTCTCTGTGTCTGACTAAGAGAGTAAAGGAGAAATCTCTAGCAGAGAAATAAATCAGTATGTTAGTCCTGTTTCTGGGTCTACCTGTAGGGTGCTTCAGAGCAACGTTTGTACTAGATAAACACAGTGATTTGTATTTTTGATTACTGGGGCCTTAACATGACATTGCCAAGTATGGCAAAGATGAAATCAAGGTGAGGCAAGAAATCTGAGAGCTAAAAGACACTAAACTACAGCTTCAAGCAGCTTGCAGACTGGGAGCTTAACATTCCTCCCCTAAGTGAATGCCCGGGAGAAATTAAGGAAGCACTTCCCTTAAACTGTCAGTGGACCACAGGCATGCTTAAACAGCATAAGAAGTTGTCTTTGAGGGTGGAAAGAGGAGATAAAAAGTCAAACAGATTGGAGGTTTTTTTCACATCACTTTTATCAAGTACCTATGGGCAATGATGCTTTGCAGGTTGTGTCTGCTTGACTAGTATAGGAAGCACGAAAGGACTTTATGAGAATTTTTCTTCTTGCTGGTAGATCCTCCTGCCATTATGCCTCTTACTATCCTTCCTACTCTCCTTCATCCCCTTTTTTGCACAAGGCTGTTTTATTGCACTCTCTTCCTTATGCTTCTCTAAACACTAAGCAATGTTGCAGAGCAGGGTCTACTTTAATAGTCCCATGCTACACATTTGCTTGTGACTAGTGTAATCCCAGAAAACTATATAACTTCTTGCATTCGCTTGTGTAACATATGCCAAATATTTCTATCAAAAAGACTTGTATGATAACCAGGGGATGGCTACCAGACACTTGCTGGTGTTTTACAGCAAATACAGGAAAGCAGGAAGAAAAGTGCATTGTCACCAGCTTACAAAGTTGCTAGTGACATTTTAACATGGTGAACTTGAGTTAATTTTTAGCCTCAAGACAGCACAGTAAATAGTATATCTGATAGTTAAAAAACCCTGGGATCGTTCTTACATAGTGTGTCACTGTGTTCACATTCATTCGCTTGAAACACCTGAAGACATGCAAACATCCCTCAATCTCATTTCATGATCGCCCCATCTGTCATGCATTGTGTTTCCATTTTGATATAAGAAATAGGGGTAAGATATAAGAAAGGACTCCTCTTACACTCAGTAACTCTCAATGTATGTACACTTGGAAACTCTGAAAACGAGGCACTGAGGCACCAGTAAATCAGAGACCTGGTAGTTTTCGTATTGTCATAATCCTTGCTCTTGTGCTAGAATTTACAACCCTATATCCAGAGAGATGTTGAAGAACAGAGGCTTTGATATTGTGGTCATAGAGATGTGCATTAAGTGACACCCACAGCTCTGAATCCCTTCCATTTTAATCAGCATGTATGATTGTAAAAGACTAAGATTAAATTCCATTCCAGAAAGAGCAATTATTCAGAGGGAAGCTTCTGAGGGTCAGTATTTCCTGGGCTTTGTTCCAAGTAAATCCATCTTGCTCAACATTCTTTGCTTTAAGCTGTACAAGGACAGCTTAGTACAAACAAAATAATTATATTTTGATGTGCATAAAGGTGTTCTGCAGGCAAAATACACTGGAAAATATTTCAAATCCAGCCTTAACTCTTGAATATCTTGTTTTGTTTATATTGGTTGGATTTTCACTAAAGTCTGTGAACTTTTCGAGTAAGTAATAAGTACCTACTGGAAGGTGAATGCATACAGAGATACATCCCAGTTCTGTCCAATTTGTTCAGGCTTTGAAGTACAGAGGGGTTCTATAAACAAGCCATGCTTCCTGAATTTGATCAAATGCTATGCCTTGGCACAGGGGTAAGCAGTAATCTGCCCACCTCACTGCAACTAGCCAAGTTTGAGGTTGATTCTACACTTCATAAGAGCTTGGTGAGATACCAGAAAGATTTAGCTAAGGCTCAGATGAGAAAACTGGGCTAATTCCAAGTCTAATAGTTTATTTTCTTCAGAAAGCTGTGCTTCCTTCAGAAAACTGTGGGAGTTCATTCCCCATTCACAGAAAATTTTTTGCCTTCTGCTCCTCAAATCTAGGCACAAATACTGATGAAACAGAGATTCCAAATGTAGCTATAAAGCAGAAAACATCATCACAGGTTAACAAATGTACCAGTTTCCATTGCCTCTCTAAAAAAATTGCATGCAAAGTTGAAGCATGTGCATAAATCTCCCTAGGAAAAACAGCTTGAAAAAAGCTATCTTATAACTGTTACTGAAAAAAGGACCTTTTTTTCCTTTTTCTTGTAAGTAAACTTAAACTACCACTACCTGCAATTTTGGTGCCAGAATGTCTCTGCATTATGGACCACCATTTTGGTCAGTACAAATTTGAAAACAAACATTCTGCTGAAATGCCTGAACATCCATGGACAGTCTTCCAGCGCAGCATCTGCACTTTCTACAAAGGGTTCATTTTGGGTTGCTGGGTTTGTGGAAAGGCAAAGGAAGGGACAGGGTCTAGTTTCCAGTTCATTTGCCAGTTGTTCAAAAGAAAATGAGATAAAATAAGGAAGAGAGTAATTGTATTGGAGATGATATATCTTTAGCAGGACAATGTGTGAGAGGTGGGACAAAAGAGAACTGTAGAACCACCGAAGTGATCTTCTTCTCCATATGGAAGACTAGTTGCCTGCAGGCTATGGTCCTAATTGGAGCCTCCCCAGTGCCTATGTGTAAGACACCTATCTGACCATGAGACTTTCAGATTTCCAAATCAAATATAATTTATTGATTTCCCATTCCCCCTTATTGTTCCTCCGACTGAAAGGTCATGCTCAACTTCAGCATTTTACTTTCTCCACCACCACTGCCTTTTGTAAAAAGGGAATTTGGATCTCTCTCAGAGCACTCTGAAGATAAGTCGCTTCTTCAGTGTCAGAGTCGCTGTTATATATAATTTGTAAGATGAAAACCTATTGACTAAGTTTGTTGAATAGAGGCTGTACATTTAAATGTGGTACATATGGATAACTTTCTCCCCTAACCTATACCTCTCCTGTCAGGTTATAACTAGGAATAAGATATTTAGAATAGGAGTTGTCATTTTGTATAATTCCTAACAATGGTTAAGTGTCTCTTCTCAGTTTAATACTACTAGTCCCTGAGTACCCTTGAAAAAAAAGTGATTCAAGTGTGTTATTTCTTGTCCCATTGCCATGAATTTGAGTGATGCTTATTCCTTTACCTCTCTGAAGCACTCACAGAGAGACTGTGAATTTTCTCCATTCATCTCAAGATTTTTTTTTTGTCTTTGTGTTTGTGCCACTTCCTTAGGCCTTTGAGTTTCCTCCTCTGGATATCTTCACTTCTTACACATCTTCCTTAAAATGTGTTTTCCCAAAGTAGATACTATTCTAGCTGAAATAGGCCAGAAACCTCTCAGTTGTAAAACTGTTGTTTATAATCCCAGTATCTGGAAGGAAACTGGATGAAAATATAATAGTGTTAATTCATGTTGGGCTTCCGTTCCACTGTAAATCCTATCTGCTTTTTTTTTGCAAAACTACTCCCTAGCCTCCTCTTTTATTTATATAGCTGAAGTTTCACAGTAAACACAATTTATAATAATACAGAGAAAGCAAAGAGCTCAAACATTACATATTTTCAATTTAAAAAAAATAATGGACTGTTATAAACTTGGATCTAAACAAGGATATCCGCTGTGTAGATACATCTTGCATTGTAAATGTGTCATTTGCCAGTGGCTGAGTAGAGTTTAGGAGGAAATAAAATTTTTTAAATCCTCTCTGAGCAGCAAGCAGTACAGTGTACATGCAGGTAGGGTGGGGAAGGAAGTGGGATCAGTAGATCTTTCAGCACAGTCTCAGCTCATTATAAGCAAAAATTTAAGGTGTCTTTTACTAAGCTTCCAGCATGACCTAAAATTCATATCCCCATTCTGATTTACTAAGTAATGTTTAGTCTATAATGCCCATGAGATACTTTGAACTAAAGGTTAGACAAGACTGTCTTTCACGGTCCTAGGCTCAAAACAAATCTGGGTTTTTCTAATCTGGGCTGTCCTATTGTCCTGAGTTTTTTATGAAAATAAAGGAAAAAAATATTTTTTTTTTAAATTATATTGTTCAGAAAGGGAAGAGGGAAGATCAAGATAATCACTGTGCACTTAAGCCATATATAACCTTTCTTGTTTGTTTCTTTTAACCACAAAGTTTTCTGGTTGCATCTGGTTGCACAAGAGGAGAAAATAGCCCATTGGCTCTGCTGAGCAAAAGTAGTGGTATATTGATAAATGCAAAGGGGGTCAACAGCCTTACCCTGCTACACAGAGCTAGTGGCACGCAGGTCAAGCATTGATTAATAGGACTCAGAAACTGAAGCTTATCCATTACGTAAGTAATAGATATAAAGGCATCCAGCCTATATATCTATATCTATATAAAGAAATATAGAAGACTTGCAGATCTTTAAAAAGTGTCTTGGACTGCACATTCACTGGATGTCTCAAGACAAAACAGTCCTTACTGTGGGGCTCACGAATTTCATGGTTCATCTGCCAGCACTGAAAGAGTGTCTCCAGCATAATAAGGTACAACTCAGACCTTTTGCTCTGTACCTTCAGGACACAGTGTTTGCTGTTTGGGAGGAGGAGGCAAACAAGTGGAGGGAAACAAAATGTATGGTTCTGGAAACACACTGGACTGGAGTGGCAGTGTATGTGTCTGTGGCAGCTCCAGAAACAAAGGCACAGACACTGTCTCCACTGCAACATAGCACAAAATAAAAAACAAACCCAAAAATCCCCTGCCCCACACAGTGTTACCAACAAAATGAAGAGAGGGAATCCCAGTATGACCTTTCTACCTCTGTGGGCTGAGGCATGCTGTATTTACAGAGAAAGGAAAAATCAAAGACGTGTGTTGAAGCTGAATTTGTCACTCCTATGATATTTCAGCAGTGTGATCTGCTTCAGTGAAGGGGAAATAAGGGGACATACTTCTTTTCAGTTCTCAAATCCATTAGTGTAGCTCATTTGGTTTATATTTTCAGCTTCTTTTGATTATTTTTCTTCCTCTATTTATTTCTCCTATTCTAGTGAACGAATACAGGTGTTATTCTCAGAGACAGTAACTGATGTCTTATTATGGTGCAATGGAGCTTGTTCTACAGCAGGAAATATAGAGATATTTTCCCTTCAAGATGTTGATTGCAGCCTGCCTGTATATTTTTGTGGCTTGCTGGTAAATTGTCTCTAAGACCAGAGCTGATAAAAGGCTTTCACAGGAGTGATGCAGGCAGAGCATCCTCTGGATGGATTGCTTTGACCCTTAGTGACAGTGATGAGAGTGCTGGGCATTTGTCATGCCTAATGTCCCTCTCCAGAAACTTTGCAAAATCTATCTAGTCATAAAAATTGCTACTGAACCCTCCAGCTTGCCGAGGTGTCAAGGAAAGTGCATTAGAAACAGAGCGGGCACAGATCATTGCCTAAACCTGAAAGTTTCCCAGTCCATCTGTTCTTGAGTGATGGCATAAAAATGTTCAGATCAAGTCTTTGCACTTATATTTCTAGTGCCCGTATTTCAGAAATATCTTGTGAGACTGCTTAAAGACATAATTAATATGCTTTTTTTTGTTTGTTTGTTTCTTTTGCTAAAAAATTTGCATGAGGAGTCTGAGGCCTAAATGAGAATTAGAAGAGGTTAAGAATACTGGGAATAATTGGGAACTAAATTCAGAATAATAGTAAGAAGATATTTGCAGCAGACACAAGAGTATTTTATTAGATCAAGTTACTGTTTGAGTAAACTTGCATTTTTATTGATTTTTATACTATGTCTCTGATACCAGAATGTTTATGTTCCACAAAACCTTTCTAGACAGTAAGGGAAGAAAGTACGCAGCAGACTCAAACTGAAGGAGAATCATTCTGAGCAAACTCCCCTGTCCCCATAACATTACTGGCTATTATTTGTTTGTAATAAGATCAGTGGCTCAGAAGACCAATCTCCAAACTGTAATGCTGACTTAAAAGTCATTTCTTTCCACCCCTTTCCTGACTTCTGTTGTTTCTGCAGCTTTTCCCCTTCCTGCTACACAGAAAAGGATAAATCCCAATATTGAATTGCTAGTAAGAGACTGATTCATTATATGAGATCAGCAATGACTCTTGGATGCCCACAGGAAAGAACAAGACACCTAAACTGCACTTCTGTCCTGACAGCACATAAAGTGTACTTTCAAGAAAAGTCTATTGCCATCCAAAGAGAGTTAACTAATTCTTCCTTTTTATAGGAGACTGCTTGGACATTGGAATTTTTTCCCTGCCCTTTTTTGTGGGCTCTGCCAGCACTAAATGCGTGTGTTTTCTGTGTCACTTGGCTTGAACTGTTGTCCTTCAGGCTCTCAGGCAGCAGCAGCAGATCAGCTGTCATTGCTGGTGCCCAATTAATTGCCTGATAACCATGGAAGCTGAAAGAGTGCCCGACTGGGTACACCTGCTTTGTGTACATATGTCTGTATGAAGAAGGCAGCAGTTGATCCCAACAATGAAGCCAAAGAAAGAAAAACAGAGTGGAAAGATAGGTTGGGATACTTGGAAGAGCATGTCAGCCAGCACACTGCAGCTTCATTACATCCAGCCACTGTGGCACCCAGTCCATGTCAGCTGGGAGAGATGAGGAGCTGCACAGCCACACCAGAGCCTGTGGTTGCATCTCATCAGCAGGAGAAGAAACAGAACTGGCCTGTGGCTTGCAGAGTCATAGAATTGAAGGAAGGAGGCAAAGACTACTTGTCATGTTCTTGCACATAGAAAAACTGTAAGAGATACTTACAGGTATTACCAGACTTAGAATTTCAATAATACAAATTGTACTCAAAAAATCAGTGGGGTTTTATTTGTTTGTTTGGGGGGTTTTGTTTGTTTTTTTTGGGATGGGTTTGTTTGGTTTTTTTTTTGTTATTGTTGTTTATTGCCTGCTATTTCCCTATCTTAATTTGCAACGTTATTGGGGCACATTTGCAAACTTCCTTTCATGTTACAAAGGCTAGATGGCTTTTGCTTTGAATAAACCCTAATGTAAAGATGTTTGTGCAGCCACTGAACTCCAGAAACTGTAGTGTTAAGAAAAAAATACAGAATAATGGTTACAAAAGAGGGAAAAGAAGCATTTTTTTTTTCCTTTCTGTTTTCTCTCTTTTCATGGCAAATAGTCCAAACTGAAAGGCAAATCCCCACAGTTCTGAAATTAGTAATACACAAATAACACTACAGTGCTGTCAACAGCCATATCTTCTGCACAGTTTCCTGGATCAGCCAGCAAATATTGCTTTAAATTTTCTCCATAACATCTTTTACTATCAGCTGGAAAAGAGAAAGTGATGCAGAGGAATAAGCAGGGGAACTTTTCCTTTCATAAATCTCTCTTATTCAATATCTATATGGCATATGTAAGCAATGCCATACAAATTATATGCTTTTAAAGAAAATCTTTTTCTTCCATCTTTAATTTCTGTGACTGATTGTGGGTTGAGTTAGAACATAAGAAGCTTGCTGTATTTCCTATGTTATAAATAAGATCAGAGTTGTATTTACAGTGTTTGTTTGGTCTAGATCTCAATTTTATCACACCTAGGACCTGAAGAAAGAACACAGAGGAAAAAAGAATATTTGCTTTTTCTCTGGGGTCTTTTTCAAGACTGTGCAGTAAGTGTGCTGGGCTGTGCAACAAAATAGCTGATCCCCATATTTTGTTCTTTTGTTCCAATTCAGTAGGTAACCAGTGTCACAGAAACTTACATTATAAGAGAATCCTTAAATGCAAAGGTTGCTACAAGCAACAGATAGTGGTGACCAAGCTGCTGTTGCTTTCTGTTACAGAAAATATCACAGACTTTCCTTTTTGTACCAAAAGGCAAGAGCTGGGTCTTGGTGATGGCAAACAGAGAACACCTGCTGTGTGCTTTTCTATGTGTGGATGTTTTCTTTTAATTCTGTACTATCGATAGTTGAGTAAATTTGGACAAAATTTTAAAATTAAGCAACAGCTCTCTTCAGGGAACAGACTACACTCTTAAAGAAAACACAATGAGCATGTTTACAGACTGGTACAATCAACTTAGCACTATGCAAAAGTTTCATGCTGTGCTACAACCTATTGCACTTTAGCCAGTGGTAATAAACATGTTTCTCTAGAGCTCAGCCCCCTCCTGACAAAGGCTGACTGAGAGAGACTGGAGAGTTTATGTTGGGTTTGTCAGTGCTGGCCTGAAACACCAGGCCCTTTTGGAATATCTTCCCAGGAAATGCAGTGTTTTAGTTTGGATCACAGGCAGACTATGAATAATCTACCAAGAATACAAAGCAAGTGAGTAGCAGATTGGAAGCACAGGGGAAAACTTAATGATTGACAGCACTGATTGTACTGGCATAAACAGCTCATACCTATTTGGGGGGAATATTTGATGTGTTATCAACAATGGAGATTTCTTTAGCAGCCTTAGTTTAGTGATAAAGAAAGAGGAGATACCTTTTTGAAATGAGCAGGGTGATGTATTTTTGTCCTGTAAGGATGACACACATTGTTCTGATGCTTCTGCAGTACAAGAACTTACAGAATGCCTATCCCAAGAAGAAGCAAAATGCCTGTCCAAGATGGGCATTTGGGAATGATGGGTACCTTGTGCCTCAAGCATTCATGCAAGTTGGCTGAGCAGCTTTGTGGCTTCTTGGGGAAATATTTTATTACTTTCCTAAACCTTAAATTAATTAGTAAATTGTGAAAGACTGAAAAGGAACTACTGCTTTGATCAGGCAAAAAAAGGGCAGGCAAATGATACAATGAATTAAAGCTTATCAACAGTTCAGGCAAAGAAGTGTAAAAATAGATATGGGAGTCATTTCATAAAGAATTAAGGAATCAGACATTAGCTACAACCAGCAACATACTTTTATAAAACACAGGTCTCCTCAAAAAAACCTGACTTCACTCTTACAACTGGTTTTTTCATAAGGTTACCTATAGGCAGACTTTAACAAGCATTTGAGCACTACATTCAGACCAAAGTGCTGAGTCTGAGGACTTCCAGAAGCAGTTATGAAGCTTGCATATGTAAGAAGGTATGTGTGCTACCTGAGTTTCTTCTCTCTTTTGTATATTCTTTGATGTCTACTAAATGTGGGCTCATATTGAGGCTTTTTTCTGTCAGTCAAACATTTTAAACAAACTGTCTTTCTTGCCACCAGGTAGACTTTTCCCCCAAGTTACAGAGAGTTAATAATCTTTGAGCCTTTTAACCCTGACAATGTTAATAATGGTTAAATGATCCAAAATTACTACAGGTTGTGCACATGCAGGTAGATGAACAACACAGCAAATAAAGAAGGTTAGTTTCCAAAGCCATGTTAGAAAAATTAAAATTAATACCAAATAAGTACATTGTGATGAACTTAAAATAGGACAAATGAAAGTACCAAATGGGGACCCATATCTGAGACGCAGGATGGCAAATGGAATAGTTATAATGATAGCCAGCTAAAATGTTTATAATCCAGTGACAACTTTTGTCCTCTTCAGCTACCTTTATCAGACCTAGTTCTATGCCTTATGTGGTGGATTACCTCTGATATAGCTAGTGGATGCAGCTGAAGATGCAACATGCACGTGCATGCAGCAATGCATGTGATGTTGCCCTTCAAGTTGTGTTCAGGGGTAAATACTTGATTGATGAGGCTTTAGTTACCCACCAAGTGAAGGTCACAAATTCACAAGAGGTTTGTCATGGTTTGATATTTGAAAATATTAATGATGTGCTTTCACATGCATGTTGACTATGAAAATAGGATGAATTTTTGATACTTTCACCTTTGGCTTTAAGTCTACTTTATTGATTATGGTGTCATAGACAGTCACTTTTACACCACTGTAGTTCTTTCAGATGTTTACACCATCAAATTCACACGGTAAAACAAACAAAATGAATGGGTACTGACCTAGTAACACAGTTTGGTACTAAGAGGAATAAAATAATGGAGGGAAAAAGAACAAAAAGAAAGCTTTTAAAAGGAATCATGACACTGACTCTGCTTCAAGCCCCTGTGAAACAAACAAAAAAAGGTTTTGATACATATACAATATGTGCATATCTTTATTATTTGTTCAGGTCTGTGTAATCATTCCACATTAAGCTGTCAAACAAGAGCATCTCCAGCATGTTTTATGGGTGTGGCAAAGCTCAGTGTACGTTTGTGTACAGTAAAGAGGGGATCACGTGTCTGACTCTGGAGGCTCCTGCTTTCTGGTTTGAATTATCTTAGTCTTCTCTATAAAATGAAAGAAATACAGGGCTCTAATTTACATAGAAATATCCGTTCAAATTTATTCTGGCATCCAGAAATATCTGGGATTCAAAGTTTATGCTCTCTTTGCCTGCTAAGCTGTCCATGCTGCATGGCACAGGCTACAGCAGAGAACAGGGTTTATTCCTGCTGTTTTGGAAACTTTCTCCTGTTAAGCCAATGTAGCATGCAAAACCAAGTTGATGCCTATTTTTTTGTTATTTCAGCTTTGAAGCAGATGAATCAGAGAGAAACAAGCAGCATTTGGTCCAGTGTTCCCTGGAATTCTCCATAATCTGTGTTTTTAAGCATATGGCTTCTACATGTATTTTATTAGCAGACAGTAGTGCTCTGTAGAACCCAAATGTAGTCAGCCTGTGAAATGTAGCTGCTAATCAGGGGTTAAAGTAGTAGTGCTGGCAGGGTCTCAGTGGATTCCTTCATGTGAGTCACTAATGACAGTTATCCCTGCACCAGACATGCTGGAATGCATTATGCAGGTGCCAGTCACTGGAAAGATGCTTTGCATATAATGAACCCAGCTTTTCAGGCCAGAAGTTGAGACAAAGATATTTATTATTCAAAAGAAAACATATTTTAGTGAAATATTAACTCTCTTGACTGTGCTGTACAAAAAGAAAAGGAAGTGAAGTACTTAATACTAAGTTAGACAGAATTTCTTAAATTCTCTTTCTCTCTTTGTAACCTCTTTTCTCAGTGTTTTCTGAGTGAATAGATATTGCCAATGTCTGCTTGGCTTGTGCTGTCACAGTAGATTAGTGATGTCCATGAACTAGACTGGTTGGTTTTTTCCTTCTACTGAAGTATACGCTGAACAGAAGGATGCAAGAATTGTCTCCTGGGGAAATGGATGGGATATGGAGTAGCTGCATTATGCTTGATGATTCTGTGTGTTGGCCTGAACAAGGTTTAAGTCCAAACTAGGTAAAATATTACAAGTAATTTCTCCAAATTTTGAGCATTAGAGAAGGAATTTGAATAGCGGGGAGTCAGCTGAGGTGCGGTGGAGAGTCTGCTTTTAAAGGCAGGGGAATTGGTGCAAAGGGAAACTTTTCCAGTGAGTGACACTTGTGAGGAAATTTTCAGCCAACATAGAAGTATCTGGGTTTCCGTTCTAGCCAATATCTACAGCTTCTGTGCAATTTATGCATAATTAGCAAAACGTCATATTTTTTAACAGCCTATGCCTACAAGAAAATCTTAGGACTAAACTTCCTCAGACCTTCCCTTCAACTTCTCTTCCACCCTTTCCCAAATTGAGAACCAGGCTTTCAGAGTTTTGATGCTCTGTCCTAACCAAACTTTCACTTTGATTCACCCTTATTCTTGAGTTTTAGTCTGTTGGTTTTGCATAACTATTTTTTCCATCACTGTAAATGATCTGTAAATGAATCTCTTTCCTTACTTTTTATTTCTTCAGGGTTTTTTTTCTTTCAAATTTTCCAAAGACATTACAAGAAAGATTGGGATTTCCTATTCTGTCTCATATATCACTTTTCACTGGGTCTGATTCAGCAACATGACTGTTTTCCTGGCTCTTGTCAGAAGAAAAAACATTTTTCATAGTGTGAAACATTGCTCCAGGTTTTCTCTGTGATAGACTATTATGTTAAGTAGCATGTATCTAAAGCAATAAGGGTGATATGGTATCTTGACTAGGAAACTAAATTAAAATTTTTCCTAGTACTTTGATTTATTGTCAAAGTAAATTTTTTCCAAGTGAAAAATGCCACTCTTGCCATAAGGATCAGCCTACTAAACTCACTCCAAGCATGTCAAGTGTGAACAGAGCGTTTCTGATGCTTAAACAGAGTGTAACCAAGCTGAGCTCTTGCAGGAAAAAAGATCTCTGACTGCTGACAAATCTGGTTCCTTGGTGTTTCCAATATTCTCAAATACATACTCTTGACTGTGTATACTCTTAGAAGAATATGCAGCCTTGCAGATTCTCAAATACATACTCTTGACAATGAGATGCATCCCAGAGTCCTGTGGGAATTGTATGGTGTAGTTGCAAAGCCACTTTTCACGATAGTTGAAAAATCAAGCCAGTCAGATGAAGTCCCAGGTGACTGGGAAAAGGGAAGCATTATAACCATTTTTAAAAAGGGTAAAAGGGAGAACACTGGGAACTACTGACCAGTCACCCTCACCTCTGTGTCTGGGAAGACCATGGAACAGGATCCTCCTAGAAGCTGTGCTAAGGCACATGGAGAACAGGGAGGTAGGTGATTTGAGACAGCCAGCTCAGCTTCATCAAGGGCAAATCCTTCCTGACCAACCCAGTGGCCTTCTATGATGGAGTGACTGCATCAGTGGACAAGGGAAGGGTTACAGGTGTCATTTATCTCAACTTCTGTAAAGCTTTTGACACAGTCCCCTACAACATCCTTCTCTCTAAACTGGAGATGGATTTGATGAGTGGGCTGTTAGATGGATAAGAAAGTGGTTGGGCAGTTGCATCCAGAGGGTAGTGGTCAATGTTTCAATGCCCTGATGGTGATGAGTGGTGTCCCAGGAGTCCATATTGGGAGCAGTGTTATTTAATATCATCATTAATGACACAGGCAAAGGGATCAAGGGCACCTCCAGCCAGTTTGCAGATGACACCAAGCTGACTGGTGTGGTTGACACCCTTGAAGGATAGGATGCCATCCAGAGGGACCTGGACAAGCTCAAGAAGTGGCCTCAGGGGAATCTCATGAGGTTCAACAAGGCCAGTACAGACTGTGGGGATGAACACATTGGATGAACCCTGCTGAGAAAGACTTGGAGGTTCTGGTGGATGAGAGGCTGGACATGAGCTGGCAATGTGTGCTCACAGCCAAGAAAGTCAGTTGTATCCTGGGCTGCATCCAAAGCAGTGTGGCCAACAGGTCAAGGGAAGTGATTCTGCCCCTCTACTCTGCTCTGTTTAGACCTGGAGAACTGCATCCAGCTCTGGGGTACCCAGCATAGGAAATATGTCAACCTGTTGGAACAAGTCCAGAGGATTAGAGGGATGAAGCACCTCTCCTCTGAGGAAAGGCTGAGAGAATAGGGATTGTTCAGCCTGAAGAAGAGAAGGCTTCAGGGTGACCTAATTGTGTCCTTCCAGTACCTGAAGAGACCTTAAAAGAAAGATGAAGAGAGACTATTTACAAGAGCATGGAGTGATAGAACAAGGAGGAAAGGCTTCAAACTTAGAGACAGTAGTTTTAGATTAAATATAAGGAAGAAATTCTTTACTGTGAAGGTGGTGAGGTACTGGAACAGGTTGCCTGGAGAAGTTTCGGGTGCCTAACCCCTCGAAGTATTCAAGGCCAGTTGGATGGAGATCTGAGCAACCTGGTTTAGTGAGAAGTGTTCCTGCACATGGGAGGGGGATTGAAATTAAGTGATCTTTAGGGGCACTTCAATCCCAAGCCATTCTATGATTCTTTGACTCCTGATGTATCTACATTTGAGTTAAATAGTTAGCGTAGCTTATACTCTGGTATCTCTGACCACAGTAGACATTGGACCAAATTCTTCCCTCTGTTGTCCCATTGATTCCTGTTATCTCCAATCAAAGTGCTAATTACGTCATCAATAGCAACATGCAATTTACAGATATTATTTCAGTCTGGGTTCATCTTTCCACTATGTCAGTGAAGACATGCTCTGTAGCTTTGATGTTGCAAGTTGTCATGTTGTACTCAGTGGGAAACAAAAAGTTGTAATGCTCCAGGACAAATCAAAGCCCCTCCTCCCCAAGGAAACAAACCCCAACACAAACCTCCCTAACCTGTACCCGTGCTATTAAGAATAAAGCCCAAGGTCAAAGAGATTTTACAGTGCTTTTGATTCTGCAGAATGTGATGACTGCTGCTAATCAGTGTGTGGGAAAATGACATCTGTTCTATTAGCCAACAACAGGCAAGCTGTTTATGTCCATAGAGACAAAGCAAGCATGGTAGTTGTGTGTCCAGGACAAAATAAACTGCAAACAAATGGGGACATTTACAAAATACCCACAAACAATAATAATGATGATAAGTATTCTAACAGAATTTTGGCCCTGGATCATAATGGAGAACAAACAGCAAAATAAATGGAGGTATTAGGGATGAAAACATAAAAATCGAAGGACTTGCTTGAGAAAAATCAAAGAAACACTTTTCAACAGGAGATAATAGAACAAGTAGGAAAGCTCTGGAAACCTAGAGGTAAGTAAGTCAGATAAGGAAGAGACTGATATAGAAACTTCACCTCCATGACCAGAAAAGTTACTCACCTTTTGTCGTTCAGCCCGATTCCAACTTGTGGATGCCTGAACTTGAATTGCTTTGTAGTAATTCTTTTCAAAGATCTACAGTAGCAACCCTGCAGCCTAAGCAAACTTTGTCCTTAGCTGTCCACAGACACTCCCAGCTAACCTGTCCACAGATTTCTTGGGTTTACAGCTGTGTGTACAGCACACAAGAAGAGAAGAGCATAGGCACAGCCTATGTAGCTAAGGCTATAGATACAGATTGCCTGAGGTGTTATCCATACTTGCAATACAGAAAGGATTTTAACCCTATAAGGACATAAAAAAAAACAGCGGTGCAACTGCAACTCCAAGTCTTTTTTATTTATGCCAACTGCACTGTATCTCAAAGTCATGAAATTTCCAAAAGAACTTCATATGGAACCTTAAGACAAAGGAAATTAAATGCTCTTCAGTTCAAACGAGGGTGAAAGAAAATGAAGCCGCTGTGAATCTGCTGTGGAAGGAGACCATCAGCTGCTATCAGAAGAGAACTCATAACTCTTTGACCTTTCTGCCTTGTGATCTTTTGATCATAGTTTTTAGAGGTGAGCTGAAGGATATTTTATTGGTCTCTTACAACTTGGTGGTCAGCTTTGCATTATCAGTTGAATTGCTGTGGCTCCATCTCATTAGAGACACCACCAACACCTGTAGCTATGTCAGCAGGCAGTTAATTGAAAACTTTGCAGAGTCTTCTATTGTTGCATCAGATTTTGTTTAAATATCCCTGATGTGGAACAAGATGTGTGTGTCTGCTCCCATAAGACTGGGCTGGCAAAATGGGAACCTTTTTAAGATTCAAAACTTGCAGTTTTCCTTAATGAAAATGAAGAAAGAAATAAAGGCTGCAGTTTTGACATCCAAATTCGGATTGTGCTAATTTGGTTCTTCTCTGATGTCACTGACTCACTTTCAAGGTCCATTTTCAAGATAAACTATTAAAATTATAGAGATCATAACATTCTGCACGAGCTTCCCTTTTATTGATTCACTTTAGAATTATGAAGGACAGGCTGTGTCAGATTTTTAATGTGGATATCTGCCAGCTGGTGCAAATGTAGTCATGTTAGTGAGTCAAAACGGCCATTGACTCGTAATTTTTGCTGTATATGCTGTAACTCTGGGAGCTGCAGCTTGGCAAGTTACTTTCAGTAATGGGGGCAAGTTAGAGTATTGATTTTCTTCTGACAGCAAAGCTTCCTTCTGATTGTAATCTTTCTTCTTTGTCAAACAGATACAGTTTAACACATTTGGGATGCGGGTTTAATGAAGTCGCATTTGCCCAGTTTACTACCTGTTAACATATCAGCCAATTAAGACCATTTTTTTCTGGTTTGGCCTTAGCATCCTAGGGGAAGTTTCTAAGGTTTCTAAGGAGACTGTGAGTGCAAAATGATGTCACCTTGGGAAGTGCCAGAAGTCTCCGTGTTTTCAGCAAGACCAACACAACATTCTAGCTGTTGTACCCAGAGCAGACAAACATTCAAAGCACCACCAAAAGTAAATAGTTGTGTAAGCAGGGGAAAGACTTCATTCTCTAGTGCACCAACCAATGTGTGTAGTAGGGGGAATGAAAGGCAGATGGAAGAAAAGACATATTTGGGGATTGCTGAACAATGTTTGTTTTAAAAAGCATCATAAATACAGGAAAAAAGAAGTTTGAGAAAGGATTGTATGCCGATCTCTTTGTTCTCTTTGCCAGCAGACATTAATGGGAAAAATGTCAGTCTTTCATATTCTGATAAATTCATAAAGAACAATCCCACCAATGTCAGTGCTTAATAATATGATACATCTCATCAGAGACAAAATAATAGCTTAATAAGATCTGTACCAAAGGAAAAAAATCTGCTGCTTTAAAGAGAGGCTGCTTTGTTGTCTGAAGTTTTGGATATGAGATTAATAGGCACGGACATATCTCTGTGATAATTTTCATGTAATATATGCACATACAAAAAAAAAAAAAAAGCTAAAACATCTCTTTATTGCTGGTAATAAATATCAGTGAGTGCATTTGAAGAATTGTCATTATATCAAACAAGTGTCCAAAGATTAATATACTCTAATTTTTCCTTCCTTTCACTGAATAGCTCATAGTCCATTAATGAAAGCACACAGTAAAAGTGGCATAAATCACACTGCACATTATTCTACTTGTCTGTGATACATCCCAGCACAGATCTATACCCTTTTGCCTGCCTTGCCCTACCTATAAACATGGTTTCTAGATCACTGCTCCTGGCAAAGGTCTGGGTGCATGTGAATTAATGGAAACAGGAAGCATTTTTGGAAGCCAGGAAAGTGACATTGAACTGAATATGCAAGCTGAGATATGGGAATAAGGGGCTGCTGTGGCAGTCTGAAAATGTACAGGTTTTATGTTGCAGGACTGAAAAGAGAGATCAGGCAGTAGACCACCACTGCCTGTGAAATCACAGATGAATTCTAAAAACCCTCCCACTGCACCCAAAACTTAAATTGATGTGAATTACTTACTCAGTATAAATTAAATAAAAGTTTTCCTGTGTTGGGTGACTTGGAGGACAGAATCACAAGATTTCTTTTATTTACGTGTTTTCCAGAATTTAACAGGTGCTATTGGGAAACTCATTCCCCTTCACAGTGCCTTGGTTTATCCATTCTGGGAGAAGAATTTACTTTTCAGAACACTGGGTTATTATAAGGAGGATATATATTTTCCAAGTTGGTCTTGTCTTCTTAGGCCAAGATTCTAAGGAAGAAAGCACAAAATCATGGCAATTATAAAAATACAACAAAAGACTAATAAGTTCTTCAATTAGAAAAAGAGAGAGCAAAGTCATGGTATTGGCACTGTTTTAAAAAACTATGGCACTGGGTTTAGTTTCCTGCAGTTCTGTTTCTTCAGTATGTGAAAAATACCTTATTCTATAAGTTTTTCCTCATTCACGGAGCAATTGACTGTAACGAGACCAGAATTGACTAGAAGACTCAATTCAGTGTGAGTTTGTATGGCAAACCTCACTCTTGCTTACTTAGTCATTCTAGCCCTTGTTTTTCATCCATGTTACCATCAGTACTTGACTCTAAACAGCACAGGCATGGAAAAAAACAGGAAAGTAGCTTCCTGAAATTCCTTTTTCCTCCTTTTTTTTTTACAAAACCAGTGTTTTAACTGAATATCCCCTTAGACACTTATTAGCTGTTGCAAACTGATAACAGGCAACTTAAGCAGGAAATACTGTTGGAACATTTAGATAGCATTATTTAAAGTGCATTGAAGTATGTATGACCTAAGCCTACTCTAACCAATTGCTCAAATCTCTCTTTATACTCTTGCTTTCATTATATGTGACAAGATTTATAGACCCTGTCTGCTGCCATTATGCTCTGGAGCATTGTTTTACCAGCTATAAAACGAACAGCATGTTGATGATTTTTATCTTTTCTTTTTTTTTTGTCCTTTACAATCTATTATTTTGTAGCTCAACATCCCACAAAGAAAATTAAAACCAGTACCAGTAGGGCCTCACTCAGCATCCACCACCTCAAATTCAGGGAAAACTCAACGCACTGAATTATGATTTATATCTGCTAATTTCCATCTATTGTATTTTTTCCTGAAAAGAAATGCCTTTCTAAAACACAGTTGCCTTAGATAATATGCAGCAAAGTAATTTTTTGTTTTACTGTTTAGGAGAGTTATATTCCTTTATCACTAGTTTAGCTTGGTTTTTAATTTTAGCAAATATGACCAAACATTTCTCATTATTCATGTCACTCTTCCTGGTTGTTTTCTGTATACTACCTTTGCAATGCCAGCTTTTCCTACTCTTTCAAAGTCCAAACTCAGTAACTTTCAAAGGAATAGTGCACATACTCACACTTGTGAAATATTGACAGGTAATATCTGTTTCTATGACTATACTGTCATCACAGCTATATCACAATATGGATGGTATCTAGGAGGGGAAAGAAGAAAAAAAATCAGTATTCTCCAGGTATTTAGCCACCATTACCAAAGGATGATTTGGCATATCAAGGAGATTTTGAAAGTGAAAACATCTCTGCTTTGATCTGCAGATGAACTTTGAGGTCTAAGCATTCTGCTTGTCTTTTTCTTCAGTCAATGAGAAGATGAGGTGGAAGAGTCAAGCAGTTCAAGTTGGACAAGAAAACCTTATTATGAGGTAAGAGTGTATCAACAGGAAAGGCAACTCAATCAGAGGAGATGATTCAGCCCTTTGACTTTCACCAAGCCTGTAACAAAATTGAATCAGTTCTGAATGTGAAGGTAATAGAGCAATCAAAAGTCAGATTCTTTTCCTCGAGTTGTGAAAAGAAAGCTCAAGATATGTTTGCTGAGACAACAAACATATTTTTGATTCTGGTGTGTGATGATTGTGCAGAGATTTGTGTTTTTTTCTAAAGAAATTTCTACTTATGTTCTTGTATGTAATGCAAAAAAACGTTTGGGTATTTGGCACAAAATAGATGTTTTTCTCCCTCTTTCTTCAAATTCCACCATCAAGTGTCCAGTGGCCACTCCTGAATCTACTCATGCTCTAGCTCAAGTCTACTTTAGTCAAAAACAAGAGATGTCATTAAA
This sequence comes from Anabacerthia variegaticeps, assembly GCA_035583185.1. Classification (NCBI taxonomy): domain Eukaryota; kingdom Metazoa; phylum Chordata; class Aves; order Passeriformes; family Furnariidae; genus Anabacerthia; species Anabacerthia variegaticeps. Next base: position 55,164,684 of record JAWWEW010000078.1, on the reverse strand, counting down.
ATACTTTCAGTGATGGGGCTGTCTGGTTTGGGAACAAATTTGGCTCCAAGTATTTATACAAATGCTTTCAAAAGTCAGAGTATTTGGCCTTGGAATTTCACCTACCAGGGAAAGAAAAGAGCATAGTGTGTTGTTATGACTGTGATAAAAAGTGTAACCACTCTACTGTGTACAGAACGTTGGCACACTGCACAAATAGTATCCTCCAGTCAATATATACAATACTTTTTGTGCTCTTTTTTTTTTTTTTTTTGTCCCCAGAATTGCCTCTGTCACAATTATATCCTATGAGTTTGTTTACTGTGGGTAGGTCTTTTGATAGCTAAGCAGCTTCTGTGTGTAGGTGGTGGTGAAGTCTTTCTTTTTCCGAAATAAAATCTGATGAGAGAACCAGATTAATAACTGTATAGTCCAAAAGTCACTGGTGTCTTGCCTTTGATTCTTGTTCTATCGTTCCAATTATATTTTACAAAACCAAAACTATTTTTTCCCTTAAAATCCCTTTGTTTACAGCAGTAGGTTTTTCCTGTTTTCACTTTCAAACCAATTATTATCCCACCTGAGAGATATTTTTCCAATTACTTCAAGTTGTTAAGTGTGCTCTTAGTATCTCTCAAAACTGCTCAGTCTGTGTATATAAATTCATCCCTAATGCTGAAAGCTTTTGGTTAACTTCCTAATGAGCATCCTTCTGATGTTCCAGATTCACTTGAGAAGGTATCAGCCTGACAACTTCTTTAGATCTTTCCACAGATCCTTCTAAACTACTGAAAACATTTCTCAAGAAATCTTCCTGTTCTCCCTGAATTCTTTACAGTTTCATGGAAATTCAAGTTTTGCATAAATTATGAATGTTTCATGCCTTGAATGCTGCCCACCTGTATTTTAGGCTGTGTTGGTTGCTGGTTTGTTTAATATTACAGATGCTGAGCAGTTCTTTCATAATTTCTTGAACAAGCTACTTGTTGCTCAAAGGACAAGGACCTTGCTATTCTCTCTAAAGGCAACTAGACTTTTGCAGGTATGTTCTTCTGTACTATAAGGGCAGAACAACAGACATAAACCTCAGAGGTGGGGAATTATGTGCAGTTGAAAATGAAACACTCAGTGCATTCTTTTCTGACAAGGGTGTCAGCATAACTATCTCTGTCCACAGGGTTATGGCAATAGTACTGACAGTCTCTCCGTTCAAAAGCTACTGAAATGTTGACCTCAAAAAAGGCTTTTCGATGTGTATTGGTTCTGTCTGTCTCAAAGCAGTACTGATAAACTGAATATAGAAAAAGGTAGATGGATTAGGGTTAAAGGTAAAGGAGACAAGCAATTTTAGTAGATATTCCAAATAAATTTTACTGAGTGGAAAGGTTACTCTTGAGGAGGACTGAGCAGGAACAGAAAGTGGTTGAATTAGATTACCTTCAAAAATCTTTTGCTTCAATTTTGCTTATGCAGACTTTAAAATCTTCACTTGGAAAATCCATTGTACTCCTTAAGTGCTAAGTGCACTTGGCTACATATATTTTTATACCTCTTTCTTTATGGGCTAATCACAGTTGAAAACCAATGCTGTTAGATGAGATGTGACCTTACCCAGTGCAATAAGCAGGAAAGTTAGATATAACTACTAACTCAGTCATTATTTTTTTCCACTGTAATATAGTTGTTTCACCTATTTGTACTGCTGGGAAGTCAAGACTGGATGGCTCAGCAATGGAAGCTGAATAGCCACATGTGCAGTGTTCCAGGATACCATTCCTGACCAAGCAGGAGCACAAAAGATAAAAAAATGTGTGGCTAATTACATTCAAAATAAGATTTAATCTGGGATTTTAAAAAGTATTATATAAACCTGCTTATGACAGACATTTTTTACAATGAGGGCGGTGAAACACAAGAACAGGTTTCCCAGAGAACTGGTAGATGTCCCATCCCTGGAAACATTCAGATTGGATGGGGGTCTGAGCAATCTGGTCTAATTGAAGATGTCCTTGCCTACTGCAGAGGGAGGGTTGGACTAGATACCTTTAAAGGTCTCCTCCAACCCAAACCATTTTACAATTCTATGATTCTATGCTATTATTTTTGTTATGCATGCAATAATGTCATAGTTTAACACCAACATTTTTATATGAGTAAACAACATTCTAAGACCTTTTTTGCCTAGACTAAAAAATAAAATTCATTACTGCTGCATTTCAGACTTCACATCATTCCTATGAAGCTATGACGTTTTGTTATCCTTTACATTTCATTAGTTCTAGATGTAGATATAAAGACAGTAAAGGAATTCCACCCTTTCACTACTTTGAGCCCGTTGCTTGTTTCTAGGGGTCCCTTGTGTACTTTACATGGGTGACAGTTGCAGTGTCTTAAAGTGAATTTTGGAAAGGAGCACATGCTTTTACCTGCCTTAGAAAATCCACAAAGGAACCCACAAATAGATTAGTGTAAGCAACAAAGTAGCCAGGTGGGAGTTTAATGGGCCATTAAAATAAACCTTTAGGCCCAAAACCCAGCTACAAGAAACAGATGCAAGCTTCAGTGATTCACAAATGATAAGCACAATACCATTTAGCAACCGCATTAAATATACATAAGGTTGTTCCTCTGGCAAAAGCTCCCAACAGTCTATTCTCGTTTCTTATGGGAGACAGCAGTGATACCAAAGCAGAAGGATAGAAAAAGGGCTTTGTTTCATTTGTTGACATGTTTACATCTTTGTGAATAAAACCAGTTTTTCTGTTCCTGTCCAAGGCTATGAAGTTGAGTGTGCAATAAATGGAGACACCTAAAAAGTCAACAAAAAGGCTCTTCAACTTCTGTTTTCTTGACTCAGAAAAGATTAAATTTTATTATGAGTCTAGACAGATGAAGTTTACAAATACAAGAAAACTGGAAGAGCCAGGTCCACTACTTTTGGACAAATAGAAAAGGAAGTGCTTTTGGAGCAATCTACTAGTTTCTATATACGTTTTAGATTTCCCTCCACACAGTTCTTCCACAACTCAATATCCCTGTTGTTCTTCTGTTTGGACACAGGATACCAAACTTGATATTGTCTTTAGACAATAGAATCATCAGCTGGAACATGGAATGTGATTCTCACACAGTCTTTGAATTTTTTGTGTTGAAAGGGACCTTCAAAGATTATCTAGCCCCCTGCCATGGGCAGGGGCATATTCAGCCACATCAGGCTGATCAAAGCCATGTCCAAGACTGCATCTTGATGCAGTGTCCTGAGACATATGGTACATATGTATCCTCACATAAACTGTGCTTACACTGTGTCAGGATAACTTGTTCCAAACTGCAAGTGACTAAGCTGATCTAGTCAAATTTTGTCAAAATGGCAGAGAAAAAATTCTAATGGTCTTTACACCTGAGTTTAACCTGCTAACTTAAAATAAACCCCAAGCGTCTCATCTTCACTTCTATTTTAACCAAGTTTATCTAGATGAAGATCATATAGCTTTCCCCCCTTTTAGTGACTCTACTAGAATACCCCTAGCCTACACCGTAGGTGTGCCAGCTTTTAAATATTTATGAAAATAACACCAGCTGAATTGCTTTGTATTATGACAGGCATAATAGCTTGTACTCATTACCATAAATGAATACATAAAACTCCTTAGGTTAAAAAAAAGTTCTCCTTGATGATAAATAGGTTTTGAAAATCTGTTCAAAAGCCACGTAGATCCATTTCAAATACTGAAATTTTAAAAGGGCATTTCATCTACTGTGTATAATTGAAATGCTATAAAAGCTGAAAAGAAATTTTAAATGTAAGGAGGTCTGTGAACAATTTCACTGGAATCATAGGAACACAATAATATGAGGCACAAACAAGAATTCCACTGAACCAAAACAAATGTTCAGACATAGTGAAGGAATATATCTAATGATGTTCACATTTAATTTATTTTAATTGTTTTGTTAGTTTAATCACCTGGATGAATAAAGATGGGTGAGAAGTAATATTGCAAATCTGCAATTGACATAAATCCCAAAATATTTAAAAAAAGAAAAAATACTTCTGTGTATAATGCAAATGCTACAAAAGTGGAACATTACAGACTATAAATTTTGAAAGCTATGCTATGGAATTATTTCCAGGAAGAATATTTCAAAATTTGTGAAGGTCAGCTTGATAATGCACAGCTTTTTTATTTCTCTGCTCATCCATACAAATATTCACACACTAGGTAAGATCTCATGAGTGATATAGGTAACCAAATTAAGAACCTAAACACAAGTTACAGTCCTCAATTCTCCCTTTCAACTGATGCATGAAATTGGAGGGCTAAAATAATGTTTTCACACCTCTTTTCTTTTGGCATATTTTCTAGGGGTCTTTTCTCAAAACTACCAGTTCTGAGAATACCAGTTTTGACAGAGTTGAGGGCTTTTCTGTTACTGAAGCTATGTGTATGAACAGCTAGCATCTCTAAAGCAATCAGTCCTTTAATTGTTCTGTAATCTCATGAGAGGCTTGTAATACAGCTAATCCCAAAGGATCAGGTGTATTAGAAAATGCAGCTATACTTTTGTATTTTGCAATCATTAGGTATATTTCTTAGGGCAGATTGTCCAATCTGTTTTCCTTTGACAGACTGAGTTATTTTCATTTTTCTTTTTTAACATGATGTAGAAAATGTAGAAGACAATTCCTGCACATACTAATAACCTACCACTTGGAATGGAGTTGCAGTAGAATGATTAGCAGTCCCTTCTCCACATATGTCACAGAATTGCAGCATTGCAGAGGGTTGAGATTGGAAGCGAATTCTGGAGGTCATATAGTCCAACCTGCCTGCTCAAGCAGGGTCACTCAGAGCCACTTATCTGGGACTGTGGCCATGTGGCTTTTGAATATCTCCAAGAACAGAGATGCCAAAATCTCCCTGGCCAACATGTGCCAGTGGTCAGTCACCCTCACGGTAAAAATGTGTTTCCTGATGTTCAGAGGGAACTCGCTGTATTTCAGTTTGTGTCCTTTGCCTCTAGTCCTGTCAGTGGGCACCACTGCAAAGAGCCTAATCCTTAGCTAGGACCTCTTTGCACCCTCTCTTCAGGTATTTACAGACATTGATAAGGTGCCCTCCCAGAGCCTTCTCTTCTCCAGGCTGAACAGTCCCATCTCTCTCAGCCTTCCCTCACAGTCCCTTAACCACCTTTGTGGCCCTTCCCTGGACTGTCTTCCATACCTCCACGTCCCTCTTGTACTGTGGAGCCCAGAGCTGGACACAGGACTCCAGATGAGGCCTCACCAATGCTGAGCAGAAGGCAAGGATCACTCCCTCAGCCTGCTGGCAGAAGTTTTTACAGTGCATCCCAGGATACTGTTACTCATCTTTGTTATTCATCAGGCCATATCACTGGCTAATGGACAACCTGATATCCACCAGGACCCCCAGGTCCACTTCTGCCAAGCTGCTTTCCAGGTGCAGAGCCTCCAACATATACTGGTTTGTAAAGTGGTGCATGCAATCCCTGCACCATCAGAGATGGTACTTGGGTTACTTACATCCTCAAAAAGTGCTGTCATTACGTTTTGGATAATTGCTGCTACTTCTTCCCATCACATCCTTGGAAAAAGTTCCCTGGGGCTCTTGCAGACAAAAAAAAAGTTACCTGCAGCTGAGAATTTTGAATACCTCATCAATAGAACATTTCTCTTCAGTGTTTCCTTGGTGGGTAAATCTTTCTTGGGGACACACAGACCTCCACCAGCACCTTGCTGACTGCAGGGGCTGTCGCTAATCTCACTGAAGAGGTCCATCAATCACGTATACACCTTGAATGTAAGTAAAGACCCAAAACATATAAGCTAGGCATAAACCCCCATGGAGCTGACTGAAAACATCCAGTCAGCTTCCTTAACCCCTGGGTTCAGCCCTGTAGAATAAGTTACCACTGAAATCAGGGAAATTGAAGTCGCAGGTCCCCATCAGCTTCAGTGGGTTCAGTGGGAGGCCAAAAGAGTCCCAATGCTGGACAAAACTCTAAGAATAAACTTGCAAGAATAAATGCTGGTTTCATCACTGTGATGGTAGTTGGAAATGCCTAGGGATTTTTTATTTTAATGTTAGTATTGACTTGCCTTCCCTAAAATCCTTTGGAAATCTTTTAGAAAATCCGTTGGAAAAATGCATCTGCCCTTTAGTGTCCCCTGATATCTTTTCAGTAATCTTCCAGTGACCTTTCTCCCAGTTGACTGGAGTATTTAAACTGCCCAGACTACCCATTGACTGGCTAAACAGGATTAGGGGAAGAAAAATAGCACTTAAACTTGTTTAGAGAAGTGAGCTGTATTTCAGACAATAGGATAAGACTCAATCTATAACAGACATACCCAGGCTTGTATTACTCAGTCTAGAGTTAAAAACAGTGGTAAGCTTTCCTTAGAGTAATGTGTCTCTCTGCTTTGAAGTGCTATAAGAGCTGAGGAGAGGAAGCAATCTCAGGGATTAACTGCTAAAGTGCTACAAAATAGCTAAAATATAAACCTACTTTTTTCAGCAAGCAGATGTATATTTAAACTGCTGTATTTTTTATGATTTTTGCAAACAAAAGTTGTGAGAAAAATGCCTACTTTTAAATAAAATCTAATCATTGTTTTTATTTCCTTATGAGTCTTGTCCAACTAGAGATATTCCATATTCCATGAGATTCTTAATTTCACCTCTGCGTTTTTAAAGAAACATCCTCATGTACAAATACAAAATTGGCTGGTAAGCAAACAAATTATTAAACAAGTAAATGAAAACACATAAAACAAAGAAAAACCGTATAAAAGGTATGAGGACTGTATGAAAGGTATGAGATGCACTTTTAGTAACATCAACACCTGACTGCATAACTCTCAACTTGTCTCATGAGGACAATGTAAAATGTTTCACTTTTTTTGACTTAATAAAATATAAAATAATTCCGTTTCTCATTTACAAACACACTCACATGCACGCACAGAGGTACACACATATATACAGGAACCCCTGTGATATTTGGGATTTTTCTTAAGGTTCTAAGGTTTCTACTTTTGCACCACCTTACAAAATATTGTGTTTCCCCTAATCATTACTATCAACAATAACGCTTATTTCTTAACATTCATTTTGAGTACACTATCTCTGCTTTACACCTTCATACAGTGTGTAAGCAGGAAGAAAGAATCAAACAAGACAAGAATTAAGTTGCTTTACTAAGCTGAATTTCCAGTTCATCTATTTATAGTAGCAGTGGGGCATAAGCTAAATAGCATTATGCAGGTTTATGCAAATTATTTAGGATGAAAGGGGAGTACAGGTGATAAGAAAATAAATATAGCATTGAAGGCCACCGGAAATCTGTCTTAGTGTTGAGCAAGGGTCTGACTAAAGGAATAGTAAACACACCACAACATAAAGTCTTTTTTTACTTTTAGCACCCCACGGTTGTAACCTCAAGCTCCATCTTGAGGATTTAAACTCAAAATAGATCCAGTAACATATGTCCTGTTAATTTGACCTAATTAGTTGTTGCTAGTTGCAGGACTTAAATGAAGAATCTCATTACATAGATTAGAAATAAAAAGGAGGGAATCTTGGCCCTTGGTGGAGATCAAGTGGAACAGCAGTTTAATGCCTGATAAATGCTGTTTCTGGATACTCTGGTCTTTGCAAGGGGGTGTTAGAGGAGGTGAATCTGTAGTAAGTATCTTCTGCGACTCAGCCTTCTGTAACAAGCTTATCCTTCTATTTGAAAAGCAACATTAAGATGTGGGTTTTTTAAATTACACTGGCTTTGGAGGTGGTTTCCTTGGGTTTATTAAAAAAGAAAAAAAAAAAGGAAAAAAAGAAAAAGACTGTACCTGTATTCCATTCGATGGTGAAGTATAAGTACTAATCGGCAGAGAACACTCTGGTTGTCTGTAATATGCTATATCCTGAAACTATTCTTAGCTTTATAGTTATTGTCAGAAAACAATAAAAGTAGTATAAAGGGGCAATTCTTTCTTCCAGTAAGAACTGACTAAAAATATATTACTTTGTCTATTGGTGTTGCTAAATTCATATTGTCGGTGTACTATTCACTATTTGACAAGAGGCTCTGCAAAGGAAAATATGAAGACTTTTAGAACATTTACTCAAGAGAAACTCCCACATGAAACTAGGGTGGAGCACTGCCCAAATCAGAAGTCCAGAAGGGAACCTCAGGTCTGGCACTTGAAAAAGCTATTTACAGAACTTCTAATGAGTGAACTGTGATGGAAAGTCATAGCAGAGCACACCCTAAATATTACCTAGAGTGAAAACTTGACATAATGAAAATAGATGTGGGATTAAAAAAAATCTGAAGCAACTGATAGACTTCATTAAAAGAAAAAAAAAAAAAAGCTGTTTACAAAACTTTCCATTCATAAATAATAATACCATGCTTTAGCATATGTGATTCAAGAATATGTGTGCAGTACAACCTAGAGATAAGCAAAACAGGAGGAGAGCAGATCTGCTGAATATGAATTACTATTGAATGTATTTTTTTAAATGGGTATATCAGAAATGTGTTTAGGAGTTAACTGTGTAATTCAGTTATAATTTCTGTCTTTATTTTTGCTTACAGCTTATCTTTTCCTTTCAAGAGATTCAAGGGATTACACTAACCAAAATGTTTGCCCTTATACACACTCTGAAATACATCTAAACTACATTATATTAGGCAAACAAGAATACTGTAGGCTCTGGACAGAGCCATGTTCTTACCTTAGAAAATGGAAATATTAATATAAAGAGGAACAGAAGTTTTTTCTTGGGAAGTAAGCATGATTATAATATCAGGGCTAATATAACTGCAGGGAATATTAAAACTTCCTTTGATTTCATGGAACAGGATTAGATTCATGTAATGTTGTTAAAGACTGTCAGCACCCTGATGCTAGAGATTTGCAGAACTCCTAAAATGAGAATGGAATGCGTGATGTTGGTCTAAGTTTCACTGAGTTCATTTTACAGCTAAGAGATTTTTAAGAATGCTTTGGTCAATCAGATCACCTGCATAACAGAAATTTCCACCAAATCTGCTAATGAGTTTGGGAAATCATTGTTCTCTTCTAGGGACAAGTACTAAGATGTTGGGGGAGAAGAGCTGGGTTTTCCAAAATTTTTCCTATATAATAGTCATTGGATGGCTCTAATTGTAGTTGAAGAAGAGGCAAATCAGAGTTTGATGCACTACTGATGGAGAAAATGAATGACTGGTCAAAAGCTGAAAGGATCCAGCTGACCTGCTCTAAATCCATGCTGGTTGAAAAGCACGTTGCTTGCTTGCTGAAGAGATTCATTAGTATTAATACAGAAGGTTCAGTAGGTCACAGAAGTCTCATGCTCTCCTGGAAGGCTTAGAACAGAAGAGAGAGGTAAATGATTCAAATGCTCTTAATGTCCACACTCTCTGCTCTGCAGAGGTTGGGAGAAAACCCATCCCCATTCTCTGCTGTCAAATCAGTCACTTTAGGCATATAATTTGACAGTCAAATCTCTTCGGTGTTTCAGCAAGATTCTTGTCTGACAAGTGACTTGAGGTCAAGGCTTTAATGTAATTTTCTTCTAATCTGGTTTTTATTTTCTCCAATAGATTACATAATTAGATAGGCTTCTATACAGATAGAATTGTGATTAAAATAATCTGAGTGAAAAAAAAAAAGCCCAATGGAAACCAAGTGAACAAAACTGCTGTTGTTAGACCTGAGCCAGTTTGTCACTGAGTGAATAGCATTATAACCTAAATTTACCCTTGAAAGACTGATCCCTGTTTTCTAAAACTGGTTCTTGTATGAAGAAGCACAAAGGAAAATATAAAATCAAGAAGTAATTTTGGAGAACAGTGCCAAGGTTAGACTTTAATGTTTCCTAATGACTGAACTTGTAGGTTTTGTAAAGCTTTCACTAACTTTCAGTGGGCAAAGTTTATTTCAACTCTGTAATAGAAATGCTCTAGTTAGGACAATTCAAAGTTTCAGCTAAAGTTGTTTAACTGTGGAAGTGGTATGTATCAGAACCATCTGTTTCATTTCCTATCCATCAGAATGCACGTATCATAAATCAAACTTTAAAATCACAATTAATTTTAAGGGAAAGACATTATGATGCTTATGAGACCTGTTCAGACAGTGTTTCAGTAGCCTCACAGAAATCGAGTTTCTTGATTGTGAATGAGTCCTCACATTGATTTCAAATGAAATCTGTGCATGGTTTGGAAAAACATACTTTCACTTTTTTCAAACCTTTCCTCAAAAATCTAGAAAAAGTGGTGAATCTATTTCAGAGATCCATGAGAGGAGAAAAAAAAATGTTGAATTTTTATTCTTAAACCAGGCAATTCCTACCATTTCCTGTAGGACCTCTTCTGTCCTGTCCACATCTCTGCTTTTGTCTCATTAGATAAATTTTCTTGGTGGCACTAACAAGCTGTGCCTGCTAGAATGAGTCTGCAGAAATTTCTCAATAGCTTTTTGCAGAGTCCTTCCTCTTACTGTCAGAGATGGTGAGAAGAAAAAAGATTTCTATCCCTGTCTCAGATGATAGAGCATGGCATTCTGTTACAGGTAGATAATACTAAATATGGTAAAATATTAAAATCTTTGCAATCCTTACTCAGGTAAAAATTACCACAAGAAAAAAAGTTCTATTGGTGCAAAACTTTCATTATGCTGAATTCTAAAATTGTTATGAATCTCAAGAGCTCTACTTTTATGAAAAGTATTGCTTTTAAAGATGATCTCCAGCCAGTGCATCGGGCAGTGAGTGCTTGAGACTCTTGGAGGTGATGAGATACAAAAAGAAAATACTGAGTTCAGTAAAGTAAAACAAGATGGACAGTGAATAATAATTATTAAATGAAGATTCTGCAGGCACAAAGTAAATAAAAATGGATGTTCTGAAACTCCGACTAGCTCTTTAATTCAAGACTGTTACTATATTCCAGTAAAAGGTAGTGGGACTTCTACTTAGCGTAACCTAGATCCATATACTGCCCAACTCTCCATGAAGAATTGTTTTCCACTTCCAATGACTCAAACAACCAAGAGAGTTTGCCTCTTAAAAAAAGACTGAAAAAAACAAAGAGGTTTGCAGTATGAAAGATGATAAAGCTGGGTTCTAATCACTCTTTCCTGTTAATACTACTTTTATACCCAGACTAGTCTCTGATTACAAACACAAGGGCATGCAACAAGAAGAGTGGACTTGAATCTGGCCAACATCCAGAAGTCTGAGAGTATTAAATATCAAAACCAACCTTGTATCTTCCTTGGAAATGAGGCAGAGGGGCACTACAGACACAAAGTATTGCTCATAGTTTAAAAAACCCCAATCAGGCTACTGTCATCTGCAGCAGATAAGTTTGGTCAGAAAATATGGTACTGTGTCAAGTGCATTCCAGTAGTTTTATAGCTGGTTATTTGCTTTAATAATGTATCTGTCTCAGTCATTATTAAAGTTCTGAGGTTTCCTCTTTATATTTCTGACATCAGGTACTAAAAATTAGGTTTTTCACTATGAAGAGTATGGCCAAGTATTTGCCCTGTGATGTGAAACAGTGTATTAAGCATGGACGAGTTTCATTAATCACTGTTTGGCGTTTCCATGCTGCTACCGTATCTAAGGAAGATGAAACTTCAACAGTTCACTGCTTCCCCTTGACCTGATAAGAATGGAGATGTATGTGTCTCATACACACTGGCCTTCTCTGCTGTATGTATGTACTAACTAACTCAGGCTGAGGTTGTGAGAAGCATGAAAATAACCTAAACGACAGGGTGCCTTGTAGGGAATTACCTTCCATTTCCTCAGCAGCAAGCTGAGAGCCAGAAGAAAGAAATGATCAGTGCTAGCGTGACAACTCTTTCAGTGGATAGTTCCTAGGGCTGGGCAACTAGGTGCCACCTCTTATGCAGTGTGAGATGAGAAATATTAATTAATCCCTCAGGATATATGAGCTCAGAAGAAAGCTTAGGACAGGTGAAAATGTAACAGTGTCTATTTGTCTAATATATGGGTGATCGAAGTGAATTTATGCATGAAAGTGAACATAGAGATTAATTTTATTAAGTTTTCCAAACACACGAGTGATACAGCAAAATAAATCTTTTTTGTTTGTTTGTCAGATTTAATTTCATTTCAGCTGTACATTTCTTGTTTCTAGTACTTGGGCCAGCAAATCCAAACCCTTTAGTTTCTTCCTGATGGAAGCGACAAAAGTCTAAATATCAGCTTTTTTTACAGTTCTGCAGTGTTTGATGGCCTAAGTCACAGTCTAGAAAACCACCATGAGTTACAGCACATAAACACAGAGTAACTAACTGTCATTATTGCAAGTGTAGAGTTTTTGAATCTCTAATACACAAATTCCAGCATTGTTGATTCATTCCCTTTTCCTAATGAGTTCTGTTCAGGTTCAAAAGAATGACCGCATACTGAGTCTGTAGATCTAGGACTAATACTAATATAAAAAATGCAATCCAGAAGTGATGTGCCAACATCACCCAAAGCTATAACAAATCTTAAAGAATCCCTGCCTACTACTGATCTTAAAGGCTCTTCAGCCCAAATCCAGAACTGGAATCTGACATCACTGACACAAACTCCACTGATTAGATCTTCAACCCACCCAAGACAGTAGGCTTCTGCTTTGATTCTGGAAAGTACCACTGCATTGCCTTTAAAAAGCTAAATATTCATAATCTTAGTCTTTTATTTTGATGTGTTCCTAGCCCTGAATCTTACCAATGCTTGATCCAAAGACAAAACTGGATGCAACAGTTACAGAAAAACACATTGAAGTGTATTCTTTGGTGGCAAATTAATAATAGTAGTATGTGGTAGCAGCACTACAGGCAGACCTAGAGGGTTTTTTCGAAAACAACACAATCCAGATTCTTGATGAGGCACCAAGTGCAATTTTGTGTGGGATGCTATTTAACTCCTGTCACAGGAATAGCCCTCCACAGCCACTGACCGATTTCTACTCCCAGACAAGCAGATGTGTTTTCTTAAAAATTTTCTCATTCACTACACTTTTTCCAACAGCTTCAGAGTCTAGGAGACAAACCCAGTAACATTAGAATGTTTATTCATGCAGATAAGACTTTATTTCACCTGTATTTATAAATGCATACCTATTTTTATATATTTACACATGCATGCATATTTACACGTATTTCCAGGTCTTCATATGTAGATTTTATGCATTTATATACAAATAGATATGCGAATGGCTGTCAGGGCGGGCTGGCAGCACCGGGCTCTGAGCCAGGCTGCGAAGCCCGGTGCCTGGGGCGGTCGGGGGATGCGGGGCGCTGCGCAGGGCGGGCCGGGCGGTCCCCCCGCCGCCCCCGGATCGCGGAGCCCCGGCGGGGACGTGTCCGGCTTCCCAAGCGAGCGGCGCGCAGGCGCCCCTCAATCTCCAGCCCCGATGAGATGCTCTCGGACGTGGGAAGGGGATCGCCCTGCCGTTCCCTGCCTCCTGCCTTCTTTCCGGCCCCTCTGCCCCACTTTCTCCAGACCCCTGGCTGGGATTCGTAATTTTTTTTTTTTTGCCTTCTCGCTATTATTTTTTTTTTTTTAATGTTGCCCACCCCACGGGAGCCCGTTTGCAACCCGCTCTCTATAGCTGCCGCTCCTCCAAATAGCGTTATTTGAACGGAGACCCGCCTGTTGATTATCCTCTTCTCTAAGCTTCCACCCACCCTTTGCCCCCACCCCTCCTCCGTTTGATTCCAAACCTTCGGATGGTGTTTTGGTGTCATTAGAAGATTAACATCCCTGGAGCACCAGGGGAGGAGGAGTAGGAGAAGGAGGAGGAGGGTGGAGGGGAGAGCGAGACAGCAGGCAGGAAGGTTGGCACATTAACACGAGTGAGACTCTCCTCCCGCCGTCCCAGCCACCCCCGGCTCCTGGGTGGCAGCAGAGGGGGTGTTTGCGGACGGAGGGCTGCGGGTGCGCCCGGGACCCGCGCCCGCGGAGCCGAGGGGGCTCCGGAGCGCAGCCCCCCTCTCTTTTTATGAGCAGTGAGGCGGCGGAGCGGCAGCGGGGGACACCAGGAGGAGCATTTCTTCCCCGGGGTTTATGAATGGCACTGACATGGAGGAAATACCGTTTCAGAAAGTCAAGACCAAGAGGAAGAAGTGCTGCCACTGCTGCTGCTCCCCGCCGGCTGCCGCGGCGTCAGGAGCGGGAGCCGGGCTTGGGGACCCCGCTCCCTTGCTGCTGCTGGATGCCATTGCCTGCGAGGACGAGTTTGACTGCAAGGAGCTGGAGGCTCTCTTCCAGAGCTACAACCTGAAGCTGGAGCAGACGTCCACCCTCAAGGCGCTGGCTGTCCTCATTGTGCTCACCGCCAGCCTGGCCCTGGTGGAGCTGCTCTCCGGCCCCAGCCTGACCATCTCCAAAGGTTCGCACCCGGTGCACTGCATCATCTTCCTCTCCCTCTTCATCGTCACCAATGTCAAGTACCTGCAGGTCACCCAGCTGCAGCAGATCGTCAAGCTCACCTTGCTCTTCAGCTTCACCTTCTCCTTCCTCTGCTGCCCCTTCTCGCTCGGAGCCTACGGCATGGAGCCGCCCAGCGCCCCCGAGCAGGGCATGTGGCAGCTCATGCTGGTAACCTTCGTGTCCTACTCACTGCTGCCCGTCCGGACTCTGCTGGCCATCGTCTTCGGGCTGGTGGTGTCCGTCTCCCACCTCATCGTCACCGCCACCTCCGTCAGTGCCAAGCGGCAGCGGCTCTGGAGGACGGTGAGAGGCCGGGCCGGGCCGGGCACTGCAGCATCGCACGGCGGCGCGGTGCCTGCCCGCCGGGGGGAGGGAGAGCGGAGGGGCGCGGAGAGGAGCGGAGTGACCCCCGCCCCGCGCCCCCAGCCCGGGTGGTGTCTGAGGAGTGCCCGGGGTGTCCCCGGAGGGGCAGGGGCCAGCGCGCACCTGTGCCGCAGGCGGCTGGGTCTGTAGTTCCCCAAAGTTTCCAGGAGGCGGGGGCGGGGGGAGAATAGTTGGCTCTGGGGAGACAGAACCTCTCACGGCTTTGTCTGCTCAAGGAAAAGCGGGGAGAGGACAGGGGAGCCACCTCTGCCGTGCCCACGCATTGGGGCAAGTTCAGAGCACAGCACGCACAGTGAGTGCAGTAGAGCGCGTATCAGTAACACCGCTTGGCTCGGTACAAACTTGGCACAGGCAATAAGCTGCGTGTGGTAATAACACTCCCACGGAGTTGGTTCGTATCCCTGCTGTCTCTCTCAGCCGTGGACCCTTCGTGCCCACACACAGCCTGTCTACGGGGGAGGCTCTGAAGACACGATCTGAAATAGCTGGGACACTCAAAGAGGGAACCCCACCTCGCTGCTCTGCCAGCAAGCTGGGCATTCCCCCTTCAGCTTTCCCAAGGCGGCTGCTGCCCCCTCTCCACAGGCATTACCTGCTGTGGCAGTGAACTTCCTAGCGGTTCCCTTTCCCCTCTGAACGAATCCAGCAAAACCTCCCTCTGCAGCAAGCATCTTTGGAAACGTGCTGCTGCACTCTCCCCTCCTCCCCCGAGGAGCTATTTATATCCCTGCAGGGCTTTCTCCGGCTCTCGTGGCCTGATGGGCCGCACTGGCAGGGGGAGGAGGATGAGGAGATGCGCGCATGGGAAACGCTGGGGCTGGCAGTCGGGGTTTACTGCTGAAGGCTCTGTTATGTGGTGCCTCTGATCCACTGGGAAAGAGAAATTGGAAAATTTTTTGTGTCTTTCCTCCCATGCATTGGTTATGTCTGCCCTCAGGGGAAGCACACGGGTACTGTGGTCCAGATTGGTGTTGAACAACAATTCAATGCGTAATTGAAGTACTTAGTACATTACTTCTGCAGAATCCTGGTATCATTCTCCATGACCGTGTAAGGCTGTGTTGTGATGCTACATCGCACACAGCTGGCATGGGCATAAACACTGGCATAAGCAGGATTGTACACCTTTGTGCCCAGAACTGTGAATTCCTGCCTCCTGCTTCCATGCTCACACAGTCACACACACCCCTCAGTGTGGTATATATGCACGGAATAGAAATACATGGGGACAATCACTGAGTTGGGTTGCTGAGACAAACAGGATTATTCATGGCTTCACGCTGCTGAGCTGGAGGACAAAATAAATTGTATATTTTGAAAGGGAAGAGAGAGATAAGCTGAGCTTTATGATTTACCCAGATAATCTGATGTCTATTTTTAAATATGTGATTTAGAGTTTCCATGAGAGGGAGAGCTGATGAAATGCAGGAGCACCAAGAGGAGCCTTCCTTAAAAGCATACAAAAGGATGTTAAAAACACTAGAATATTCTTTTTGAGTGGAGCTGAAGATAGCTCTTTTTACTGGAGTACCAATTAGTCCTTATGAGAGTCCAGGCTATCCTGGCTCCCCTGACACACAGTCAGATTTTCCTTGATGCCAGGCTGCAGCTCAGTGTGGCATCTGCTGTTCTAGATGAATAACATAAAGAAGCTGACAATAACGTCTGCTCACTAAATTATCTAACCAAGGTCGTGAATGTGAAACATTTTGAAGAGAGAAAATCTGCTAACTCTCTCCCTTCACACTAGTTTAACTCAGTTATTCAACAGGCTAGAAGCTGGCTTAAAAATATGTAGAAATAGTTGACTAACATCTGATGTAACATATGTATGTTTCTTCTTCATCAGCCTCTCCCCCCACCAAAGTAATTTCGGTGCTTTGTATGCAGTCCCTAGAGCATGATGCTTTGCTGATAACAGGAGGCAGAAACCAGCTCTGAGTCAAGCAAAATAACTGGTCTGTGAACTTATGTTGCACAGAAATGCACACTGTGGCATATTTGCAAGGAAAACGTCTTATCATTTGGAGCTGATCTTCTGTATTGAAGGGATTCTTCCCTTACACCGAAGTTTTAGTCTTTTCCAAAGAATAATTTCACAATGTTTGGAAATTTAAAGCTACGTGAAGGTGTCATCTGAATTTTACTTGCGAGGCCTGGGAGTAGCTGTGCCTTTTTTCTAAAGGCTAGGATGGATGCTGCCTTGCAATCAGGATCTGCTTTCCAGACAGTGGATGTTTTCCTGACCACCTCAGTGCTTGTTGACACAGCATGAAGGTGGCCTGTCAGGGAAACAGGACTGCTTGATGTTGAGCTGCAATACTCTGAAATGGCTCTGTTTTTCTCCCAACCCTTTGCTCCCTAGCCTCAAGCAAGTGGATGAATTAAAATTTTTAAATAAAAATTTGCAGTATCCAGAAATGCACCAACCACTGAGATCACTGCTCTGTTAAAAAATCCTATAATTTTTATGTGATTCAGGCAACATGGGAACCAACTTGTGAATCAATTTTATTTTTGTTTAGCCTGAGCTTTAGGAGAGCACAGATCTAATAACTTCCACTGAAACTAAACTGGAAGCTTAAAGTTGTCAGCAAGACCAAGCACTTTATGTTGTTTCAGGTTCAACCCATTAAAAAACAGGCATAACCGAGTTAAGAGATCTGTTCTGAAATAAGCTTTTGGATGCACATCTTCTATTACATGCTATTCAAGGAATCCCCATTTACAAGTTTTTGAATGCCAAAAGCCTGACTAACTTCAATAGTGCTGAATCAGACCTTGAATGGGTCCCATGGCGTGCTTAGACCTTGCATCCATATAAACATTCAAACTCTTTACATAGTAAAACCAATGCTCTTTGTGGCAGAATTTTGTCTATAGAATAAAACACATATAGTTTGCAAGTGATAGTTTTCTGACAGCACAGTTATCTGTGGGTGGTCTGTGGAGATCATGTCATGACGTGAGATGTCATGTCAGAGTTGAGACATAGGTGTGTGTAAATGCAAGAGAGGAGGAAAGCAAGTAAAGGGAAGTAATGAGAGTCAGGGAAGTAATGCTACAGAACTTGAGCTTCACCTTTCCACTCACTAGCTGTTTTTTGATCAAATGAAAGATTCCAGTCTGTTAATATGTCCTGCTCATTTCTTAAGAGAAATATACTAGTAGATAATGCATATATATATATATATATATATATGTAAATTTAATAAACAAAATATGCAAAGTACTTGTGGGCAACCTTTATCCCATTTGGAATAAGTTCATGTCAAAAGGCATGCTGACTTCACAGCTGGTTTTGCATGTCTTATATGACACCGTGATAAGGATGTAAACAGAGTATATAATCAATATTGCATTGGTCACGTTAGTTAGACTATTTTCTCTTTCTTTGGACTCATGGAACAAAATACTCCTGCCATGTAACATGAAAAGGAATCCACAGATGGCTGAACCTACGAATGAAGTTTTAACAGCTTGGACTCTTGTCTTTTTCTTTCTTTTTATTTTCCTCTACAGCTTTCAGATATATGTTAAGTGCTTCAGAGCAGTTACAGAAATACAGAACCCTGCCCAAAGGAGCTTAGTTCTGTTGCAATGCAGTGAGTGGGTGTTAGAGACTTTAAGGACAGATGGGGTAAGGAAGGCAAAGACTGCTCACAGAAATTACTCAGTGGTGGCATTGGCACAGTTTAGTGTTTTACTGTTAAATAACTTTTTCTGTCCCTCTAAATATTTTTGCCCCCTTTTTAAAAATGTATGCTTATTTCTGGAAAATTCAAAGCCAAGTCGTACACCAACAAAATGCCCTTGCACATCACAGAAGTCTTTGTGAAAGAACAAGTCTTTTGTGAAAACCAAAATTACAACATGAGCAACAAAGAGCAGAAGAAAGGTGCTGTCATAAACTAGTGAAAAAGAATTCTCAGAAGTGTAGTGAAATAAATGTAGGTTTTGGGTAGTATTTTTTGGTCTGCATTTAAATCTGATTTTATGCATGTACTTACTTAGTTGTATGATTCAACAAGTACCAAAAATTGTGGTAGGGAATGGATAGGCTGTGTAAAGAATAGCGTGGCAGAAATTGGTATCATTTATTTAAAATAATTTATTTAATACTTACAATTGTGTTTTATCTTAGCTCCTTGCAAGTCAGCGTGATAGTAGTCTAGAATATTGCATGAAATTTTCATGCCAAAGTTCATCTTATTCCTTCTAGTGTTAATCTCCACACCTTTGTCTCTCACACAGAAGGTAGAGCCTCGTAGCCTAATAAAGGGGTTGTAAATCAAAGACAGCTCAGCTCCATTGTCATTATTATTCGGTGCAAAGCTCAGATTTTCTCCTTCATGCATATAAAATACTGCTGAGGGACTGTACAAGTTCATTCTCTATTATGCTTTTCAAATATTAGTATCAAGAATATCTCTGGTATTGCAAATATATATATGCACTAATAATCTGTTTGAATTCAGTTTTCCTCTCTTTCCAAAGATGGGAACCACTGTTATTGAGTTTCTCAACATCTGTGTGTAACTCTAAATTTCATTTGGCATTTAGTCCTTATTGAAAGATTGGTGAAAGTTTTTTCTTTTTTTTTTTCCCCCCCTTCCTAATTAAAGAGGGATTTTAATCTCAATTTGTGGCATACGGTTTGCTAGGTATTGACCAAAGTCCTTTTATCTAGGGACTGAAGTATAGGATTTTCTATGGATTGTAGAGTTAAAGGTCTTTTTCCACAGAAATTAGTATGCTCTTGGCCTCCTGAGTCTGCAGATTGCTGACAGTGCTATTCTTCATGCGTTTCCAAAAAATAACAGCATACTGATGGTTCTGCCTGGTTGAGAAACAAGTAGGCTTTGGCAAACTGTCAAGAATCATAGAGACTTAGAGAAATACTAAATAATAATTCATCTGAGTTTAGGTGTTATTAATAGGCAGGATCCCGCTATTGCTGAAGAAAAAGAAGGCTTCTATGCAAAAAATGTTTTGATGATGATATTAAAAACCTCAGCTAACACTGTTATACACTCAGTTTCTACCCTCTTTCCTTGATGTTATGCTCACCCTTCCCCTGCTTCTCCAAGTCCTAGGGGTGGTGGCTTCATTCTGATGATGGTGTTGCCTGTGTTGACAGCATCTGGAGGCTTTCAGAGGAGGGAAGGGAATGTTCATGTTAATGGCTTCCTCTTGTTTGCTTTAGGGTCCACTTGGGGACATTTTGGTGTTTGCTAACATACATTTCTCTTTCTTTATTGGTCTGCAGCTCCATGTTTCATCCAAATTTATTATATTTGTTCTCTTTTATGTATGTTGAATACTTGTTCTTTGTTCTCTTGCTACAACTAATCCCAGATTTGTCCATCTTCATGTTCACATTTCTTTAACTGATCATTGAGGAGTCATTTTTGTAGCTATGAGTGTTGTCTTCAGTACCAAGTCTATGCCCATCCATGTACTCTACACCATCTCCTGTGTCTCCACTTCTCAAGATCTGTATTGTGTTTCCATAGGCCTACATTTTGACATAGTACATCACTATGCTTTAGTCATAAAACTGTTGCGCTAGCATAGAAAGATAGGCAAAAGTAACATAAATGAGCTACAGACATCTGGTTAGGAAAAATGTTTAAGCCAGGTAAAACAACATGTTCAGAAGTGGAAAAAAAAAAAAAAAAGAATGTAGCCAGACAGGCTAAACTTTTAGTCCAGAGCAAGCCTGACATGGAGATCTCACAAAATTGGTGAGTAGCTTATGGCTTTTTACATAGCATTGGCAGCACAGTAATAGCAATGGCAATACAGCATTGCAGGGCTATATGATTGCAGTCCTTTTTAACATGTGTGTGGTTTAGACTGTCTCCAGAAGTCTTATTATTGCTTTTACTTTAATGCCAACCAAGTGAGCCAAATGGTGTCTTCATTTCAAATGGTAAAATGCTTTTGCCTAGACCCCAGTTAATAGCAAAACTTTGCATGTAATATTAGTAATTAGGGACTGTATTTAATTTGCATACTTATTGTGCGGAAAAGTTTTCATAAGTGTTTGTGCAGCTCTGAGCTCAGGGGCTACCAATTTAGGTTTAAAGACCTTTGATGCTTCCATGGGATAAGTTATCAAGGGTTTCTATTTCTTTCTTCCTTCATTTTTTTTCATTCTGAACACGTAATTTTTAATATATTCAGTGCTAAACTCCTATGGGGAAAAGGTTGGTGATAGGGAATATTTGTTCTTGATGTGATCTGCCATTTCTTCTTCTGGATTCAAACTTTTTTTTCCCCCATCTAGTTTTCTCCAGTTATTAGTACAGTGCAGTGCTTTTCCAGACAGAAACACTGTAATACAACAATTTGGTAGTGCAGATTTCAATTTCTTTT
This sequence comes from Anabacerthia variegaticeps, assembly GCA_035583185.1. Lineage (NCBI taxonomy): Eukaryota > Metazoa > Chordata > Aves > Passeriformes > Furnariidae > Anabacerthia > Anabacerthia variegaticeps. The sequence goes on along the minus strand of JAWWEW010000078.1, from coordinate 55,143,451 downwards.
AATCTATTTTAATCACAGCCCTACATGTCTTCATGTCTATATTAGATGGTCCTTACTAACTAGAGCAGAAGTATTCTTTCTAGCATCTTGTTATTTCATTCTGTCAGTTTAGAGGCAGTGCATTCTTACATTCCAAACTCTGGTATCACTATTCCAGAAAACATTAGCTAGCATAAAATAATGTTTTTTGTCTATCATGGTTAGTTATCTTATTTACTTTCTAAGATTCAAAAGACCATACACTCCTGTCTTCACTTCCCTTTTTTGTGCCACTATAAAGTAGTACAGAACATAACTAAATGCAGCTGGCATGTATGGAAACAGGGAAATGAGCCAGGGAAGTGTTGTTCCTTGTTGCTTGTAAACTCCTGGTTGTGCCAAAAGGGAATAATTGTTAGAAAGTCTTTTATGAGTGTGGGAAAAGAATGGCATGGCTTCACACAGGTTTCATGTGCTTATTAATTCATAATATGTTATAAGAAGATTTCATCTAAAACTTGAAATGTTCGTGCTTTATGACAGGAAGAAGTCAGGCAGTATTAACTCCTGCAAGATTCTTGCTGTTGGGAAGGGGAGTATAATGCAACCCACGTGTCTTGTTTCAAAATTTCTGGAATGTGTGATTTCCTTTCTTACTTTCTTCCTCTGGGGAACTGTCCGTGGAAGGAATTTGCATTGCTTCAAATTTTTAAGGTACATACCTAGAAGAATTTGAGGAAACAACATAGTTACTACTTTGTCCACCTTTTTTTTTTAACCTGTATGAACTTACCACATGAGCTGATTCCTGAAAGAAATAAAATCACCAAGCACATTTTATATACCGAAAACCTATTTTCTCCATATAGTAAAAAACATCAGAAATGTGGATATAGTGCTGCTCTAAGGCAAGCCTTAAAGTGCAACAAAACCATGAGAAAGAGAGTTATTTCTTTAGCTGTGGTTCAGGAACTACAGAAGTCTTTTGTCACCCAGAGGTGCATGTTGCAAGAAATCACCTATATGTGGCTAGTATGAAAAATGTTATAGAACAATATTTCACTTTAACACCATCTCTCAGACATTCGTTTTGGAGCAAGGTGTTCATTACTGGATTCAGTAACAAGTGGTTGTGCATCCTCCTACACAACTTTATAGTAGTACCTTTCTTACAGTGGTAACACATAAAATTAAGGAATGCTTAATCTGAAAGTTGTGGGGTTTTTCATGGGTTGCTCATTCATACACTACAACAACAGAGATAATGTTTGTCAATTTCCATAAATCTGCTTATGATTATCTCTTAGAAGATGAAAGCAATTATCCACCCACACAAAATTAGAAAATGAAATAACACTAATAAACAGAGTTTTAAAGGAGATTTACATAAAATGTAACCTTCATTTGAAGTATCAACAGGCTGAAAAAATATTGTCTTTGAGCAGAACTTGTAAAATTTTGTTGCTTTCTAACTAAAGAACGCCTGCCTTTCTTTTTCTTTCTTTCTTTCTTTCTTTCTTTCTTTCTTTCTTTCTTTCTTTCTTTCTTTCTTTCTCTTCCTTTCTTTTCTTTCTTTCTTCCTTT
>JAWWEW010000078.1:55061963-55140405 GCA_035583185.1 Anabacerthia variegaticeps | reverse complement strand
AACTAAGCGCTATCTCCATGTTCAGTTTCGAGTTTCCTCTTCCCACCACCAGTTATGTAAATGACAGTGGTGAATGATGGCTGCTTGAGTTCCCCCAGATGGAAAGATTACAGTAGCTTATTTGGCCTTCTCCATGCAGCTCTCTCTATTTTAGGCAGTAGACTGAGGAGATTGCAGCAGAGTTAATTTGCCTCATCTGTTAGTAAAAATAAACTGCTTTATCAATAGTCTATTTCTTCTTGCTTACACTGTTAAAAAGATTAGCCTGATTTTTGCCTTTGAAGAGGCCACAATCCAGAAAGGGGAATCCTATTCTGAACTGCATTTCTCAATACCAGTTAAGGTTAATACAGTGGCTAAAATGGCTTTGGTAGTAGAGCAATGTGATTTTCTGACTAGAAGTGCATACTCTTATAACAGCTCCTGAAATATCTATCACTGAAAGGGATGGTGATGTTTAAGAGGAAAGAGTCAGCTTCATTTGCTGTGGTGTTAATCCATTCTATTGCTAAGGCAAAATTCAAAATCTAGAAGAGGGTGAGTGATAGAATTATTTGGCATGGCTTTTTTTAAATCTCAACAGCATTATTTCTAAGCCTTGTTTGATGTCTGATAGAAACATCAAGGGAATAATGAATTATGTCCTGAATACCCACTGTCTAGCGTAAATCTTATATTTATTGGGCAATGTGTAGTGTAAACTACAGGATTTTCTTAGCTTGCCTATGGCAAGGGTCATGAAAAATGCACCTTTCTTACTTTTGAGCGCCTTTCTACTCTTACTTACTTATGAGAATATTCTGAAAAAAATAACAATTGGTATTTTTCAGTTAGGATGAACAGAAGTACTGAAATGGGCAATGCTCATTTTCAAAGCTATGCGTTATTTGCTGTCCTTAACAGTTATTTTTGTAGCACTGCTGGTTTATCATCAGAGGATGTAATGATTTCAATATTTTTTTTTGCTTGCTTGCTTTTTTCTCTTTTTCTGATGCTTCTTTTGTACAACCATTCCCTGTCAGTCTTTTGCTGACTACTGGAGTTTGTGGTGCAGTATCCTCTACTAAATTTTCCCCCAAAGGAAGCATCAACGAGATAGAAGAGAGGGAACATTCTCCTGGGATGGGGATGACAGTAGAAAGGTTGATCTTCCCTTATTTCCCTAAAGGTGCACAACATTTAGTCCCAGGACTCTGTCTGTTGCCAGTATTCTGCAGTCATGCACCTTCATTCCAAATCCCTATGCTATCATTTGCAAAAGTCCCATTTCTTCAAAATGATTATATACTGAAAAACTGAACTTAGCTACTGATCATAAAGATTTTTCCTTCTCTTGGGGAAAATATATAATACCTAAGTTAGGGAGAAATTGTCTTTCTTACAAAATGTCTTACATGCCCCTGAAGTTGTCTTTGAAGTTTCTTAAGAGTTGCTGGTCCCCTGTAAAGGTAAGGATTTGACATATAAAAAATCCATTTTCTAACATTCTCAAAGAAATTCTCTTCACAGGGATATATCAGCTATCTCAGGCTCTTTTCCCTTGTGTATGATAGTTGCTGCCATTCCACTCATAAAAAAGAAAAGACTGAAAAATCAAAGATCTACAACTACTTTGTACAACTAAAAACCTTTTTCTGAAGTTGTAATTAAAAAAAAAAAAAAAAAAGTGATTCTAAAGTTGATATACTGCTGAGTTATGGTGATCTCACTGTGCACAATCCTAAATAGAGGTTGTTTTATTCAATAGTACAAACCTTGGAAAAGAGATTTTTTTCCTTATTGCAACCAAGGGGTTCAAGTGTGGAGCTATACGAGGGAAAGGTCTTTTCTTCTTTAGAGTCACATTGCAAATTTAGGTTTGTAAAACTCGAGTTTCTTTACTATCTAAAGATATTTTGGTGATCTACCAAAATGTGTAGGCATGACTGGTGCCGCTAGTCCAGTTTCTGAGTTGTGAATCTGAGTTATTTATATAACATCGCTGTTGGTAACTCAGGAAGCCTGGCAAACTCAAAGTTGTTTCCTTAGTCTGTGGGCAAACATGAGTGTTGTTTTGCTAAGATTGCTTATGGGGTAATATGTATGTTTTATGTGCAATTGTAATGAACGTTCACAGGGTCTCTGCAGCAATTGTATTAACGTGTACCAACAGAAAGTGAGGCAGTCATCCTTCCAGGGCTTTACAGAGTCTTGCTACTGCATTTGACTTTTAGCATGTTGGGTAAATACTGTTATTCTTGGAGTAGCAAAAGTCACATTGACCCTAAGTCAAACCCAAGGGGCAACCGAGGTCTTTGACTTGTCAGCAAATGACAGCAGTGCAACATGTAAGTAGACTCTGGCTACGGTATGAGCTAATTCTGTGTAACACGGCAATGAATGCAAAGTATTTCAAGGGTGGGAGCTTTTTTCTTTAAGGAATGCTTAAGTCATCTGGAAACTACTGGTACAGTAGTTCTAAAGCTGGCACGCAGCAGGCTGTCTGGGAGTAGATGAAGAAGGGAAAACCATTAGGGGTCAGATTACTAATCCTCAGGAGAAATATTTGTCTCTTCAGCATCTAGAAATCTCACAGTTGTCTTCAGAGCTATTAAAACTGTCTCCTGTTGAAAAGATTCTTGGAATCAGTGTAGGTGTCAAAGGTCTACTGGTGGCCTGGACATAATACAATACCACTGTATTATATACGTACTTGTAATCACATGAACAACTGTAGATGTTGATTGGTATTATCAGTTTGAGCAGTTTCTGTGTTAAGCTTTGGGGATTTTCATGTGACAAAGGCGTACCATAGGAAAAATAGGATATAGTTAGCTTTCTCAGTCTTTGTCCAGCAGATGGAATCCTTCAGTTCTTACACGTCTCCTGCCCTCTCTAAACAGGCAAATTTCTAGTCCAGTACACGAAGAATGGAGGATTTTTTTTTTCAAGACAAAATTACTGAGACGTAAACAGATACTAGACTTCTATTTAGCAATTAATAGACAGCAGAGACTTTGTTCCACTATCCATTTTAAGGATTAATTTAGTTCTTGAGCATGGTGGAATGTCAATGTCAGTCAAACATAAAGCCAAAGACAAGAAGCAAACTGAATTTTGCCCCAGCCTGGTGATGACACTTTTGTGGTCTGCAGGACACTGTACATAGGGTGCTCCATGTACAAACCCTGACTCATGTTTGTGCCAGTTGTACAGTGTGTGCAAATAGAACAAGAACTCCAGCTAATACATTTCTCCTCTGACTCAAGGAAACTGGAGCACAACTCTTTTTGTTCAGAAGAGGAGAGCCTTGGTGACTGACCTTGGTGCATTCACTTTCTGCACTGTGGAGTTGCTCCTGTTCTAGGTCAGTTTTGCCCGTGCCTTTCTTAAAGGTGGGTAGCACTCTGTGCTCTCTCACCCAAGACACACTTTTGAGAATCTGTCAGTCAAGCTTAGTCATGTGAGATCACAAACTCTGTGTCACACAGCCAGGTTCATTTTGTCAATACAGCCTTCTAGGATGTAATCTCGTGTCTGTGTGGATCATAAAGTGCTTAAAGTGCTAGCACACAGATCAGATAAAAAGAGGGGTCATGAAGCCTGTTGGTAACTGGTGATATCATCACATCTGCTGTTTATGTCCTGAATAGTAAACCTGGAAACCATTAGCAGGTGTGATGATGTATGATGCTGGAGTAATGCCCTCTGAACAGGAATCAGAAGTCTCTCATATTGAGAGACAGTGCTTAGACTTTGCTCAGACTCCAGGAACATCAGGTATCCAGAGTCTAGAAGGAAGGAAGTCTCATAGGTGAGTGATTAGGGTTAGACAAATAATCAAAGGGCCAGCTGTTCCTTTCTGGGTCTCCAAAGAGAGGTATTAGTGGCCTAATTTTACGCTGAAGCCATATTTTAAGTGATCATTACCACTGAAAAAAGCAGTCTCATGCATGTGAATACATCCCCGCTATTTATATACCTACTACATTTCACCCCCCAAACACAGTTGAAGCCCTGCATGTACCAAGTGGACCAGGAAGGTAATGTGAATTATAGCCAGCCTGGTAGGATGGGCTTCCAGGTGGATGAGTTCCCCAGTCATGTTCACACCTGTATGGGCTTTTGCACTGGCATGAAGAGACTGGGAATCGGAATGAGCAACCAGTGGGGAAAAAAAAAAAAATAAGGGTCCAGAAATGCTTTTTTGTTAGTCTTCTGTCAGTTTATATCCTCATGTTGTAACAACAGCCATTTTGTCTTCACTGCTACATGAACTTCAGTGGGAATAGTGTTAGCCCGATGACATCTTTTGTAAATGCAGCCCAACTTTTCACTCCTTAGCTAATTATATGTGCCTTAATTTAGATATGGATGTCTGAAAACTACTTAAACCTGGTGTTATAACTGTTATAAACATCGGTTGATTTAGTATAGCTGTTAAAACAATGTTCCTCATTGATGGATCCTGGAACAGCTTTCAGCATAGGTGCCAAACCTTTACAAGCAATTTGAAAACATAAATTACTGTAAAGGACTAACAATCACATTTTATGTTTCAAAAACCCTTTAAAAGGAATTCAAGGATCCCCACTTAAACCATTTATATAGAGGGACTAATATGCTAAATGATGCTGAAAAATGGATAGAAGCAAATAAAATTTGTTTAAAGATTTTAGATTCCTACAAGGGGCCATCTTTAAATGCCTCAAAATTTTAAAAATTGCATCAGTGTCCATAAAGAAGTGGACCATTTGTGACCAGTGTGTTGGACTCAGTGAATGAATCATGGAATGCATTAGTTCTGGAGCAGGTAAGGATGTGTCTGGTATGGAGTACAGAAGATAGTGCATGAGATTTTAATGTGAGAAATCAATGGGCTTTGCATGTTAGCTTGGAAATGTCATGTGAATATGTTGTTTCTTTCAGAATGGACAAGAAACTATCTTGTCTTCATACAAAATAGGCAAATTTTCTCCTGCGCTATTATTTTGGCTATATTTGTTTCTGAATACCAGAGTTACAAGGCCGACCCTCAAAAAGGACCTTAATTTTGGTAGCAGAGATGATATCCTGTAATAATCTGTGCTTTTCAGTACTCTAACATCCAGTCACAAGCAAGAGCAGAAGACTTACAGTAAATTTAAATTTGTCTTTCGGTGTCTTTCATGAAGAGGTCTTGCATACTGCTGTTGTTGCATTCAAATAAAGATGTCTTGCTGCAAGTTTATGGAAAGCGCAGAAGAGTGCTTGCTGAAAATTAGTGATGCAGTGCCATAAAATACACTAGTACTAAATCCTGAAACTAGTCCCACTTTGCAGTAGTGTTTCAGGAAAGCACTGCTTGCTCAAGACACCTTTTTTTTCTCATTACATCTGAGAAAACACCAACACAAAGCAAACAAGGGATTGCTCACAAACCTTACTTATCAAATTCTAGGCTGAAATTCAGTATGTCTTATTATTATGTGCTATTGATGTTATGGTAATGTCTACAGGTGTCAACTCTGATGAGTTTCTCAACTCACTGCTTGCTGTACAAGTGCACAGGTAACAGGCAATCCACTGTCCTCTGCCAAATGTGGCAAAGAACAGAAAAAAGTCTAGAGACAGAGAAGTGAGATGATCTTCCAAAACTCAGAGGTCAATCAGAATAGATTGGAAGTGTCCTCACTCCAGCTGCAGTTAACAGGGACAAGAATTTAATAAATAAACATTTCATCTTAAGCATCATAAGGCCCCAAGGAATAGTTTAAAATATTTCCATTTACTCTGGGCTAAGCCATATTGTCATGTTTTCTTTTCAGTTGCTTTGAGATGAACCTTTTTCTCTGGTCTGCATGACTTGGGGCAGGATGTTCATAAAAGAATGAGGAGTTTCATGTTACAGTTAAATGGAGCATGTTTATGAACCACTTAAATCTTTTTTTCAATTTACTTGCTTCAGTGACTTTATTATTAACTGCATAAGATGTAAATTAAAGGTTTAATTTGTTTACCTAAAGCAATGACATGAATGTATCCAACCAACAATAGCTATCCATCTATATATTTTCCAAAAATAATCAAAATTGTTTCACTTCAATTTTTCTCTCTTGGACAAAGTGAAGCTACAAATATGTTTTTGAATAAATGTCCATCATGGCTTTAGAAGAAACTGTCCATAATTTGTACATTTTAATGGCTACCATTATAATTCTGTATATGAGATATAGTGTGATAAAGATGAATGGCATTATGCCAGACCATATAGTATTTTAAGTATGATAATGGTAAGAAACTTACAGTAAGCAATGGAAAATCTGAAAAATTAAACTGGTCCTTAAGTGCTTGTAATTTTATTTTCTGTTTGGCATTTCTAAAGAAATATTAGCAGGCTTTTTGGAGACAGTACACGGCCTGCATAGGATTTGGGCTTCATTTTGTTCCATGACATAAAAGAAATCGATGTAAGATGTGTGTACTTGGCCCACTTGAGAGGAAGTTGGAGGGAGCCAGTGGTTAGTCAAAAGAAAAAGAAGAGGCAGGCTGTCCTATAACCCATTCCTAACTGATTATAATTCTCAGGAGCAGCTTCACAAGTCCTGTGAGTTAGAAAAACCTCGTCTTGTACATTATAGAGTTTTACCAATATCAGTGTGCTTGACAGTATATCGTTGAAGCATACTTCAACAGAACAAATCAAAATGATCAAAGAATAGATAAAAAGTTTATGATGTGAGGAATATTAGTGTCTTTGTTTTATAAAATATTGTGAAGAATTACCATTTTCCTCCCCTTGTCTGATTTCGTTTGTGAAATTTTCACTGTGCTTGCTTTTTGCTATTTGAATAATGCATTTGAATATTGCAAATGGTGTGTAGTGTACAATCGCCTACACAAAGACAGAGCATATTTAGTCTGAAAGTTATTGCAAGAAATATCCTGCCTGTTTTCTATTTTTTCTCTTTCCTCATTCCTTTTTTCCCTCCCAAAGGAAATGAGTCAGAGGACTCTCAATTTCTTATTCTGTCTGTCTCTTTTCCTCGTTAGTGTTCTTGTACAGATTTCATAAAGATTTTCCTTCAACTCATCTCTAAGTCTTCTGTGACTATGGGAAGTTCTCTCTTTTTGATATCTTTTCTGAATTTTTATTACACAGGCCATAAATAGAGGTTTTGCATCTTGGGTTCAAGTCCTGCTTGTGCAAGACCCTCAAAAGAGGAATTAATCTCGGGGCAGCTTCCATTCCTTACAATTTTCAAGAGGAGAAATTGATGAAGAAATGAGAAACATCAAACTGTTCTGCTTCATTCTGCAATAAGCATTTCAGCCAGTGACTGCATTGGTGGGTTTGTTTGAATATGAGCATCAAGACTCCCCTATAGACAGTTTTTAGTTCAGAAAATAATAGGAAATGTACTGGCACTTTCTTCATGGTGTTTTGTACAAGTTAAATTTGTGAACCTCTGATTTGAGCTGAAGGGCTGGATTTTTCTCATAGTTATTGGGAAAAAATTAAAGCTCTTCCTGGGCCTAAAATAAAGACCTTTTTCTCATTAAGTTTTTGAACTAAACTCAAGGTTTCTTGCCTGTTTAATTTTAGCTTTCTGCATCTTATATTTTTTCCTAAGGACATCTCCTTTACTCTATGATTACAGAGTATGTCCTAATCTGATGGAGGTTTCTGGATGCAACCTCATAGTCATTACTGAACAGCAGTCAAGAGAAAATGCTGATAGTACTTAAACTGTTGGTATTCCTTTATTATTTTTTTTCCTTCAATTTTGTTTGAAGTTCTCCGTGTAACCCTGACCAACAAGCCTAATATCTTAAGTGTGTTGCTCTTGACTTTCCATAAGCACATCACAAGTATCACTTCATGAGGTTTTTTTTGTTTGCTGCTTGACAGATCATTTATCACTTGCCAGGGAAAAAAAATACACCACTCAACCTTCTTAAAGTGAAGTTTGCTTTTTTTTGTGAATAAATACTCACTGACAGTTCTCATCTTCTGAAGCTTTGATGCAAATGTTAAAAGCCTCCAGGACAATATAAATTATGGCCCTTTACAAATATAGTTTCCAGGGCAACTAAAGGGCCTGCTGTTTCATAAACACTGTGCTCTCAAGCAGAAGCATTTGTCTGTCTGCTGGGAGATTATTTTACACTTTAACATGTTAATTTTAAAATCATATTCCCCCTGTGAAAAAATACCACTATCATCTTCATTCAGGTCTGGACTATTTGAAAGTGAGGCGTGGAAATGTACTGTTCAACTGCACTTGTAAGTGAGATTTGGGCTGTAAATGTGACTGGTGTGATATAAGAAAGCTGGCAGATTTCCTTGTGTGATGCAGCAGTATCCTCCCTTTACCACCCAGCCATGGGCTGACACGCAGCTCCCTCTCAGTGCAGTGAGATTTGCCACTCCTGTCTGTTGGAAGATCACTGCTAAATCTCAGATCAGGCTTCTCTTGACATTCAGTTGTGGAAAGGGGGAGGTTTTTTGTTGACAGAAAACATTTGGGCTTTAACTATGAAAAAATGTATACTTTGCTATTGAATTCAATGTGTCTACTTTCCATGTGAAAAAGGTGATTGTGTTAACAAGCTTGTTTCAGAAACTCCATATCCTCTCCTATACCACTGGAGTAACATCCTCCTTGAACAATTTAATTGTTTGCAGTAACCAGTAACATTTTCAACCTTTAGTCTCTGAATCCTTTGTTGTTGTTCTGCCTTTTTGTGATATTCTGCTCCATGTGATCACAGCATTACAAGCTTGGCTTTTGCATGTCCTAATTAAATATTAATACAGCACCAACAGACTGTGTAAACTCTACCCTTCTTATATGGTGTAATCAATGTAGTATATGAACAGCTAATTAATTGACTTGACTGGACTTAAATGACTTGTTGATAGATTAAAAGTCAAGACCAAAACTAAGAGGAAAGACAATATTTGAGTGCCTTTCTATTTGTGGTTTGGCTAATGTATTTTCAGTATTTGCAATGTGGTTAGTTTTAGTAAGATTTAGAGAACATGGTAAATGCTGTGGTAACATTATTTAGTTTTCTTCTGCAACTAAAGAGGTGTTTTAGGCACAGTAATTTTGGGAAAAGAGGGAGATCTTGTCCTCAGCTATATTTGCATAACTCTTCCTGATTTCTGCACCGAATGCGTTCATGCATATCCAAGTACTATACAAAACAATGACCTAGATTAGAAGCTTGTTTTAATTATGTATACTCATTAGTACATCTTAAAGAGTTACTTCATCTTTTTACTAATTTTGAGATGAGAATTTCTGCTTATTTGTTAAGACATCTGTCTCCTATGAAGTTAGTTCACACAGGTTTAGAGACCACCATTTTCTGTCTGTCCATCCATTTCTCGATTTCTTTTAGTTTTGTTTTTTTTTTTTTTCTCTTTGTTTTTATATTTCTGGTTCCTCTTTTACTTTGTTTCCCTCTTTCTCTCTTTCCATATTTATCTTCTCTCCTTTCCCCCTCTGCCCTTGCTCCTCCAATAATAAGAGAAAGAAAAAAAAATACTAGCTATTGTCTTCATCTATTTCTTCCCTAAGTATAAACATTGATTTTACTCTGTTCCTGCAGACTGCCCAGATGATGATTAACACTAGACTAGCACGCTGGAAAATCTGTAGAGAACTGTACAGGGCTAGAGTCTGTGACCTTCTGTAGGAATGTTTTCCATATCTGACTTAGCCATGGATTTTGACTAGAAAAGCCTAAGGAAAAGTAAGTACAGATTTCAAAAATTGCTCTTCTGGCTGCTTGTAGTGTTTCATGGATTAAAGCATTTTAATTTCTGAGGCTTGAAACAAATGCTTAGGTTTTTTTCTCAGAGAGAAGCAGTGCCCTGCTCAGGTCTTACCAGGCTAGTCAGTAAATGTAAAGACATTTGAGCATAAATTTGTAAAAGTACATTCTACTTATTATGAAGGCTAAATATTCCTTTAAAAATAATTTAGGACATGACAGTGAATATATCATATATTGAATCCTACATTATCTATATATTCAAAGAGACTTGAACTGAAAGGCACAGGTCAGAGCCCCCAGGTGATTTTGGAGACAATTAGACACCCAAAGACATGTGTGGGTTTGCACCCAAGTCAACCCATGGCTGACTGCTTTCAGCTGCCTCATACGACTTCTCCATGTAAGGTCTTTACTAGCAGACACTTAGAAAACATTGGATGCTCATGGAAGCACTGGGTAACATGAAAGCAAATGCTAAGCATAGGCAGGGAATCACTTTTTTGTCAGTTTGAGGCATGTCAACTGAGGAATCACTTGCTGTTTGTCAGACTCTGCATCAAGAGGGACACATACAAGCTGTCAAGAACAAGAATGAAGATAGAAATGGTTTGATGTGTCCCTATTGCATCGGGCATTTAATGGGCACAGCAAAGCAAAGGTGGTTAAACTTTGAAAAATGGCTTTTGTTGCTTTTCCACAGCAGAAGAAGGTCCAACTGTCTCTGTTCTATGACAAAAAATTTTTGGGCTTCCTACTTGCACCTGAGGTGGATACCCATGGATGACTGCTGCAGAGGCTGTGTTACAATAATGCTCCAGCTGTGCCAGGGCCACCTCTCAGGACTGCATACTGAAAATGTCTTCGCTGTTGAATTCAACTGGGACAAAACATCCAAAAGGTCATGCAACTCTTCAGGATCTCAGTAGAATTAAGCCTTTAACTCTAGGCATCAGTTCTTGAAACTGGATAGAGAGGTGCAGAAAGAACTCTGTAAGCCTGAGCTCTTGTTTTGCCTAGGAAGCTCCTGGCAGCTTCACAGGACTGAGTTCCTGCTCCACGGCCATTTGAGTCACACTGCAATCCCCACAGGCATCTCTGTGAGCACCGCAGGATGGTGATTCCCGAAGTGTGCACGTGAACTGTGGCTGAGCACCATGTAACTAGTGAGTTGTGATTGACCTTTGTTAATTATTAGACTGTAGTAAGATGTTGTGTTTCAAAGGTCAAGACACTGGTACCGCACAATCAGAAGTGTGTACTAAAATGGTACCAGTGTAATTGTGCAACTGTTTGCTCAAGCAGTGGCTGTCAAAACATAGTGATAGGTGCTGCATTAATTATGAGAGCCTACCAAAAAAGGAGATGTTTATTTATACATTCTACAATTAAGAATTTAACTTTTTTCCCTGATCCAAAGTAAACTTACCACCATAGCTCCAGTGACTTCAGCTTATATCTCCCTTTTTTTTGTTTTTGTTAATTCTATTTGATTATAACTATTTATCAAGTATCCCCTGAACTATTTATCATCATTGAATTAGTGCCCTGAAAATATTTAGAAGGGGCATTTTAAAGACTTTTTTCTTTTTTCCTGACCATATGCTTAGTAACAAGAATAATATAGTTTGCTATGATGAGCTCATACACAGAGAAAAGAAAGATTTTATCAGACAGAATCGCACAGATAGGTGCTATCTGTGTTACCAGGAGGGATTGTGACTGGGCTATCATGTGGTTGCAACTGTACAGCTTATGTTTTTGCTCTTAATCACACTGATGAGCACAAGCAACACAGCATCAGGGCCAGGGATTTCTAGAGCATTAGCAAGGGACTACAGAGTACATGAGAAGTACATGCTAAGTTTTCATGCTAAGAAGTCTGACACTGACTGTAGATTAATGTAAAATAAATAGAGGTTGTTCCATAATCATTTCCCACTTGACTGTATATAGCATCACCCCTCATATTAGTAACCCCTGTGCAAATGAATGCCATGCAGCGAAATAAAAGAGGAATAGAGGGTCAGACAGCTTAATCAGAGGGGCAAATCAATGCCTGCAAAAACCTGCCACCTTCCTTTCTTCAATAATTCTTTCACACTTTTGCCCAGAAAACTAAATTTAAATAAATAAAAGAAATTTTAAAAATTCCCCAGTAAAGACACACATCAAGATTTTGTTGAACTGGGTAGTGTTTTGGTGGTCCCTTCCTCTTCCTAGATATCCCTGCCTTCTCCCAGATAAATGCCTTATTCTTGTGCTTGGTAGTAAACAGTAAATATTAAGGCACTTAAGTAGGATAACAAATTATCATAGTAATTGTAAATTAATGCATCTATGTTTCCTGAAGGTGAATGTACAAACATTTAGAAGGGAACCAATTTCAGGGAAGTAAGGAAATGTTCCCTTTGTTTAAAAGCCTCCTGTGTCTTCTGAAAACAAGTCTTTCTTAGCTTTATTTTCAGTCAGTGTGACACTGTGTCCTTCACCTTCCTCTGAAGGTATGCTTTTGTTTCAGCAGGGCACTCCTCGTCCTGTTTAGAGGGTTTGCTGCATGTGTATATCTCTGGTGCTGATCTGTTTCAGGAAAAGAGCTTCTCCTTGTGGCTTGAGGAATGGTGACAGCTGCCTGTTGTAAGTACAGAGGTTTATACAGCAGAAAGTGAGGCCAAACGGACTGTAAAGGGATTGTAGCAGAGGGAAGGAGAGCTGATCTTGAACTCAGAGTGGTGTAAGGGAAGCATCCAAGAAACGAGCTGAATTAGAGGAGGACTGCAGTGCTCTGCTGTTTTTCTGCTTGGGATGCAGAGAACCTCACCTCGTGTATTTGCTCCGTGTGCTGCAGCTGAGGGAGATCTTTACTTATGACTTGGAGAAGGGGAAACTGCTTTGTGCTTGTGTCAGTGTAGCTATTTTCTGGATACATGTCCAGATACCTAGAATTTCATATCACAGTTGCCTTCATGGAGATTATGGTCAAGAATGTGGTACATTTAACTATCAAAGAAATTTCTTTTTTGGCCTGTTACCCACCCATAATGTTGTGCTTAGTGCTGGGGCACGTTCAGCGTTGTTTTCAATAGAGGTTTTTCCTATATATTTTACTGGTGCCCATACTTCCCACTTTTTTTTGTTGTTTTTTTTCTTTAATCTCTTCCTCTTTTCTCTACATCATAGTGGGATAATCTGTTAGTGGAACTAATTCAGGTTCTTGGAATTATGTCAGGCTGTGGGAAACCATGCACTTTGATCAATCACAGCAACAAAAATTAGATGCAGTTATAGTTCTGCATATCTAATAGTAAGAAATTATTGATTTAGTAATAATCTTGCCCACAATCACCACACAGTTACCATCCACTGACCATACAGTCCAGTAATTAAAATGAACTCTCATTCGCCTTGCAGACTGGCCATACTGGTGCTGGTATTAGCAGGGTGAGCAGGGCGGAGCATGACTGTTCTAGATTGCATCAAGAGAAGCATGGCCAGGAGGTCAAGGGAGGTGATTCTGCCCCTCTGCTTTGCCCTTGTTAGACCCCACCTACATTACAGCATCCAGCTATGGGGTCCTCAGCACAGGAAGGACACGGACCTGTTGGAGTAAGTCTAGAGGAGGGCCACTAAGATGATTAAAGGGATGGAATACCTCTCCTATGAGGAAAGGCTGAGAGAATTGGGATTGTTCAGCCTGGAGAAGAAAAGGCCTTGGAGTAACCTAATTACTGCCTTCCAGTAACTGAAGGGAACCCACCAGAAGAATGGAGAGAGATTATTTACAAGGGCATGTAGTGATAGGACAAGGGGGAATGGATTTGACCTGAAAGAGAGTAGGTCTAGATTAGATACTAGGAAGAAATTTCTTACTGTGAGGGTGGTGAGGCACTGGAAGAAGACTGCACAGAGAAGTTGTTAATGTCTGTCATGGTGTAGGAATGGTATCTCCCAGTTTAGTACTCCCACTAAAAAGACCATGAGCCACTCCCTCCCCCTCTCCAATGGGAGGCACAAAAGGCAAATATCATAAGTTGAGAACAATTTTCTGTAAACAGCAATGAGATAAGAAAATAAACAGGAACAGCAACAATATTAATTGCAAAAGGTGCAAAGAAATGATTTACACATACAGTAAAATAATACTGAACTGTTTTGCCTAGCATGTTTTCACCCTTCTCCACTAAAACAAGAAAGAGTTCCTGTCCCCCACCCTTGGCAATGACACCAGTTTGTATCAAGTAGCATCTGGGTGCTGGCCAGGCCCCCTCAGACACACACCCCTCCTGGCTAGCGCAAAAATTTAAACCTTTTTCTGGCTGAAATTAAGTCACTGCTCCATCCCTGGAAGTGTTCAAGGCCAGGTTGGATGGGGGTCTGAGCAACCTGGTCTGGTGAAAGGTGTCCCTGTCCATGGCAGATTGGGTCCCTTCCAACCCAAGCTATTCAATGATTCTATGATTTTATGATTCTATGATCAGACCCGTGGTGGCAGGTTGCTCACCATGGTCATTACTGGCCCTGAGACGGGATGTCAGTGGTGGGGTACATACTGTCTGTGCCCTGCAGTGGTTCAGCTTTAAGGACTACCAAACCAGCTAATACTTTTGACATGCTTAGGTTTTTGCATGTGAATTTGGTTCTAATTTAGAAGTCCTTGGAAGGGCCAACACCAAGAGAAGTAAACTGAGACTGGATGGTCTACTGTAGACAACTCTGCAATGCTTCTCTCTTCACCCTGACTAGTAGTCCTCTGGTTTCTGATATTAGAAACAAGGGTATAACTTAAAAGTATGGTTCATTAGCATGAGTGGATGGTTGCTGTGTAAAAATTGGACCTTGTTTAATGATAAGTACGTCATAAATCACTTGGCAGTGGGTATATCTTCGAGTAAATGTTTAAAGCAGAATTGCATAACACATTTCTTCTGTCTCCAGTTTGGCAAACACTGCCCTTATTTCACCTATTTTTTAAATTAATACTCAATAAAGAAGTATGTTGATGCAAATGCTAAATCCCCGTTGTAAACATCTAGATCCTTTCTGATAATGAATACCATCTGCACTTGGGAGGTGAGAAATTTGCGTATGTGTTTCCAGGAAGGTGGGAGTAATTTGCAGGAGTAGAGGATCATGGTGTGCACTCACATGAACACATGTTAAATGTGTTCATATTGCTGCATGGGTTGGCTAAGCACTTAATTAGAAAGCCAAATAAAGCATGTCAAGGTGTGTTTTGTACGAATGCATAAGCATCTCTCACTCGCTTGTGAAGCTGTGAAACATTGGCTGCAGGAAGTGAGAGTGGGCAATATGGCAGGGCAGCATGAAAATTTGGATTAAATTGTAATTAGCAGTAATTAAAAGTAATAAAGGGCATCGATGTTTTATATTTTATATATTTCGATTTTGTGATAGTATTTGGGATGTCATGCTACACTGGAATTAGGAACATGTACGTATAGATATATATATATATATAAAAACATATAATTGTAACATACACAGATCACAGAATCACACAAACATATCACTTTGCAGTGGATGATTTGGGAAATAAGTTTAAATTTAAACTCTTTTAAGTAGGTTAAGATATTCCCGTTATCTGATCAGTGAAATACAGTCACTGACCTACATTTGTGAGGAAATAATTTTTCTGAAAATGCTGTTCTGACTTGAAAAGGATCATTAATGGAACATATCTAGCAGTCTAATTTGCATTTTAGATAACTCAGAATTATTAATTAACATGTTACACCCAGGCAAACTTCTAATTTTGTGCAGAGAAGTATCTAGGCCTTCACAGCTTGAAAGGAGATAGCCAAAACCAACTATGTAACAAGGGATAACTGTACAGGATGAAAGGGATTTGCTCTCCCATGGATTTCCTACTGTGCTATTTCAAATCTCTTGATGGGGTTACCTCATTTCTTTCTCCCTGATCTCTTTTTGGCATTGGTCTTGGTCCTTTGCCATGTAGTGTCTCACAGTGGCACTTCCAGATTCTATTATGTATTTGTATATATGCATAAATTTTTTTTCCACAGTGAAAACATCAGGTTGGCTACATAAAACACCGTGAAACCACTTGTTTTTTCAGAGGTACTGCCCCTCACCTCTTTGTGCAGTGGCACACATGCAGGGATGTGTGTAGCTGTCAGATGTGGATCAGCCACTACTTGCAGATCAGCCAAGGTCCCTGTCCCATATCCTGTTGCTCTGTGAATGGCTTCTCTTTTAGGTGATAGGAACAGAAGAGACCATATGTTTTTCCACAGATTATTATTCCAACTTAATGTGCAGAGCATGGCATGTCACTATTCCCGGTGATTTCTTTTGAGAGCCTTGAGAGTCCTCTGCCTGGCTCTGTCTGGCTCAGTCTGTCCCACCAGTAGTTTGGTTCAATTTGCTTTTTCTCACTCAACAGTGAGAACTGTTCTGTGAGAACAGTCAGAACTGCTGAGCAGAGGCTGTGCAACAGAGAGAACCTAATGGGTTGACCTGTCACTTGACTTACTAGGTCCATTCACTCACTTTTGTCATGAGGGCTGCGATGCCTGCATCCTTCTTGGAAGCCAGGGTGCAGAAACTGTATCATCCCATCTCAAGAGTCAAACGAATATTCATGTGTTCGATAAAGGCAAAAAGACAAAGTTCTTGCATGTATACCTGGTCATATTTCATTCTTGGCTCCATCAACTACTTTTAACTGCACGTGACAAAATAATAGCTTTAATGCCAGAGTTGGTGGACCTGACATTAGCTTTCTTAATGGTTCCAAGCCAGGCTCTGTTTCACAACACATCTGATTTCCTCACCAGGTTTGCCAGAGTGGCATTGCAAGGTAAAAATTTCCAGAGGAAACTTCTGTTTAGCAAAGAAAGTTGGAGCTGTGGGGAAAAGTGAAGGGGTTTTTTTCGGTGTTTTTTTTTTTTTAAATTTTTTTTTTTTAATAAAAGTTGTGCAGCAGTTGAATTAAATATTGCTGAATCAGAACTGTGTGACTTATCTTTGCAAGAGACATTTGATTTTTATACTCCTCTCCTGGGTGCTTATTTAAATAGAAAAATGTCATCAAATACTGCATGATACTCATAACCTTCAGCAACTGCTAAAAACATTGATTTTTGAGCTTTGATCTTTTTAGAAGAATTACTCCATCTGGGAACTGTGGGTTTGACTGTTTCACTTCTTAACTCTTTATGTGATCTCTGTGGTGATTTGACCTCTGTCACTGGGTACTGCAGTTAGCTGGTCTATTCATTTCTGTCAGTCCTAGAAAGGGACGGCTGACTTGCCTTGTGTCCTAGGTGGCTCATTCCAATACTGTTTCCATCATCTATATTGGATGGCTAATCTGTGGATCTTGGATTTTAGTTATGCGATTGGGTTTTTCACAAGAACACTGGCTAACTGGCATATTGCTCTTGTCCATCTATCTTTAGCTCTTAGAAGCAGGCAGGCTGTCTACTGCCTGTCTGTCTATCTGTGCTCACAGCATGGACAGGAACATTTCTTTGTTTGTAAGTGTCTTTTTTACTTGTGGCTTCATCACTGCAGACTTAATGGTAGTCTCTGTAGCTTTCACATACTTCTATCTATAATTTAAGCACTTTTAACATATTTTCACTGAACCTGTAAACATTATAATGAAAATTATAGTATAGCCTACCTTTATTAGAAAGGTACTTTGTATGTGTATAATTTACAATAATAGTATGAAATATTTAGAGATTTTAGGAGAAAAGTAAAATATTACCTCACAGATTTATTTCTGCTTTGGGCCCAGCCATATTCTCCCTTGAAATCCAGTAATGAAATTCTCTCTGCTTTCATCTGGGGATTAAAAAATCCACAAAACAAACAAACCCCCTTCCCCCAGTAGACTGAAAACCTAGTGTTCCTACTCTCAGTCTTCCTTTCCAGAAATATCTACTTTTTTTTTTTTTTTTAAGGAAATGCTGAGTTTTTCTTTCTTATACTTTTAATTCTGTGCAATTTCCCAAAGCTTTCTGCTGCAGCCTTCAGACTGTACCTCTGATGCAAATTGTTCTTTCTCCCTGTAGTTAACTATTTTCCATTCTGTGATTCCTGCGTATTTAGGATCTTCCAGGAGAGCCTTTAGAACCTTTCAGAATGTGGATCCAGTGCAATGGATCTGAAATTTTTCCATTCCACAGACAACGTATCAGCCATAGACAGTTGCTGTACTTAGTCCATAGTTGGTCTCTGTTTGGGGGCTGGAGGTATTTACCTGCCATACTTCTTTCATGGATGAGAGCTGTGCTGTCATGGAACCAGGTGTGTAAGAAATCATTGACAGATTTAGAATATCAGTTTATTATTGATCCAAGACAGCCTGGACTATTCTCCTGAAGTGGATGTTCTTGACAGGACTGAGACTTAGCGAAGACTATTCATTTCACCTTACTGTTTTGTACCTGTACTGTTAAATAAACTTGACATTTCAAGTTCTTTTTCTAGATTCTTTTGCCACTGTAACTTAACTTCAGTGCTCTATGCATCTTTAAAGTCAGCACCTTCATAATTGTCACCAGCCTCCCGGTGGAAATAACCAGGGCCAACATTTTATGACTTAATAGCATTATCTGTGGCATCCTGCTTAATTAATTTTGTTTATCTGGAATGTGTTTCTATGCAATGGTGATTCTCCCATTGCTTACTGTTGAAAAGCATGTGATCTCTCAAGGGGCATAACTTTGAAAAAATAAGATTATTTGTACATAGTGGCTTATTTTTAGCCAAGTGAGTTCCCAGAGCCAGTTAAACTAGTGGCTGCTGACACAGGACAGGGAAAAGAGTCACCAGAAAGTAGCATCAGGGCAGCTTCTGCTGGCCCAAGCTGCCTTGGTGCTCCCCCCTACTCACTCCCCACTTTGTGCAAGTGTAGCAGCACTAATGAGGACATAGCACAGAACTTAAAGAATCCATTCAAGCATTGAAACCGTAAGCAATATGGCTGCAATAGCACAGCATTGCACCTGGAAGGATAAACTCTGCTAAGAGAGAGTTTCAGGTCTCTCAGGCAGATGGACTGCACTTCTGTGGATAAAGAGTTTTTCAGAGCACAGCTGGTGTTGTCTTTGCAGCACTTTGCTGTTCAGGAGACAAGCACTGGCCAACCTTAGGACATGTGCTTTTGAAGGGTGTTGGCGATGGGCTCTCTATTTGAACTATGCAAAGAAGTCTAACTCACTTAAACAAACTGATTAGGTTTTTTTACTAAAATGTGCACTGCTACATCAAATTATTGATCCACTTTTACTTGTATCCTACTTCTATGAGTAGTCTTGCCTTGATTACTCATAATGCCATGCCATATTGTGCATTCACTGCTTACTAAAAGAGCCCAGAGGACTGATTGTTCCCCTTACCAGTCCTTCAAAGGACAGCAGTCATGAGTGGTTGCTGCATAACATTGTATTACCGGAGGCAGCAACAGCAAGGTTTCATTAACTGTGCAATTATACAGACGAGGAGTAGATATATCAGTCCATTTGAAAACATTGTAAGACTTTACAGACTTACTTAGCCTAGTACCTTGCTGAAAAGCTGCTACTTGAGGTGAAACACAGTAGCTGTTTAACAGCTGGCAGGTTCCTATAGTCAACTGAACTTACATGGGGAATTTAGGAAGGCAAAAATGTAATTGCTTGGTGTATTTTCTATACTGAACACATTACACAGTGTCTTACAGGGGAAAAAATATCTTACTGTCCATATTAGCACAGGTCTGTAAGGGTGTTGCATATATTTTATATAATCTGAGCACAATTACAAACACATATTAACATGAATGAAGTTATTTAGAGTTCTTTTCAAGACTTGAATCTCAGTTCTTGTGTTTAGTTAATTCTATCAAAATAGACCTGTTAGTTACTCAATATGAAAATTTGCCTTTCAAAGAAATGTGGTAGTTTTTGGGTTGGGGGCGGGGGGGGGGAGGGTGTTTGTTTGATTGGGTTTTTTTGTTTGTGGGGTTTTTTTCCCCAGCATGCCAAAGCAAGACAATATAGCAAATTCAACATTATACAAGCCAGAATTTAAAATAACTTTCAAAATATTACAGACATATAGATAGGCTGACAATAGTATCATAGCTGTAAAAACTAAGTCTTTAGAGCACCGTGTGGAAGCCTGAGCTATTAAAGCAGAAAGCATGTTATCGTTCTGACTTTCATGTAGCTACAAAAGTGACCCAGATTGTGTGAAGTGGCCACTGGGAAAATTTAGTTCATTATAGACTATTTAGCTGATTATAGACTATGCTTTTGGGCTTTTAGAGACAGTCAAAGTAATTTCACTCGAGCAATTGTATTGTCTCACTGTAAAGAGTAGCGTTATATCTCTAAAGTTGGCAGAACATCATGGATTATATGAACATCATGGATTCTGGCTCTGACTAGTGTTTTAGGTGACATTTGGACTTAATTAAATATACTGCTAGAAGGTGCTGGAGATGCCTAGAAGTGAACAGGAGTAGCGTTCTTATGATTTGTACTAGCGTAAGTTCAGATGAATTTTTAAATAAAAATACCTACTGAGACAGACTTCATGTTCATGGATATACGTTTCCTCTAAAAACATCACACTGCCTTCTTCCTGACTCTCTTTTCCTATAGATTCAATTGCTTTTCAAATTTATCACTTTGCCCAATATAAACCCAATAGTTTGGTAATGTCATGCCAGATTTTTCTAAGAATGACTAACATTCCTATGGCCTTGGTCCTGACACTCTGAGACCCTCATTTGGGGATTTGTTTTAGAATTTGTTTTACTGATAGTTCAATCAAAAAGAGATCCCCTGATATGTTCCTTGTAAATAAAAATGGTTCCTCCATCTGAAATCAAACATTACTGTGGATTTTCTCACTTGAGTTTTTTTTGTTTTTAATTTTTACCCTGCAAGGGTAGCTCTGAGTACTTTGTGCTTGCTTGTACATTGTCAGTTACTTTTTGAACCAAGTATTAGGTCATAAAAACATTCAGGAGTGCTTCTCCTCCTGATAGTTCCCCATTTAGCTGCATTTATGGAAGCAGTCATTTATGGAGTCTAAACGTTTGCCTTGGTTTCCTGGTCCAGTGTCACAGTTACTTGAGTGTGCACGGGAATGCCAAGAGCATCCCTTCAGTTCCTGTCCTGCAGCACCACCCTCTCTGAGAGCTCCCAGCTGAATGAAGTACACTCCCTCTTTCCATCCTCCTCAGGCTGTGATAGTATTGCCCTATGAATACGTTTTGCCCACATAAGTATAAAATTTTAATCCACAGCGAATATGTTACATCCTGATACAGTTAAATTAATCAGCTTGTTGGGCTTCCTCCTTCCTTTAATGCAAAGCACCACTTCTGTGACCTTTCCTCTGTTGTTTTTTCCATGTGTATTTTGCACCTTGGAAATACAGTGTCCCACAGATTATTTTCTTTTTTTATATCCTTCTGATATGATATTTCTTACTCAGTTTTAATTGATCCCATCTCCCCCTTCTGTATTGGCATAGACCCATTTGGTCTGACTACCTACTTGCTGCACTGTTTAAATGGGACTTGACTGGTTCAAGCTATTTGTTTCATTTGCTTCATTTTCTCTCCCCACAACTCTCCTTAGTTTGTCATTTCTTGGTACTTTACCTGCTAAGGATCTGAACTCTTGAATTGTGTGATCGTCCACCTTATCAAAACTCTCTAGTTCTTTGGTTTTGTTTTCACTCATTTTTTATTTCGGTGGAGTTCATCCAGCTTGCAAAAACTCATCCCGTACCAAAATTCCTAATTCTGCACCTCCAATTTTTAAGAATCTTCACTGAATTTACAGCATCACCTCAACTTTTATGTTTTTTACCTGACAATGCAATGTTTGATGTTCTTTTGAGAGGTACTTCAGATGACTTCATTGAGGGAATTAGGATCAGATGACTGGTATTTAGTTCTGAAGACAGAAGAACTACTCTCACTAATGAATCTGTGTATGTTAGGACTTCTCACAGAAGGGTGCATGAGCTGCTGAGGTAGACACTGTCAGACCATTGGGGCAGTTACTCAAGAAAATTTTTGAAGGATTTGACATAGAAGATTTTTTTTAAAATTATTTTTAACTACACTTCAAAACATACATAAAAATAGTCAATGAGAACAATAAAGCAAACTCTTCATTAGAATAATCTAATATGCAGAAGCCTTCACTGTCATAAAAATTAATTTAACTACTATTATGCAGTTGCTGCAAGAATGTATGTTTCACTTATATTTTTATTCTTAAGTACCTTAAAAATGAAAATATGGACATGTAGTTTAATTGAATAGTGTGAAATAGTATTTACTTACTTGCATTTCTAAATGTCTGCCCAATTACTATGTAGCTTTAATTCAGTACTGCACACCTTTTAAAAATCCCCCTTACAGACTTGTAATTTCGAGGATTGTTTCTGATATCATCACATAATGATTTAGGAACTATTTATTTCAGTTTAGGAGCTACTTAGGAGCTATTAGTATTATCAGCAGACATTAAAAAATATTAAAATGGTTGACAAGTTATTAATGACTAGGCAGTGAGGATTTTAATCTTTCTTTAGGTACCAAAGCTCTACTGGAGTAATTACCATCCCTCAGACTTTTCTGTACTACCTGTACAGTCTTTATGATATAAGTCCTTTGACACTTATAGGGCAGTGGATCACTTAAAAAAAAATAAACTCTTATTTTTTGCTGTACTGGGAAGGCTGGGGGATGGGAGAATGGGCAGGAAAGAAAAAACCTGATTCTCTTGTCTGTATTCTGGTAATGTGTTTTTTAAGAGCAGAGACTACAGTGGAAAGTGTGCAAACTGGAGCTGATTCAAAGTAACCTCTTCCAAAAAGCACCTATTGGGGCATCCTGGGCACCACCTCTTTCCAACTGCAAGTCCACACCTGCTGGGCATTTTGCTTGCTGCTGTAAACACAGTCAAATACTGTCCTGGATTTATTTTGGAGCCTTGGGGTCAGGCAACATGCAGAGCCTGTGCCAGAAGAAGCCAAAATGCAGCAGCACTGTAGAATACATGTCCTATTCTCTACTTGTTATTCTTTTGTTTCTTTGTGCAATAAAGAGTTCAATCAGCAAACCCTTAAGAGGGGATTTTTGTACAGCTAAGAAAGATGTACTATGACATAATATGACATACTACAGTAGTTTCAATAGACTTTTACTATTTTGTTACCATCGAACAGCTTGCTTAGGGGCTTAACTTATTGTGTCTCCTTTCTCATTTGTTTTGAAGAAGGAGAAGACATGTTCAGAATTCTCAATAATTCCGTTAAATCCCACTCTTGTCTTTTCCAGGGCATAAAATTTTGCTGTTTGAAATCTTTTATAATGTGTACATGGAACTGGTACCATTTCTCTTAAGATTGTACAATCTCAATTTGATGGACCATCTAAAGCTAACCACAACCGACAAGATATTCAAAGCAGAAAATAGCCCCATCAGACAGTTTGTAGGAAGGAGGACTCCCAAGGAAATTTGGGATGAGTTTCTGAGTATTTTGGTAGGTATAGGAGTTAAAAAAACCCCTAAAACAAAGCGGAAAGGTACCTCATTCACAATTCAAACAGTCCAAAATCCTTATCTGTCTCTTTTATGTAAGTAAAAGACATCCTAAACTCCACTCTAATGAGACAGAGCAAAACATAACATTGGCAAAAAATGAAAATTAAGATAGGAAAAAAAACCCAGCCACCATCCAAAGGAAAAAGAAAACCTAATATGGTCTTCAAGATTGTGCTAGTACAGCATTGTATCTGTAATTTTAGCCCCCTTATTATTCTTCTATTCTTCTGCTCACAGTAGGCATGTTTCAGTTCCATTTTTTTCTTCATTATTTTACTTTTCTTTTTTTAATTTTCTATTTCCCCCCATTTAATCCTCCTGTTCCAAAACCATACTTGTTTTATATCCTGTTATCTCTTACACTCCTCAATATTTGTGAGTTAATACTTTGATTTATTTCTGCAGTTCAGCTCAGTGTTTTTAAGTCATTGGCATTCCCAATATTGTGATTTTTTTTTTCAAAGTCTTTTTCTTTTTTAATTAAAATAGCAGCACATTAAAACAGAACCAGAAAATGCACACACAACAAGATCATATAATGCAGTCTGTCTATCAAATGTGCAAATGTGACTGGATTTTTTTTTTTAACATCTTCCATTAATTTCTTGTTTGATCAGTTGTTTAGTGACATATTGTATAGCTGGTTACTCATTGCAAATGTAATTTTCAAAGTTCAGCAAGAAAATAGCCAGCATTATCCATCTCTTCTTAAGTTGCTCCTTTGCAACTCTGACAGTACTAAAGCTCTCAAGTGCCAACACTGACAGAAGATACTGTAGCTTAAATGACCCTGCAGAGCAAAAATCTTATTATCTGTAGAGACAGACCTTGCAAGTTGTGAAGCACAATAGGAGAAAAGTAACCGGGCTCTGTGTAATAGAACATGGTTTCCTCAAGGCAAACACTTTCATCTTTTCAGGACAATTGACCAGAAGTGACATCATTCACCAACTGCTTCAAATGTCTGCATGGAAACGAAAAAAGAGCAGTGCAAGAGGACATTTGTCAGGTCTAGCAGGCAATCTTTCTGGTGCAAGGGGAAACCGACTGAGATCAGTTTAGTCCTAATGCCGTCATGTTTTCACCTAACAGTGCACAGACAGCCAGGGCAACAGCGTATGCACTTTTTCCTCTCTTTATCTCCGTCTGGCTTCATTCATCTGGAAAAGGACCAGGTGTTTCAGCAGTGAGGGAGGACCAAGGTCTCGCAGTTTAGTCATTCGATTTAATTTGGCGGTGATTTGTTAGAAGACTTCTGTATACTTCTGGACATTTTGGGGGCAAACTTTTTTTAGTGGCATAAAATAAATATGAGGTTCTGTGCTTGGTAGGAAAAATGTGCAACTGACACTTCTTGGCTCACCAAGAATTGCTTGCATTTGCTATATAGGATCTTAAGTAATGCAATTCAGCATGATTTCCTGACCAAGAACTCATTACAGTGTAATATTTGGGCAGCTGTTTGAGCTTAATCTGTGTTTATTTTCTCATCTGCAATATGTTTATGATTATACCTAGCTGACATACACTGACTTGGGAACCTGCCTGTATCCGTGGCTGTCTCCCAAACCTCTAAAATGTATCATGAAGCTAAATTTGAAATAGGCACTTAGAGGTTTTAAGGATAGGTGTTGCGTTTCCTAGGTTTTATGTATCCAACCTTCCAGGAGTAAAATTGAAGTCCTCTTTAGAAATAGCCTGTGTACAGCACAGTAGAGCACCATTTCAGTACCAGATAGATGGTGCTGTGTCTGTGCAACATCCTTAATAAGTAGTACTTTATCCCTGGCAGCACAGTTCCCAGGCTTGATAAGACCAGGGTTGAACCACTGGAGAGCAGAGCTCAGACTTGGAAAACCCATGCTTTGTCACCAGCTCTATTACTGGCTGGCAGAATGAACCCTCCACCTCAGCACTCTTTGCTGACAAAGCTTTGTAGAGGACTTTTGAGTTTTCACAGAAAACACTCTGACAACTAAACTAAAGCTGCCAACTGAGAAAACCTGAGTGAAAAGCTGGAAGCACATTCCAGCTGCCAGAATGTGCAGGAGCTCACTCTTCAATAAGTCAGGTCTCTAAGAGCAACATTGGGGAGTATATTTTATGTGTATAGCCAGATCATGCTACAGGAGCACGAGGCACCAGTGAGTTCACTCCAAGGGCAATACACAGTGGGCTGCAAAGGGGACATGGCTGGGAGCCTTGGAAGGAGGCTGTCCCACTCAGACAGGGCAGACTTCCTTCTGCCTTGTTCCAGGAGCAATCTGAAAATGTGACTGTCCTTACTGAACTGAAGCCATGGCCTCATTTTGCTTCTGTAGCTTAAGAGCTGTATTCTAGATAAGAAATACTTCCTTTCAGCAGCAGCCCTACACCAGACTGAGGCTGCTACATGCACATGAGGCCATGCACAGAAGGCAAAGGAAAAAATATTGCACTTAAGATCTGAAGGTCCAGTCACCTAGCAACTATGGTAGCACCAGACTGACTTGTGTATGCCCATCATCTTTATGTATTTAGTTACTGTATCTTTATTTTTTTTTAAAAAAAAGATGTTTAGATTGATTCTTGTGGGGAAACAAGTACTGGAACCACATGTTGCACACAGCAAATGCAAGGTAATTTTGGAAAACAGATTACTATACTATGCTCTAATTGCACAACATGGTATTATACTAAGAGAAAAAGGGGAGAAAGCTGTAGAATTCTGGTTGATATAGAACAACTCTGAGGACTGATCACCTGGACTCTGAAGTAAATAACATGCATAAATAAATAAAAATATCGATCACAATTTCCATAGACATTATTTGAAATTACTTTGGCAATATATTTCCAGTATTTTGTGATGGATAACAGCTATTCATAATGTGTGGGAACAATTGCAATATCTAAAAAACCCTAACCATAGCAAACTACCCCAGTGCACCTAAGTGTACTAGTACAATTCCTGTATAGAGGTGAACCGAGGGTTTATATGTTCTATGATGGCTTAAAATAAAATGTAAAAGAATGCAAAAACTCTCTGAGGAAGTAAATATAAGTAACCATCCTGGTTTCATCCAGGACAGGGGTTTGTTTTTTGCAGTAGCCAGGACGGGGCATGGCCAGCCTCAGAGGTTATTCTGTACCACCTCATGTCATTGCTGGGGGCAGAGGAACGCCATGGCACTTTGTCAGGGGGTTTGCTGGTTTCCAGGTCCTGAGCAATTTCGTGTGAAACATTTGCCTCTCTTTTGCATTCTGCCATTGATATTGTTGCTCTTACTGTTCGTTTCTTATTTCCTTGCTGTTCCTTGTGAATTGGTCTTATCTCAGCCTGTGATCTTTGCCTTTTGTGTCTCAATTCTCTTCTCCAGCTTGCCCCAGGAGGAGGAGGAGGAGAAGGGAGTGAGAGAGCAGTGCATGGTTTGGATTTTTTCAGTGGGAACACTAAACTGGGGAATACCATTCCTAAACCAGCACATAACATTTGCTTGTCTTTTCTCAGCACTAAGAAATTTGTGGGATGTGACACATAAGTCATTAGCAAGAGTATATTGACGTTTTCCTAGGTAGCTCATTGTGTCAGCTTTCCATAGATGGAAGTGATCAAGACCATATTACTGCATTTAAGGTATGTGTTGTGCTGTGAACCTGTGACACACTCTGGAGTGCAGTACCGCAATATAATAGCAGGAGAAAGCTATAACTGAGATATCACATCTGTCATGTCTTCTCTGAGAGGCATTCATAGCCTCTCTTATAGTGGAAAACTGTGAAGATCAGCCAGTTGTCTTGCCTATCCAGACTTTAGTACGGATGACTGGGAAATTGTTTTTGCTTCACATGTAATATTTTCAGACATTCTCTTCTGAATAGCCCCAGCACTTCTGTGGGCTTTGGATAGAGTTTCTTGCCTTATGTAGAAGTAACCTCGAGTTATCTATCTGTAAGGTCTAGTTTGATATATGGGAAGATTGGTGATACTAACCTCAACTGGGCTTATGCATACAAATATGAGACCAAGAGAAATAATTAATATTGACTGCATACTGTCAATAAGCAACTCACAGATGGGTATCAGTGGGTGCACATAAAGTATAAAAGCAGGCATCAGATGGAGACAAATACCAGCATTTTATTTTTTTTATTGTTTTTTAATTTCTGAAGTGCAACAGCCCTGTGTTAATGCTTGGCAAATTTCAAACAGTACTGTTCAATTTCAACAACCACTTGTAATAGAATATTGCTGTGTGCTTTGGTCTTTTTTTTTTTTTCCTCCAAAGGTACAGCTTTTATGAAGTCATTCATTATTTGGAAAGGTTTGAAGTAATTGAGAAGTTTTGCTTAAAGGTATTTCAGCCTTTATTTTTCATCCAGTCCTTTATTTCGTTTTTCTCAGATTTCATATCTCAGTGCTCTGTTATAAATTACCTGTAGGTCTTTTGTATGATACTTTTCCTATTCCTTAAAAACCAGCTGCCTTTTATTTTCATTGAAAAAGTGGATAAGAACAAAAGTTTTGTGCAAAAGTGCCTCTTTCTATCTTTTTAACAAATAAGCAACAAAACAAACAAGCAAAAAATCCAGAAGT
This sequence comes from Anabacerthia variegaticeps, assembly GCA_035583185.1. Classification (NCBI taxonomy): domain Eukaryota; kingdom Metazoa; phylum Chordata; class Aves; order Passeriformes; family Furnariidae; genus Anabacerthia; species Anabacerthia variegaticeps. The sequence continues at coordinate 55,112,475 of JAWWEW010000078.1, read as the reverse complement.
GTTGGTTCATCTAAATAAAGATTAAATTTATTGCTATTTTGAAAGGTATAAATGATAGAATTGTGAGTTCCTTTTGTAAATTCCCTAAGAAAGACACAACAGAATCTCAAAAATAGGAGACTGAAATTAACGTCATAGATTCATGTCACACACCTGAGTGACAGTATTGACGAGGGAAAAGCTGGCAATCTGCAACTTCAGCAAAACAAATATTTGGTCTCTTATGTAACCACAGACACCTTTATCAGAATGTTTTTAAGCTTCAGTACCACACGAGGTTTAGGATTCAAAATTTATGATTCAATCAGCTCTACTTCTGATATTCCATCATGATTCTCTGGTACTTAATCTCCGAGGTAAATGCTTCAGACAGCAGATAAACATCCAACAGTCTATAATGTAAGAAGGAGCTGCAATAACTTTTCTCCCAGATGTGCTTCCAACCTAAAATGACATATCCTTTGGAGAAAGATGCAACAAATGAACTTTATAACACAGGAGTGCTTGATGGCTCTCAGTGACTCCACAGGGCATTTTCTTAGAAATGTAGATGGGATGTCTTTAACACTATTTTTTATAAATTGTGTCTTTTATTTTGGTCAAACAGAAGGAGAGACACAGAGTGGATTTCTGCAATGGCATATTGTGCATAAACACTTCAGAAAAATTGGCTGTGGACCTGGCATCCTAGATATTGCAAGAGTCTCTCTGCACCTGGATGTTTATAGACACGCCGGTGCTACTGCCTTCTCCTCAACAGTGACATCTGCACTCATTAACACTGAAATAACTGCTCAATAATCCCCTCTTAGAGTATTCTGTAGATTCATGAGGGATGTGAGTGAATGCAGAAGCACAGCATACCAGTATTTCCTTAGTGTATGCTATAAGCCAGTTGGGACAAAAACTTATCAAAAATAAAAGAGGGATGTTTATTCTAAATGGGAATAAATTTATTTGGAGAGAAATTATTTAGCTGCCTCCTCTGGCAGGAGGCTGTGCTTTTCGGGACACTGTCAAGACTCAGGAGAAGTTCTCAGCTCCTATGTTATACCACCTCAGCAATCAGAGGGAGCTGATGTAGTCATTAAGTAGTCTTGAAAAGTTTCAAAGTGAGTTGACCAAATTTCATTACTAAACTTAACAAAACCATGTCAGGATCAAGAGGCAGTTGTGCATTCACCTCTGTATAGTCTTTTACTGTAAATAAAACTCTGCTCTAGTGGTAACCTTTTCCCTAGCAGGAGAAACTATTTTTGTTTATACTCTTGTTCATGATATCAATGATTTTCCTAAAGAGTACAGTCTTTCTGTGCTCTTCAAGGGTTTAATGGTGGAAGAACTGGCTCATTTTTGTAAGCTGTCCACAACTCTTTCCTTAGAGACATCCCTCACAATAGACATGTTTTGAAATAATGTATTTCATTGCCATATCTCAAAGTACTTTGACAGAATTATTACATGTTACATTGTTTGTGTAACAGGAACAACAATAGTGGCACAGAAATTATTTGCAGTAAAATTCAATTAAGAGAGAAAACTGGCAGTAGAATTCAGACCCATCATATACAGAAATTACACTGATCTTCTTTTCTCTGCAAATTTCAACTTTCACGTGGAAATTCAGGCAATATTGCCTACATTCCACTCTACTTCATGGGTTGTCATGAGAATTCATGGTTCAAAGAATGAACTCAATATTGATATTAGCCACTAAATTATAATCCTATGAGTGGTAACTATTGAAAACCCTTCTCAGTCCTACTCACACCACAAGTCCACCTTTTCAAAAGCACAATGAAATTCTGAGGGAGTCTCCTGAAGTTTCCTATGCTAATAATTTATATTTCTCATTTCGTCTACTTCAGTTCGGCATTTCAATATCTATCCATATGAATACCACTTTGTAAAAAAGTTTTTGAGTGATCCAGAAGTCACTTACACCTTTGTGAAATAGCCAAATTTTTCTGAGACAATTATGGGATACAAACAGAAAGCTAATCCCCAATGAAAACCAGCTTCAGGTTTGAACCATGTACTATGCAACAGTTTACTGATAGCAGAATTAGTCTGCTGAGTAAGCAGAGTCGTCTCCAAAGGAGAATAATAGATAAATAATATTGTAGAAGAATTCTTCACCATTTGTTTGAGAAAGAGCATGCACACATGAGGGTTCTTGCTTTGAAAGAAAAAGAAGTGGAGAATAAATCTTATCTGGAACAGAGAAAAAAGTTACAAAAGACTCTTCAAAGAGTCTCTCCACTAATCCCAAGGGAGGCTCAAGTAAAGGGAGGTGAATTTGGGGAATAAAAAGGAAATCTTTAATTGAACTCCTCAAGCTCTATGTGTGCATGGTCATGTTACATGCACCTTACCTCTAGAGTTATTTCTCACTCCTTGATGGGTGTTGCTGTATTGAACAGTTCCAGTTCCCTTCCAAAAGGGAGACCCAACAAATTAAATAGAGAACAAAACAGAAGAGACAGACATTTGGTTGAAATAATTGCTGGAGCTCCCAGTGCCTCTTCACTGACTAGGCAGCCTGCAAGAATTTGCTCTCTTTGTTGGAAGTCTGCCCTTGGTAACACCCTCACACAAGGAACCATGCCAAACTTCATGCAGTGACAGTGAGTGTAACTTACTAAGGACTAGAGGAGCTTAAAGCTCAGGATGTTCATACTGAAGTGCAGCAGAGAGGCCGAATGCACAACACAAGGCTCGGTGACAACAATAAATAAAAGAAAATAATTTTAGAAACAGGCTTTCATGACCCTGATACCTCTTTTTTATTTTTTTTTTCCCTTGGATGACCTGCAGTCTCATTATGGATTGAGAGAGTAACAATGTTTGAAATTTTGCAGCATCGAATTTTCTTTGAATCACTTTGTATTTTATTAAGTAAATTGTTCCGTTGGTGGTTCTGTGAATAGAAGGTGATGATGAAACCTGAAGAGCACTCTACTAAGCAGTAGTGTAGTAAATAATGTAGAAATGACATAAAATGCCTTGATATTTCAGCAGTTCTGAATGCCTCTGTACCTCTCTGAAGTTCGTGAGTTTTAGCAGCAAGTGTCAAAATCTTTCATGGAATTATGGCACATGATGTGTGAAAGTCATATGTATAGATGTATGTATGAGTGTGGATATAGAGGTACATATTTACATATTAAAATGGAAGGGACTGGAAAATGGCACACATCTGAGAAACCTAGAGAGAAAGAGTAGTATGTAGTTTGCAACTGGGGGAAAAATAGTAATTAAGTAGAAATGGGTTGTGGAGGGAAGGAGCTCTTACCTCAGGAGACAATCTGCCCTACTTTCCTTTCTCACATTTTGAAATCTATGAATCTTTTACTTTACTTTATCACTTTGCTGATTCCCTGCAGGCCAGATCTGACAGCTAAGCTTCTGTTTTATCTTAAACAGTTCAAAGCATGTCAGAAAATGACCTACCCTGCTGAGTCTGAAAGTGGCAGGAGCCCACCTACTGGTTACCCCCAGTCCAGGTGATCACTGTTGCTTGAGTGAAATCATAATGATAGTTCCAGAATGGCTGGAATATTGTTACAATATATGGTCTTTTACTGCTTCCAGTTGAAAACTGGAAGTTGTACATTTTTTTTTATTGTCTCTAGAAGTAATTATTTATGTTTTGAGCCACTCTGATATCAGCACATAAAGATAGTTTCACCCTGTGTTATTAACAGCTGTTTTGTGTATGGACAGGGTCAAGTCTGTTTATTCTGTGGGCTCTTCAGTGCCTTTGAATACAACCTTTACAAATCCTTTCTATTTTTATTCCCTTGCGCTTCTAAGAATTAGCTTTAAAATACACTGCTGTCACTACACTTTGGCATGATAAAATGCAGGCATAAAGTGAGTGTGGCCACATCCATGCCTCTAAAAATAGAATTCCACTAGAATTTCTACAGTCATTTCATTTTAGTAGGCTTTATTTTGTGATGAAAATTGATATACCTCAAACAGTTCTCTGTGACCAAGCAAAATAAAGCAGAGTAGGAATTGGAGACTGTTTATGCTCAGCCTGTATCATGACATAATATGCTTGTGTACTGCATTTCCTCTTCAAAGTTTTACCATCTGTATTATCATGAGAAGTGAAGTGTAAGTAACTGGTATATGAGATTGTTGGGTTAAAATTCATCTGACTGGTGACACCTGGACGTGCATGTTGCCAGTCTCAAGAGAAAGCTGTAACACCATTCTTTACTGCTGTTAGCTCGCATGAGATAATTGTTTCTTTTTTGATAATTGAGGAGAAAAACCCACTAATGCTAGGCACCACCCCTTTTATTGTCACAAGTTATCTTTTGGTTTTGTGCTGATGAGAATGTTAGCACGGAATTTGTTGTTATGTCCTGTTAACTAGTAACAATCAGGTTTGAAGGTAAAAGTTAGAGGACTTGTGAATCCATGAAGGTCTGGCAATGCACCCAGAATGAGTCTTTCAATTCTCTACAATATTCTGAGATCACAAGAGATGTATATTGCCATTGGCTGCACACATCAGAAAATTCCTTTTTATTTTTGTAGAGCGAACCATTTCCCAAAGTCTCTCCAAAAACATCAGGGTACCATTTTGGATCTTTGCTTACCGTATTGGAATATTGACTTACCATCAAGCCTTCAACCCTAGTCTTGTTAACAGGCATTCTCTACAACATCAATGGTTTTATTTCTCCTAAAATTTGATTGTATTATCAGCACAGCTTGACTCATTATACTGTAGAAACAAGAGCAGTGGTCTCTTCTTCAATTTACCCTAGCAGATCATGCAACAGGAGAGATGTACTAGCTCGAAATGCATACCTTGAATTAAGAAACATATGCCAGTTATGTGGTACTTTTTGAACTATTTTAGATGCATAGAAATTTAACATGAATTATGCTACTTGCTGTAATGTCTTTGCTCTTATTATGCTCATTCTTGGTAATTTATGTGCCTACTCATTTCTGAATTTTTGGAATTTGTGAGTCCTGTGAACCCTTATCATGATTCTGTGAGAGTCACTAGAGTAAATGAGGAAGATGGGACTGAAAATACACTGGTTAAACAGCCCTTATTGCCTCCTTACTAAATAAACATTGCATTGCAGAAATTACAGTCTGAAGACATGTTTCAGACATCAGAGATGTGGTGAGAAGCTTGAACAGAATTGCCTTAGATAGAGAGGTTGTGTACAAACCATTGTTGAGTTATTTAGTTAAGTAATTGTACCACATATTGTAAAAGCACTTAAAAACCCCAGAAGGGCAATTGAGTCAATTATGTTTCGTAAAAACACTGTTCATAGAAGTAGCTCCAAAGTAATTCATGGTCTCTGCTTATAACATTGTGGTAGGGCTTAGTTTGTGCCAAGGGCCATCACTTGAAGGGACTCAGCACCTTCTGAGAGGTTTGCTGCAGGTTAGCATCAACAGTATTTTGGATGCTTTCTCAAAAAATGCAGTATGGTTGCTAACAGTACAGATACGGGAAAAGAAGCAGATTTTCCATGTGCAAACTATGCAATATGAAAGCTTGGGATACCTGGGTATACATTTTGATTCAGTCACAGGGTTGTCAGTGCCTTGCTTCTCAGCTGTAAAAAAAAGGGACAATAATATATTTTTTTTAATGAAGGCATAGGAAAATAATTTCAGTTTTCTGAGTATTTTGAGGATACTGCTCACCTTAGGTAGACATATCTGCCAATGGGCTGATGAAAGAAATGATGCGGAATGAAAATGACAAGCTACAAATCATTGTAAGAGAAATTAACTTCAACAGATGTAAAATTATCTATTGTCAATATTGCACACCCAAATTTGTGGTAGCTGCTGTAATTGTTCCACTGCAGGAAGGGATATCAGAGACATGACTAGCAAGGCACAGTTTTCAAACACCTTTGTTTTGTTTTGAATATATATATTACTAAGTCCAAATATAAAATAAAAAATCTTCATTTTAAAATATTCATTTATTTCTTTTTTTTCTTACAGCTCGTGGCCAATGCAATCCTTTTTGTCAGTGTAAATTTGTATGGGGTCTTTGTGAGGATTTTGACAGAAAGGGCTCAGAGGAAGGCGTTCCTTCAGGCCAGGAACTGCATTGAAGACAGGCTGAGGCTGGAGGATGAAAATGAAAAACAGGTCAGTTTCTAAACCTTATTTATTTTTCTCTGTTTCTCCTGAGATGACTGTAGTTATGTGAACTGAAGGTTAGGACATTGCTGCCAAATGTCTGCTAGGACATGTATGTATTTGCATTGTGAAGGAAGCAGGCTGCCTTTCCCCACCTGCTTCAGCTCTTCACTCTTCATCTGCAGCACTCACAGAAGAAGCAGGTTGACCCCACAGCTACTGTCAGCTCCAGTGACACAGGGGATGTATTTTAGGGCTGAGTCAAACATACTGTTGTAGTCTAAGATTGTGGTTATTATCTTCATGGATGTTTTTGGATGGGTGTTAGGTGTGGTGTAAATACCTTTCTTCTGGCTATGTGTGCTGTAACATGTTTGCATTCATGACATCTATAAAAAAGTCAATATTTCAGGTGCAAGGAGCTGCACTGATAGCTGAATAAATGTAATCAATAACAAGAACGTGTATTCTTTTATAACTAATAACAAAAACAACTGTGATAGCAATCTTTTCTCAAAAATCACCTTAGTAATTTGATGGTTTGTTTCACACAATTTTATCAATCAGCCTTCCAAACATATTTGGAAACGATAAGAAAAATGCTATACTGTGGAGCTTGCTGTTGTTGCTTATGGGTCTGAAGCATAAACCTACTGTGATCTGTAAGGTTTCCACTAGATTTTCTCTGTCTAGGTGATAATAGAGGGTCATGCTGGAATACATAGATTGACTCCTATGGAATGATAGTTACTTATGCCAATGAAGGACTTAAGTGATATTCAAACCTTGCAATACACGATGTCAAGGTCCTCAAAACTTGTGTACTTCACACAGTTTTACTTCTTTTCATTTGCAATTTCTCGAGCAAGTCTTATTCCTATGTGTGGAACAATGCAGGTCCTCAAGTACTTTTTGTTATGAATTAAGTACACGCGTTTTTGTGATCTGAACATACTCTGTAATAAGTAGATGTCTCTTTGAACAACTGCATATCTTTGCTGGCTGTGTAAAAATGGTATTAGGATCAAAGCCTTTAGATTTAATTCTGGTCTTTTGTAATCCAAATCTGCAGATTTTTTAAAGGCATAAATGTGCCATAAGTGAATTTCCATGGGATTTAGACAAGCGTGCCATTTGTGCCTTTGAAAACTTGCTTCTGGGATCCCAAATGAAAACAAAATTGATTTTTGTGTTTCTCTTGTTAGCACATTAGCAGTCTATTTTATATATTATCCATGCATATAGAAGCACAAAAAAGCAAAAACATTACACGTAAATACCATTAATGTTGGTAGTATGCCCAGATAATCCTGCAAATGTTCTTCCAATGCAGTGGACAGATCAGGGAAGAGAATACACTTTTCTCCTACACTTGTGAAATTAACTTTATGCAGCACAGTGTAAAACTCAATACAGTAGTGAAATATGTTAATTAGCTGTCAAAAGTGCCACCAACATACTTTCTGTGTCTGCTCTCACACCACATTAGGATAGCTCTATACCCAGCGTGAGAATTAAGACACGATTACAAGCTACAACATTATTCTGCAGTGGCTGTGGCATAACATAGCTCAAGTTTCCAGCTGGCAACACTCAAGAGTGTTTGAGAGGAAAAGAGATGCTGATGACCTAGTTCAAATTTTGTGATCATTCTTGTATTTTTGTTCTCCAAAGTACCAACGTTACGCATTAAAAAAGACTGAATGTTTTCATCAGACTTTCTTGTCTTATTCAAATGCTTTGTCCTAAATACCATAACCCTTTAACACTGAGAATTCTACTCCAAAATGCTAAAACCTTTCCCAGGTATTTCTGTGCAAGTCTCTAATTGGAAAGGAAAGAACATGTTCTTGGCTTTTGAACATACATAACTTTCTGGAGCTTAAGCGTTGACTGTGTGAGACAGATACCACAGCTGAAACTCTATGTGCGTTTTCTTCCTCTGTGTCCTACTTACAGTAAATTCTCCTCACGGGATGCATTGCTAGTAATAGTCCCATGTGGTAATTTTGATAAATGTATTTCTATGGGCAGGAGTAAATAGCTCATGTTATAGTATTTTTGGACTCATGCTGGAGTTTGCCAGTAGGCTTTGAAAGTGTTTCTGGGGAGAAAGGGAGCAAAAAGATTGTTTATTTTAAAATTCAGTGTAATGCTCCTGTTATCTATTCTCTGTGGTCACAACAAATAATTGGCCTTGGTGGCATCAATCCATTTATGTTGCTGAATGTTGGAATGCAATTCCACAAGAAGTGAAGGCAAAAAACTGAGTAAATTTTAGACAATGAGCAAATATAATCATTCTCTTGAGATAAGATTCTTCTCTTATTATCTGTAAATCTCAGCTGTAAAACCCCTGCAAAGTAAATAGTTAGGAATAAATATTTTGAGGTGGGTCCCGTTCCCTGGAATTGTTCTGTTGCTGCTCAGTCAGAGCACTTGAGCACCTCACTCCCACTGCACTCTGTGCTCACTTCCTTAATTCCAGATCATCCTTTGCCCATACAGCAAGCAAGGCATTTTCACCCATCTCCCTGGAGGACTCCCAGGTTAGACATCCCAACTGATCCTCCAGGCAGTACTTTGCCCCTTCCCAAGTCAGAAAGAGCAGAACAAGCAGGGATCGGGAAGGGGCGATGTGATCAGCATAAAGAAAGTGTCTGCTGCTGATTGAAGCTACTTGCCCTCTGACTCAGAGGGGGGATCAGTAAGGAAGATGTGGCTCACCATACATTAATTCCAAGCATAGTGGCTCCTGAAGTGGAGCTGTGCTCCAAGGAACTGATACCACTCCTGAGGCCATCTTAATTTGAAAAGCAGCTGGACCATTGTCTCTAAAGACGTGTAGACTCCCATTTTTCCATGTCTCTTTCAGTGTGTGTATAGTTTTGTTGTCCCCACAGTTTTGTGGTGGTGAATTTCACTCAAATTATGCAATCTAATTAATACGCTCATTATGCACTCTGTGAAACAGAACTTCCTTTTATTCGTCCAAGACTTGCTATCTGCCGACTTGATTGTTTTGTGATATATTGCAAGTAATCTTCCTATAGTAACCTCTTCTGTGCCACTCACAACAGAGAGTTCTCTTAAAACCTTGCTTATCTCTCTTTCCAAGCTGAAGAACTGTTTGGCCTCCTGATTTGTGGAAGCTATTTTCTACTCCAGTCTTGCCAGCCTTGTAACAAATCTTACTCACATTCCCCTCACTCCTTGCAGTGACAATAAGAATATTTTTATGCATATTCATGCATTGAATTAGGGAATAAACCATATAATTTGCATCAGTGAAATGCACTTGTTGCAGCACAGGCTGATGTGAAAAATGCCTGTTGCTTTCATCTGAGGAAGGCTGGAAAAAGGTTTGGCTTCATGCAAACCTTCAAAGCCCACAAAACCAGCTTAGATATCTTCACTTGTTATTTAATTGCGTAAGTGTGGGCAAATATGTTTGCAAAATAAAGACCATCTTTCAAGCCACTTGTTTAGATCTTTCCTTCTCTGCTAAATGTTCCTTTTGTACTTGCTCACAATTAGAAATGATGGTGGAAAATCAACTGGAGAATACTAAAGTCTCCACAATGGGAGATTGGCTACCTTAAAAACTAACTGTGAAATCACATCTAATTTTTCAAACTATAGAGACTGGAGAAATGTGTTCATTGGTGGCACTGGTATTTGATGAAATGGTTGTGTACTCCACTACGATGCATGAAATTTAAGTTTATTACAGGATTTAACATAAACTGAAAGAAGCACTAAAAGTGATGGGGAGTTAGGAAGCACTGGGCTGAGAGAGCCACTCTGTGTCTAGCTTAAGAGCCAGAAGCCTGCCACTCCCAACTAGTCTAGTCAGCTTTGCTGAGAGGAGGATTGTTCAACACCAGTCTACTACAGTAATGCTGGTTCTGGAAGAGAGACTAGCACCTTTGTGTTGCTCCACAGTGCTTCTGTACATGTTCATCAGGTCATGTGCAGCTAGCTAAATATTCCTTATGCAGTGTTGAATTGAGTGTGCAAATGTCTACAAGCATATGTGTCTGCATTCCAAGTATCTTCTGCAATTTAGGGCAATGTCCTTCAGGTTGCATGTAGTAACTAGGTCACCACTGAGTCAGAGATTTGATTAATAACTATTCATAGAAATGGAAAAGGTGTCAACAAAAGATACCACAATTCTCAGTGCAGAATACTTTGAACTGCTGTTTAGGGTGTCTTGTGTTCAAATTCCCTGCTGGGTTCAGATCCCTCTTCAAAACAATTTAATATAGACATTACACATTTCATATGTGAGTAAAAGGACACCTGCAGAAACCCTCCAGTGGTTTTGTCTGTTAGGTTTAATTTCAAGCGCTTATGAAGAAAGGGAAAAAATTACATTATGTTTGAATAAAGCAAACCATGTTGGACTTTCATTTTGATAATGGATAGCAGTTTGCTGGGGTTTTTATCCTTTCAGTTCAGCAACCAAATGGAGGAATTCGTTATTTGCACAGCCTCAGGCAGAAGTAATTTCTAGAGTGCCTGACAACGTGCTTATCAATGCATAATCAGGTTCTCCTTATTTTTTTTTGCAGGATCTTGCATCCTTTTTTTTATTACCGTGCAGAAGAAAATATGAAATTTATCATTAAAACACAGGCCTTGTTTCCGTAACCATTCATATTGGCTCAGTGCATCAGCAAATTGCCCTGCAGCAAAAATTTCATCTGGATCATGTGTGGATGTAAAAGCATGTTCTTGTCAAATTATCTAATGTGCAACAGGGAAATGATCCTGATTTTGCACAAATTGCAGGCTAATAGATGATACCTGGTCCTCTATAAAAGTTAGGCAGTAAAATTTTTGAAAAAGGTAGGTGGACTAACTAATTTTAGCTGACAGGTACAACATTAGTGCTGTGTTCTATGCTACAAGGCAGCTTAAAAATGGATTTATTGTGTCATCAAACCACAATCTTACACAGGAAAGTCCCTCTTCAAAAATCTATTTGTTCTTTACTAGGATCAGGGAAAAGAAAAAGTAAAGAGTGTTGAAATTTCATGCTGTCAGTTTGAGCTACAGGACTTCAGCCCAACTTATGCAGGCTGGCCAGCAGTGCCTCTCAGCCAAATAGCAGCACCAGCAGAGATGGAAACTTGTCCTGATGTCTGCTTTGTTTGGCTCCTTTGGCTGCTTGGATCCTTACACAGAGCAGAGATGAACTTCATCCTGCTATGTGGCATCTCTGGTCCATCTTTCACCTTCCTCAGGTGAAAGGAGTCATGAAGGCACTTTTCTCTCTCCCACACAGCAATAATTGCCCAGCAGATTTCTACTGACCTGCACCTGTTAGTCTCCAGTCCTGTAATAGTCATTCAAGTGTCTAGCCTTCATAGAGCAAATAATAAATCTGAGGGCTAATCAAGTGAAATGAAAACCTCCAGGTGGAAGGCTTCAGTTTCAGCCTGAAGCCATTAGGAGTTGCTTGCAACCCCTTGCAAGGCAGGATATAGCAAGCAAATAAATATGTTCTAATTTTACAGCTCTATTGCACCTCTTATTGTGCAGGATAAACATCTCATCTTATTGTTGGGGCAAGAAGCTGCATTTTTTGGCATACCAGCCGGGTTCCTCTTACAACCACCCCATAAAGCGCTACAGGCTTGGGGCAGAATATCTGGAAAGCACCCCAGTGGAAAAGGACCCGGGGGTGCTGGTTGACAGCAGCTGAACATGGGCCAGCAGTGTGTCCAGGTGGCCAAGAAGGCCAATGGCTTTCTGGCTTGTATCAGAATTAGTGTGGCCAGCAGAACCAGGACAGTGATTGAGCCCCTGTACTCAGCTCTGGTGAGGCCACACCTCGAGTGCTGTGTTCACTTTTGGGTCTCTCACTTCAAGAAAGACATTGAGGTCCAGGAGCACATCCAGAGAAGGGCAATGAAGCTGGTGAAGAGTTTAGAGAGTTAGTCATATGAGGAGCAGCTGAGGCAGCTGGGGTTGTTGAGCCTGGAGAAGAGGAGGCCTTACTGCTCTCTACAAACACCTGAAAGAAGATGCTGTCCAGGGAGAAGTCAGTCTCTTCTCCCAGGCAACAAGTCACAAGATGAGAGGACACAGTCTTAAGCTGCACTAAGGGAGGTTCAGGTTGGACATCAGGAATAATTTCTCCATGGAAAGGTTACTGAGCATTGGAATGGGCTGCCCAAGGAGGTGGTGGAGTCACTGTCCCTGGAGGTGTTCAAGAAGAGCTGGGCGTGGCACTTGGTGCCATGGTCTTGATGTCTTAGGATTTTTATATATTTGTAAATTTTAAGATTTTTGTATATTTGTAGATTCTTATATAGCTGTACAGTTTCTCACACTTGATGTAGCAGCTAGCAGTTTCTAAACCCCTTTCTCACAGTTTATGTTACATTCCTGAATTTCTGTTAACAGTCTTCTCAAGAAAAAAGTTTTCAGGAAGGAAAACTTGTTTGGGACACATGTACCTGGAAGATATATTGTAGCCAAAGCAAGAGAGAAGGCCCAAACCCCTTGGTGGGGCTTCAATGGGACAGTTCTGAGGCTGGTACCAAGGGCAAGTGTTTTTTGGGTTGAATGTACCTATTAGATATGAGAATTAAGTAGTGTTATAAATCTGTAAGAACCCTATTCTGTGTGTGCCTATGTACTCCATGCACCTGAATGCTTTCATTAAAGAACTGTTCTCTACTTTATCTATACTAATATTGTTTGGAAAGTTTTTTGGAGTTTTTGTCTTTCCTCCATTTTAGGCAACAGCCTAGTTGACAAGGTGGTGTCTTGCCAAAGGTTGGTCTCGATGATCTCAGAGGTGTTTTCCAACCTAAATGATTCTGTGATTGTGTGATAAATAGATAATTTAAATATAGTGGCTGTATAATTCTAAAACCCGTTAATACTTGGCTGTTAGGAGTTTTGGGATAAATAATGGAAAAATTAAAATATGTTCAACTGTCAATTAAATATGTTGGTGTTTGGCCTTATGAATTTTTAACTTTAGTTTTCCTACTTGCATTGTATATTCTCCATTGGAGAGAATGGAGGAGGAGGAGGGATGATCAGAAACACACAAACCTGTCATTATTAGATGATTAAAAATACACAACCATGCAGTTTTCAGTAGATAACATCATGGATAAGAGTTGCTAAGGCAAATTATCAGAGGCAAGCACACTGGCTATGTAGTGCACAAGATCCTTAATTTAAATAGTAAAAGAAAGAATTCAAAAGTAGTTTCTTATGGCTTATTTCTAAATTTAGAGCAATATCCATGTCAGCAGTGCTGTGTGGACACTAATGCAATGTTTTTATGCATTTTAGTATTATGCCACAGTAAAACAACCTCAGGAGTGAATTGTGATGTTCTTCCCTCAGCAGGAATTTATAGAGAGCTTTAAAATTCCATTAGAAAAGTTCTCTTACATGTATTTTTATTCACAGAATTGTTTTAACATCTAGAAGAGTCTTAACTATAACATGCTAGGTCATGCTTTACCACAAGCTTGACACAACTGTTCCTGTGCCAGTTTTCAAACACAGGGTGGTTCCACCATAGAGCAGCTGCTTTACCACATAGGTGTTTCACTTCACAGCAGCTGGCCTTGCCACCTTTGCAGTTTGACAAATGATGTTACTGCTTAAGCACAGATTATCTCCATGAACAGGATACTGACCTGGGCACTTTGCTTTCATTCCTGCGTGTGACAGTGTATGCTGTTTGCACACATGTATTTTCATAGATTTTCTGCCTGTTTCTTTTGGTCAGCCTTCTGTGAAGGAAAAAAAAAACAAACTAGACTACATATAATTAACTAGCAAGAGAAACACATTCTAAGGTAGTTTTTTGTCAGGTTTGCCATTCTAAAGTGAACTTATGACTCTCACATAATTTAAATTCTTCCCAAGCTTTCTATTCCCCATTATGTTTTCAATATAAATTTATTTCATTTGGAGTTTCACTTTCCTTCAGGCACATTTGATTAGGAATTTCCCAGTTTGACAAGGAAATAATGAACTAAATCTGAGTCACACTTGCTATTTTAAGTGGGTGAATACACTTAGTGCTTCCTTAGCATATTAGCGGTTGGTCCTGGTTTTTTCTTTAGAAGGCAGTGAGATTTTCTGCTGATGGGTTAGGCTCACTTTCCTGCACTGTGAAGACAAAATGAGGACAAGCAGCAAAGGACAAAGGCTTTTAAATTTTTCTAATCCAAATTAGAAAAATTCTAGATTTTCCAATGCAAAGCATTATTTATATCTCAGTCTTTGAGGATTCTGGCATCTATTCCATTGTACTGTTTTGTGCTGTGCTTTACTTTCATATTGCTATACTAAAGGCATCTGTGGCCTTTGAAAGAGGAAATGCTAACTGCTTGCCACTTAATATGTCTCACTTAGCTTCTAAAATTATTGGGTTTGGCTTCAGGTTCTTGTTCTTTTTTTCTTTTTTTTAAATCTTTAGTCTTCTTATACTAACTAATGAGCTCAGATTCTATCACTAGCAATTAAAAAGTTTGTCTTCACTGCAAAGTTCATGCTTGTTCCACCACCGGCAGAGATTTGAACTGAGAAAGCACACATGGATATTGAGCAGCTACTGCAACTCTAAATGTGTGCAGACAGTAGCAGTGGTGTGAAGCACCAGTGCTAGTGCAGCACTGTATGCTTAATGTTCCACTGGTTCTTCCCCCGTTCTGGAGCCTCAGCTGCAGATTGTGTCTGCTCTAGCAGCAAGGAAAGAACACTGGAGATTTTGGTGGCCTTTCTCCCCCTGCTCCCCTATGCTGGTTCCATTTGTCAGCAAGGTGCCAGAGAAGACCACAGAGATTTGCCACATATCTATGTAGAGTTAGTGGAGATATCCGGGTTTTGGAGGGGTGTGGTAAAGGAGAATGTTCACGGGTCAGAAGAAAATCAGAGTGCCACAGTCCCGGTACCAGCTTGAACTGAAACATGTAGCATGTTCGTCAAGAAAAATCCCACTAGCTGGGGACCTGAGGATTAGAGAGGGCAGATGTGTCTATCTTGCTGAAGGTTGAGCTCTGTGACTTCCACTTCCTGAGGAATACATTCTTGCCTAATTGAGGTATTCAATGTTATATCGGTGGAACAAACCAGAGGTGGCTGAGGAGTGCAAAGATGAGCACCTTACTATATAAAGATGAGTAACTTACTATAGGAGGAGTAAGCCAAGTGAGGGTATATCTACTCTTCCATTTAGCCTGCAAGGGGTAGCATTGGTAAAGCTGATGCTGCTTATGATTCTGTCTTCCTAGCATCTTCAGAAGAAGACATACAATAACAGAATTGTTGTCCCAGTCCTGATTATGATGGAACATAGGACTCTGTGTGGCACTTGAGCCTCTAGCAAACCTGAGCTCACAGATCATCCACAGGCCTCCCTAGGAATTGCATTAGCACTTCTGTGTTCCCTCTGATCATGACATTGGCAGATGATTGGTACACTTTCTGATAATTTTTAAGACCCCTCTTTATTTGAATCAGAAAAGCTTTTTCATGAACACATTGTGCCTTTTTGTTTTTAACATATACTCAAAATATCTATGTGCTACCATGAGGGGATTTTTTCACTGGAAGATGAAACCTAGCCTTCCTGACCCTGCAAGACAAGGGGCAAAATGCTTTGTCTTCACACAGAAAGATTTAGAACAGTATGTTCAGTGGCTGTTCTGTGCTGAAGTTTCATCTTCATTGATACAACCTAAAGAACCTACTTATTAAAATCCTACTGAAGACATTTTTTAATCTAACACTGCTGGAGTTAAGAAATACCTGTCCCTGGCAATGTACTGCAGAATTGCTCTTCTTGCTTTCTTGCCAAGCATAAGGAGGGTTTCAAGCTATCTGTTCTAGAGAGTGATGAGATTATATCTGTATGGCTACTTGCCTGCACTATAGTGAGGCAAATAAAAATGCCTTAACTATAAAGCACTGTTTGGTTGTGAGAATTTAGCTTCTCACACAAGTTCACTTTCAATAGGAAGATTTTCATTAACTGAAATGGGCGTAATCTTTTTCCTGTCAAGTTCCTGTGATGATTTTGTGGATACATTGCATATTTCCAGTGAGGTTTCAGAGGGAGTGAATACTAAAGATACAAGGTGAAAGTCAAAACATTAGTGGTAGTTTGGATGCTGCAGTCATTTATTCATTGCCAGTTTATATCTGGTGTCAACTCTGTTAGCTTGTCTGCCTGATGATTAATCTTTACGGATGTATTTTAGAGCATTCTTATTTAACAGATACCAGGATAACTAGGAAGACAGGCTATGCTTTTATACCTCTAGTTTCCTTGTTTATTCTCATAGCCTTTCTCAGCTCTTGTTCCTGTTTGAACAAGATTTGTGGAGCTGATCTTAAGTTACCCTACGATCAATCTTCCAGTGCTTTCATGAATCACATCTGCCTTTTTCGGGTAGTGTCACATAAATACTCCACACACATTCTGCAATCAGAGGGGATCTGGGGCTTTTTTACATGCAGAGGTTTCCAACTCATTTAACTCTTGTGTTTTTGTGGAAGACACCTAAGAGGTAAAATGTACCACTGAGTTTTTCTCATTCTTATCATCCTCCTTCTTCAATGTTGTCTTGTGAACTTTGTATATTTGAACCATTTTATGATCTCTTTATGCCCACTTTTCATCTCAGTGCTTTTGCACTCCATGGTGTCCATTGCCCTCTGTTTTAGCCAGGATTTCATGCTCCCCTAATTCTTTCACAAGGCCTTACCACTTCCATTGTAACCAATGTGGAAGCTATCAATGGCTCCTTAAACACTATTCTGTTGGTGCATCCTCCTTTCCCTTGTTTAAACAAAATAATCACTTAACCATGGAAAGATGTCAAACTGGTCTGGTATAGGTCTATTCCTTCTGAATCCATCTTGCAGTTCATACATAGTATATCGATCATCTGCCATAACTGTGTGTTGTTAGCCATCCTCTTACTACTCAAAATCTGTGCATTAGATTAATCTATATGGATGGTCTTTTATGATTGTTATTATAGTAATGACTTGCTAATAAATACAATTTTTCAAAAAATCTCAGGAACGTTCTGAAACATTGCCACCTTCTGGCTTTTGAAAGATCCCCATCTTTCACAGTGTTTTTTCATGTACTTATTTGGAAGAAAGGGCAGAGCATAGTTAAATAATTTGCTAATGAAACTTACTGTATTTGGTTTTCAGCTTAGAAAGTATAAACGAATCCTAGTAGGTTTACATAAAGTTGTTCTTTCATGCATTGCACTAGGCTTGTTTTCTCTCTTCCTTTTTTTTTGTTTTTCCTTACAGGGAATTAAAAGGGCTGTGCAGTGTAATATAGGGATGACAGAGATTGTAAACCCACTAAGCGGTAGCTTTTAAAATTATGCAAAATTGAGCTTATTGTGGTATAATTAGGTAGCAGGTGGTAATGTTTAGGATGTACTTTGGAGTTCCTGCTGACGAAGTAGAAGCTGAATCTCAAAATTATATAGATGACTTGACTTTGAAGCAGTCTTATTAATGTTTTATATGCATGTCTGATGCTTGTCTTCTCTGGGAAAAAAAATGGTTTTAAAATATGGTGGCACTTTTCATTTAAGTATAGCAATAACAAAAGATCTGTGATAGACTGCAAAAATTGTTGGGTTAGATTTCATGTTTTGCATTGTAAAAAATCTTGTGGAGCAGATGATTAAAACTCTCCTTTCTTTTTTTGAACTCTTTTTCCTATTTGTCATCATTGTTGGACTGTTCCTATAAAAAACAAAAATAGTCATGTTTTATCAGCCAAGAAACAAATACGTGAAACCTGGTATTGTTACTTGTTTGTTTTTGTATTCTTTCTCCATTTTTAAAGTCACTATGAAAAAGCAAGAAACAGGGTACTATAGACATGCAGTCTATTCTGAATAACATGGCTCAGTGCTAGGGACTATAAGAAAGGACCAAGATCTGGAGTGCCATCCAGAGGTACTGCTTTCCCCAGCACGAGACCAGGAACGTCCAAGTCCCATTTAGAGCAAGTTCTGCAAGACTTGCAAAGACAGCTCTTTGCCACCCAGGTGCAGGGGCCCAGGCTCCCTGATGGGCAAGGGCAGCAGTGCCAGCACACTTGGTTGGAAGGAGCAGTTCAGCAGGAACGTAATGAAGTGGATTGAGAGAGACAGAGTTGTATGCATTACAGCCCTCTTCTCAGGGGATTGGAAAACATGCAAAGCAGTACGATTTTCTACATGGTCCTTGAGCAGGTCTGGAGTGTAACTTCATTCTCAAAATGAATTCCACTGGATGTGCATATCCAGTAGCATGAAAGGACAAGGAGCAATGAGATTCAAAGAACCAGAGAAACATAAGAGCCTGAAGCTCTGAAGCAATGTTACACTTCCCTTGGTTGCTTCTCTTCTGTATCTCAAAAAAAATGATAATTGTTTCCTTTGATAAAGTAGTCTACGCTGACTATAAATAATATTTCCATTTTGTTTTCTTTATATTCCACATGATAAACTACAGGAATACAATTTAGCATGGAGAAACACAGCAAGAGTATCCAGCTTATGGGTAGAAATTTCTGAGGAGTCATCCAACTGCACACCAGGTAGTTGGAAAGAAAGGAGAGGAACATTTAAGATATTATTTCTGTGTTTGAGGCTTCTTTTCTGATGAAGGGAGAGTGGATTCATGAAATGATTTACAGCCTGCTGAATGAATTTGAAAATGTATCACAGTCATTTCCCATACAGATGTCAAAATGAATCATTTTGTAGAATAGAAATAACTGCATAGTGTTGTTTGGGGAGCTGCATGAAATGATTCTAAATCAAGGTGAAAATTTCAAAGGACTTTGAGAAAGTCGTAAGTATTTGGAAGAAACAGTAAAATAAGAGAGAGAATTATTTCAAAATGGAAAGGGGACAGGAATCTCCATTTTGAAGCAGGCACAAAAAATGTATTGGGAATATGCACTGGGGAGTCCCATAAAAGCAGAGCTCGAGTGTGTGTGGGAGAGGCTGTCCAGGCCAGGGATGGGATGAGAGAGAGAGTTATGCTGAGAAGCCTCCAAATTGAAGAAAGCTGAAGAAAGTGTTGGGGCAGAATAGAGCATGCAGATGATGGAATTTTTTACTTGAATAATCTATGCTTGCTTCTTTGTGCTCCTGTCTCATGAAAGAGAAATCATGCAACAGCAGAGGGTGCTGCACCTTGAGCTCCCCTGTTATTTTAGAAGACATGTTTGTGTGTAACAAGATAGCAGGATGGCTTCAGGCCTCCCCAGGAGGCTGCAGGCACCCTGCACTCGTCATCCTTGTGCTGCTGTCTCCCTTGGTACATAATGGTCAGAGAGGAACTCTGGAGACCATCCAGTCAAAAGCAGGACTGCCAGCAGCACCAGGTCTGGTCGACTGTATCTGTGTCTAGTCAAGTCTTGAATAATTATTAATTATTAAAATTTTCCCTCAAGTCCAACCCAGAATGAAAGTTGCAGTCCAGGACCTTGACTTTGGAATTAGGGTTGAGAATGTTCCAAACAGCAAGTAAAAATATAGTGCCTTTTTGGCCATTAACAATGGGGAACACCTTTTTTCTTATCCATTTCCCTGCCTTTCCCTGTTTTCCCTCTTTGTCATGTGCATAATGATGCTAGTTGTTGACTGGGGCCAAGGTAGCACTGAGCGATTCCTAATTGGCTTCGTATGCATATTTTGACTTGCCTTGGAGACAAAATGAATGTTTATTCCTTCTCTAATTTCTAGTGATGCTTCATTGCTGTGGGAGAAAGAAATCTGGATGTTTTTCCAAATCAAGTGTCCTTTTCAAAAATAGCTAAGTCTTCATTAATAGTGCAGAAATCCTTGTTAATGAGGATGAGACAGTTGGCAGAGGCAGCCCAGCTTGGTGTTCGAAATCCCAGACTAGGACTGTGAATGTTAAGTGTTGAGAATGAAGGAAATATAGATCCTCATCTCTCATTTTCTTAGTGAGATTTGTGCAGGGAATGCAAAGTCACTGTCTGACAATTACAATCTCTGAAAATAATCTCTTTTTTTCAGCATGTGATTTCACTTTAGATCATGTTAATGCTGAGTGAAGATTTACAGCAGGAGAAGAAGAGAGTAAAAAATTCTGAAATAATACAAGTTGGCCATAGGGCCGGAATTTAATTTTTGGGTAGAAAACAGCTCTAATAAGTCTAAACAACATTGTGAATCAGTGAGAAAGGTTAAAATGTGGAAACATTTTTCTTTACTAGAACCTGTATTTAGAAATATGTCACATGTTGAGGCTACCTCAATACAACATCATTTGTCACCAATAAGTAGGTTTGCAACAGGAATGTTTTTTATTTTGGTAAAACTTGTTGCTAATTGATTAGTGCTCCCTGTGTTGCTTTTTCTCCTTTTTTCCTGTCATCACCTTGCCCTGTCAGAAGCAGCAATCACTCAAGCATGAATGTCACCACAAATGTGACTGGCCTTGCTTTACTTCTGTCACTTGTTCCACTCAATGCACTAGGCAGCCATGCACATCTAGTTTTCCTTTTAGTATGGTTTTCAGATTATTTTTATAATCAGATCAGCCATATGGGAGCAAATGAAGAAATCAGACAACAATGGTAGGACTTGCTGAATAGACATACAGGCAGAGACCTTTCCCAAATCTTCCAGCAGCTCTCTTTTTTGTACCTGAATTCACCCTTGCTGCTCCAATACCCTAAGTCCTTGAGCATTCATTATGCTGACCTGAAGGACAATACTTCTTTGCTTGACAAATGAGATTTGGCCCCAAGTAGAAGAGACTTTTATTATATTCTTTCTAGCAAGATAGATGCTGTCTTTAATTTCTTTTCAGTGCTTCAATTCTGTCCATTGTGCGGTTCTTTCTCACATTTTTCAACCTCCCCTTCAGTGACAAATCCTTAGAGTCATGATGCTGCTTCCCTTCTTGGTTTGAAAAGTCAGCTGTGGCTGGCCTTTGAGAGAGCCATAATTGAGCCTTTCCTTATTTGGAGAGTCTGAAGCTTCTAACCCTCTTTGTGAAGACTCTACAATTCTTTCTGAGAAATCTTTTTTTTTTTCTTTTCTCCTCATCGCTAACGAAAAAAGCAAGCCACCACAATTTGATAGAGGGCTTTCATATGCTCCCTTCAGGTCTTGTAATTGTCAAGCTAACGTGTGTAGGAATCATCACTTTTGTAGCCTCCCTTAATACATCTGACATCTGTACGTTTCAATGTTGTCAAGTGCTGCATCCTGCAGCTCTCCGATGCTGCCTTCACAGTAATGATTCTTACAACTTCCCTGGATTCTGTGCTATTTGCCTTGCACTGCAGAAATTATCTGTGAGCTTTTTATTCCCATCTTGTGTTGTAATTGTGTTTGCAGGTCATAGAAGAGCTATTCAGTCAACCTTGGTCTCTGTAGGAGTCGGTCGGTGTAGTTTTTGTTTGCTTGTTTGTCTAATTAAGTCTGACTTTCTAGGAAACAGAAGCTGAAAACCCATTCTTCATAACAATTTTGAAATTTAACTGGCAAAGAATCTTGTTTAATATGCTCAATGAAGTAGAAGGTACGGAGAATATTTAGTCCTTACCAGACACTGTAAATGTCATATCCACAAGAGTACTTATGAAATTCCAGCACCATTTTGAGTTTATGCCACTTTAAGCACCAGAGGATTTAACCATCAGTCCAAACTGCTCTCTGGTATGTATTATCTATTGTCTGATACATGGTCAGCTCATTTTAAAACCCCAGTATATTTCACTTAAAACTGTAAATCAACTGTAAGACACAAGTAACTGGCAACAGAGCTTCACAGGATCCACTGCTAACAAAATATTTGGTTTGGATTTTAACCCAAATTTTGGGTTACCCAAATACAATCCTGTTGCAGAGGTATAAGCAGACTTAATTAAATTAACATAAAAACTATAGTAAATAAACATCTCCTACTAAAATGTGAGACACTTTGGTTAGCTGGAAATTGCTATAAGCATAAAGTGTTAATAAATATTTAATTTCATCATATGCTTTGCAATATTTTTAGTATACATATAAGAACAGTAGGAAATAGACTTAGTGATCCACAGCCTCAAGACAATGTGACTGTCACAAACATATGAGGGAACTTTAGTCTAAAGTAAGTACCAGGGCAGTTCTGCAAAATTTAGTTTATTCCTTGGTGAAATAAATATTTAATGTGTTTCTTCCAGAAGAAACTGTAAAATTAGATATTTTGAGTGTTATTTGATTGTATTGACTGGTGAATATGTGCATGTGAGCAACACAGAGCACTTGTCTGTGCAGATACTCTCTTCACAGTGTTAATTGTTGGTTCTTATTTAATATCATGTAAATAAAAGGAGGATGTAGGGCCAAAATAAGTACTTCTCTGATGTCTCACAGCTACCTTTACAGATGTCAGATAACAGAATCACAGAATAGTTGAGGGAATCCGAGAAGTCATCTGGTCCTACCACCCTGGCTTCCAGGATGAGATGCTTCATAAGTTTTCCAGGACCCAAGGTGAAACTGACTGGCCTGAAGTTCCCTGGGTCCTCCTTATTGCCCTTGAATACAGAAGTGATATTTTCTGTCTTCCAGTCTTCAGGTGCATCTCCCAATCCCATGTTTGATTATCAAGAGTGGCCTTAGAGTGACATCTGCCAGTCACTCAGGGCTTGCACGAGCATCCTGTCAGGGGTCATGTACTTATTTCTATCCAGTTTACTTAATTATTTCCTGGCCTGATCTTCTTCCACCAAGGGTACACCTTCCTTGCTTCAGCCTTTCGCCTTGTTGTTTGAAACCTGGCAGTCCTGAATCAGATTGAATGTGGTTATTGGGAATTCATTCAGACCAAATTACTTTCTTGGCTGAAAGTAACACATCTCATGGACAACGCTGGAACTGCATTTTAAATAGCAAGCATTTTCTGTGTGAAAACAAAACTTCAGTAGGTATCTAAGGACGCCTTACAGCACCTAAAAACACCACGTGCAGATTTGCCAGGTGTTGCCTGTGAATGGGCCAGAGTATGTGGAAAAACTACATGGGCCTTTGTAGTCAACACTGATAAAATCCAAAACAGTAGAGATCCTTTTTATGCAGGTCAGTGACTCATGCTAAAAACTTCTCTGTGAATATAACAAGAAGATGCGTGTTTAACTAGGGTTTTATACAGATGCATTTCATTACAGAGCTGGCTGGAACAGGCACTGCCACACTGGACAAGATGCCACTAAAACTGTACCTCTATTACTGTTCTGCTGAATTAGACAGTGGATAAATCCATCATCCACTCTCACTACTTAATAACCAGCTGTCATAGTTCTTGTAATGTAACACTCTCATTAGATCCAGGAAGAAGTAGGACACACGAAAGGATAGCAAATGATCCTGGGAAATCTTTCCCAGACAGATAAATGCTACTAACAATAAAGTAAGTTGTTATTATCTGTTCTTGAAGCTGCCTCTTTCTGTGTAGCTTTTGTGATTTTTTTTTTTTCTTTTAGAGCAGAAGACTTA
The DNA here is from genome assembly GCA_035583185.1 of Anabacerthia variegaticeps. Classification (NCBI taxonomy): domain Eukaryota; kingdom Metazoa; phylum Chordata; class Aves; order Passeriformes; family Furnariidae; genus Anabacerthia; species Anabacerthia variegaticeps. Next base: position 55,088,794 of record JAWWEW010000078.1, on the reverse strand, counting down.
AAAAAAGATATCCACACAGAGACATGGTTCATATTATTTACACAGCAGAAACTTTAAGGAAGCAGACTAGATTAGGAAAAGATTGTCTAGTTTAATAGTTTAAAACTTTTGAGGAATGGTCACACACTATACCAAAAAACTAATGTTGTTTATGTTTTCTTTTAGGAACGTCTCTTGATGAGCCTTTTGCCAAGGAATGTTGCAATGGAAATGAAGGAAGATTTCCTGAAGCCTCCTGAAAGGATTTTTCACAAGATTTACATTCAAAGGCATGACAATGTTAGGTAGGATTGATGCAGTCCATGAAATAAACTGGAGAAGAGAATATTTAGTACAGGGACAGTGCCGTACGATTGTAGTCAGGTTTCAGAGAAAAAAACCCAAGCAGTACAGTGAAGATTTATCATTTACATCGTTTGGGAGAATGGGTGCACTAGGAAGACTTAATAGTTTTCTCAGGATATAATTGTGAATCAATAAATAGAATAGTAGTGCTGGGAGACACACAACTTTTTCCAAATGACTAGTCATTGTTTTTGTACTGTACTGTGGTCTGGGTGAATAGGAGTACTTATTTTGCATATTAGCTTTTACACATTTATATTTTCTATAATAAGATTAATTACTTCTATTACAATGGATTTTTCTGGGTAATAGCATGGAAACACAGAAAGAAATTTTGATGTGAACTTAAAAGAATGTGTATTTGTCCACATATGAGCATTCCTCCTCAGAGGCTGTTGAGGAAGTTCAGTTCTATTTCTTGCTCTTATTCAGGATGAGACTATTGTGCAAGTGCTCTCATTTGTACTGCTTGTTCTTAAAGTGCATTCTCATTTGCTATTCTTCTTTGCCCCCTGAAACAAATTTGTTAAAGGCTTTGTCTGTATTTTATCATACTGCCTCCTGTATCAAAAACAGGGTCAAAGAATTTCAATTGGTGCCACCCTTGCACTAAGCAAGGTGCAGGCTTAGTAAGTGATGTCACAGATCTGCCTTTATTTGCACCCTGTAGTCATGTGGCAAAGGAGTAAACTCTTTTAGCACCTTCTCCTCATCCACTGATAAGTTCCTTCTCTCGAGGTTCAGTCCATCTCCCATCAAGCTGGCTTTCATATTTGCAAGGACCACTTCTAAAAGCATTTCTGTCAGTGAGGGAGTCAGAGATGGCTGTGAAGAGAGAGTTCAGAAGACTGAAAAATTGGGTCAGTTTTACACTGTAAAATTAAACATTACTGAATTAAAATTTACTCATGAGCAGCTCACTTCATGCAAATGGTTAAATCTTGATCTCATCGCTCTGCATACAAAATTCTGGGTTCTTAACAATCAGGTTTAAAGTTGGTTGTAAATGTACAGTACCCCAGAGCTGATACTGCAAAGTTAGCAATGTTGTTTACAGTCTTTGATGGTTCTCAGTTGCCAAAGTCAGATTTGAGAGCTCCTGAAGGACACATTCAGAACCAAGTTGGCTGTCTTCCTCCTCCACTTTTCCTTGTTTATGCCTCATGCTTCTATGCTGCTACATCCCCCACCAATGCCATTTGTATTTTTTATCTTTTTCTCACCAATCTTTTATATTTGAATGATGTCCTGCCTTTCTATTCGCAGTCATTTGTGCTAATCAAGTCTCATGGATACCAGGTTTTGGTGCTTGGGTGTCTTCTACTTTGGCCCTTTGGTGATCACATTCCTTATATAGTTATAAATATTTTGTTTAGCTATGCCATCACAGCGCTATGAAATATATGTATACTGCTGGTGCACTTATATGCAAGGTCAAGGCAAGCCAATGATAATTATATCCGGATTAGTATATTTATATCTTGCATAGGTCAAAGGTCATTACAGTGTGAGTGGTCATCTTACACAGCACTGCTTTGCAGCTTGACTGGTTGGTTAAAACACTTGAGTCCTTCCTTGTGCTAAGATCTTTTCAACATGTAACCTCAGGAGTACTCTTTTTTACCTACATGACTTGTTTTTTTTTCATATAACCCCTAAAGCCTCTGTGGCTTATTCACTCTTCAATGTGGAGTTTATAAAAGTTTTGTAATCTGAATACCCTCTCTGGAGACGTGAATCAGTACCCTGATGTTAAGAAAGTACTTGGAGGCAAAGTAAAATGGTATCATTTTAATGTCAAAGGTAAGATCCTCAGGGAAGAGAACTGAAAACAGGAGACCTCCCGTCACCATCTGTACTATGGGCACTATAGTGCCTTTTATTTCAGTAAAGAAACTAGCTACTGTATCATAAAAAAAAGTTAAAAAATGGGGTGAAATAGTGTGCAGTAAATATCCAGCAAGCTGTGAGTAGCAGGTCCCAGTAGGCCAGATTTTCAGCCCAGAAGTTTTGTGACTGTGCAGATGTGAAGGACGCAGGGGAACTCCCAGCAGGTGACAGCAGTGTGGAGAACAGCACTACAGTATCTCTCTGGGAAGAGCTGCCAGAGGTCAGTGCCAACAATAAAAGTGTGATTTACTCTTTTAAGGATTTGAAAACAACTTTTTTTCCCTCTGAGAAGTGGTAGTTCAGTGCTATCCCAGGCAAACCTCACAGACCACTCCTATATTCTCATGACTTGTCCTCTTCACATCAAGCATTCTGTAAAGCATTACTACTAAACCAAACCTACAAAAAGCCCTTCTATAGTTCTAAATTACAGGTATTTTTAATCACAAAGCTGAACTTTTACTTTTCCTATTGCAATGGTTTCTTTTTTCTCCCAGAAAATATCTGGAAGTGTCAGAGCATTGCCCTTCAGAAAGGATAGCCTGAAGGAGGTAGGCATTCAATGAGTAAACTACCTGATTTTTCCATTTCTTCTCTGTTAAAAAATCCAAAGCAATAAACCCCCCCATAAATAAATAAATGAATAAATAATTGAATAAGTGAGTGAATGAATGAATAAATAAATTACCCCCATAAGTAACAAAAGCATGGGTTTCAATCTTCTAAATAGCTGCCTGAAGGGGAAAAAAAAAAAAAAGCCAAAGTGTATTTATTCACTAGATCTTGCATGTGAAAAGTAAGACATTCACACAGGTACCTTTATCTGCTCACAGAAAAACACAGGCAGATATGTTACAGTGGAGACATATCTACCTCTGTAAGAAGTGAATGGTAGGCTGGAAAAAAGTACTGGCAGGTTTCATATAACCATGGCAACAGCCCTGGCTTATCAATTAGTTGATGGATATTTTACTAACTACCGAATAGTTGTTGAATGACTGCCTGCAACTCACTGGGCCTTTGGAAGGGAATGAAAACACTTCTCCAAGTTGAAGCCAGAGCCCTCAGTGTTGTGCCATGCTTTGATGGGCTGTTCCCAGATCTGTAGTACATCTGCTGCCCTGTGAAAGTTCTGAACAGAATTGCTGTGCAGTAAGAAATAAGTGCCTGTTTTTTAAATGGAGACAAACAACTTAATGCAAATACAACATGCAAAAAAGACGTGCAAGTACACATCCAATATTATTATAGCATTAACTCGATGAGGACAATAAATTCAACCATCAGGAAAGTAAAATAATCACAACTAATACAATCTGTTGCTTATCAGAAGGAAATAGTCCATATAAAGTCCAGGAGCCATTTCAACACAGTACAGGTGTTATTTTACTGGGGTAATCCCATCCAAGGGCACTATGAATTATGTGGGAAACCAGATGTAAAGTTATGTGTAACTACCCAACAGACCAGGTCTTTTGTGGCACTCAAGAATATGGTTTGTAACATAAAAGAGACAGCTCTTTTCTAAGACTATGTTAAGGAATGAAAGATTAATATTTCCTTCTCTTATTCCTTGTTTGCTTATTCCTACAGGGCTGAGGAATTTGCAGATTACATGTGTAGGTACAGTGGCTACTGTAAATACTCACTGGTCCTGACTCAATCTCTCCATGCAGCTGTAATTCAATTAAGAAAAATTTCAAGTTGAATTTCCACTCAAATATATGCCCTCTATGGAGACCTCAACAGATTTTGTTGTTTGTCTCTTTTGGAGTGGACTTTTCCCACTCCATTAGTTATTCATGAAACTGTTTCAACACATGGATGGATAAGGATATAGCTCACTTGGTATATTAACAGACAACTTCTTGCTTTGCTCTGTAACTCAATGTTCAAGAGATAAAAAGAAAGTGAACATCGAATGGCTAATAATTTCTTGAGCCACTGGTACAGCAGTTTCATTTAGCCTCCATTTTTACAAGAATAAAATAGAACTGGATGCTTTGTAAGAAGAGATATTAATTTCGGGAAACACACTGCCTGATTCAAAGCTACCAATAAAAAGATTCCTTGTGGCATTTTAGAGGTTCTTGTGACCCAGTCTGAAGCCAGAACACAATGTGCAGCTGTATATATGCAAATATTTCTGGTCTGTTCTGTCTTTTAGAAACCATCAGAACTTAAATAATTTTTTAATTTAACTTACCCATTTCAATGTTTTAAAAAGCTCTGATCATGATGTCTATGAACAGACTTTTGTATGTAGTCTTTCTGAGATTATAAGACTTCACAGTGAACTAGTTTTCATAAAGGATTGTCATGTAAAAACATGCCTGCCCTTTATGTTTAGTTTTATCAGCCCTCGTTCATTTTTGTGAGCATGTTTTTCTTAAACATTTCAATAAGTCATAGATAAAATTATTAATAAATTTTCCTTATGTTTGACCTTTCAGGAAAAAAAAGAAAAAGTCCTACAGGTTCCTTTCTGATGCAGTGTGTGCCATTAAAATACCATTTTTACTAGAAGTTGTACTCTAATTAAACAAATGACCCAAATGGAAATTAAAAACAGGGCACACAAGCTCTCCTTATTTTGTGGACTGCTTGTTTAGACAAGTGGCTCTATTGAAAACAGCAGGACTGTTCAAGTGCACAAAACACATGAATGAGTGCTGTTAAAAGTGAACATTTGCCACCTACAAGCTCTCAAATCTCTTGTGTGGCTTGGCAGGATTTCTGCTTCTGAATGCCCCATAGAGTGACATAGAAAAGGGTTGCTCTGTCAATACACTCACGGTTGGGAAGCAGCTTAAATCACTTAAACCAAGCCCCAGGCTTTCCATGCTTGGTTCAAGCAGGTGCAGCTGCCTCCCACCGTGCTGTAGGAGGGCTGCAGTCACCAGCCAGGTGCTGGCTATGCCTGCCTGCAGGGATCATGGAAGGAGTAAACAGGAATACAGAAGGTCCTGGAGCAATGACTCTGGGATTGCCAACACAGAAATGCTCCAAATTTTCAAGGAGTGTGAGATGATGTACGTAACTTGTATGCCTGTGCTGAACCAGCTTGGCTCTTTGTTTGTGAAAGAAGACAGAAATGGCTACTTATAATGCATTCTTTCCTGAACCTGCTCACTGCAGTGCTGCTTTGCTTTTGTTCAGAATTTTTATACCAGAAGCAGTTAGATATAGTGGTTGGCGTATCAAACCAAATACTCCAACTACTCCATTAAAAATTAGAATAATGTAATCATAGAATGGTTTGGTTGGCAAGGAAACATTAAAGATCATCTGGTCCAGTCCCTGTGTCAGGGTCAGGTTCATCTTTCACTACATGACGTTGCTCAAAACCCTGACCAACCTGAGCTTGAATATTTCCAAAGATGGGGTATCCACAGCTTCTCTGGGAAACCTGTTCCACCCTCAGAGTAAAGAATTTCTTCCTTGCATCTAATCTAAATCTACCCTGTTTTAGTTTTAAACCATTCTCCTTTGTCCTATTAGTACAGACCCTGGCAAAAAGTCCCTCTCCAGCTCTCTCATTACATCCCTTGTAGGCACTGAAAGGTGCTATAAAGTCTCTCTACAGCCTTCTCTTCTCCAGGCTGAATAACCACAACACTCTTAACAGGTCCATGACTTCCCTGTACTGAAAACCCCAGAGCTGGACACAGTACTCCAGGTGGGCTCTCATGGGAGGTGCAGAATCACCTCCACCTGTGGGGCACACTTCCTTATATGTGTATTAGGATACATCTGGCTTTTTGGGCTGCAAGCACACAGGTCTGACTCGTGCAATGTTTCCTCCACCAGTACCCCCAAGCCTTCCTTTGCAGTGCTGGTCTCAATTTAATAATCCCTCCATCTGTATCCATGTTTGGGATTGCCCCAACCCAGGTGCACATGACCTTGTTGAACTTCATGGGGTTCACACAGGCCCACCTCTTTAGCCTGTCAAGGTTCCTCTGATTAGTTCCCCCCCAGGTTATAAATAGAATATTGCCATGCTGTTGCAAATTATGATGCTAATAACTGTGATACACTGGATCAGTTATTAGTATTTTAATTATTGGGTCAGAACCAACTTGCATGTGTACATGCAAGGGAAAGGGCCAGACCTGCAGTCGCAGAACTCGCACGGAATTCAGAGTAGCTGTGAATCCAAAAGGTCATCCTGGGAACCCACCCACACCACACCCCTTGGAGCCTCAGATTGGCACCTGGGAGGCATGGAGTGGTCACATGTCCCCCCTGGGGGGAGTGACAGCAGTAGCCAAAACACATAAATACAGAAGCACAGGGGCTTCATCTTGGTTTTTCTCTTGGGACTTGCTGTCTACCCTGTGGAGCTGGACTATCAGAGGATTCTTTGGTGGTAGCTGTTTACTCCTGTTTTTTCTCCTAATCTCATTCTTTTTCTACTCATTTAATGTCTCTTTCTTTACTCTATTCTTTACTGAATATTTTGGGTAACTCAGAGCCAGTGAGCTGGATTCTGCTAAGTTTTGTGCGTTGACATGTGCTGGGTTGGTGCTTTATGGAATTCTCTAACTTGGTTGTTTGTTACCCATTTTAAACATTTTCCAAAGCCTTTATTTCCTCTTCAAATTGAAACTGTCTCTTGGGAGAACATGTGGAGCATTCTTGTCTTTAGGCTGTCTCAAAGTATTAAAAACCAAAGGGTCTGCAAAAGTTCAGTGGGCAAACTCTTGTAGTCTTAAAAGTAATACTCAAAGCATGAAGCTTTTGGACTGGAGTCTTAGAATAACTTGTCTGTCTAAAAGCCAAAGTAATTTAAGTTGTTACCAGATTAGCCAAACTTTCTGATCCTATGAACTTACTGATAAAATCCTGGTGTGATTGGTAAGTTAGGGGTTTGGCTACTCAGACCATGGGACTCACTTTGCCAAGCTTGGTTTACTGGGGGTTGATGGAGTCCATCTGACAAAGAAGGGAAAAACTGTCTTTGGTTGGGGACTTGCCAGACTAGGTAGGGGGCCTTTAAGCTAGATTTGCTGGAGTAGAGCAACTGTCCATCCCAATCCTGCCAGTCATCCTGTAATGGATGCCCAGAGCAGTGCAAAGGCATTCCAGATACTCCAGCCAGCGAGTCAGCTTTATCTAGGGCCTGGCTCAGATGCCTGTACACTAACACATATAGTATGGGAAACAAGCAAGAGGAACTAGAGATGTGACCTCATCTCTGTGAATGTGATACCATTAGCATGATAGAGACATGGTGGGATGGCTCCTATGACTAGAGAACTGGAATGGAGGGTTTTAGGCTCTTTAGGAAAGGCTAGGGATATGAGAATGAGATGCAGCCATCTATGTCAATGACCAGCTGGAGAGTATGGAACTCTGCCTAAGGAAGGATGAGGTGCCAGTCAAGAGCTTGTGGGTAAAGATGAAGGGGAGGACTGGAGTAGGGAATGTTATAGTGGGGATCTGCCATAGGCCATGTGATCAGGAGAATGATGTGGATGAAGACTTCTGTATGCAGATAGGAGCAGCCTCATGCTCTCAAGCCCTGGTCCTCATGGGGGGTTTCAACCATCTCAATATCTGTTGGAGGGATGACACAACAGGACATAAGCAATCCTGGAGGTTCCTCAAATGTGTCAGTGACATCTTCCTTACACAAGAAGAGGTGCCATGCTGGACCTTGTGCTCAGCAACAGGGAAGAGTGGAAATGAGGACAGGTGCCCCAAGAGGAATACAGGGAAATTGTATGGGAAGCTAGGGAGAAGGTTAGGGAAACCAAGGCCCAGTTAGAACTGAGTCTGGTCATGCATTTTAAGGATAACAGGAAGGACTTCTATAAGCATGTCTTAAGTAAAAGAAAGCCTAAGGATAATGTGGGCACTCTTCAGAAGGAAATGGGAGACCTGAGAAAAGACAAAGAGTGGGCTGAGGTTCTCAGCTATTCTATGCTTCAGTCCTCAATGGCACATGTTCCAGCCATCCAAGTCAAGAAAGCAAGTGAGGGGGCTGGGAGAAGGAAGACCATAAGTCCACTGTAGGAGAGAATCAGGTTTGAGACCATCTAAGGAGTCCTAATGTGCACAAATCCATGGGACCCAATGAGATTCATCTTCAGGTCCTGGGGGAGCTGGCAGTCAAAGTTGCTAAGCCATTATCTCTTGCTTTTGAAAAATTGTGCCAGTTGGGTAAAGTTTCATTTTTCAGAAGGGGAAAACCAAGGACCTGGGGCTCTACAGACACTCACCTGTGTGCCTGGGAAGATCATGGAGCAGATTCTTCTGGATACTATGCTAAGGCACATGGAAAGCAAATAGGTGATTGATAACAGCCAACATGGCTTTACAAAGGGAAAGTCATGCCATGCCTGACAAATTTTTTGACCTTCTGTGATGGGGCTACAGCACTGGTGGATTGGGATAGAGCAACTGACATCATCTACCTGGACTTATGCAAACCATTTGTCACTGTTCTGCACAGCATCCTTGTCTCCAGATTAGAGAGATGTGGTTTTGATGGATGGGCTACTCAGTAGATGAAGAACTGGCTTGATGGCTGCATACAGATAGTTGTGACCAATGGCTCATTGTCCACGCAGAGACCGGTGACAAGTGGTGTCCCTCAGGGGTCGGTACTGAGGCCAGCACTGTTCAACATCTTTGTCAGTGACATGGACAGTGGGATCGAGTGCACCCTCAGCAAATTTGATGACCACACCAAGCTGTGTGGTGCAGTCAACATACTGGAGGGAAGAGATGGCATCCACAGGGATCTTTACAGGCTTGAGAGGTGGGCCAATACAAACCTCATGAAGTTCAACAAAGCAAAGTGCAAGATCCTACACCTGGATCAGGGTAATCCCAGGCACACCAACAGGTTGGGTGGAGAAGTGACTGAGAGCAGACCTGTGGAGAAAGGCTTGGGGGTGGTGGTTGATGAAAAACTCAATGTGAGCAGACAGTGTGTGCGCACAGCCTAGAAAGCCCAACCAAATCCTGGGCTGCATCCAAAGGAGCATCTCCAGCAGGTTGAAGGAGATGATTCTCCTCCTCTACTGTGCCCTTATGAGACCCTACCTGGAATACTGTGAGCTGTTCTGGTGTCCCCAACATAAGAAGGATGTGGAACTGTTGGAGCAAGTGCAGAGGACCGTAAAGTTAATAAGAGGACTGGAGCACTTGCCCTAGGAAGACGGGCTGAGAAAGCTGAGGCTGTTCAGCCTGGATAAGAGAAGATTGTGTGGAGATCTCATAACAGCCTTCCAATATCTGAAGGGAGCCTACTGGGAAGCCAAGAAGGGACTCTTCATCAGGAATTGTAGTGATAGGACAAAGAGCAGTGGGTACAAATTGAAAGAGCAGGAAGTTAATTTAGATATTAGGAAAAACTTTTTACTGTGAGAGTGGTGAGGCACTGTAAGATGTTGGCCGGGGAAGTTGTGCATGCCCCAGCCCTGGCAGTGTTCAAAGCCAGGTTGGATAAAGCCCTGAGCAACTGAGTCTAGTGGGAGGTGTCCCTGATGATGGCAGGGAAGGTTGAGACTAGATGATCTTTAAGGTCCATTACAACATTCTGTGATTCTATGAGATTCTGTGACTGAAAACTACGGGACAAATGCGGAATATTTCAAAGAGCATGAGATTGCAGAGATCTTGGCACAGAACACAGGCAAAGACAATGTTAGCTCCTTGTGTTCCCCTTGTTTAGTTGTAGGATGGAGGAATAAGAGCATTGCTGAGCCCCTGGGCAAAGCAACAACACCTGGCTCAGCACTGTAATACCTACTTAGCCTTCCTAACCAACATATTCACATCGCTTGTGGTGAAGAGCAGTTCTTGAATCATGTGGAAACTGTGCTGTTGAGCAAACAAAAGAAACCTTTGTCCTTTGTTTTCACTTTCTGCTTTCATTTCTCTTCATTTTTTATTAGGTGCAGTTTAATTGAGATTAGGGTTTTTTGGTTTTTCACCAGAGTGCCCCAATGACATTGTTAATTCTGTGGAATGAAATTGTTTGATTCTGTGGAATTAAAGCAGGGAGAGACACATCCCTGAATGGTCATTAAGAGAAACAACTGTTAATTGGTAGCTTCTCACTTCTTGTTTCTATAAATGCTAACATTTACCCTTTTTTTTTTTTTAATAAAATTATTTGGCAATCCCTTTGTATACCATACCATTATGAGGAATCTTTCATGCATAAAGAAGGTAGCCCTAGTATACTCTCGTTTAATCGTCTCTGAGGATGTGAACCTCCATGGCAATTGCTGATTAACTTACTGTGAAGCAAGGCTACTTTGCTCTTGGATGAGTGCATCTACAGGAGTGATTAATGTGCTTTAACACTGATGTCACTCCTGTAGTTGCTTTGTCTTAACTTTTCTAAGGATATTAGACATGGCCTAAATTTAAGGCTTTTAGTATTTTTGTGTGAATAATATATCCAAATCAAATAAAAGGGAATTTCAGTGCCAGTGTGGGGACTTAAACTGAAAATATTTGAATATCTTTGAAAATATGGTTTGGCTCTGGAAACACTTCAGGTATATCACTGGAATTCTGGCATGATCTTTCTTATAATTTCTTTAGTACCGTTATGAATTTCATTACCATAGCAAGAAGTCGAGTTTCTTTTTTGTTCTCATTCCCTGTGGCTGATTTTGCCACCTCCTGACAAAGGCCTTCTGTGTCCTTTATGTTGCAAAAACTTGAGCAGAACATGAGATGAAAAAAAGGTTTATTGCATCAGATGGTTGATTTGACTCCACATCACAGCTTTTAGATCTTTAGATGTTTTACAATAAAGAGTAAGGGTTGCTGCTGCCCCACAACACAGGTAGTCCAAGCAGCAAGAGAAGAGACAACAGATGGATACAAGTGGGTGAAGAAGTGCAAGAGACAATATTGATCAGCTAAAATAAAATGAACCAGCTATTGACTTTCAGTGCTATATTTTAGAATATCAGAGCTCTGTGTATGTGAGAGGGAGCGTGAGACAATGGATTATTGTATTAATTACTGCCTCAGATCAGCTCAAGTGTGTGTGTGTTTGTGGGGGTGGGAAAGGGCAATTCAAATTTCATAGAGGTGAGGTGATGCCCTATCCCATGTGCCAGCCTCTGTGAGTGTCGTGGAGCAGCATTGGAGCAGCTGTCCATCACTGAACACCAGGAGCCCTGCCCATCACTGGACACCAGGAGCACTGCCCACAGCATGCCTTGGAGCCCCTGACACTGCCCAGGATTGGCTGGCATACCGGGAGTCCCATCTGGGGGCAGGGTGTGTGGCCGCAGTAGGGCCAAAGCAAATAAATGCAGCAGCATGTGCTCTCTGAGCTTGTTCACACCCTGCCACCTCGACAGGTAGAAGCTGAACTCTGACAGGAATTTGGTGGTAGCTGTAATTTTCTTTTACTCTCCCTTTCTTTTCTTCCTCTTCTCTTAATCTCCTTTCTTAATATTTTGGGTTACTTGGGACCAAATGGGCTTGATTTTGTTAAGTTGTATGGGTTAGCATGTGCTAAGTCAGTGCTTTGTGAAATGCTTTATTTTGATTGAATGTTACCCTTTAAACTTTGGCCAAATTCTCCTGTTTTCTAAAGTTCTCCAGTAAAAGTACCCTCTGACAAAATGCATGCAGCTTTTTCTCCTTTGCACTCTCTTAAGGTGTTAAAAAAAAAAAACCACCTAGGGCTCTTCTAGAAATTCGGCAGGTGAGTTTTTGAGCCTTGTGTATTTTGAAAGGGAAACTCCTTTGGTGAACTGGTACCTTGAGATGTGAGATCTTAGAGGGGGTCACCTTCCTCAGGACTGCCCCCCTGAGAACAGACCATGGAAGCAGCAGGCTCCAGTCCCCAGCTGCACTTTTGAGTATGCAAAGCCCCTGCTCCTCAGCTGGCTGTTTCCTCCCATCCCTGCTGCAAAATCAGGTTTGGTCATTTGTATTTCCGCCTGCTTTCAAAGGAAATGCAGCAGCTGCTGTGGTTGTAACACTTCATAGGGGTAGAAATGAACAGATTTTCTGTTAAAGAAAGGCATGTCTTCCACTCACAGCGTTTCCCCATCTGTGCTGTGTCCAGACATGGAAGTTATATTTTGCACATTTTAAGAATGTTGTATTAAAAGAGTTAGGAAATTTGTGAAAAAAAGTTAAATTTTAAAAACCATTATGAAACTGAGAAACTGGAACAGTAGTCATATTACCTAACCTATTCCATCACCTTCAAAATGTCTACCTGCAGTTAATTACAGCATTAAATAGTTCACAAGTATAACTGAACAACTGTGTCTCAGCATATAATTACATATTTTAGCAAAATTTTCGATTGCATGTTCAGTTAAATATTGTGGGTACTTTTATGGACTTCACATTTTTGGATAATTAGCAGTGTTCTGATTCAAATGCTGAGGACTAAGTATTTTTTAAATGTTTAAAGGATTAGCAAGGATCCCATACTGACTTAATGTGGTAGTCATATATAAAATAACTTTCCTTTTAACTGAATGCATGAATCTGTTTCCTGTGCCCTGTGCTTAACTAATTGAGGGGTTTTGATGTAAGTGTACATGTCAGCAGTGTAATGGTTGCTCTGTTAGTTTTTAAGACATTGTTAATATAGTCTCCACAAACAGAACATTTCTGGTTTGTGTGTATATAGATGTTCCTCATTGTTAAAGACCTTGGTAAACAGATAACATTGTTATTACCTTAAAGGCCTAACCCCCTCCCCACCTCTTGGGGTTTTTTTGCAAATGGACATTGTTGGTGCTGCCAGAAATATTACTGTTACTGTATAAGTCGATAGACAGGGGGAAAAATGTGGACTGCCATATTTAAAATGGAAATAGAAAAATAATATCAAGATGTAAAATGGTAAACAAGCTAGTCGAAGCTAATATTATAACGTAGCATCTGTGCTCCCCCTCCATATTGATAGTATTGAATTAAAATCAGGAAATTACATGACTTATTGGTTTGCAACTATTGTAGTTGCTGTTTTTTTCTCTGTGCCTTTTTCAACTGTATGAATTTTGATGTTAATTTAGGTCATAAAGAAAAAGGGCCATAAAGCAAACTGTATGAAAGACATTGATGCATATTTAAGTTCTTTTGGAAATCTCCAAGGAATTTAGGAGGATTGTTTGATATTAACTTGTGAATTTCCAGAAAGACCGAGCTAGGGCTGTCAAAACAACAAAGGATGTCAATCCAGGTTTAACAGAATAAGTAGATCTTCTTGGGCAAATATGCCAAGCACTTTGCTGGTGTTACTGAACTCTGTTAATGCCTTTCACTTTACCCATCACTTGACTGCTCAACTTTCATAACAGAGACATGAACCAGTAAAATTAGCTAAATGCTGAATGTTTTATATTAAGAAGCCTTTTTGTTGTGTATAAACAGCACAGAAATGGATAGCTATTTTTTTCCTTGAGCTGGGACCATCTTCAGCAGTGTTCTCATAATGCATGCTCCAAGGAGTGGAGCATGCTGCCTCAAAGATTAACATGACAACATAGATGCTTTCTTTGCAGACCAAAGCTGTTGAACTTCGTATGAGTCGGTTTTGTGCTAATTTTACCTTATCTGCTGTGGGGGACAAGGGATTTTAAGAACTGGGTTAAATGAAATTATAGAAGCAGGGTCTGAGTGAGGAGTGCCTTTTGTGTGATTTACTAGGAGAGCTGAGACTTGGGTATGGAGAACAGAAAAAGTAGACTTACCAGTCCTGCTTTTCTAGTATTGACAATTTTGTCTAAAAAGTGAAGGTTTGTTGAGGTGAACGGGAGTATGTAATGCTTAATTCAACTTAGAGTTTGTAAGCTAAGTTTTACACTATGTCAAATGTATACCTTGGTCAAGTATCATGGGACTGTTAAGTAGCATTTGCATAAATTGTTTGACATGTCTAGTTTGGGTGTTGGAGATAAGTGCAGTGTGTTCCTGCAGCTGGCATTGCACTTCTGCCAGCAGAAGGAGGAATCTAAAAAATTGAAAGGATCATGGCACCATATTCTCTCCAGCTTCTGGAATTACACAAGAATTTTTATTCTCTCAATCACAGTGGTACCTGTGCTTCTTTCAACCATCTCCCTTGATCAGCACTGATGGGTGGGGATTGTTAAAGCAGATTAAACTGTTGGACTTTAAAACCTTGCTAACACTGATGAAAGCTGGGCACTTGCCTGAGCCAGGCAACACAGTACAGAGAATACTGGCTTGACCCTGGTTCCTCATAGGAAACTATTGTAAGACCACATTATGGAGCTACTGCACACAAGTTATTAACTCCTGTCTTTCAGTACTTAGTAAACCTCATGAAAGGTTTATCTGTTTGGCTGTGGGACTCTAGCAGTGCAAAACTGTCTTTGGAACCAGTCGAGCTGAGAAGATCCCAGCTGCAGAATGGAGAAATTGGTCACTGTGTTCCTGGATTTCTCACTGGTCAGCCTGTGAATGAGGTGCTTTGCAATATCTACACCAGATAGATTTGTAGGCATTGAAAGTGCCTGAGGGTTCTCTACAACAGCTGACAGCACAAGACTGATGCCTATTTGTCTGAATCTTTGCCATTTTTGTTCCAATTAGCACTTTATCAGTAGCATTTCAGGGGTTGTTGGAGTTCGTGCTTAAGGTCACATTTGTGCTATAAAAGAGTATAACCAGAATGTGAAGATGTCTTCCATACTGATTTCTCTGTCTTTTTCCTTCTTTACAGCATTTTGTTTGCAGACATTGTGGGGTTCACTAGTTTGGCATCACAGTGTACTGCCCAAGAGCTGGTGAAGCTGCTGAATGAGCTTTTTGGAAAATTTGATGAATTAGCTACAGTAAGTACAACATTCTTATTTCATTTTAACTTACATTTCCTTCTGTAAAATGGCACAAGTTACCCATGTTAGAAATCTGTAGTAGACTGATTTAGCCATGTGTGTCATGAATGTCTAAAGCTTTCATTTTTATTAATGTTCTGGAAAGAAAACAGTCTATTTTAATTGTTTGGGGAAGAAATGTAAGTGCTATTTTTAAATATACTTTTCTCTCCCCTCCATGCAGTCCATCAGTGTTCTTTATTCATTTTGTTTGCACAAAATAGAGAAAATATTTAAATATTTACATTCTATCCTGTATGGAAAAAAAACCCCAGAATAATGGAAAATATGAATATTGGCAGTTTCACATAAAACTACTTTCTGTGATAATAGGAATCTAGAGAGTAAAATTCATTCTTCACAGAGAGCACTCCTTGCCATGGAAATGATGGGAGCTTTTCAGAGAGGCTATGGTATGAAAATGGAATCCATATCATAACTGATGCTTATGTTTTGGTTGCTACACTTAGATTGTGCTAGATTCCCCAAGGAAGAGAAAATGAGAGAACTATTCCTTGCCTTTAACTCCAAGAACTCTAATTTGACAAGAACCATTTGACAAGAAATGAGAGGAATAGATGTGCCAGAAAAAGTCACACATCTTGTTTCAAATTACATTTAACAAGATGCTGAAAATGTGTTTTCCCCTTGAACAAAACAGAACTTCATCAAATCTATCTTGTTTCCCAGCCATGTCCTTAGAGTCTTCATTGCTGAGAAGTGTCACTTCCACATAATTTATGCTCCTCTACTATCTAGTTATTTTGTCTTCAGACTCTGTGCAGCAGCCTAGAGAACATATTTCTTTAGGCCCTGAACATGAACAACATCCACATTTTTTCAGTCCAAACTCACTTCTCCTTGTTGCAGTCTTCCACATGAGAGATCTAAAGCATGTGGATATTTGGCATCTATATCTCCTTCTTGATAAACAGCCCTCAAGTACCCCAAGGAGAAAGAAATTACTCCACAAGATGCCAGGGTTGAGGAAGACCTATTCATAGTTAACTGGATTATCGTTCGATCAAGTGCTAAGTCTTGATTTGCCCTAGGTGTTCAAGCCATAGCAGAACAAAAATGTCTGTTCCCTTTTTCCAAGGAAACCAGGAGATCAACTTAGATGCTGAGTAGAGATGCAGTGGAAGTAAGGGGGGTTTTGTTATGAATTTGTAATATACTCATAACCCTTTGTATAACCATTACTGGAACTACTGACAGTGTCTCATAGAGAGCACAGGTCTCCAGCCCAGAGTACTTCATGGTTGGATACCTTAGAAGTAAAATGGACTTCCATGTAAATAGTCATTGGCAAGAGCTTAAATGGCTTAAGTTCAAATAGTCTCCTTACTTTAATTTCATTACTGAATTTCATCCTTCAAATGTCAATCAGACATCTAATAAGCTCTTTGAAAACTTAAAATGCTGTCTTTCATGGAGTCTTCATAGACATACAACACTCATGGAGTCTTCATAGACATACAACACATGGCAGTGTAATAACATGGGAGTACTGTGACATAACACAAGATCATACATGTGCACATAGAAATACATAAGCCTATGCCATGTGGTATGGCACTGAAGCCAAAGACATGGCTACCCTACCATGCTTGCTCCCTCAGCAGTGGCCTCATACTGCCAGCTGGAGGTGCCACTGAAGGCAGGATACCAGGCAGGTGCCAGCTTGGGGCATGAGGTCCCTTGTTGGTCAGGGAAGAAGCAGTTCAGAGATAGCAGAGGAGCTAAAAAGCCTTAGATTTTTCTGTTCAGCCTCCAAGGATTCTGTTTCCAAATTTTAAAATAAATCTCATGGTTTCTTTCAGGTATGTGAGGAAGATTTGCAATGTAGTTTTACTTCTGGTTCAGATTGTGCTGCATTGAGATATGATTAAGGACAGAACATACAAGCTTTCCTTAGCACCTCATGATGTGATTAAGGGAGACTTGTAATTGTGTCTCCTGAAGTCAGAGAAATGTGCTGAGAAGTGTATTTTTTTCAGAAGCATTTTGATCTCTTGGTTAGAATAGTTTCGAGATATTTATTGTTAGGTCAAAACAGCGGACTGGGCTGATTTTTTAAAACTATGCTGTACTTTAATCTTCAGAATGATTAAGGAGGAAACTGCAGGGACTTTAAAAAGCCTAACAGTGATAGATATGCTCCCTGTGACTACTAAAGTGCAATCTGTGAGTGTGCATGGTGTCTGCTGCTGTTTCTTGGGAAGCAATGTCAACTGCAAGGGGCAGTTTCTGACAATGCTGGTTAGAACAATTGCCTTGTCTTAAAAATGATCCCCGTCACCATTGTGGGAAGTGTAATAAGTGTAAGGCAGTATATATTTGCTAGGAACTTCATGAAGAATCTTGGCAGTTTGGCACATTGACATGTTGTAGGAATAGTGTCTTTGCTTTTTGCCAGTGTAGTTCTGCTAGAGTTCGTCCTTCTGACATTTAGAAGCTGGATTATGCTTCTTACCACTAGTTATTTCTCTCTTTCTATATGCTGTCTTTTTGGGGTTTTTTGGTAAGGCTTCTAGTCTTGTTCTCTTTGAAATGCTTCTTCTTTTTTTTAAAAAAAATCACAATGGCTTCAAATATGGTTACAGCTCATGAAAGGGAGGTCTGAAGGCAAACTTAGGTTTCAGTATATTGTCACTCAATTCCTTTGAAAGCATACTTGTGCATTCTGTTAACAGAGAGGGGAAAAAAGCGCCTGATCTTACTCCCTACTAGAACTGATTTGTACTTTTATCATGTCCTTTCATTTTTATTTAACTCTAGAGAAAAGATCTTTTTTTAAAACATTTTTCTTGCATAGTCTATTTTACCTTGCAAATCACTGAGTCTTTGAACTGTGCTAGAGAAGACATGGTGAGAATACAGTACTTAAAATCATAGAATGGAAGGGACCCATAGGGATCATCACGTAAAAATCCCTGCTCCTTGTTGTATTACCTAAAACTAAACCATATGACTAAGAACACTGTCTAGATGGTCCCTGAAAATGACGGCGTGATTTCTGTTTTCACTATAACAGTTTGGTCTCTTAAAGAAACAATCTTAGGTAATCATATTTTGTATAAGATTTTGTGGTCTTCTCAATAACTTTGAGTCCTAGGGCCAAATTCAGTCACTTTGAAGAAAGGAACATTAGTCTTAAAGATATAAAGCTCTACTAAAATGATTGTCAGTATTAGTGTCCTTTCAGGAGCACAACTTCAGCCTAGTCACACATCAGAGACATGGAGATGTGCTGTTATGAATACCTCAGGATTCATTCATATGTCTGGTTACTGAAGTCTTGCAATGTCCCAGTCTTTGGGCACCCTGATAAAAGCATTTTGGATAAGTTTATCCATGCAAGAGTTACCTTTGGACTGTGGGATTGCATATAACAATAGCAAGCTACTTGCCTGAACGTAAGCAGTTGGTCAAGGCCTAGGACTAGTTTAAATAAAAAGAACTATTTTGCTTTGATTTCTATTGGATTTTATCTGCTGTTCAGGCTTACTTATGGCTGTTTGAATTTTTTGGTTTCCTCCAACTACACAAGGGTATCTTTGTGCTGTCTCAGATTTTGCCCTGCTGATAGTCATCCTGCATTACTTGTTAGAAATAAATGCTTCGAGTAACTGATCTTCACATGAGGTCTTCAGATGCCTTGCAATCAACTTTTGATACTATAGCTGGCTTTCAGTTTGTCATTCTTCAGCTCACTTGTAAGAGTGACAAATTTTAATGAGATGTAATCATTTGCATTATGCTGGTTTTATGTTTCCAAGAAATTCCTGGACACGTGACACTTGGGCTGGGTGCCTTGTTAATTTAATGCACTGTGTATTTCACTGCATTTTCTTTTCATGCTTTAGCTGTGGCATGGAATTTGCTGGGAACAAGAGAGATTCTCAGGGCTGCAGTTACTACCCAAGTAACGTCACATAGAACTGCACATGCCCCTGCTCAGGAATTGTCATGGTCAAAGCTCTACTATGTTGTTATACCATTTAGACATGCCCCAAATATTTTACCTATAATAAATCATCTTAATAGAAATTTATTCAGCATTCTGCATTGTAATGAAATAGCTTTGATTTTTAGAGAAGTTTTTATTTTATTTAACTGCTCTTTTCTGTGATAGATTTTTCTCATCTACTTCTTGCATCTAATCTAAGGGGGGAATTAATTACTTGAGTTTACAGCTTCATTTATTTCCCTTTCAAGTTCCACGTTACTGCATCTTAGAAGTCCAAGACTCTTCATTTACAAGTGGACAAGGATACATGAGTTTTAGGTGCTGTTCAAAAGATATCACTAGAAGAGGATTTTGATGTTCTGAATGGAAGTTCTTACTTGTTTGTGCCACTTTTTGGCATCTCATCTGTTAGATGGACTGATAGACACCACTTCCTTGTTCTTTCCATTTACGCTTACCTGTACTTCCAGGCTTTATCAGTATTTGTAGGCTGAGTCTATTTTAATTTATTTCCATTTTAATTTAGTATCCTTCCCTGATTGCCTTCTTAACAGTTTTTACTTTATATGTTTCAATGTTACCGAAGTGGCTTTTTGTATGCCTTCAGGCTCAAAGATACTGAGCTAAACAACATTCTTTCAGAGCCTCAGACAGAGAGTCAGTAAGTGATATTTTTAATTAGCCTTTGTATTTTTTAACTGTGTCAAGAACAGTCAGTTCTTTGCTGACCATTGAACTAGCTTTTCCTAGAAGCAATCACTGTAAGAAGTTGCTTCTATTTCATCTATAGAATGCTTTTAATTTATATTAAAATAATTTTGATGCACTTTTAAAATATAAAAGGAGAAAGGTTTTGTGAGCTGGCTAAGATGGGTAAGTTAGTGCTGGAAAACATAAGTATAAACTTACAGCGTGTAATCTTCCTTTGTGGAAATTCGTGTGCAGTTGTGGGGGTGGATATTTATAAAGGCTAATTTTAAGGAGACTTGTTTCCCCAATTCCCCCTGCAAGTCAGCACACACAGGATCCCACTGAGGCAGATCATCAAAATAAGCTTGAATCCAGTTCTGAACAGTCATTTGGAGAGCTCTCCCGGAGCGACCTAAGGAAGTAAACTTTTTTAAATTAAAATGGTCTTAATGAACATGCCTGTGACTCTATAGGATTGGGAACTAATGGTGTGTGCATGGAGTGAAGCTAAAATAAGTGTCTGGGGGACAGTTTTCCAGGGAGGAAATTAACATTACACATATAAATGGGCAAGTACCGCAGAAGTTAGAAGTTGCCTATCTTAAGATATATTTTGGGTAAGAGGATAATTTGCTTGGTATGCTAATTCAGTGTCACAGTTCTTGTCATAATTTGAATGCTTGTGGTAAACTACCAAAATCTTCCTGAGTTTGTATCTGCAAATCTGAGTTTTGCCCCTCTGTGTAGGACTGTATTGGATTATTCCTGTAAGCTTCAGATGCTTGAAGGGTGGGCATTTGTACTGAAAGTAATGATTTTGAGTATGCAGTTATCATAGGAAAAGGCAATTCTGGAATCTGGAAAACTAGTAATTTCCAGAAATGTAGAGTTTAATATTTCAGCATTTTAAGGTATTGTTTTAGGTTTGGTTCTGCTGGGACATGTCTTCATAAAAAGACAGAATCTGAAAGGATACTTAATAAAAGCTAGGAAGGAGACAAATGTGCATATCAGTCATGATGATTGTGTAATATATTCTTGCTAAAATATTTTTTCATTTCCAAGTAAATTAACATATATGACTGTTAAATAGGTTATCAATCTCCAGGATGAAAAACATTTGACATTCTAATTTTATAAAGTCATGCTCCATATGGAGTAAGGAAAGAATTTATTGTGAGAATGGGAATGCACAGAAAAGTTAGGCCAAGAACCAGTAGGTTATTGCAGGTCAGCTTATATAATTGCCAATAAATTGAGGGGAAGCATTTAAAACAAAATGTCATCCTCTTTATAGCTGTCCTGAATATTTCTACATTTGTTTATGCATCATATGGCTCCCATGATGGTAGATAATTTGTGATGACTTCACAAACACATTACTAAATTACAAGCTTACATATGGTCATCTGGAGAGGGCCAGCTTTCCTCAATCAGAGCTTATCAAGTCGTTTTTTGTGGCACCTTCTACACTGTAACCAGATTTGCTTTCCTTTCCTATTTTCTGCCACTCTGTAGAAACTCTTCTTGTTAAGTCTATACTAACTTTTGCTGCAGTTAAGTATGTCTCTATTACTCTGCTAAATTGAACTCTCGAGTATTGCAGTTAGCTCATTCTCAAGGCTTTTTTTGCTGGAACTAGCAGATGTGCAGGAACTAATGTAAGTTGGTAAAGTTACTATTTGCAGGATTTATTCCATTAAAAGGTTATTAAGATAGTTGTTTCAATTTTTAAACCCACAGTTCAGAACCTGAGTGAAGAAATGGTAAAATACATTTGTAGTAATTGAGGTTTCAGTGAAATTTTCTAATGGACTGGACAGTTTTCGTAAGTGTATTAGCAGTATTGGCACACTGCAATGTAATTGAGCTGGCAGTAATTTCCATGTCACTTCATTACACTTAGATTTGACTACAAAGTTTATCTGATAAGCTGGCTTCGATAATCTCTCACATGTTGTGGCCCACATTCAATGTAGTTACTAAAATAGATTTGGATACTACACATAGAAACGATGTTGGTAAATCTTTTTTGTTGTACTAAAAAAAAAAAGGAATATGATAAGTAAAATTATTAGTTGTCATTAATGAAGGTTGTAGATGGTGTGAGTAGACTCTGCATCCAGCTCTGGGACACCCAGCACAAGAGAGACCCTGGGCCTGTTAGAGTGAGTCCAGAGGAGAGTAACAAAAATGATAAGAAGGCTGGAAATCTCTCCTGTGAAGGAAGACTGAGGGGGTTGCTATTCAGCCTGGAGAACTGAAGGCTGCAGAGAGGTCTCATTGAGGCCTTTCAATATGTAAAAAGGAGCTTATGAAAATGTCAGCAAGGACTTCATCAGGGTCTGTAGGACTAAGGGCCAAAAAGGGTTTAATCTGAAAGAGTACATTTAGATGGTATATAAGGAGGAAATTTTTCATTATTAGGGTGGCGAGATGCTGGCACAGGTTGGCCAGAGGAGTTGTGGATGCCTCATCTGTTGATGTGTTCAAGGCCAGATTGCAGGAGACTTTGAGCAACCTGGTCTAGTCAAAGGTGTTGCTGTCCATGACAGCTGGAACCAGATGATCTTTAAAGATTCAGTGATTCTATGATTTTCATAGATTTGACTTTTAAAAGTTAGTCTAAGTAGGCCCCCTTTTCATTGTCATAGAAAGAGGATCCTTTCAAAGTAGTTCCAAGGTAGAGCTCTAAAGAATGTTTTGTGTGTAAGTTTAAACTCATGTTTTCATCTTTTCTGTACCTAGCTATATCATTTGAGAATACTGCTGCAGTCTGAAAGACTCTCACTTGGTTGTCCTTTCCATGGAATTATTTTAGTTTTGTTTTTCTTTAAAACTCTTTTATGCACAAGATGGTCACAGAGCTGAGAGGGAAAAAGGGAAAGTTTTTGTTTTGTTTAATTTTATAAGGAAATTAAATATAGTAAAAAAAGTGTAAATGTCAAAAATCTCTTAGGAAGAATCCCTGTCATGCACTGAACTGAATAACTTGGTACGGTATTGCTTAGTTACACTGTACAGCCTTCCAACTAATGCCATCCAGTTCACAGCTTTTTCTTCTGTGGCCCTGAAGGAGAGTGATTTGTCCTTCACTGTTTCCTTAACAGGAGAACACTGTACTATGTCCTTCCAAAGGCTCTTGGAGTAGTGACTATACCTCTGCATAAAGGCAAAAGTAATGCTAGGGAGAGGTGTCAACACCCACACCCCCAAATATCTTCTACCAGTCTGTATTCAAATGTTTTAAAAGGGTGGGCTCAAAACTGATGTCTGTGCCATAACTGCCAGGCCGAGCCACCTTGGTTAACACATCAGCACTCCAGAGAATGAATATTGAAATTTGCACTTATTCCATATGTTGTGTATATATGCACGAGGGCATAGGTAAATTTGCAGAACTGTGTGTCTACATGTTGTACATGCCCATATGCACATATATATGGATGGACCCATATATTTATACAGTATGATAGCCAAAATACAACTTTTTATGATTCTGTTCCAATCTAATGAACAACTACAATGAAATTGAATGGATACATCATTTCATCTTCAGAGGATGTAGCAAAAAATATGGTTCTTTCTGCAAGACTCTTTTGCATCTCTGTACACATCTGTAGTACATGACAACTTCTGCAGTGACTCAAAGCTTTCTAATCCAATTTTCTATTGAGATTAATAGCACTTTGGCATAAAGTGCTATAAATATTAAATATGCTGTACACACTATATATATTGAAAATAAGTTGCAGTGGTAGCGGTGAATCCTATTTTGTCCTCTCTCAAGACTTCTTGGAAGCAGAATGGAATTCTAGGTTTGTGAAGAGAGATAAAGAGGGAATGCACTTCATTATGCTTTTACATCTTTGGGGAATTTTAGAGGTGCTTTGCATTTTTCCCCCAATAGTCATTTCACATGGTAATAACAAAGAAAGGACTGTAACTGTGATGTGGTTAGCTTGGATTACTGAATTATGGCTTCGGTCCCTGAGGAAAAGAGGAACAGCTGGTATAAATTAGTGTAGCGTTCCCCTGAAACACATAATGCCATGCTGACTAAATATGAATTGAAAATTTGATCCCGTTTGCCTACCTGATATAAACAATTCAGTTCTGAGTACAGCAGGCTGCTCAGAGGAAGCTCTTGAAATGGGGCTATCCAAATGAAAATGATTGATAATCCAAGAAGTAAGAAAAAGAAGGGGGAAAAAAGCCCACAAAAGTACTTCTATGATGGGTCCTTTCCTCAGGGCTGCTTATCTTCCTTTTGGCTCATTCAGCTTCTCCAAGGGAAGGTGACCATGCCCCTTTGTGGCACTGCCTGGCCCCAACGATGAAGTTGTTGAAAGCAAAGCTGGGAAACTCTCTATATTCCTTCTTCAGCTCTCACAATTCACCACTTCCCCCCAGAGTTAATTCTACTCTCAGAGAAAACTGAGCCATCAGAGATTTGCATTAGCAGGAGGTTTCCCATTACTCAAGTCTTCGCTTTAATTTGTGAAGAAAACATGGAGATAGCTTTTTTTCCAGTGAGTAGTGCAATTTCCCCCACCCCCAGATTCAAGCAGCTTCAGGCAGTGAATGGATGGGGAAGGCATGAAGGGGTTTTGAGCTCAGGAGCTTTTTCCTGTGCTGCCAGTGCATCTTTCTCCTTCCACTCCTCTGCTGCTGCAGTGCTGCTCTTGTACTAATTTACAGCTATGCAGGGGCAATATCCAGAGATCTCACTATTGCTGAAGTCTGAGATATGGTGAAGATGCTGGTAAAGCTGTCTGTGTAAGTCCAGGCCTAATAAATCTCCACCTTTTCGCCCCAACACTTACAGAGCTGAACCTGAACATGTGTTGGTTTTGGTTTTCTGCTTTATTTTTCAGCTTTTAAGACCCTAACTTTGCAATCACTAAGCATAGTAGATAGTGACCAAAATCCTATTCACATTTTTCTGACTTAAAACTAAATGTTATCACTCATGTCCATATTATTCTGAGGGAGTGTAAGACTGGTAGGATCTGAGTTAGGGGAAACGGGAATCACTGCTTATGCATCTTTTCATAAGCTTTATTAATCTTTTCTCTTACTCTGCAAAGCATAACTAAATCCAAATTGGCTGGATATGGTAAAGAATCTTTTTCTGTACCTTGGGTGAAGCAGTTTTTATTAGGAATGGCAAAAACATGTCTTTCTGATTTGTGGATAATTAAAATCCCTCCTACTCATAGTTTGTGATTCCAGGAGGGTAGAACAGTAAAAGTCTGAAGAGCACACCTGCAAATCAGGTTGCTAGCAGGCTTGCTGACAAAGATATGGTTGCATATAATAAGGATAAAATATACTGCAATTAAGTCACACAAGGTCAGACTCATCCTCTGTGCAATTCCATCGCAGTTAATGGAGTTACGAGCCAGAGTTTGATGTGTAGTTTTTAAAATTGTAGTCTGTCTGAACTTCCTTTTTAACTCACTTGGATAGGTATTGCGTACCATGAGAACACACAGGAGTATGTAGAAATACATAGATTGTTGCAGTGACAGAAGGAAGACCAGGGACTTTTTCTGGCATTAGCATCTGCCATCTCTAAAATAAATAAAAGCTTTAAAGAGGGTCTTCTCCTACCAGATAGCATTACAAGTAACAAAAATTGATCCAGACTTTGGATCTGTTTACATAACAATTACTTACTTAGATAGCCTGTTAAAAAAAGAACCACTAAATAAGCTACAATCCCAGCAGCGACAACAAGGATTGCTGCAGTCTGACATCTGAGAAATACCCTGCTTTAAAAGACTTTGCACTTATTCAGTACAATATCTTTGTTCTAGAGAACATCTGACTGTCTGCTTATGCTTATGTGTTTTGCTGGGAGAGGTCTGACAGCTTCTTTGCTTTGAGTCAATCTATCTATATATATATATACACACACACACATATGTCTGCACACACATATACATATATAAAAACCGTTTTGCAGTCTGTAAAATCTTTGTCCTTTCTACTAAAATGTAACTTTATCCTGGCTATACAAAACAACAGTTGACTTCTATAGTACAAGAATGTGGAGTTAATAGTCTGAATTCTCAGTATTTTGCTCTAAGTTGACAGACTTCACTCTTTCTGCAAAATGTACTTAACATAGAACTGCAACAACAGCAAAACCCCAGAGATGTTTGAAACAGAAGTCCTCCTCCTTCTTCTACTGAACAGGTAGATAAAATGAACTGCTTTATAAAGTGCTTCTCTGAAAGCGTAAAGAAAGCTCTTGGCAGCTTTGAAGTATCCTCTGCTTTCTGAGCTGGGTTTCCACTACACACTGACAGATCCTGTGACTGACAGTTGTGCTGGAGGGATTTCTGCAGATCCACTTGGAAACGTCTTAGTAAGGCACTGCAGGTGGACAAGCTGCCTGGCTAATGCAGTGCTAGCAATCTCTACTGCTTTCCATCACGTGCATAAAACCAAATTGTCAGTCGTTTCTAAACAGACGTTGCTTCTATCAGTTGCAACTAGAATTTGTAACTATAACACTTGAGTGCATCACACGAATATGAAAAATATGGATGAGTCAAGGGCTTCTTTGAAAGTTGCTGAGGAAACAAAATGAGAGGGAAGAGGTTTGTTTTATTAATTTGCATATCAATCCTTAAAAAGATTGCTTTTATAAATCTGCACTGTGAGTCTTTCCTGAAAATCTGTCTCATGTGTCAAGGAAAAGAAAACAAATAATTTTCCTAGAGTTTACTGTATATTAATTGACTATTGTAAATCAGGACAGTGAGGATAGTATCTGATGAGGAAGAAACAGAGTGGTGGTTTTAAAAACAGCAGGTGATTTAGCCATATGTCTTCCATCAAGATGAATATCTGCAGAAAATAGTGTTGCAATTATTTTCTTTTTCTTTTATTTTTCTCCTGCACAAATAATAAATTGACTTGGAAAAGTGGTAATGGATGTTTGTTTTGTTTTTTTTTTTATTTCTTAAACTGTCAACTAAGCTGTTACCAAGTCATTAGAAATGAGTAATTTGGGAGGTAGATAGTAATAGGAGAAATCACTGATTGATTAATATGTATGTATTGTTCAC
>JAWWEW010000078.1:55047539-55057541 GCA_035583185.1 Anabacerthia variegaticeps | reverse complement strand
ACTTCTTCCCTTGACACCTTACTAGAATGCCATTTAGTGCTGTCTTGGGGGGACTTGCACCTCTGGCTGCATCACTGGCCGTGTGGACAGTAGTAGGTAGCACGGCACAATAGGTGCATGTCTGTAGATCACAGCAACTGCTGCTCACTGCTTCAGTTCAACTGCACGTGCTACACCAGGAGCAAGAGGAAGAGTTACTTTAGAAAAGTCTCATCTGACCTTCTGATTGAATGTTCCTGCTGCACGTGGGCTTTGAAGCGTTCCAAGGGAAAGTGCCTGTAAATCCTTGCTTCTTGAGAACTGAGCATCCCAGGGGTGCTTATCAGCTTTTCTCTGTGTCACATAGGTGATTTTATCCCATAGGGATGACTCCACCTAATATGAATGGCCAGTTGTCGTGTAAAACCTCATGTATGGAAGTACAGCTGCTTGTTTTGCACCTGTACATTGTGTTGTTGCTTGGTTTCAGTGGGCATTGGGGAGGCTGATGCTCAAACTGTCTTTTCCATATGGGTTTGGACATCAGCTGACCAAGAGCACTGGGAAAGGGAAAGGAACTACAGTAGCCAATCTGAGGAAGTTAAATAGAAATACCAAGTTTTCCTATGTGATATTTTGTATGAGGAAGCAGAGGGAAACATAACAGTTGACACTGTTGAAGCTTTTCCCCTGGTCCTCCAGAGGTCCCAGGCCGGGAAAATTTTGAATTGGCAGGAGTAAATTGACCTGAGTTCTGGGAGAACCAGCAGCTGCTTTTTTAGCAATGGAGGAAGTGTCTGCCAGTGGTGAAAACTTTGTCATTTTGTACCTTTAGCAGCCTTTCACAGTCCAGACCCTGCCCCAGTACTCTGGGAAAGCATGTGTAATGGAACGAAAAATCATATCCATGCCTTTAAATAGGAAACATCTATTTCTATGCAGGTATTTTTAGACCTACAGAAAAGCCCTAAATAATTATAAGAAATAGGATGCAGGGCTTTTTGCCCCTCCCCTTCAAACGCTCGGGAGCCCAGATCTGGAGCTGTTCTGCAGATGATTTAAATTACTTTGATGGCCTGTAGCCTCACATGAAATATTTGTAGCTAAGGAGAGAGCTAAAATGTAAAGGCTTTGTAGGATACTTAAGTTGTCAGGGTAGATGGCTGTCTTATTAGTCACTTGCATAGACTGCACACATCTGGTTTAAAAAGAAAATGTTTTTTGATTTCCATTTGTTTCTGGGCCTGCTTTTGTGTTAACATTTGGAAAACTTTTGAGTATATTGTGTATGAATCTATGAGGGAATAATTTATAATGAATAATTTATTTGAGAAAGTTCTTTTTCCTATTCATATCTTGTTTGTTGAATGCTGGTATTTTTTCAGAAATGTATTTATAATTTGAAATGCTTCGTTGGACATTTTTGTGATTTTTTTTTTTTTTGCAGAAGTGCTGATGTTTGTGAGTATGATCATGGTGCTGCTCTGAATTTATATGAGAAGCCTATTCTTTATATATTAGTGAATAGTCTTCATTTTTGATAGTTCAGTGAGGTATATTCATGGAAATTATATGCATAAAGGTCACATAGGTCTTCAAAATAAATTAAAAAATATTACTGAACTGTTCATGAGCTTTCGTTCCTACTTGAATTTGATAATGGTGAAAGCATCCCTGAAACACTTTGTAGCTTGTGGGGAAGATGTAGAAATGCATTCTTGATTTAGATTTTTTACTGACTACTTCTGGAAATCTTTTGTTCAAAACATAAAGTGTTTTCAGATTCTGCTTGATGGTTCATTGGTACATTATACAGTTCAGCATATTTAACAAGGAATATGGTCAGCCAGGTTTTATTTCTCTGCTCTTTTCATTTACTTTTTGTTACTCTATTTACTCTATTCAATTTTCTAAAAGCAGATTAAATTTCCCCCATTCACTCAAGCCAGGTGGAAGAAAAGCACTGTTAAGGGTCTTGAGTGGACTTTACTAGTGTCTGAATTTCACTGTCTTTCTGCTTGCATTTAATCTGTGGGTTTATATACTTGTTTAAATGGAGGAGAAAGGAGGGGAGAACCAACAAAAAAATGCCACTTATTTGTGAACAGAGAAATTCACACATTTGCACTTCATTATGTAGGTACTTAATTATGCAGGAGAACATAGGCAAGCAAATCCTGAAGGGCTTTGACTTGCAGGGTATGGTCTTGGTGTAAGGTCCATCTGATAATGACCCAATACACATGCACAGGTAAAGATACAAAAGTTAAGGTATCGTCAGGTGGCTTATGTTATTAGCTCCATTCATTTCCTCAAAGCTTTGTCAACAGTGGGCACAACAAAGCCCTGTAACACTAGAATCCTTTTAGGACTCCTTGGAGTCATATTTGAGGCTTGACTGGGAGCAGATACTGAATAAAGGAAAGCTGACTTGCAGTGAGCAGAAATAGGACAAGGAAATATTTAATCTTTCAGAAAGGTGTGTGCAAGCCTTTCTGTGCTGTTGCATAAAATATGACTGAAAAACGTGTTATGCCCAGATTCCCTATGGGGACAAAAGAGATCTCCATGTTACTCACATTAGTGATGGCTGGAATGGTATTTACTGCAGAGCTTCATAGATGCAGGGCTTTCTTATTTAAATGCAGGCCAGGTATCTTGTTCTGCACATCCCACATCTTGAACTATGATGACCTTTCTGTTAATTGTATTTAAACAAGTACAACTCCTGAAATAGTTGAAAAGTGTTTCTAAAGACGTCTTTGCCAAATCCAGCATGGCTGGATGATACTTGAAAAAAAAAAAAAATTGATCAATGAAAATCAAGGGAAAATAATAGCCAGAGTCTCAGTTTAAGGCTGTCTTCTATTAAATGCATTGGGAAATTCAAATTAAGAAAATGTACTGAAAATGAAGTCTTTCAGATTCGACAGTTTTCTTTATTCACCGATATTATCTCTTTTTGGAATGGACCTGAATTGTGGAATGCCAGGTGTTTCTGTTACAGAAAGAGCTGCAAAGATCTATTTACAGTGTTATTTCTGCAGATAATGTTGAAGACTATTAGCCTCAAGGTACCCTTTCAGTATTCACAAGTCTGTCCAGGGTGCAAGTTATAGCATGCCAATCATTCACAGAAATGAAGAATGCTTCCTTATTGTGGCAGCAAAAATGAAAATGCTTTTAATAATGACTTTGCTGATTAATTCCTCCTTTCTCAGCTAACCAAGGAAAATGCCTGAGCATTAGATTTAATTTACAGGTACAAGACCATAGTTACAAGTGCTTTCTGTGCCACTCTTGCAGAAGCTTTGGAAAGACACTAGTGTTTATAATCATTCTTCATCTGCTGTTTTTGAACTGATTTATTGCTTTCATTATTTTCTTTGTCCTGTACAATAACTGGATAATTGAACCCATTAGAACATAGTAGATTGACAATAATTGCTTATACATTGGCCTTCTTAACTATATCCACTTAATACCTCTTTTCTCACAGAAATGGTCAAGAAATTTAGAAATACTGAGATTTTGTTTCAACAGTAATTAAAATATAACCAAGCAAGTTATTTTGTTGGGATTACCATCACGGTTTTGAAACGAGTGAAGAAAGTACAGTACTTGAATATACCATTTGTAGTTTTAAAAAAAACCTCTCTGTATTCAGTCATGTATATATATACGCTGACTTTGGGAGAAGGTGAGAAAAAGAAAATCAAGAGCGGTGTCATTGTCTAAATATTAATATTCTGATGCTCTCCATTCCAGATCTGTTGCAGAAGCCACAGAGGTTGATCTCAACATGAGAGTTGGATTGCATACAGGCAGGGTGCTTTGTGGGGTCCTGGGTCTCCGAAAATGGCAATATGATGTCTGGTCAAATGACGTGACTTTAGCTAATGTAATGGAAGCTGGAGGACTGCCTGGGTAAGTCGGAAAAGGAACCATAGACAAAGAAATAGAAACCTCTATGGGTGAAGAATTTGCTTCCTTCTTTTAGGCGTTTGCATGTAATTGCTATTGATAAGAAGGACTGTGTTTGGCAAGAGCAATCAATGTATTATGTAATTTGTCCTGTGGAATTCTCCAGATGATATTGATGTTTACTTAAGTAATAGGTTACATTAGAAGCAAAACATTTCCAAACAAAATCCTTATTAGAAGCTGCCAATTATAAAGAATAGGAATGATTCAATGGGATGTAGGAATGCTAAACTTTCATAATTTCATGTTGCAAAAGTAAAACCCTGCAGCTAATCCAGGAATTTTTTACCCTTGCACCTCTACACTTGTAGGGGGCCAGGGCAGTGCCTTGCTTCTTTTACATGGCAAGATTTCCAACACTAGTAGTAGTGTGCTGTAGAAAAGAAAACTCAAATATTGATGATGTGTTTGCAAATGATACAGTAGCAGATAAACCCATGGGGCATGTCCTGGAATTTTAAGTACTCGTTGTACAGCCTTGGACACAATTTAAATGCACACATTACACCTTCACAAAGATGCACAGGTTGTCTTCTGTGTGTAGCTCACATTTGGACTGGGACCTACCATCCTCTGTTGCATTTTTACAAGATCACAATTTGCTGAACAGGGGAACAATGGAACCTCTTAATTTTTGTGGTAATAACGAGTGAAATTTCTGTTTGTTGCATGTATCTGCTTTAGATAATTTTGGCAGTGTTCATGACCTTAAGGTTTTCCAGCGAAAAAAAGTCTGAACACATGTTTATTAGAGGAAAGCAGTAAAATCTTTTGGGATATCTTCTATGAAGACATTTCAAATGTAAGGAGTCTTTTGGGAGAAAGTGTAAAGACTTTTTCAGGATAAGAAAACTCACAAATAGTGTCTAAAAATGGCTGGGTTGCCAAAACAAAGTGAATTAGAGAGCTGCCTCTAGAACACAGTGAGTAAATGGTACAAGTCAGAGATGTGAAGTGAAACAGAAAAAGAAGTTTCTCCTTTATACATAAGA
This sequence comes from Anabacerthia variegaticeps, assembly GCA_035583185.1. Taxonomy (NCBI): domain Eukaryota; kingdom Metazoa; phylum Chordata; class Aves; order Passeriformes; family Furnariidae; genus Anabacerthia; species Anabacerthia variegaticeps. The sequence goes on along the minus strand of JAWWEW010000078.1, from coordinate 55,052,586 downwards.
GAGATTTGGAGTGTGAAGTGACGAGTTTCAAACAGCAGGATGTTTCTCCAAGTAGCCAGTGAGGTAATTACTTAAGAAAGCCATACAATATAGAAGATGATGTGCAGACTTCCACTTTATACAAATCAGTGATTCTGCAAGTGTTTGAACAGTCAACAGTTATCTTTCTCTTCACTTTGCCCAGGTTTAGAAAATGCATGTAATAAAAATTCATCTATGTTTTATTTGGCTATAAAGACAAAACTTTTAATTTTTTTTTTACATCAAACGTGGGTTTACACATAAATTGACGTATTTATGAACTGCACAGGAATGTACTTCAGTAGCAACTAGCTCATATCTTATCTTTGGTTTAAACAACATCTGATTTTTCTCTCCAGGAAAGTTCACATTACAAAGACCACCTTAGAGTGCCTAAATGGGGACTATGAGGTAGAGCCAGGATACGGTCATGAAAGGAATAGTTTCTTGAAGAAGCATAATATTGAAACTTATTTTATTGTGCCATCCCATCGTAGGAAGGTAAGCACCATAAATTCTAGTTTATTCTGTGCTACATTTTCATAATTTAACAACTGTTCTGTGCTATTCTGAAAGCAGAGGCAATACTGGTATTTTTATTTCTAAAAGCTCTTCAAAAACACTTGAAAGCCCAGCAGTACAATGGTAGTATCTTGAGTCTCAGCATGCGATGAGGTGGTCACAGTGGTTTTCCAACAGGTGCATTTGTAGTCACACCTTTCCACCTCAGCCAGTTACTGAGTGCAGCCTTTCGAATTACTGAAGAAGGTTTTGTGATCTCAGTAGAAGTCTTGACAGTCCATAACTGTTGTTTAAACACATTCTATTTGTTCAGCCTTTTGCACATCAAATGAGGCTTATCTTGAAAGTTATCTGCCATAATACATTTAACAGGCCAAGACAAATTTTATTGCCCCTTATCTCAGCTAAAGGATTTGGGATACAGATTTTTGTACCCTTATCCTCTGAGATTCTGTTCAAATAAGTTTAATTCAGGGGTTTGACCTTCAGGAGGAAAATTGTAATGTCCAATTCTGAAAGTATTGGTCTGTTTTTTAAGCTGTCAGAGCTCCATGCTTGAGAGTTTTAGCCAACAAGTGTCTGAGAAAAACGTAACCATGGATAAACAGGTCGTCTTGAATTTCATACCTGCAATCAGGTTTTTGGTCTTAACTTGATGACTTTGTGAGTTTTTACAGAAATGTTGGGAATCCAGTCACCAAGGGAATTAGATTCTGAGATTGAAAACTCCTGTTGTTTTATCCTGGGAAGACTGCTGCAAGAGCGATTTTTATGCATTTCCTCTAAGGCATCTTGTTATTAGAGAGATGGAGTTTTCTCATCTGCTGTGAAAATCATGCAATCTCTCATTTCATTCTTCTGGTCTATATGATTAAATTCAGTTTTAGATACTATGAATGAAAACAGGTGGAAAAACAGTGGGTTAGATGCTGTTTTGGCAGTCAGAGTTTTTTTCTGGTGGCTTTCTTGAAATCAGGATTAGTTCCTAAATTAATCAATTCCAATAAGGAAGAAAATGCAAGGCCTTATTAAAAGAGTTTAATTAAAGTTGGTGTGGTGCTTATTGCTGCTAGATTTCTTTTTTTTGGTCTTGATTTTCTGCTGGTTTTGCTCCTACAGCATTATGTAGTTTCATTTCTGATGTCACTATGTACCAGGTTTTATTTGGTATTGAGAGAATAAACAGCTGAATTTCAGGAAATTTTTCCATTTACTGGTGCACACAGACAAGCAGAGAGAAGAGGGGATTAGTTTGACTATTACATACAGAAACTGTGTTGTGTGAACTCTGCTGCATAAATCAGTGATTGAGGAACAGAGGCTTGACAATCCCATCTGAAAGTAAACCAGGTCAATGCATGTTTAATGTGCAAGAATGAGAGCACACTGCTGTGTGAGCACACATTTCTTTGTCTTTGCAAGACTCCTGAGAAACCACTGGTGATTACTGAGGAACCACTGATCGCTTTGTCATCAGCTGCATAAAACAAATGCCATCTTACCCAGGGGTGTCACTGATGAGTCTGTGGAAGTGGCAGATGCTGCTCTCCAGCCTGGCTAACCACATCAGCTCTGTGGCACGCATCAATGGCGTGTCAGCCAAACTGGCAGAAAGAAACACTTCATGAATTTTTCTGGTGTTGACTGACTCCTCCACTGGGCTCGCAGATCAATCAGCATTGTCACTGTGCTGTTTGTTACAGTCCATCACAGCCATCCCCACTCTTTGTATACTTACATGCTGGTGGCTGGACCACGAGCTACATAATAGCATATTTGCCTTCTAAATAAACACCTGCTGTTCCCTCCTACCCTCATTCATTCATTAACTCATCAGACATAGAAACAGAAGGCTACCCATGAAGCAGGGACAAAATAGAATTTCTCTACATGAATTTAGGTATCTTCTGGTTTAGTATTGTATTTCTTCCTCCTGAGACTCAGTAGCTGAAATGCAGACACATTTTTTATTCTTTATACATCATCTCTGACATTAATATGAACTGACTTTGGCAGGTATGATGCCAAGAGGAATAAAAATCAATGTTATGAGCAACAGATGACCAAGAATATGTTGAATTTGAAACAAAAGTAAGGCCACTTCGTTGTTTTTAAAAAAAAAAAAAATATTTTTTTTTGTTTAATTAACTAATTAATTGATTTGAAAACACATATCCTACATTCTTCCATATTTGGTCTGACAGGAAAGTCTTTCATCATTGTCACCGTAGCCAAGAATGAGAATAAGAGTGTGAGATGACTCATTTATGTACCAGTTACATTCTGAATGTGAACAAATTAGAAAGTGTTCCCATTTTTTCATCTTTTATTGAATCAGCTAACAACCGCAATTTTGCGATCTGATCTGATTGTTAGTTTAATGTGAGAGCACTGCTAAGTGGCCACTGAGGGAATACATTTCCTTTTGTTTCATTACAGTTTTTATTTTGATAGAGAATATACTAGTCTATTATTATCTATTACTCTGTACGGTCAGCGACTCATTGTCCACATGGACCAGTGGCAAGTGTTGTCCCCCAGGGGTTGGTGGTGGGGCCAACACTGTCCAACATCTTTGTCAGTGACATGGACAGTGGAATCAAGTGCACCCTCAGGGAGTTCCCTGGTGACACCAGAGTGTGTGGTGAGGTCAACATGCTGGAGGGAAGGGATGCCATCCAGAGGGATCTTGATTGGCTTTAGAGGTGGGCCAATGCAAACTTCATGAAGTTCAACAAACCCAGCATCAGCTGAATTGGAACAATCCTAGGCACACCTACAGGCTGGATGGAGAATTGATTGAGAATAGCCCTCTGGAGAAGAACTTGGGAGTGATGGTTCAGGAAAAACTCAGCATGAGCCAGCAGTGTGCACTCATAGCCCAGAAAGCCAATGAAATCTTGGACTGTATCAGGAGAACAGTAGCCAACAGGTTGAGAGAGGTGAATTGTCTCCCTCTAGTCTGCTCTCGTGAGACCCCACCTGGAGTGCTGCACACAGTTCTGATGTCCCCAACATCAAAAGGACATGTAATGTTGGAGCAAGACTAGAGGAGACCATGAAGTTGATAAGGTGACTAGAACACCTCTCCTATGAAGCCAGGCTGAGAAAGTTGGGGCTGTTCAGCCTGGAGAAGGGAAGGGTTTGTGGAGACCTCAGAGCCTTCCAGTATCTGAAAGGGGCCTACAGGGAACCTGGAGAGCAATTCTTCATCAGGAAGATACGACAAGGAGGAATGGCTTCAAACTGAAAGAGAGTTGGCTTAGGTTAGATGTTAGAAACAAATCTTTACTGTGAGGGTGGTGAGGCACTGGAACAAGTTGCCCAGAGAAGTCATGGCTATCTCTGCTCTGAGAGGGTTCAAGGCCAGGTTGGATGGGGCTCTGAGCAACCTGGTCTAGTGGGAGGTGTCCTTGCCCATGGCAGGGGGGTTGGAACTAGATGATCTTTAAGATACTTTCCAACCCAAACCATTCTGTGTTTTATTATCAAGCAATATTTATGCATATTTGACTGGATAGCACTGAGCTTCTAACCACACTTGAATAATTGTTCTGATTTCCAAAGGCATACAGAATATTTTTAATTAAATGAATCTTTCTTGCTGACCATCATAGTTAAAAATCTATGCAAATATGCATTTTAAATATATTACACATTATAATTCCCTTATAAAGTTACCAGTTCTTAAAATGCCATCACATTGCTTTTACATAAAGTTTAATTATGTCTTCATAATATTTATATTGATATTAATACTTACAGTTGTGTGACCAAAATATTGCACTGAGAGAAAATTTGAAAATTTTTATTATTGTAAATAGACACAAGTCTGACCACATACATGAATGTCTTGGACTTTTAAAACAGGCCTGATCCAGTTAGAAAAACAGATCTAATTCTAGTATATTAAATATTCACAGGATTCATACTCTGTGCTTTAGACACATGGACATTCTCTTAGTTTCAAAATGTCCTAGCTTTGTGAAGTGCTGCAAATATTACTAAACATGGATTTTATATCAAGAAAAAAAAAAGACTAGGACAGATCTTTTCATCTCAGAGCCCCATACAAGAACTTTATAACTCTGCCTAGACCCAGCTAAATAACTTTTTCTATTAATGATTCCTTGGTAACCTATCTGACTAATCCTGTTCCAACTTTCAAACTGTTTGCATAAAATTTAATTTATTTTTTCATCAAAATTCTTTGTTCTTTCATTGTCAGCACTGACATCTTTGCCTCAGTTTTCCTGCTGGCATAGCTGGTTCCCAGAAGCACAGCAGAGGTACTGGGCTTAGCTGCCTGCTTCATTTCTTTAGTTGCTCTAGAGAGTGTGATTCTCCTGCATTATAACACCTCTAAGGTTTGGGCACAACCTCAGTGATATCTGTGTGGTTATTTCACTTGACCTGACTTTGTGTTTGTTGCAGCAATTCACTCTGTGATGACACCTCTCTAGTTTTGAAAAGGCTCATTATTTCACCAGCTGAGAAAACAGCC
>JAWWEW010000078.1:54962859-55047439 GCA_035583185.1 Anabacerthia variegaticeps | reverse complement strand
GTTGCAGCAATTCACTCTGTGATGACACCTCTCTAGTTTTGAAAAGGCTCATTATTTCACCAGCTGAGAAAACAGCCAGCTTAAGGGAACCTGCTTCACTGGGTAACTTTGCCAGCTCCAGAGATAAGGCAAAGACTAATAGTGCTGTATACCATTAACACGAAGAAGTAGAGCTGAGTCCAGGAAAGGAGATCAGAATAATTACAAAAATCATTGGGAAACACTATAGATGCAATTTATTCCTGTATATTCCTAAGTGTCTCTGGGATTTTACAGTACACCTCAAATTTAATCAATGATCAGCTTTCAATAGGTTGCTAATCGCCATCTGCAAAATTTCTAGTAATGTGGTAGTGAGTTATTCACCAACTGTGTATTCAAATATATTAGCTATCTTTTATTTGTGGCAGTGTAAATCATAAGCTGTCTGCATCTACTGTTTGAATGGCATACAATGATGGACTGTCATGAAGGGTCCATGAGAGTGAGTTTGTCCTTTGGAAACTAGCTGTTCCTCTGAAAACACTGATGTTTCTCTTTCCTGCCTTACCATGTGTATGCAAAGCCATGCCAGGCAGTCTCAGAAAATCCTTTCTGTGGCTTGGATAGCCCTGCTCTCTTACCTGCAGTCTCTGAATCATACTATGACCATTCTGAAAACCCAGGTGAATCCTACTTTTCTTTCTGAATCCTTATGGAGTTATCCAGCCAGAGGAAAGTAGATGCTGGTTAGATGTATAGCTCTCCATGTTCTGTCTTGTTTGCTGGGTTGAATCATGCCCTAAACATTCCACACAGACAGCTAAAACGTCAATTTTATTTGTGTCCAAAAAAATAATTACAGCCAAACCAAAATACCAGTGGTCTATTTGAAAGGAGAAGTTAAAGCAATAGTTGAGGAAGAGGGAAGGACTATTGTCAGTCTTACAGATTTCAGAAGGACTCAGTTGAAAGCCTGAAGGTTCTCAATCAAGCAAACACAGTTCAGGAGCATCATTTGGAAAATGCTATTTAAAATGTAAAAACTCTTTCAAATGTCAGAAATATCTAGAAGAATTACCTACAGTACACATCTGTGGCATAATTTGTTGTGAACTGCAGATGGATTTAACAGCTTGAAAGGTTGATCACTTAATTTCTTCGACGGGGGATCGAATAGGAAGAAATTCAGCAACCTGAGATTCCTTCTAACTTGCATGACAACAGCTGTAAGAAAAGTGGCAGAGGCTGTCACATCACTTTCATATTTTATTGTTTCATCTAGCATAAACAGATGTGATTTTCAACTTCCTGCATTGCAGTCCTGTCGCTAAAAAGTAACAAGAAAACAAACTTTCCATAACTCTTCTGCTTGGAAGACAAAATTTTTGTCTTGGAATACCACATCCTTCTTTACTGGTAATCAACATAGCTTTGTTGCATGAAGCAGATTATCTGCCTTCTGTGTTAAAATAAATTACTAGGCTCTCTATCTTTCCACCACCAGCCAAGGGGTTTTGACTGCTTATGCCTTTCCTGTGGCTGATTTGATTTTTTTTTTATTCCCAGCATGGAGTGAACCTTATGCAGTATCTCACAGAGAAAGCAACATAGGTTCCTGGTGGCTATTTTGCTTTGTATAGATGAAATACATGGTAACTACATGTGCTTGCCTTTTGACTTTGTTGGTGAATCCCTATTAGTAACAAGCATGTTTCACAAGTAGAACTGCTCTTGGGATGCTTTCTGTAATATCCTGATAATACTTTAACTAAACTTTTAAAAGTGAAAAAGTTTGATGTATAATCCATGTATTACTGGGAGTTTTGATAGAAATTTTTTGGATTTTGTCTGTCCTGATTTAAAGATGCCATCTTGGCATCATCATGTGAACAATAATCAAAGAAAAAGAAGGCTACAGAAGGAAAAAAAAAGAAGTAAACTGAGTGATACAATAGGTCTAAAATTGCTGCAATTAATTATTTTTAATTTATTATTTTCATTCAAAATGAAGTTCTGTATATATTTGTGGGACATTTCTTTCTCTACAAAATTAATTTGATTCAATCACTCTGGTTAGGTCTACAGTAACATATCCCACTGTTCTTATAATCTCTTCTTTTTTCAGTCATGTAAAATTTGTGTTTTCCACAGAGCCCTTATGGCACAATAAATCCATCCATATGCCTAGCAGCTCTCTAGGATTTTTCTGCATCTGACTCTTCTAAAAATATTCAGTCTACTTTGTCTCAAGGAAGTTTTCATAGTTGCTGTAAGTTGTCAGCTTTCTGGACTAGTTAATTCTGAGGATATTTTAACTTAAGTGACTGTATGCTTACTAACCTTTATGGAGTGCTAGAGCCCTGACTCTTAAACTGTAAGTAGTAACAGAAAAAAAGAGCTCACAGTTAATGCAGTGCATCTGAAAACTTTTCCAGCTACTCAGAAACTCTCTCCTTTCCTAGTACAGTGAGCAAAAATGTATTTGATAAAATTGTTCTAATTTGAAATGCCAGAAATTAGGCATCTGAATCCATGTCTGGGCACACACTGGTGATTTCTCCTTTCAAACTGATGACTACCTGCAGCTGCCACTGCTGCCATGACTTGGAGAGTCCAGGGGTTGTCTTTGCTCTCCATGGCTGGCAGCTCCTAACAAGGAATTTAACCAGAGATCTGAATGCATAACTTGGCCATTTATCAGGTTTTAACACCCTAGATATACCTTAGCAGACCTGGTTTAACAGACAGACAGGTGGCCTTTCAGCAGAGGCTCTATCTGGACAGGGGCTGTTCTGTTCCTGAGACTTTGCATTGCACAAGTTGTTGGAATATGCAAACCCAAACATTGCAAATAAATTGCTTGTGTTACTGCCCAGTAAACACAGAGGGAAGGATGTTTGTGTTACAGAGCGTGTTGCTCTATATCTTCAGGATTGTTTCTGCAGTTGCTGTGAAGCTGCTAGTGCATCATCATCAGTGTGACAGCCTGCAGCTTGGGCCAGCGGGGATGGTAGAATTAGTTGCGTGCTCTAACATCATTCTCCTCTCTTTTTCTTCCTCCATAAATGTGGAATCTGGGGAAGGGCACTGGTATAAGATTGTCTCTGTTGCTGGTTTCCTAGAGAGTGTTTTAGATTTTACAGCTGCTAAAAACTTTTTCTACATCTTTGTCAAGAAAGTGGTCACACTATTCTGAATGTTAAAAGTTTGTCTTACAGCAGCTGCATTATTTTCTGGTAAAAATCCCTAATATACCTTTCTGATGGACAGGTGGGGTGTGATAAGCAAAATGTATCAGAAGGGCAGTGAAAAGGATGGAAAAGCAAATGTCTGGTGATTTTAACTATAAGAAGAACAAAAGAAAAAGAAGGAAAAAAAAAAAAACCCTCTCTCAGAACAAAATGACTTGAAGATAGTAATTGAACAAATACTACTACTTAGAGGCATAGCCATGCCTGCCTGAAGATAGAAAGCACAGGCAGAGATAGTGCTACTGCATTTATGGTTTCTGTAAATGTGTTTTGAATGCCATTAGTATCTTCTTTCCTGTGCCATTTTTTGCACTGTGGTTGAATATAGTTAGGGGAATAACAATCTGCTGACATTTCTGAGAATCTCAGGTGAGCACCAGTTAAACACTTATCAGAATATTGCATGACATTCAAACACTGGAGTGTTTTCCCAGGGTCTTAATCAGTGCTTGTTTGTTTTCCGCATACCTAAAGACATTCACAAAGCTGTAGATAGCCTGACTACTTTCAGAAGGCTCTCATAGAAAATTGCAGCTTTTAACCTTATTTGCCAGCTGTGTTTCAGAAAACAACCAACCTTTGCTAAAATTAAGTGAATGAACAGTGAACAGAACTAGAGATGATCCTGAGGGTGAAAAAGAAGTGTGAAAGTAAAATGCCTTGACAAAATGAGCTGGAATGGGAATGCTGCAGTCCATCTTTCCTGTAATGCTCTCCTGGAGCAAAATCAGAGACTGTACTGCATTTCTTGACTTTACCAGAGACTTGGAGCAGAAGATGAGATTACTTAAATGTTTCACTGACAAGTTCAATGTCAAAAGTGTTGTTCTGCTGTAAAAGCAATAATAAAAAGGGGACATGATTTGTGAGATGAAAGTGAGAAAACTCCTTTGTATTTTTTATACTGTGTGTGTATGATAGTAGAATGGAAAATCCTCAGTTTCAGTGCAGAATCTGTATGTCCTGCAACTGCTAGATTAAAAAAAAAAAAAAAAGAAAAAACGGAACAAAAAAACACTCCCAAACAACTTATCAAAACTATATATAAAATTATACATTATACTGAAAATTGCCAGTGTGCCTGATTTGTGTGTATGCAATGTCCTTTGACTGGTCAAGTTCTCGGCCAACTGTGAGGAACAGTAGCTGAGTGTGTTCCAAAAATTTTCATCATGGAAGGGGCTTTTGGAGGTCTTGTGGTCAACTTCCTTGCTCCAAGCAGGGCCAGTCTTGCAGTTAGATCCCTTTTAGAGTGAGTGCTGGGTGTTTCCCGGACTGGAGATTTGGCAGCCTCTCTGCGTAGCCTCCTCCCGCACATGATCATCCCCACAGTTAAACTTCTGTTCTTTCTATCAAATAGGAATTTCCCTTGGTACAGCCTATATTCATTTTTTTTTCTGAGTAATATTTGGGATGAGTCTGGCTCTGTCTTATCTCCAACTACTACTTAAGTAGTTGAAGATGACAGATCACTCCTTAGCCTTCTCCCAGCTAAATGAACTAAATTCCCTCAGGTTCCTCTCCTGTGTCATATGCTTGAGAACTCTACTTGTTCTAGTGAACTTTTGTTGAACTCACTCCAGTTTGTCACTGTTTTTCTTGTACTGGGGTGCTCAGAAGTAGATACAGTACTCCATTTTTTTTTTTCCAGTGACCTGTGCTGAAATTTCTAATTAACTCCAAAACGGCTGGTAAATTTTGCTGTATTTCCAACATGTAAAGTGTGTATACTGTTGATTTATTATCTGCCAGTAAGATTTATGAAGTGAAAGAGACTGGTTGATGGTAAGAGCTTAAAAGGTTCTACCTACTTATTTGAAGATAAAGTCAGGAAACTGAAAGAAAACGTGGTTGAAGAAAAGTCATGTTGGTGGCAGGACCACACTACCTGAGTCAGACTGCATCCATTCCAAATTTTAAGGTTGCATGTTGTTCTCAAAAACACATATACTATAAAAAGTTTGCATGGAGGGAAGTCTAAATGATTCCCTTTTCATAGGACTTAAAATCCTTGTAAGAGGATATAGTCTTGCCTATGTGCTCACCTTTCACAGTCATGCCTTCTTGAATCATTTGCTACTAAGATATTCTCCCTGTTCTTTGCCACTCTTGCATCTATACTGTGGCATTTCCATAATGAAGCCTGTTAGGCGGCTTTTGTTGCTCTCTGAATTTATTTAAAAGCATCTTCCCAAACCAATCTAATGGAGACCTAAGACCAAAGCTGTTAACCTAGTTAATGCAATGTCAACTGTGAAAGGTTTGAGCAAAAAAAAAGAGCTAATGACCTCTTGTGATATGGTCCACCTGTAAACTTCTGTCTAATCCCCTCTTATTCCCTTGTCTTGGGGGAGAAGAAAAAAAAAAATAAAAGAAGCAAAATGCAAAACTGGAAGGAGTTTGAAGAAAGTTGCTAAATTTGTTATATGAAAAGTTTGATAGTGAGACTCACTAAAGTATATGGAACTTCTAGAGGAATTATGGCTACATTAGGAAAATTTGTAAGTTGAGTATCTCTCCAAAAAGCATGTTTTAGCTGTTGGGAATAGCAGCTCAAAAGCTGATCGTATCTGCCATACTCAAGCCTAACAACCATCTACTTGGTGTCTTTAGGAACACCTACAGAATGAGTAGTATGTGAATACCCCTGTACAGTACCTTCTGTGCAATTCAGTGGTAAATCTTCTCCCAGAAAACCCTTGAAAGAAAGGGTTCATATTGAAAATCTCTTCACAGAGACTTTTGTTAAGCTGTCACTTATACAAGTGACTACAGAGTAGATACACCAATGTCCTTTTGGAATTCAGCTGATGACCATGCAGTGCAGTGCTGGTGGTGCTAGTTGGCTTCAGTCAGCCTTCCAGTGCACAATAAAGCACATATGCACACCTAGGCACCTTTACACATTTGAAATATGTCACATTATAACATAGCTATCTAAAAAAAAAAAAAAAAGGCAAAAAAAAAGCAACATTTTGATCATTTTTGTGTTTCATAGACACAGTGTAACTGACTAAACAGGGTATTGGGAGTTCAATGATATATTACCTTGATTCCCCAGAAAATACAAATGTCTGGCTGTATATGTTAATTATCACAGCAAACCACTATCTGAGATGCTGTTTGGAATATAAGCAGTGTCATTTGCCCCATGCCTCAAAATTTAGGTGTCCATGAAAACATGCATTAAACAAGTGCTTTCAGTTTCTTCTTCATTCTTTGATCATTGAAGTAATGATGTAAATGGCTCTAGTAAATCACAGTATTGTGAAGACTCCACAGCAAATTCTCAGTGCCATTTTGGTTTTTAAGAGCAATTGACTTAAGATTTTGGACTGTGCTTTGCTCTGTCTTTTGTACCAAGGAATACTAGGGACCAAATCCTCTGTGCTTCTTTGTTTTGGTGTTCCAGAATACAATTTTACAAGCTTAAATTCCCATACTGTGCTGCCATGGGGGCCTTCCACACTTCTCACTAACACTGCTTTACACATTGCACATGCCAGAAGCATGAATAAGTTTGGTATAAATGCTGAGGATAAAATACTCTGATCTCTGAAATCATCTGAACACATAGTAGGGGTTTACTGAAGTTAGCAAGAGTTAAATATATGCTTAAATGTTATCCAAGAAAATATTTGTCCTTGCTGAACTGGTTGCTCTGTGGTAAAAGGAATAGATTATACCCAACCCTCTGAGAGTATTTCTCTGTGGTATAATACTCCTTGTTTTGAAGAAATAAGATGTAAGATATAACCTCAGTGCCTCACAGACTTCTTCTAATATCTTTAAAGCAAAAACTATCCTCTTCAGGTTTGAATAAGCAATGGCTGAAGTAACAAATGAGGAAAAAGGAAAAGACTGAAATTGTATTTTTTTGGCATCAGTTGATAAAATTCTAATTTCATCCTTACTTTTCCTATATTTTCCTAGAATTTATGTTAGCGTTAAAGAAATGCAAGTATTGCCTCTCTTATGAGTTTGTCAATGCACTGTTTTGCAGTCTACATTTCTAAGTACAAAACAGTTCCCAAACTGTTAAGTGTGAGTTTCAGTAAAGTCTGTTCTATAGATTCTTTGTATCTCGGGTTAAAAAAAGATGAAGTAATCTTCATTTGCAAGTACAGGATGTTTATCAAAACGCATTGCTTCTTGCTTAGAATATTGCCTTGTTCTGACCACTAGGTGGTGCAAATGCCTGCCAGTATATTTGTCTGCATGGGAATGGTAATAACACTTATAAATACTATTTTTCTGCCCAACAGATATTTCCCGGACTGATTCTCTCCGACATTAAGCCTGCCAAAAGAATGAAGTTCAAGACAGTCTGCTATTTGCTTGTTCAGCTCATGCACTGTCGTAAGATGTTCAAAGCGGAGATCCCTTTCTCCAACGTCATGACGTGTGAGGATGATGATAAGGTAATCCATGTGGGCCATGTGCACTCTTTGGGCATCAGGTCCAGGGCTGCATCGAGCAGCCCTACTTTGAGAACATTTGTGGTGATGTTACCAGCTGACAGAGAAGTTTCTGCTGTTCCTGCTGGAGCTGGAATTATCTGATGCTCACTGTAAAGACAAGACATTAAAAGGTCTCAAATTTGAAGCAGCTCTGCAGCACAGGTGGCTTATGTAGTTTCTATTACATGTTTCCTTCACAGAAATTAGAGTTCCTGAGACGTTTTTCCATAATTTTAAGAGGTATTCTTTTGCATCTTTTGTCCATCACAGTCTGAAGCTGATGGTGGCAAATACAAAACAACTGAGTAATTTTCCATGTCTAAATGGTTCTCTAAAAAATGCAAGGCAACTGATTAGCCAAAAACCCTCTTAGTCCCTAACACGAGTACTAAACATAGAAGTCTCTAATACAAATACAAATTCTGCTTTCTTGGATGCCTTGTAATGTCATAAATCAAAATTGCTTTACATTGTAGTAGCCTGGCTTACTTCCTTTTCTGTGTATGAATCTACCAAGAAATTTGTGGCCGAAAAACTTTAGAGTTGCTCGTTCTATTTTCTTTGCCAGCAGGTGGCAATATTACATAATCACTGCACCGGTGAGCAGTGGCACAAGTGTGCTCTGGAATCAGTAATTCAGCTTGACTGATTGCTCCATCTGACTTGGAGGGGTTTCTCTTTGTTTATTTGGGGTTTTATGTTGTTGTTATTTTTGTATAATCGTGTACATTTATTGAAGAGTCAGTCTAAATCTTACTTTCAGGAAGCATTCTAAAATTCATATTTTGGGTTTATATGTGCTTGTGTTTCTTCTGCAGAAGGGCAGAGAAGTCCATTAGTATTTTTAAAACACAGTTTCAGGGAAGACTTTCAGAAAGTCCAGATTTTAGTTTGAAACTGGCCATGTACAAAGCTTTTCAATTGTGAATTAGTGCTGTCTTTGAGTATTTTAGAAAAGTCACCCACACATTCTTTGAAGCCTATGCAATATTTGTATTGTGTCTCGTGTATGTATAAATATGTTAATATACACAGGAAATACCCATATGGGTTTGCTAGGGATCTAATGAAATCTTTTTCTTGTCAGAACATTTGCAGTGAAGTTCTACAATGCTGTTATTAACTGAAACAGTTGTTCTGAGCTTTTGTAACTTTTATGTAACACTTATAATGGATTTATATTATATGATGTTAATATAAATACACTGTGTTGCAATGCAGGGTTTCTTCAGAGCTTTCAGTCCTCAAATCCTGTAAATCATATAAAACAAGTGGGGCTTTAAAGGCTTTGAAGCCAGTACATTTCTGAGAACTATAAATACTAGCTTGATCACATATAAGACATATTGTAAGTCTACTGTGTTAAATAATAATAGAGATAAAAATAAGAGACACAGCGGAAATCATTATGTGTAAGACTCAGCTATTTTGATTAAGAACAGTGACTTTAACTCTATTTCAAAGTGGGAGAATAGATAATATAATTTATTCCATATATCAGAGTAACACCCCTCATCTGCCCTCATTCCAGGTTTTAAAGCAAAGAAACATTTTTTTTAAATGCTATTTTGCTCACTCCTGTTGTACTGTAGGTTTAAATTTGAATTCAAAAAAATTGCTGAAGATGGTACTTTCTGCTGCACCTTATGCAATACATATGCTAACTAATTATCATTTCTGAAGAGCAAAATTGTGTATTCCTGGAAATATTCTTGGAAGCCCTCAGTTTTCCTACAAGCTAGTAGGACAAATGTCTTCTGTAAGTGAACAAATTTATCTCTTTAGGAACACTGAGAATAGTTGTTCGGTTGACAATTTAGGATTTCAGTTATTGCTAGCTGTACCCAGAAGATCAGAATTGAAAACTCAACTCCATGTGTGTCCCCAAGATTATTTTTCATGTTGAGACAAATCTTACACCACAGACAATTTACCAAGTAGTGGTATCTGATAGTTTGAAGAAAAATGTTTCAAGTAACTTCATTATTTTTACTGCTGGTATAACCTTCTCTCTACACATAAATCCAGCAAAGCAAAGACTTGAAAAGTTACTTTGTCTTTGCCAGGGTCCATTTTTGTTTATGATCAGAAAGCTAAGGTGCCAGTCAGTAGATAATCCTTCCCACTGGTCACGAGTATTCAGGTATAATACATATAACATAAGCTATGTAAGCTAATGAAATGCTCTAATACACAGTTTGTTCTCTGATGAGGGTCTCATAAGAACTTCTTGAGGAATAAGACAGGAAATGGTCATTCCTGAAGGATTACTTAAATAGCAATCACCACTTTTTTTACTATCTGGTCTGAAAGGGTATTTTGGAGTATAGCCTTTAAAGAGTGGACTGTTAAGTACTGGCTTCTCTGAAGAGAGAAATTTTGTTTGCTTCTTTAACATCTTGCTGACAGACTCTACTGATTATATCCTGAGCAGACATCATTCCATTATGCTTTGAATTGTCTTGAACTCTGCAGATGTTAGATAAAAAAGTATTCCTTTAATTTTTTATAGAAATAGTAGAACTTGCCTGAGCTTGGTTGTCAAAACTCTTCTGGGAAGTAAGGCTTTACCCCTGTCTAGTCATACCAGTACAGATCTGGCCATAATGGTTTAGCTTACAGTGCCCTCAGCTGAGGGTTGCCACCAGTGTGGCTGAGATGCCTCTCACTGTCTCCTGAGTGCTCTCTTTGAAAAGCCAGACAGCTTGGCTAAAATTCCTTTCAGATATGCTCTGTGATAAATCTTTTCCACTGAAAGGGCCTATGAGAGTTCATCTTGTCAGTCGTGCTGTCTCAGCCACGAAGGAGCCAGTTAGGCACAAGTTAGCTTTCAGTTTACTGGATTGCTCCATCTGGATCTGCAAGTGCACTTGAGGCATACTCAAGAGGTCCTAACAAGAAAGCCACTTGAGTGAGTTAAAGAGAGAAACACTTGAGATTTCAGACCCTCTGAAGTAAATTGTGGTCATTGTGCAAGTGGTTAAGGAAAATCATCTTTTCAAAATATGTATTGTTACCCAGACAGTAGAAATTTCCTTGTGTCATGAAGAGCCCAATTATATTGTTTTCAAGATGTCCAGAGCTTCCTGTCCTCCATCAAGAAAAAAAAATTGTAAGGTAAAGTCACACCGATTGGGAACAAACTGATTATTTCCTCAGTGACAGAGAAGTGTCGGGGCAGTGTGAGAAGAGAATTTCTGAATTAAAATCCTGGAATGCTGTGGGGGGTTTCTCATAGATTTGAATGAAATCAGAATTTCAGCTAAGGAGTTTTTACAAGATGGCATTTACATGGAGATAAGATCTCTGCCTTTTGCAGTTGCTCCTTTTAATGAGCTCCGCATCCTGACTGTGAGATTGAGGTAATATGAACAGCAATGAAAAATTTCAATTATAATAAAATCTCTGCTTCTTTCTTCATCCCTGCTACAGAGGAGAGCATTAAGGACAGCCTCTGAAAAACTCAGGAATCGTTCCTCTTTTTCTACCAATGTTGTATACAACACTCCAGGAACTCGAGTAAACAGATACATCAGCCGCTTGATAGAGGCGCGGCAAACTGAGTCTGAGATGGCTGACTTGAACTTCATCACCCTGAAGTACAAGCAAATTGAGCGTGAAAATAAAGTAAGGGGAGTTTGTATTATTTTTACTGATTGCACTGACCATGAGCCAACTAGCATTGGGGTCTTGTTTGGTTTTATACAGTATTTTAATTCTACTCACTATCTTTAAATACTCCACTGGAGTGTCTCTCAGTTAAGAGGGAGACATTATCTCTACCTTACATGGAAGTGCTTGAAGGGAATAAAAAGATCAGTATCGTCCTACTTACCAAGATCCTACTCCATAGTGTTACATATCCTGTGTTTTGGCCTTTCCTTTGCTTCTCCAGACTGCCTGACCTGTGTCACGTAGTTAATGCTGTCTCATGGCAATGTGCCTGCCTAAGTATTGATTCCATCAATTCTAGAAAATACAAAAAAAACCCCTTAAATCTCTGGGCAAGGTTGTGATCTTGTACCAGTTTGACTGTGCTGTAGTCAGTGGATTAACTCCAGACTTGTAAGCATGCATATAAGCTAACAATATTTCCTGCCTTATAGGGGTTTTGTTTGTAAATACAAATTGTTTGTATTTACAGCCTTTATGTGTTTGAAAAAGCGAAATTGTTATGGGTTTGAATTAATTTATTTTCCTACTGTACGCTGCTATATAGTCTAAGATCTGATGTCACTACTGTTTCAAGCCTGAAGGCTGTGTACCATATTGGATCCAATTTTTTAAGGTATTGAGCATAAATTTTGATTTCAAGTTTCCAGATTAATTTATTATCTAACTGTAAGTGTTCTCTTTCAAATTAAGGAAATCTTTTTGGTGTAAATGAGAATGAACTATGGTTCTTTCTGAGAAAACACTTACGTGCTTCCACCCCTAGATAGTGTTCTCATGTAAGTCTGTAGCTTTACTGGAATCAGAGGCAATAGCTGCTCAAAACTAAGCCCTTCTATCTCCTTAGCAGCTGCCTCCAAGTGCACCCATTACTGTCCTGTCCTGAGCAGCTGAGGTGACAGGGCTTCTTGAAGGCAGCACCAAAGGGTGTTTGGCCTTGTTTTGTGATGAGTAAGTAAAGAAGAGGAAGAGTCACCTCCTTCTGGTCCAAAATGGCTAAATTGTTTTTCACCAAAAGATAAACTTATACCTGAGCCTAACCCAGTTTTGACTAGTTACAGGGTAAACCAGAAGTCTTTCAAGGAAAATGTTATGTAGACTTGCCTCATCTGTTTTCAGTTTTGGGGTTTTTTCCATATGAATTAAGCCATGATTATTTGTATGTTTGTAAACTAAGTAGGGGCTTGTTTTATTTTAGGCTATAGCTCTTTCTTACTGAGAATGGACAAGTGTGGCTGTCCAGGTGTATGTAAAATACATCCTGTCTTAATTTCTTTCTTTCTTTAACAGTACCACCAGCTTCAGGATGAGTACTTCACCAGTGCTGTAGTTCTCTCACTAATTCTAGCTGCCTTATTTGGCCTTGTCTACCTTCTAATAATACCACAGTAAGTTTCTGTCTTTTGCTATTATAAATCAAAGTGCATCATCTTCAGACATCCTGCACAGGGCAAAACATTAAAATCTTTGGAATGGGAATGCACACCTAGGTTGGCATCTTCTCACACAGGAGATTCACTGCTAGTATATCCTCAGTCTAATCTCTTTCCATCTGTTTTTCCAAATGAGACACTTTCAACTATCTTTTGTTTATTTGTTTGTTTGTTTGTTTTGGTAGAAAGAAAAACACATTTCAGTGATTATTTAAACTTTCCATATTTATTTCTAACTTATTTAAAGCATTTCTGCACTACAAACAAAGGTGTTACTGCAGCTTTTTTAAATGTGTTTGTGCTGACTTTGGATGAGGTAATCCAGGTACTGATAGCAACATAGGTAAAACTACACAGAGTTTAATGGGAACTCAGCACTGAAATGTTCATCTAGCTTTTCAACCTTAATTTATAGCCTGCATTGAGGCTTTTGGTATCAATGCTATCACTGCATAAACTGCCTAGTGGATAGTTTGGCTATGCACACATAACTTGCAGTCAGACCTTGACTGCACTAAAGCAGACATAACCAAGCTCATAATATATTTGGGGAGTGTTCTGTGTGTATTGTTGAGAGATACCGTGTAATGATTACTTCAGAAATTGCCTATTCTATGTGATTGCTTACTACATAAAAAATAATTAGACTTCACTGTCAAATCGAGAGGTTATAATAAGTAGATAAATTTGTGTTTAAAGTATAAAAATTATTAGTAATAAGGTTTTTTATATTAGAATATCAAAACATTAAAAACAAACTTTATTCACTTTTACTAATTATTAGTATTTCAATGGCAATAGAACTAGCCACAGGTAATGAAAATCCCATGTAAAATTCTGGTCTTTTCTGTTCACAAATTCCCAGTCAGAATAATACTTTTACATTCTATTACTTCTAATTTTTACATCATCACCAACACCATCATCTTCATAATTTGTTATATAATAACTTTCATCTGAAAAATTCAAAATCCCTGACAAAAATCATCATTCATATCATCATTTCCAGTCTAATGACTCTGCTGAATAATTGAAGCATAATTAAGAAGTCTTTCACCTTCTTCTGCAGTAAGCCACAGCTACAGTACATGGCAATTTTGAACAAGGAAAAATGAAGAGTGTTAGTGTAGTTGAAATCAGAATGAATTTCTAAGAATCATATGATATTTTTTCCAAAAAGTACTGTCACTTAAAAAAGAGCTGGACGGAGATTCAGTTTAAGCCCTGATCCAACAGACACACAAGCTCCAGCAGACTATCTCCACTGAAGGACGTGAAGATGGACTAGATTAGTTAGGAAAGCCATCCACTGAATGCTCCTAAATTCTTTCTTCCAGTGTCTATTGGTGGTGGCTTCGTTGCTAGTCTTCTGGGGCTCTTCCTTCCCTGTGACACAGAGGCAACCATGAGCTAAATTAAACCTTTGGAAGTATAGGAAAATTTCCCCTCTCCCCAGAATTTGGAACTCTTTAAATTGCCAAAGTAATTGTAAGTATGACAAAAGATTGCAAAAGCCAAGACAAGACTTGTAATACATTACCCTAATGGAAAAAGTGATGTATCACAGTATTTCAAGGAGGAGTTTCAAAATCTAGACAAGAAAATGTTGTATGATAGCCTGTTACTGCACAAATACACAGAAATCAATGGGCTTGACATTCTCACAATTCGTATCATCATCTGAGCAGAACAGCTTCCCAGCTAAGCATGTATTTTATATCCCCAGATGGAGTTGTTGAAAGTAAGGCTATGTTCCTGTCAACCTAATCTGCCCAATTACAGAGGCACACATGCAATGTAGCCACTAAAAGCTCTGATGAGGAACCTTTCTGATGTCATACTGTGTTTATTTTTTGTAAAGCCCAAATGTCTGTCAGGGTCCCGCTTAACACTAATGTCAGTTGTTGGCTTTTGCTGCCTTGAAAGTTGTCATTGCAGTCATCTCCCCTGCATTCTTTTCTAGCATATTGCCATCCTGAATGCAAGTGAATTCTCTAAAAGCATGAGAGCCTGCAATCTGTTAATACTTGTATTCAGAATCCACACTGAGAACACCAGTCACCTCCCCATTCTGGGTACACATTCCTACATCAATAGGAATTGTTAGATGACTTTGAAATCAAAGTCAAATAGAAATTCTACAGGAGAATTGCACCCTTCTGCTGTTAGAAACTCTGTATAACCAATCTTTAACCAGTAATTATCAAGTGTGCAGATACATATATGCCTGGAGCCATAGCTCACATCTTCTGGACTGGCTGGTTTGTTCTCACAAGTTAGAAAAGGTGTGAAGATCATATTATGCTGCTGTCCTACAGCCCTGGTTCCATGGCTGGCATGGGGACAGGTTGTCCCTGAGGATAAATCAAATACACCAGCACTGGTGGACTTATTTTTTTCAGGTTGCTCACATTCATGGGGCACTTTTCCAATAACAGAAGTTTTCTGGAGGAGGAAAGTCCTTGGATGCACCCCTTTTTTATGAATAACTATTTCATTGTTTTCATGAAACCTGTTTTGGCAGATTAGGAGAGAGAAGATTTAGAACAAAAAAAATTATTACAGCATCTTTGTGAAGCATAAGATTTGTCTAACCTTTGAGGAAGACTCAAAAGGAGGGAGTTGTTCTGTTTCATTAGAAGGCAGTCTGGTCAGATTTTATTTGACTTGATAAGTGACTGAGTTGAATAACCTCTGATTTCTGAATCTTTGAGAAAGAGAGATTAGAAAGAAAAAGCATCTGGTAACTGTTACACAGCTGCCAAGGCCAAGTAATTGGGTTATACACTCCCTTTACAAGAGTCATCATGCTGAATACTCTGCATTAGCATACAGTTAGAAAGTGTCTTCCCTGACACACCATACATCTGAATTTTTGAGGTGCTTTGATCTCCTTGCTGAGGCCAGAATGGGGACCATAAACAAGAGTATTTACTAATGTCTTAGTCTTGAGAGCAGTGGACTTCAGTATTAAATTTCCTCTGCCATACTCAGTATTATAGCAAGGTTGGGCAGGTGACCCTACATCATTAATTTAAAATACCATTCCAGAAGGACCCCAATCAGCAGTTGTTCTCATTTGCTACTGAGCTGCATTGCATTCCTTCTATTGTGTTTTCTTTCTAGGAGTACCATAGTTCTTGTTCTCCTGGTGTTCTGCATATGCTTCCTAGTGGCTTGTATTATGTACCTACATGTCACACGAGTACAAGTAAGTGATTAAAGATTTTATGACTATTTTTCCTTTCGGTAGCCGTGCTATGTTTGTCCTTTGGAATATGAAGCCATCGGTAAATGCTTCTCAGATTCACAGAGTTTGAAATCGATGTGCTTTTCAAGTTCATTGCTAAGGAATGTATTGGGCACTTGAAAAACAAAGATGGATCACCTGAAAGCAGACTTTACATGAGTAATCCTTGCAGGAGTGTAGCATTTAGTGCCATTAATTCTGTGCTTTCTGTCCTTTTTGCTGCATCTTCCCTTAACCCTCACGACTGTATTGATTAATTGCAGTGTTCAGGTAAACTGCTTCTATCTGACTTTTGCTCCTTTCTGACTACAGAGCACACTAGTTCCCCCTTCCATTCCAGATGGTATCTGGGTATAAAGTCCTGATAACTTCCTCTCTGTTTTCAGATTTTTTCCTGCCAAAGCAGCAGCTGTTTTGATGGTAAAGCATAATGGTTTGCACACACAATCCTTGGCCTTTTCAAAACCTTTAGTAATGATTAATTCTCCTGCATTATATTTTCACAACAGTAATGATGCAGAAGGACATTTGGTTGCTTTGGGAGAGAACTAGGTCTCCCACATCAGAATAAAGCATCTACAGGCTAATTTTCTGATGAAAGAAATCTGTAGTGGATTAGTCTAAATTTAGTCTTTTCTGACAAATACCAGGAGAAAACACCTACGCAGTTAATCAGCTTTGCTGATTAGCACACACTAATTTTGTTAAAAAAAAAATATGTCTTTTGGCAGCACAAAAGTAAGTAATTGTTTTCATGGAAACTTAAATAGCATATTAGCAGAGTATCAGGTAGAGAGTGGAACCCTATTTATAAACTCACACAATTATTTGGGAGTAATTTTGATGATCTCTTGTTTCACTAAGGAAAAGTAGTTTATCATCTGTTCTTTTCTGTATAGATGGTAGAAACACAGATGAAGTTTGTAGGAAGTTACTGCTCTTTATACTATTTCTCCAGGGCTAGTGCAAGCTTCAGATATGTTCCATCTGTTTTGTCAGTTTGTCAGAATTTGTATTTATTCCAGACTCCTCTATAGATTCAATACCTTACAGGATCAAATCCAACATTAGAAAAATGAAGAAATATAAAACATCAGAATATCACAGTTTTAAATTTTATGGTGCAAATTTGTCTTATATAATAAATAAAGTATAATGAATGTGCTATGTATAGTGGATGTAGGATTGTAAACCAATCATTCCCCTATTTTAATCGGTCTTCTATCACCTTATTTGCTCTTTCACACTGGACAAGTGACTCACCTTCTCCATGCTTTAGCATCAAATGCTTTACTAATAAAACCACTATGATAATATTTTGCTGTAGCACTTACCTAGCATTTTGGGGATCTTAGAGTATTTATTTAGTTAATAAAAATTCCACAAATAAAACAAAACAAAAAAAAAAGAAGATCAAAATTCTGTGCTATCATAAAAGAACAGATGCAATCTTAGAATTACTTAAAGTGGAAGTATAAATCTTGTCAGCGTCAGAATTTTAATTCAGACATGTCTCATACCTTATCTCTTAAAGGTTTCTTTTCCTTTTTAACACAATAGTCTAACATGTCCACACATAGAACATATATGTACCACACAGACCAAAAAACATTGTGCAGTGTGTCAGGACACACGGTCTTTGAGTCTGCATGTTGTTTTGTCACTATTGACAATCCAGCCTTATCTTCAAACTCTCTTTAATGAGCAGTAGCTAATTTATTTGATTGCAAACTCATTTAATGGAATATATGTTTTTTCTTCAAACAATTTTTTTTTTAATTATTTATATGGATAAAACCATACATTCCACCCCATGTATGTATAGGATTTTGGTCTAGTTGGACAATTTGATAGGTAAAATGCCATTGGGATGATCACATTCAGAGCATAGCAGTTTATGGTTGTACTCTACCTGGAAACTGGTAATAAATGGAGTACCACAGATGTTTGTCCTGAATCCTGTCCTGTCAGACATTTTTATCAACAACCTGGAAAAGGACATGGAATATAGTCATGTCAAGTGACTCCAGTTTCAGGAGAATATCTGGCAGGATGACCACTGAGAGGATCTTAGATAGGCTGACAGAGTGGGCTAACAGGAATCTTAGGAAATACAGCATGGATAAATGCAAAGTCCAGGCCCTGAGAAGAAAGAACCTCCTGAAATGACACAAGCTGGGAAGTGACCAGTTCTGCAAAGGTGGCCCTGGGGCTCTGGAGGTGAAGGCAGACAGTCTGTCGTTTTTCATAATGTAATTTTGGACACTGCTGTATCTTTTCCCTCAAGACACAGTTTTTCAGTCTCAGATTCTTAGAATTTGAGGTATTTGTCCTACACTATGCTCACTGTTTTATTAAAGGTGATATACCTCAGGTATCCTAATACTTAAACTGATTTCTGGTGTAGCTAATTAACTCAGGTCCATAATACAAATCTGTTATTGATACTATGTTGGTTGCTCCACACCTACATTTACATGGACTTAACCCATACTGAAGCCAGAATATATTGCAGATAATACTTTTAAAATTTTTTTCTATATCCTCTTGTGTCACAGGCCAAACAAAGTTGATTCACCTCTAACTACTTCAACTTTTAATTCATGGTCACACATATAGGGGAAATGTCTCTGCATATGTGAAAGGAAGGGGAGGCATTTCAATACATGATTTCGATTGTGCCAAGGCTACAGTAGCCCCTCTCTGTGAATACTTTGCTGCCTGCTGGAAGTTATGCTTTTGATGTTGGTAGTGCCCATGAAATGAACAGCGTTTCTTCAGGACTAGTAATTTTCATCCAAAAAAATCAGGTGTTTGCTTGCTCCATTGGACCTTAAGTCAAATTCAGCCTTGACAAATCTGAGCCCCTTCCTTTTAAAGAACGCAGGATTGTCCCTACTTTAAATCTGATTGTTTCTTGGAGTTGATTCTTGACCCTTGAGGTCCTCTGAGAAGTCCTGTGGTCTGAAACATATATTACGGATCCAGTATATAACAGATGCCCCACACGTTCTTAGTGCAAGGGGAAGGGAAGGAAAGCAGCTTTACCTGAAAGCAGAGTAGGTCAGTATGACTGGAAAAAGGCTGACAGGCTTACCCTTCCTTTCTCACATTCTATCACAGGCTTCACAGCAGCAAGGACTTCACACATTTAAAAGTGTGATAGATGGAATCATGGTAAAAATGGAGGTTCACAAGACTCCCATTTCACCAGATATTTTTGTTCTCTACTGCTCTTTCTGACAAATTCAATATTTTTAATGAGCCCTGATAATTAAAACTACCCTGGCATTTAACATGACTGTTATAACAGAAGACACAAATACCACTCCAGAATTCTATGCTATCACAGTGTGTTCTCTTGGATCACAATTTGGAACTGATAATTTGCAAGGCAAGAGCTGCTTTGGGTATTTTTCCCATGAGAGCAAAATGAAATGCCATCCTAATTTACTATTTGCATCATGAGTAGACATACTAAACTTTCTAAGAGTTTTAATTATAGTGAGAAATAATGTATAGTAATAATAATTTCACATTTATTATCCCCAAAACTGCAATTACCATTAAAACCCATCTACACAATAATAACTGCATAACAGTTATTACACAACAATATCTGCAACTTCATAATTTGCTGTGCAAGCAAAATTTCTGTATCCCTTATTCACTTCTCTTTATAGACTACTAAAAAATATCAACCCCACTTTAAAATACTTTAAAATATGTATCTATAAATCTTTTTTTTTTCCTTCCTTAGTGTTTTCCAGGGTGCCTGACAATACAAATTCGTACCATTTTGTGTATTTTTATTGTGATCTTAATATACTCCGTGGCTCAAGGATGTGTGGTGAGTATTGAAATCAAGTATCACTTAACTTAGCGTTCTTTTTAAAGAACAACCTCATACAGATCCACTAAACACATACCATATTCTCATCTGCTGAATTCCTACTCTCTTTATTATTCATACTTGCAGAGCATGCTTCTTCAAAATTAACCCCCTCTGCTCTAATTTGAGCTTTAAATTTGCCATGAGAAAAGGTGTTGAATTAGAGATGGGAAAGCAATTAGCAAATTGCACAGATCATACCTAGTCATCACCTGTAGAAATTGGTATATCAAAACTTAGTATCATATAGTCTGATGGTGTCATGTACTTTATGGGTAAACTGGTTTAAAATGTTCAACTTGCCTACTGGTTCAATGGCTAATATTTTGTGACAGCCAAGGCATGGTGTCAAAACATGATTACTATTTCTATGTGGCAACTTACAGAACATATTTTTGTGTAATAAGAGGGATATTTTTAGTCCAGGCAGATCAGAAAACATAAATAGATCTTAAAATATGGACAGTTTTGTGTAAGGAGGTGTTTACACTGTGCCACTTACATGATCCATTCACATCTAATACCTAGAAAGCCTCTGTCCTATGAAGTGAACTTTCTCAGTAGTTCTGAAAATTGAGCCTCCTTTACTGTAGATTAGCAGCTAGTTCTACGTAGTGGACTTGAATTCAAATGGTATTTAAATTCCATCTAAGTATTTGTCATTCAGTTGCCTTGCCAAACACCAAGCACTCAATTTCAGCATTGTGGCTGCTGGTGGTAATGAATGAAACGTTAGGGTACGCAAAAGAAAGAATCCACACGAAGGATAGCACACTAAAAACAACTAGAAATGCTCAGAAGGCAGATGTTTCAAATCACGCCTCTCTCTGGGATTTACACAATGTGTTCGGACCATTAGGAAGACACAGCAAATCTGTGCTGAGATGCCAAGCCCCTTATTTTGTATTTTGTGTATTCAGTTGTCCCTGGACCTACCCTGAGAACATATACCAAGCTTATCCCCATGAACTGAATGGGCAGAGGATCCCTTTTCTGTGAACTCCAATGTCCTGAGAGGAACCAAGAACTATTGATGTTGAGACATTTCTGGGAATTTCTGAACATCAGCTGTGTTAGTAACACACAGCCTGAATAGCATCCAGGCTTGTCTGGTCCTTAGTGTGGGCATAAGCCCAAAGTGCACAGAGCTGTGCAGTGCCTCCAGGCTAGCTTCTTAGCAAGTTCTCTGTGTTTGACTTTGGGACTGAGATTAATGTTATGACAGCTGAAATCTTTGTGGATCAGCCTCCACAGAGCTGACACTTACTTTGACCAAATGAAACAAGCACCATCACTGCGACTTAAAGATGGGGAAAATGAGAAAGAGACATAATAAGCCCTGAAGCAATGTTGAACAGCAGTGGAAGAAGACAGATTAGGATTCAGAAGTTCGAAGTTCTGACCTCCAACAAGGCAGTGATCCTTTGATTATGACTTAAAATAGGTCACAAATGTAACTTTATGCTTTCCTGAATGAAAATAACCTGTAACTTAAAGAGAAATGTTTCATCCATAGAAATTATTAGTTCCTGCAAAGTAATGCCTCTAGAATTCTCATCTGTCAGAGGAGCTAGGTGTTGAGGTTTCACTGTTGGTTGTACAGCAGATGGTGTTTTACTGGGTGCAGTGCAGATCTTTGGTGAAGCCCTCATGCCTGTGCATGTTTTTGGATGAGGGCCTTTTTGTTTTTGAAGGGCCTTTTTAAGGCTATTGAACAAAATCACATTAAAGGGATTTTTCACTTCACTCTTTCATTTCACAATGTTAGTCATTATGAGTTTAAATCACATTTTATTTATTATGTCTCATCTTTTTAATTTACTACAACAACCTATAAAATACATTGCTTAATCACCCTTCAGGTTGTCAGTTACTTTACAGCATGCTATAATATTTCATTGTCAGTGGCTAGGAGGAAATAAAAAGGTCTTATAACATACTTCAAAAGAGAAGCTTAAGTACGGGGTAGGGCTTATGTGGCAGTGCCTGTTAAAATCAATTCCACACTACCATCCCACTCTCCCAACTTATACTAACTCTTATCCTTTTCCTTCGTTAGGGGTGAAGGTTGGACTGCAGTTAAAACTGGAGCTCTAGGGACTTGCACTATTTGCCAGAAATTCCTCTCTTCCTTGGGTAACAGCTCCGAGATGTGTACATGACATTGCCTTTAGAAAAAGCAGGTTAAATTTCCCCAAATTTCCCTTAAGAAGTGCACTGAAAATCTTTATATTTCCCAGTCTAGGGAGGAAATAGAGCTCCTTGGATAACTGAAATGACAGGGATAATTAAAGATGAGTCCTTGTATTTGAATCATATGTGACAGCAGAAGTAGCTCTGAGGTGGAGAAAAGATACTATTCATGTTTCATTTCTCACTCAGTGATTAAAATATGTTTTATTTTGTATTTAAGTAATTGAAATTTATATGACTTACATAGTCAATAAAACAAACACATTTATTTCTGTGCTCTGTGCAAGATCCTTTTTCACCTGCATGGCCACATTAAATGTTAACTGAAGCTCCTTAATTTTGCAGGAATATGCTGGCGTGAGAATCTCTTGGTTTTGAGCACCAAGAGAGAAACTAAGCCCAAACTTCAATTGTTTGCCCTTACTGGCATCTAATGAACAGATTTTGTCTCTCCCCTAAAATTCAGTGAAGCATTGCAGGAAAAGGAGATTTTAATACAGCATTGAGCTGGGTGGGAACTCCATGGCCATATTTTTCCAATTAGTAATGAACTACAGTCAGCATCCATAGCAATTGCATTTCTATTTATTTTGTATTTAACTTTCTCCCCTTCTTGCCTCTCCTGTCTTTTCTAGGTTGGCTGCATGCCTTGGGTTTGGAATACCAATTCCAGCAGCTCCATAGTTATAATTTCTCCTGGTGGAACAAATAAAACGATGAATGAACTTCCATGTGACACAGCCCACTATGCTTTCCTTTCCTGTGTAGTGGGGACTCTCACCTTGGCAATATTTCTACGTGTATCTTCCTTGCCAAAAATGATTCTCCTGCTTTTTGTTACAATTTTGTACATACTTATTCTGGAACTCAGTGGTTACAGAAAAGCACTGGGGTAGGTATCTTGCAAAGTGAAAGCAATGGGTAATTATAGATAGTGAGACATTGGTTACACATCTGTGAATTGTCCTCTAGTGTTCAGTGCTGCTTACTCAACTGAGCATAAGAAATACTTTAACCACCCTCTCCCCAGCAATTGTAGGATCTAGTAACATCCATCAAGAGGAGATCAGATGCTTTGGGGACCTAGTAACTGTTGCCCCATTATTCTGTAGTTTTTGGTAACCTACCTCAGCTGAACACACAGCAGTCTAACTCTAATATGGAATAGAAAACAGTTAAAAACTTCACTTCCATATTTCAACAGCCCTCAACTAATTCCAATTTCGTTTGAGCTTTTGAGCTTTTTGATGTTTATATGTTTACTAATAAAAAGCATTACAGTAACGTATAGCATTATAAAATCCTCAGGAAGTTCCATGTTGGTGTGATGCAGTGATCAGATTTACTGTCACCCATCTCCCTGCCCGGATGAGTCTCTTCAGAAAAGGGTAATGATTAGGGGGTACCCACATGTTCTAAACTAAACATCTGATATTAAAAATGTGCATTGCTGGGTATTACAAAACCTGGAATAACCCATTTACTTTCTTCTTCTTTTTAAGGGGTGGCTCCTTTTATATGCGTGGCTATGAACCAATACTAGCTATTTTGCTTTTTTCTTGTGCTTTGGCACTGCATTCAAGACAGGTGGACTTGAAATTGCGTCTGGACTACCTCTGGGCTGTGCAGGTAAGTCATGAGACTTTATGATGTTTGACTTTTTGATTTGTCTTCAAAATACTTTCAGGACAAATTAGTTGAACTAAGACTCTTCCAAAATTCTTCATGTCTGTTAGGGTTACAAAGAAAAAAATATTTTCTAACCTTCTTTGCACAGACCTATGAAATTCCTTTTCCCTGGAGAAGTGATTTTTTTTTGTTTATTTGTAGTTGTTCCAGTACATCTTTAATCAAGTAATATATTTATATCTGAGGTGCATTAGGAATGGACTGTTAGCAGTATGAACCTGAGATACAGTTAAATCCAGGTGGTTTTTGTATTCTTTACTACAAAAAGAGGTGAAAATATGTCAATGCTCAGGCAAACTGAAAGGAGGCAAATAAAACTGATAAAAGGAAATACTTATACCCATATCATGCAATGAAAATAGGGAAGTCTTTCCCAGGGGAAGATCAGAAATTTATTTAGATGCAAAGTGCATGGACCTTCTTTGAAAACACATTTCCTGTCATAATCATGGCAAAACCTATAGAAATTGTATTAGCCATAACACAGGCATCAGGATATGCCTACTGCCTGTCATACCTCTCAGTAGTCCAATTCTCACCTCCAAAGTGTTTTACACTGGCCCCTGGGGGAAGGAGGAAGTTGAATATATGTTTGGTTTGGTGGAATGTGGAAGTTGCCTTTATGGTAAATCTTACACTCCTGTAGCTCCCAGAGGTCACATTCTGTTCTCATCTACACCTTGTTAACGGTGTTGTCAAGAGGACTGTATAAATTATCACAGCGTTTGCTTTTACACGTAACATCAGGACTGGAGCACGTGGGTTAGTTAAACACATACCTGGCTCTGCTGTGTTACCTCAAATGGAGAAATCAGGAATGACTTAGCTCTGTTATCTGCTGCTTGGAAAGGTTTTTTACCTAACATTTAAGCTTTGTTGGGATTTCTTGTTTGTCTTGATGTCCAAAATTATGTTCAGTCCTTTTCTGATTTAAGATTCTCTTGTTTTATAATTTCCATGGACTCTGTACTGTTTAACTGAGTCTTCAACATGTAATCACTTAATTTAATTTTTGCCCTGTGACCAGCAGTATTGAGAGCTGCTGTGCCTGCCAGCCTCAGAGGTTTGTTTTGGGCAAACCAATATAGTTTCTGTTTGCTGTGATACCAAATATAATTTTCAGATGGAAAAAAAGGTGGCTAGATTTTGAAATTCATTGGAGTACATGTCTAGCTGTATACTACGGTGGAAGTACGTGAGTGCCATATGATCCAAGAATACAAGACCTGTATGTTATCCCTAGCCCTGAAATAGAGTAGCAGCAGGAATATACTGCTTTTGCTATCCTGTGGCCTTCCAACACATCAAGAGTGAGTTCCTGCATCTTAAATGCTTTTCATCATTCCGGCTACTCTGACTTGCATGGCAAACTCTGCACTCCTAATGGAGCTACTGCTTAAAGATTCTTAGTTTTAAGTTAATTTTTAATTCACAATGAATTAGTTTTAAAAAATTAAGTACAGGAAATCTATGGGATGCTTGTCTGTCGAAAGACCAGAACTGGACAATAGTCAAGGAAGAAATAAGAAGTTTTTCTGGTTTCTTGGGGACAGGTTATATAGACATACCTTGCTATATACCACTGTTTTTAAAAGCATTGTGCACTTTTTCCAAGGGACAATAAGGGGAGATAAGACATCAGATTTCAGTACTGTCCTTCAGGTACACTTCAAAAAGTGCTTTTCATCTGAGAAGATCAAATGCCATTTTAATATCTTTTCAAATGAAAATCAGGTACTTATGTGCTGCTACCTTGTCTGTGAGATTTTCATGATAATATTGAAAAAGAAAAAAAAAATCAGTTCAGGTGGCAAATCCAGAATTTAGGGATCAACATGACTACCATTCTTCGAAATCAGTATGCTGGGTATGTTCTTGGCCTCTCAGATGATCTGAGTATTTGTTGTTTTTTTTCTCAATTCCAAGTGGAAGATCTATTCTCTGTACAGTAAGTAATAGTGGGTAATATATAAGAAATGTTCTTCTGGTTTCCACTTATATATTGGTTATAAATGATATTGAGTCCAAGGGTTAATTGACATAACCTACTGTCCATAATGGATATTACAGAAGTGTTATTGGTGCTTATCTATTCAAAGGGATAAGTGAAAAAACCACATAACATTGTCTCTGTACTTCCTAGGTTCTTCAGCATGGTAAAAATCTGGGAATACTGTCTATTGGAAATATCTATATGTTGAAACTGCCTTTGAATAGTCAGCAAACTCCAAGCTACTGATTGTTTAACAGCCTTTAAGGGGAAACAAGTGAAAACTGGATTCTCAAGTGACCAGTTTTCTGTAGCCATTGGACTGCACAAGCTCTGTGTATGGTTAAAAGCAGTCTTGGTCATGTTTCTCCATGGCCATAGTACTACTTACCATTGAACCATGTTGGTTTAACTTGGTTATATTTTTGGTAACAGAAGTTTTAGAAAGACCAGTGACAGTGCACAGGGCCTCAGTTTCACAGAGTGAGTGAGCTGTTTCTTTGTGCTAACACTGACTTGCACGAAGCACATGCTAAAGGCAGATTGACATCTCGCAGCAGCCAGCCCCTGCTGTGTGAAGATGTGCCAGTATGGTTCAGCATGTCATTTTAGGAGGCTTTTCTGTTGTTGGCTTGCAATATGGAGAATTTGAGGCTCAAGGGCTATTCTGGAAGCTGCAAGTACTTTCTTTGGATACTTTTAGTAACTAAACTATGTTTTAAACACTGAAAGTGTCCTGAAAGTAATACCATTTTTAGTGAGAATATATAGGTAGATTCTCAGTGGTGTGTGCTAAGGTTTGAGTAAAACACATATCCATAGATTTTTTTTCTGCCACATCAGGAACAAAAAAGTGTTTTGAAGAAGAGCAGAATTCAAACAAGAAAAACTGATTAAGAAAAATTCTACAGTTTCAGGATAAGTTAATCTAATTTCTGTTCATCTGGGTTGCATAATCAAAAGAGAGATAATACAGTATGATTTATGTACATCATGTGGAAAAAATACTTTTTTTGATTGATGATACGTTAAAACATTTATGTTTGTAGTTACTGTTCACATATCAGTGGTGTTATAGGTTCTTGTTGATTTTGCCAGGTTTTTTCCTGTTCTAAATTTAACCTTTCTGAATATCACACTATTTCCAGAAAACATCTGTTGTTTGTTCTGTTGATTTTTTTAACAGGCAGCGTTAGGACTATTTCATTTTCTGCATAGCACTGTTGAGTAACTCTGTGTGTTTCATACGACAGTAACTATGAGTAGCAAATATAGGAACGTTTTCCTTATTTCTTGCTGATAATCACATTTGATTATGCAAATCATGTAACAATACTGGGAGAGAAAAAAAAAGGACAAGTAGTAAATTTTTGAGGATGCTGGAACTGACAAATGGAGTTTCTCACTCTCACAGGATTTGTCAGGGGAGGAAAATAAGAGTAACACAATGGTATGACTAATTGATGCATTCTTTAGGGAATACTAGAATATTATTCCACTGGCTTTTCTAGTCCACTACACTTGTAAGAAATATAAATTTTGCAGGCTGCAGGCAAGACGTGCCAGGTGTGCTGGCACTTCTCAAAAACCTGACCCTGCAGAAGGAGTGTGATGAGACTCTTCCCTGTGGCTTTAGTGCCACCTTCAGGTACAAAAAAAATGAGGTTTCTGAGGCACCGGTGCCCATCTTCTTTTTAGCTGATTCTGGAAACTCTATTTCCATGGCATAACTCTTCAGTCAGTGATATTCTTACAACATTTTTAGTCTTAAACAGCCAGGTGGTACAACTGCTCAGACCACTTCCCAAACAAAGGATGTGTAATCAGTTACCAGCATTATAAAAACTCTGATACGCTGTGTAACTGTGTAAAATGCAATAGCTGTTAATTAGACTGATGTAAAAAGTCACAGCATCAAAAGCATTTTTCATTTTGCCACCACATTCAGAGCAAAAATAAAGCCTACTTTTAAATACTGCAGTTTTGCAAATACAGTTAAGGTCTGCAAAATGACCTAGCTGCCACAAATACCAAACAGATAAGCAAACAGCAGAGTGTGAAATATTATGTTGGTCTTGCCTTTGTATTTTCTTTCTTGTTTATTTTCACAATAATCTGCCTTTTTTTTTAAACAAAAAAAAAAAAAAACAAAGCCAGCAACTATTGCATAAATATGATGTTTGCAGCTTTCCTTAATTAACCAGTGTGAATAGGGGCAAACAGATAAAGATTTTGATGACATTTAGCTGTTTGGATAATATTCGCACCAAGAATGTAAATACCTGTGATCTATGCTATTTTAATCTTTCTTCAGACCCACATACTCCTTCTCTCTTCTCAGTGTCTGTTTTGCCTGGGAAAGAATGGGCCTACATATCCTTTAATCTCAGCTGCTCAAAGGGCAGGCACTGGGAGTTCATGAATCACAAGGAGGAAGGACAATTTTCACTGCATTTCCCTGAAGGGTAGAAAGCAGGTAGCTAGAGAAAGGTCCTGAAAATACCAGTAGTTACTTGGTTTACCTCCCTCCCGTAGAGCTGTGTAATGGGGTAGTTTTAGAGTCCTCACTGTTCAACATGACCAAGTCCTTTTTGATCTCACCTTCACTCCTTTATCTTCCCTTGCAAGAGAGGCAAGGACATTTGTCCTCTTTCCCCAAGCAGCTCCTGGGAAACTGGATACACGAGAGCTGTCCTAGGCAGTGCAAAGCAAGAGGATAGGTACTCAAACTCTATGCAGTAATAGCAGAGAATGTACATGTCAGTTCATATTCCTAAGAGACCACTTTAATAATAAAGCAAGATATTAGACATTTGGCACGTGGGGATGGTGTAAGTGCAGTCCATGCCGAGGCTCTGTCTACAGTACCATCAACAAAACAGCAGTGCCGACCAAGTGTGTGGTTTGAGATAATATGATGCCTTACGACTTTATATATTTGTGTGTGTATATATTTACATATATTTATAAATTTTTATACATCTGTATAGCTTCTCACATTTGATGTAGCAACTAGCAGTTTCTACCTCTGTGCTGCATTCCTGAATTTCTGTGTTAAGGGTAAGATAGCAACTAGAACATCTTGCTTGGGACTCATGTACCAGGACTAGAACAAACAGTACATATTGTAGTCAAATCGAGATAGAAGATCCAGGGACCTTGGAGAAGGTCCAAGGAGGGAATGTGACGTGAAGGTGATGATGGTGAATAAGTAAGGGGTCTTGGAGTGCCCGACTCAATTCTGGGGGTGGCACCAGGGTGGATGGTTCTTGGTTTGGATGTAACCTTTAGTTATGGTAATTAAGTAGTGTTATAAAATTAGTAAGCACCCCTATGCAGTGCGTGTGTCTATATACTTTGTGAACCTGAAAAGCTTTTCAGTGAACTACTCTCCACTTTACCCAGACTAATGTTGTCTCAAAAAGCTGGGGTTTTTTACCTGAATTTTAGACAACAAATATGCCTCTGCTTTTCATCATGAGGAATTAACTCAAGAGTGCTGTGCTAATTTCATGAATGTTCTGCATCTAGGTCTGGGGCTAGGTCAGGCAGAGCTAACACATCTTAGTCTTCGGGGTACTGCATTGCCCCATATAGGCATTGTCAGTGCCAATTTCTCCCAGAACTACATGGAGAGAGTGCATTCCTCTCTCCCTGTTGGCTAGGAAGGGTTTGACTTGAAATAGACCAGGGGACACAAAGTTAAGAGCACTTGAACTAATCTCCCTTGTTCTGCTGTTTGCATAATTCATCCCTGTTTTGGGTTTACTACCATTACCCACCATGGTATTGTTCAAAGGCTTTCCATGGCATTAGTGGCTTTCATCTCTGTCACATGGAAAGAGATTTTCTCAAACCCTTACTGTTTGATTAGTCTGTCAGTGCCCCAGGAAAGCCAAGACCCTTGTGCCCAACCAATCTGCCAGTGTCCCGTTATGGGGGCTCTTCATTGAGCAGTCCCCTAGGTTGGATTGTGGTTCAACTCGTTTGTTCATGGTCACACGCCAACAGAGAGACCTCCTCCTGGGTGTCCACACCTGTACCCGCTGTTGGTGACTGCCAGCACCCTTGACAGTTTACAGGATAACACTCTTTATTAATAAAAATATAAGTTTTGAGGACTGCAGGTGATACTGTCTGACTGTAAAAACATCCTCAAAGCAATACACAGACAAGCTCTAATCCCCAGTGAGAGCTAGCTCAATATAATCATTCAGCATGCAGAGTACAGTTCTTACCCAGTAGGTGTCCCTGTGGGGGAGAAGGCAGGTTCAGCCCGTCAAATGATCTCAGAAGTTATGATGGAGTCTTCCCTAAGGTCTCCCCTTTCTTAACTCATTTTTATACTATTTCTTTATGTTTAGGTGGAGCTTGAGTGTCTTTAGTCATCTGTCTTCCTCAGTGAGGGGTGGTTGTGCCTTGGAGGAGGGTAACGTCAGTACAGTACCTGAGATAACCTTGGGATAGGGATATGCATCAATCCAAAGAGAGGAATTCTGCCATGGTTGCTGATTCAACAGTAGAATATCTTCCTTTATCTCTCTTGGTTTCCAGCTGCTGTGCAGCCTATCAGCTAAAAAGTACCACCAAGTTCCCTCTGCAAAGGTTTCAACAGAGCCTGGCTGTGATGCCTTCACTCCACCCTCGGTTTAGATGCCCTTTGTATTGTGTGTGGGAAGTTGAGTATGCTGACCACGTTCCATCCAGGGAGCAGCAACCATATTTGCCCCTATAATTTCTGAACCATTATCTTTAATTTAATCCTCAGTCTTTTTCCCACAATCTCATCTTTGACAACTGAACCTTCTCAGAGTCAAAATTGTAGTTAACAGTTTTGCATCCAAAGAAGGGAAGAGATGCTTGCTAGGTGTGTTGGAGATGTAGCATTCTACCACTAGCAATGGTGACATCCTTGATGCCTTTCCCTGCTCTTAGAGAATTTTGCCATCCCTTCAGACATGACTGATGGTTTGATTTGCACCATCAGCTCTTCAGTCAAGAGCTCAGTTCTCCACTTCTTAGTCATGGCTGTGGCTTGCTCTGAAACGTTTGTTGTGACTCATACACAATAATGGGTGTACTGAAGAACTATTCCAATCATGACTTCAAAAATGAACACTTTGGCTCACAAATGGGCAAGGCAAAGGAATCTGATCACACATTTCCAGATCAGAAATGAACAGCATCTGCCAGTGAATGAGCAACATCAGTATCCATACAATGCATCAAACTGATTCCTCCACTGACCTGCCCCTACTTGATTCCTTTGACTAGTCCAGAAATCTCACCTGAAAGAGTATTGTTCTTTAGGCTGGTATTCTGCCTCATATGGTATTGGTAGCTTAATGGAGAACCTTAACATTCCTAGAAAGAAAGTAACAAAAAAGTTCTCATTCAAGAAATAGAGGAATGGATAAGCAAGTCCCAAATGCTTCTTTTAATTCAGAGCATCAATTCAGTTTTGAAATCCCTATGCTGTTGTCAAAGTAAAATTTCCTGTATTCCAGGATCTGAAAATGGAGTGGTAAGCTTGGTTTGGATTTTCAGCTGGAAGAATCTTTTTATTTTTACTGTTAGAATATTTAAATTCCAACAGTCAGACAAAATGACAGAGGCCATTTCACATGTTTATAGAAAACAAAAAGTCAGAGACAATGTTACACTACCAAAATAGAGAACAGATATTTTAAGAAAAGAGCATGTCAAATTTAAACAGCAAAAGTGTCAGGAAAACAGCTCACAAACAGGAAATAGATACTTGCTTAGAATACAAGCTTCAGGTATATTTCTTGCAGAACTTCATTGTTATTTAATGTTTACTGATATTTCATGGCTGGAATAGATTGTGTTTCTCACTACACAAACTGGAGTAGGAGATTAGAATTTATTTCGAAAAGGAACAATTCCTGAAGAATTTATGTTTATAAAATCAGTTCTCTTTCAGCATTCTTTTTACTTGTAAAGAAACTAGGAAATACAGAAATGAACTGCAAAACAAGTGGACTGCATAATTTGAATAAAAAGGTTGTTTCCTAAATTTTGTCATGGAAAGTAAAACCTAGCTTACTGAAAAAAAAAAATCACATGAAAATAATATTGTTAGACTATACAAAGGCAAGAGGTGACTGGTTTTCTCCTACTTAGACAGGAATTGGTGGCGAAAAAGTATGTGGACTTTGTAATAGATCAGGATATCAAATTCCAGATACAAATGGGGCAACAAAGATTAGAACAGGTTATTCAATGATTTATGTGATTGTGGTTTCTCAACAATGCCTGAGAATTTGGCCTTCCAGTCTTCTACTGATTGTAATTAGATAACCAAAATCATATTAGGATCACAGTAGATTTGTGTTACTGTTCTGTGAGTGTGATTGAGGAGCAAAGAATAAGATAAAATTTCTGTGAGATTAATTATATGATACTGATCAAGTATTTTCTAATTGAAATCAGAATGTTGGGCCAGAAGTCATTCTAAGAACAAGGAGCAAATTCCAGAGAAGTAATTTTGCTGATGAGTTCATGAAGGACAAGGGTGGAATTTATAAACCTAGGAGTCCCAAAAGAGATCCCTAGATATTCAGTATTTTTCCAAGAAGAGGTCTGAATTTTAGAATTGTTTCTTAATGTATGACTCCCACTAGCTCCTGTGAGTCAAGGGACTTGTAACAAGATACCAGTATCTTGGGTTAGGGACCTCAGCTGTGTTAACACCTAAGCACTCTATCTGAATTCACATAAATGATAAAATTTCTGTTGCAAAGGAACTGTATATGTTTTCATTACGAACTCCAGCATAATTAAAACCAGCTCTAGAAATGCTAATTATCTTTTTGTTTGTTTGGGGTTTTTTCAGGTTTTTTTAACTGGATATCATTCTTAAGGATGCTCCATTTTAAAATCTTTTTCTCTGTTGAAGTTACTGTCTTTCCAGGTCTTTTTCCATTTTACTGCAAAATGACAAAGATTTGCTTTACTCACCGGGGATTCTACAGGCCTTTCTTTTTTGAAAGGTGGATCAAATACTGCTATCACTGTATCGGACTACCTGGGAAGGAATTGGCCTCCAAGGCCAATGTGATTTAAGTGGGATTGATCTGTCTTCTTACCCTTTAAAAATATCAAGGGTCTATTTAAAAATAACAGAGAACTGCAAAAGATACCAGTACACTTAGCTGATCAAATCTTGAAAGTAGTCCAGAGACTTAAGCTTGAGTTACTAAGAACTTAAAGGGATTTTGCCTAATGTAGACACATGGTACAGGAGAACTGTTCTCACTCTATATTACTGCTCTACATTATTTTGCTCAGTTTAATTACAAAGGATGAATTAGTAGGAGCTATTTTATAGGTCCGGCTAAATTTTTGCTTTTTGGAAAGGTTTCTCTTTTCCTCTATCCCCACAGGCAGAAGAAGAGAGAGATGATATGGAGAGAGTCAAGCTGGATAATAAAAGAATTCTCTTCAACCTGTTGCCAGCACATGTTGCACAGCACTTTCTTATGTCTAATCCAAGAAATATGGTAAACAAAGATAAAATTTAAATACATACTATATGGATGTGTCCCTGTGTTACTTGGTCACCTTTCAATTGCATGTTTTCAAAAAAGGCTTGGACTTCTAAAATTTCACTCATGTTTAAATAGTAGTTTCATAAAAACTTTTGTTCAAGAATTAGTTTGAGATTATTTCGTTTTGCTCCTTCTCTAAAGAACTTTTAAAAATATAGGTATAAGGGGATGTTGTCATTCAACGTCAGTGTAACCAAGTGCCTGCATGTGAATCACTTTTTCTTTTTTTTTCTTTTTTCCCAATCAGTTTAGGATATTGGGATTTATCACAGTATTGCAGGAGCTCAGTTTGGTTCTGAGTGGTGAAGTGTATGACCTGCCAGATACTACTGTATTTACCACTCTAGTTCTGGAAAATATACAATCATTACCAAACCCATGCATTTAAAGTTAAAAATGGAGAATTATACATACTCAAGGAAGACACAGCAGCTTTTAACATAAAAGGCTGCAGTGACTAAATAAATTTGTTCAGGAAGCCCTTACCAGAGTCCTGGAAATCTGAAAACCTGCAGCACTGGAGTTGCCATTATGTCCATGATACTGGTCTTGAGAATTTGGATCAATGTGTTTGAACCACAGAAAAGTGGGTTTGCTTTCTTTGAGCCCTCTACATTTTTAAACAGAAACCTTAGCACACAGAGCAGCATTATATTATATAGGACTCCATAGCTCAGGAAAAAATATGAAGTCTTGTGCTGCAGGTTACAATTGCTCTGTCTGCTATTTTACTTATAAAACAAAATTGAGAAAACCTAATTATTTTTCTCATACAGTAGAAATTCTACAACTGTTAAGACTTTCTCCAAATTTTTACTCACTTCTTCCATGTCTAAACAGAAAAAAAACAACAAACCAAAATTGTGTTAAATGAGTTTAATACCTTAGGTGTTAATTTTCTTTTGTGGTTTTGAGTGGAGACATCTTTCAGCATTATTTGAAGAAGACTGGCTTTCTCTCTAGCAAAAATAATGGCTTTTGTCATAGCTATTGCTTAGCAGTAGAAGAGGTAATAATGATGTTTAGTTTAATAATAATAATGATGCTTAGTTTAGATTAATCTTTTAAAATAAAAATTATATCTGCTCCTGAACTGCAGGACCTTTATTACCAGTCATATTCACAAGTGGGAGTGATGTTTGCTTCCATCCCAAACTTCAATGATTTCTACATCGAATTGGATGGCAATAATATGGGAGTGGAATGTTTACGCCTGTTAAATGAAATTATTGCTGATTTTGATGAGGTAAGGTCTAAACACTTTGTCTTTTGACCATATCAGTTCTATCAAATTGCTATCAGTAGAGATTATCTGTAGCAACTCAGAGTATCTTGAGCTGCTTAATAAAACAATACTGTAAACTTCCTATTTAGCCATAGTTGGTGTCCACTGGGATTCTCCAAACTGGGCAGTTTGTACTTTTAGGTACATGAATCTGACCTCAAATTCCTCTAATACGGGAAGAGTATCAAAATGTAAGTTAATGGCATGTTATTTCAATGACCTCAAAGTGGGCAAGCCTCAACTTCCCAAAAATAATACGGTTTAATTGAACTTGCACATATTATCTGATAACTATGGTTGCTTGTCTAAAATATTATGTAATATTTAACAGTTTTATGTTTTAAACAAAGCTTATGGACAAAGAATATTATAAAGACATAGAAAAGATCAAGACAATCGGAAGTACATATATGGCAGCTGTGGGACTCGTACCTACTTCGGGAACTAAGGTAAGAAGATTGTACACAACAGTCCTTTGTGAGGTAGCCATTTTCCTTCCATTTCCAGAGCAACATCAAGACACGACTAATTCTCTGTGGTTATAGATAACTTGCATGACTTCTTTGCAACATTTAAAATTTGAAATTCAAAGAAAAGGTGTAGACTGAAAAGAAAAACTGCCACAGTTGCTCATGTGGCTTCACTGGGAATTTCACTGTCTGCAGCTCTGGATTCTCTGCAAGTTGGAGTATAAACGCCTCAGAGTCAGAGAGATAGTGTTTTAAACCCAGTCTCTTAGATGACCCTCTAAAATGCAGGGAAAGGGAGACCCTAGTTGTAATGAATTGCTGCAAAACTAGCAAAAGAGTATTAAAGTGTGATCTTTACATTTGTTTTTGGGTTTTTTTTAAATATGGAAATCTGGTTGTAACCCACAATTAAAACAGTCTCCCCCAACCCCTGTCGTGGGCAGGAACTTTGTACTAGGCTGTGCTTCACTTCACCCTGGTCCCTTCAAAGAAGCTCTTCTTTGTCTCTGCTATTAACATTCTTTCTACACCTTAATTACTCAGCAATGAAAAAAGTCAAAGTCATTTGAAGCCCACTAGTTCTGTGGCACAGTTCTTCTGTATACTCATTACTACCCTGAATGAGTTTCTCACCTTAAGTTACTGTCTTGGGACAGAAATTTCCTGGACTTGCAAGCAGGATCTGGAAAGTCAGAAAACTGTGTGGGCAGTATTTTGAATGTATTGTATACTATGCATATTAATAATTGTAGTAATAAAATTAATTATGAAAAGTTATAAAATTAATAATGTAAGAATATCATGGAAATGAAAGCAATCCATTTGCTTCATCTGCCCAGAGTTTCCAGACACCTCTCCCTTGTTTGATACCCATGTACATATGTTGTAGACATATGTTGTATACACTCCTGCATATGGTTTGGCATCGAAAAATAACACCAAATTAAAGGGCAAAAGCAAAAAAGGCCAGAAGGTGCTCTGTGAACAATTATCCCCGCTAAGTAAATAAAAAACAAGACCACATTGAAATCAACTGTTAG
Source organism: Anabacerthia variegaticeps (assembly GCA_035583185.1). Classification (NCBI taxonomy): domain Eukaryota; kingdom Metazoa; phylum Chordata; class Aves; order Passeriformes; family Furnariidae; genus Anabacerthia; species Anabacerthia variegaticeps. The sequence goes on along the minus strand of JAWWEW010000078.1, from coordinate 55,011,261 downwards.
AATCATGGTGGGATATATCACATGCAACTAATTTTCTGGTCTGCAGGATATTGGCAGCTGATGCTTTCTTTTATATTATTCCTAGAACTCTACACATTTCAAAAAAGGTATTTTAAAAGTCTGTTTATCCTGAAATGTTTGACTCATGGGTCCTGAGACAGGCAAAAAACATTGATCCTTGGAATTTTTTCCAGTGTGTGATCTCAGGCAAACAGGCAGTGGCATACTTGTGTGTCTGCTATAAATGTTCTTTGAACTATAATCCTCAAAACAGGTGTGTTATTGGGTAACTTGGGCAGCATACGTTCCAAAATCTAAACGTGTTTATCTCTCGTATTTTATAGTTGTTAAGTGAAGGGTCAGCTGAGTTAGCCCAGTACTGAAGATACTGCTCTGAGCTTATGATAGTAATTCATTTTAAATCACTTCTGGAAGTCTTGCCTTTCTCTTAAGTCTTGGGGCAAATTTTGATCTTTTCTGCACATGTAGAATTTACATGCAGAATTCAATATTCCAGAAAAAAAAATCTTGTATGAAACAGCCAATAGTTTTTACTTTAACTTGGGGTTTCGTCTCTTCTGTGTTCTCTTCTCATTACTCGTGATGCAAACGAATAGCAATTTTTCCCATCCTCTTGGCAGATTCCCAATAGGCCTTCAGCATGCAGCTATGTATTAGAAGTCTGATAATCCTGGCTAGCCTGCCATGCACAGACAATCACTGCCAGCCACCACACAGTCCCTGGGCTGCCTACAGAGTTGTATGCATCCACGGGGAGCCACTCAAGTGCTTCTGGTCTGTCCTCTACCAGGAGCATCCCAACTTCAACAGAAAATGTGGCACAGCCTCTAACTGTGAGACACTGATTTCATAGTAGGACTTGTGTGAGCACAAAACATTGGATGGGGTTAATTGTGCTTTTAAGTGAGGATATTTACACACATAAGAGCCCAGTACCCTGAAGAAGTTGAATATTTAAATCCCATATTTTACAGGACTGTTGTTTCTGCAGCTTGACTTCAGCAGATGAATAAAGTAAATGCACACTGTCTCTATCAGAGTAGCTTTCCTTTCATGGTCTGCGCAGTCTTTCCAGTAACTACTCCTCTGATGTTTAAATAAATAATTGCTTGCCAGTTACACCATCAGGGCAGCTTACAAACCAAGTTCTTTGTAGATCTTCTGCATGATATGAATTCATTGCATTTCACCAGGATCCTGACTTAACCAGGGTCCTAACTTTGTGGTGCTCTTCAGTGCAGGTTCAAAAGATTTTGCCAGTAATCCTATTGACTGTAGCACATCTAGTATTTGTCACAGGTCCTCTCCTGCAGCCCTGAAGGGCATTGCAGAAAAACAGAGTTCATCAGACAGCAAAGAAATGGAAGGATAAGGAATATACAGAAGATTAGAAATTGAATAAAACTATGCACTACTCCCTTTGTCCTCCAGACATTCAATATTTTTTCCTTCTCTGTTGGAACTTTAGCTGTCAGCTCTCTAAGCTTATTTCTTGTACTTCATTTTTCTTGGTGATGCTGGAAAAGAACAGAGCTAGCTAGTTGACATGGCAAGAAGCAGAATGCCAGACTTTCAGGCCGGTAAATAAAAATATGTTTCCCAAAATTTGGGACTGGCCCAAAGATGATTTTATAATTTTTTGTTAGCCCTTTGGTTTTTTTTGTGAATTTCCCAGCCACATGAAGCAACCCTTTCAAACTGAGCAGAATAAAGCAAATAGCAACCGGTTTCTCAGGTTTGTCTGCCACGGTCAAGCATTGCATTTATAAAATCTCGCTATGATGGCAAAAACTCTGCAAGCTTTCATCTCATGCCAGCTTCCACAGTCCTGTTGTGCAACACCCTACTGAAGCTGCCACTGACCCTGCATTTTTTTCACCATATCCTACCTTTAGCCCACTTCCACTTTGCAAATCTGTTCACAAATTCATATTTCTTATTCAAATAAGAGCAGAACGTAAGAGCAATTATACTGAGTCAAATCAAAGGCTTATTCTAGAAACAGAAGGTAGATCCTGGGAGAAGGGCACGAGTTACAGGAAATACATGAACCCCTCCTTTCCACTTCCTACTGATATGCTGTTTAAGAAATTCTGGACTTACAGATAATGTCTTTTTACTACTTTGTAGCAAATACTTTTTTCCAAGAGCTTGAATAATTATGTTAGAATCTTGTGGAGTTTTGGAGTCCATAATAATCTTTGAAAATGAGCTCCACAGTTTAATTAATTAGCCTGAAGTTGTAAAAAATATTTTCTTATGTTTGGGGTTTTATTGAAAAGTGATACTTCGGCATTCTGTTTGATCCCTTCTGGTTCTCTTGCTTTAGTTCATTTAGATACATTTTACAACAAATTCCTTCAGCTTGCCTGGAAAGGAAAGAACATAGGGGTGTTCTACATCTCACAGGATTAAACCTAACAGGAATTTTGTCAATGGGAACAGCATGCACCCCATGGAGCTGGGACCTAGCAAGAGCCCCAAAGGGAGAAGAGGGCAGAAACTATAGTTATTAATAATCATCAGGCAAAGTAGTTTTGTCAGAAAGCAGGTTATATTCCCTGCCACACTCACAACAAACATCTGCAGCTCTCTAGCAACAGAACCACTTTACCATGGGAACTTTGCTTTCCATTCTTCCCAGAAATCAAAAAGAGAGAGAAGAAAAAAAATAGCACTTGAGAAAAGAATGCATGTGCTTTAGCTACCATCAAAAGTTTCCTTTCACAAACAGAAAAATTGGTTACATTCTTTTCCTAAGCCATTTATTCTAAGTTTTTAATTGTTTTTCACTTTGGTATTTCACCTGCCTTTCAGTACCATGCAAATCTAATGTGCAATACTATTTTGTTTCTAGGCTAAAAAATCAATTTATTCCCATCTGAGTACACTGGCAGATTTTGCAATAGAGATGTTTGACGTTCTTGATGAAATCAACTATCAGTCCTACAATGACTTTGTCCTACGAGTTGGTAAGTCACGTTTCTACAATCATCACACAAACAGAACATTGGGTTTTGTTGGATTTTCCTGTGCTGTCAGAAAAGGATTACCTGTCCTGTGCTCATGACTAAAATGGAAAATTCTCCTTTAGTCAGAGAGTCCTCTTCACATAGAAGGTCAGCAGGCTGGATGGTGGGCATTAATATTAAGGAATTATAATTATGTCCAATTCCCATGTATTTACTTAGTTTATGCACCCCTAAAAGGAAACTGTATGACTAATTTAATGCAATATTATGAGTGTATACAATCTTGTGTCTTACACTGTTTTGCATTGCTAAACTGCTGAAAACTGGGTCTTACTGTACTTAGCTATTAAATGAAGTTGTATCTCCAAAAGCTTTGTTGGCATTAAAAGCGTGATGGGAGCTTTTTGTCTACAGATGCCAAATCACCTTAACCAGTCCTGTTTTCTCCAACAAATCAAATCTCCTGGTCTTCACAACACAACCCTTCCCATACAATCCTTTACATGTTATTACATGTCTTACCACTCAGAGTCCTTTCTCACAGTCTTCGTGGAGATCAGGTTCCCCTCTTTCCCTTCTTCCCTGCATCCTGCTCCTCTCCAGTGTTACTTCCACTGCTATTCTCATTTCATTGCATTGCACAGAGAGTTTTCTCCTGCTTCTTTCTCCATGCACTTTCATGGCTGAACCGTGAGAATGGCTGGACAAGGGGAAAACAGAAGTTGCTAACCGTGGAAGATTGAGAAAGACCAAAGACATCAAAGACAGCAATAGGAGAGTTATATATCTTTGACCTCCCGTACATCCTAATAATTATAAACCCCAAATTCTCTTTGAAGTCTGTTATAACTGGTCTTTCCAGGTTCACAAAGGATCAAATGTCTAAATCCCATTCTTCTGCATAACTGACCTGGAAAAGCCCTCACAGAGAGGATGTAGTATCTGCAGGTCTTCAGGGCACTCAGAAGGAACATCCTCTTTTATTTTTCAAACAAGGTGTCAAAGTCAGAAAAGTAAAATCGAGCTCTGCGGTTTCCCAGAAAAAAAAAAAAAAAATAAAAAGATGCTTGAGCCATTTTCAATCCTTTTGTCTTTTTCCTGATCTGGAGTTGTCTAGTACTGACAATGACTGCGACACACTGCCCTTATCCCGATCCTTGTGTCCTAGACCATTATTTCTCTTCCACTTGGAAAACATCCGCTGTGATGGAAATTGTAGGAAAGAATTAAAGATCTTTACCAGTTTGTCTTGTCTACAGCTAAACTCTGAAATACCAGTGCTTTTCTTCTTTTATTTAAATAAACAAAATTCACCAAAGAATCAGATTTTTACTTTGTCTATTGCGTTGCATTTCCAATAAGATATCTTGAGGAATGTCTGTTTTGTTCGTAAACTTTTTAGAAATACAGAAGTCCAGTTTGCATTAATTTAAACATGAAATCATAGAATATGCTGAGTTGGGTGTGACCCACAAGGATCATCGAGTCCAACTCCTGGCCCTGCAAAAGACACCCCAAGAATCCCACCATGTGTCTGAAAGTTTTGCCCAAAAGCTTCTTGCAATCAGACAGGTTTGGTGCTGTGACCACTTCCCTGGGGAGCCTGTTCCAGTGCCCAGTCACCCTTTGGGTGACCAACCTTTTCCTGATCTGTAACCTAAGCCTCCTCTGACTCAGGTTCATGCTGTTAACACAAATTATGTCCTATGACCAGAAAAATGCTAGGGGCACTTGCGTTGAATGTGTTTTGCACGATTCTTGTTTCCCTTGGATAATATGCTGTAGTGTTTGAAACCAAATTCATTGTTTAATTTTAGGTATTAACGTTGGGCCAGTAGTGGCGGGAGTCATTGGAGCCAGAAGACCACAGTATGATATTTGGGGGAACACTGTAAATGTTGCCAGCCGGATGGATAGTACTGGAGTGCAGGGGAAAATTCAGGTGAGTGCATTCTAAGACAGTTTTGCAAACCTTACACACCTACGGTTCTATATATGGTTACATTTTCAAGAGCTCTTAGAAAACGCAGCCTCACTTGATCTTCTTCTTGTGAAAAGGGCAATAGTCTCCAGATGACTCAAGCATCAGAGATATAGTTGTTTTCCATCTTATACGCTTCACTCCTTGGAGACAATGAAATCCTTAAATAAATCATTTCCCATTAGAAGAAAGTTCTCTGCTTCACTGCACACAGTTGGAGGCAAGCCTGGAAATGCTGACACTGCCAGTTCTTGTACTGTAGAAATTTTGCCTGAATAAGACCTACAAGGAAAGGATTTATGTCTGTTTGCATCTTACTGCTTTTTATATAGCTTTAAAAATTCCTTTGATACTTTGGATTGGAGAGGTGATGCAGACAGAGAGCGTCGTTGTTCTACTAGGGCTTGGCTAGAAGCTATGGTGTATCTCTCAAGAGCTCGATGAACTCTTGCAGTTGTTTATCCAAAATACCTGTCTAATCTCCAGGGATCGAAAGGTCTTCTGCAGTAAATTAACGTCACTGGAACTGATCCAGCTTACAGTTGGTTATACATTTCTGTTGGACAGAGCTTAATCTGGCTGTGCAATTATTCAGCTCAAGACCAGAAGTTCTGTTTCTCATATTCCAATTTCATTGGTCATCTTTATTTCTTTAAGATAATTCTAAGTGAGCCTGAGAGCAGCTGTAGGTGCTCATCCATTCTGCTTATGCATATTGCATGACTGAGAAGTAAAATGGAAAGGGGTGAGCAGTTGCATGACCAGAAAAAAGTAATATTTTTTTTTTCTGTCTTCAGGTGACAGAAGAAGTTCAGCGAATATTAAAAAGGTGCAGTTATGAATTCGTGTGCAGGGGTAAAGTCAGTGTAAAGGGAAAAGGTGAAATGTTGACCTATTTCCTGGAAGGAAAGGCTGATGGAAATAATTCCCAAACACGGTCTTTAAACTTAGAGCGGAAAATGTACCCTTACGGGAGAGCAAACATTCAAACAAAACTGGGCACCAGCTGTCCATCGGTGGCCTCAGCTGCTGGCTTTACTGCTAAACCAGGGCTTGGAGCAGGTCAAGCGTCTGCCACACACACAAATCAAACACTGCACTATCTTCCTTCTGTGCCAGCTGTGAAGGAGGCATAGAACAAAGGAGATGTGGTTGTGCCACTTGCAGTGAACTTGGAGAGCAACGGTTGCCTGAATTTTTACCAAGAGGTCAGAGGTCATAGGCCATGGCATTTACCAAGGACCACTACAACCCAACCAAAGAGAACTTGGGGACTGTGTAATGAACTCTTGGGATGGAACATATAAGGGCTAGAAATTCTGTTGGGAAAAGTCAAAATGGGATTTTCTGGAAATGAGGAATATTTTCTTGGCGTTTTTAAAGGGTAGGTAAAAAAAAAATGAGATAAATGTGCAAGCAATTATTTATGTGTGTGTGTATATATATGTTTTAATCTATATATGCACATATACAAACAGTTCTATGTAGACTTAATAGAGATTTATAGAGATAAACAAAGAATGTGTATTTATTTACACATCCACCTGCAATGACATAGTAAAGAGATTTCTCTTTCTGTCATAGCCAGCGTTGTTGGGCCTGGGATTAGGAAAGCTGCATTTAACCATGGAATGTGGGGCACCTGGAGACTCTCTGGGGCTACGGCAAGAGTTAGAGAAACTGTGCTCCCAGTGCATGGGTTGAAGCAATGAGAACAGTGTTTATCGTGCTGTCAATGGCAGGTTAATGAAGGCTGGATTCAGCTAATCACTAAACCCTGTGTAATTTTTTAAATTCTCCTTGCATGCTCCAAAAATTTCCAAAAAATTCAAAAAAACCCCATAACATTAGGATATGAAGTAGGTAAACCACAGAGCTTAAAGTTTAGGCAGAAGAACAATATATATTCTTTCCATTTAAAAAGAAAAAAATGGGTGGTAAAGTTTAGAACTTGCTGCCTCGAGGTCATTTGACTCTGTTCAAGACAGAGGAGCCACCCTGCAAGCACAGCAATATGCTTATGCAATATAGAAACATTCCTTTATGTACAGTGCTGACTTTATTGAGGAGCAGAAGAATGGTATTATTTCAGGCTTTTAGAAATAGCACAAGTCCTGTGGCTCAGTTCCAGGATTTAGCTTCACCTTTCTAAACAGCTTAAAGAATAGTTCTGTACTGGTGACAAACATGCTGTTGCTAGCTTTGTGACATCTGTATGTTTGCCAACACACTTTTCTATCTTAATTGATTTTTAAATTTACGCCACAGTTTTATTATATCTTGATTCTATTCAGGCTCACTCTTCAAAGCTGTACAATTATAGAAAGCTATAATTCCGAGAAACAAGCACAGTCAGACTTTGTCCAAATTAGGAACACTGGTAAGTGTGCCAGGAGAGCAAGGCCTGCTCTTAATCTGCATAAAAGGGAACGTATTTTGAGTGATTTTTCCTTTAATTCTGACCACATCCTATTGTTCATGGTTTCACTTTGAAATGCTGATCTGGACATGAAATGTGGAGTGCATCTCTGTGTGGGGTCAGCTGGAGTCATCCTGCTGAGTGACATACATGTACTCCATGGACAGGTGCCATACTGTCCTGATGGGGATTCACAGGCTAACTAACCTCACTGCTTTTCAAAAGAGAAGCAAAACTACAGGGGCTAAAAACATGCAAAACTTCCTTTTAACAAACAAAATAACCCCTGCTCCCTGCCAAAAAAACTCAAGACCGAAAACCAACAACAACAACAACAAAGTGAAAAACCCAACCTCAGACTACAGAAGTTGTCCAGATTGTCCAGCAGAAAACTTTCAGGTCACATTTCCCTTTAGCAGGCCTATTTTATTACAGATTTCAGTGGAAAGATTCTGAGCAATTCTTCTGCAATCAACTTTTGCTTTGGAGCTGTCACTGTTTGTGTTAAAAATATATGGACAAATACTGTTTCAACAAATACCAATGGTTAAAGAAATGTTCCAGGAATTTCTGTTCTCCGTGTAGCCACATCAGTCTACTGTGGGACTCCAGTGGTTTTCAGCAGGGTTTTAAATCAATTTTTATGTACCCTGCCAGCTAGGTGCTTCATTACAAAGCTAGCAAAGTTAGTGCTGTGATTAAAGTGACTATGAAAACCTGAGAACTGCTTCCTAACTGTACTGTACAGGGTGCGTGCACCCTGGTTGATCTGTAGAAAGTCACTGCATTTCTTTATCTCCCTAATATCTATCCAGTTCACAGCTATTTTTCTGGAATAATTTATTTCTGGTTTTGAGGCATTCAAAGCCATTTAAATAAATACATCTGGAGAACACAAATATAAAAGAACAAATATTTACGTAATTAAACTGAATAAGCGGTATTCATGTAAAGCACACTGCATGTTGCCTAATTAGTTTGTAAGAACTAAATTATTGTGCAGGTAAATTAAATATTTAACCAAGTTGGGAAGCATTATGTGCAATAACAGTAGTCACACAGTTCCACTCTCAAAGACCTCACGCTACACAATTTTTGAATCAGTGAATTTGGTATAATCTCACTGATAATAGTAGAATAAAAGCATCTTCAGATCCTAGCAGCAGATCTGGTAGTACATGAACACATTGGCCAAATACACCCATTGACTGACCCAAAAGCTTGCAACGGAATTATTTATTTGTTTTTCTTTTTATTAGACTCAAGATTAGGCATCTTGCCATTGTTTCTTTCATCACTAACTGGACAGTGAGCAGAAATATATTGTCCCCTCTGCTAATATTTTTGTGACTGTTCTCATTCACAGACCCATTCCCAGCCTGCTAATGTCACTGGAAGATCATGTAGCAAGGTAAATTTGGATTATTCATGTTAACATTTTAAAAGGTTAGCAGGTGTTAATAGAAAAGGTCCAAAGATTTTCTAAGCCTGACCCTCCTTTCCAATAGCCAAATGGGGCACGTGACTTTTGTAAGCATATTTTCCATGTTGAATGAAAAGGACCAGACAGGCACAGTCCATCAGCAGCTTCTCATTTGGCACTTTTGCAGAAGGTCTGTGCCTCCCAGAGCAGAGTGGACCAGAATGGCTTCTTGGTACTTGCAGGCAAGCCGGTGTGCTTATGCTAGCTTACAGCATCAGTGCTAGTGCATTTGGAGTCAATTTCCAGACCTTTGAGTCAGAATTATAGAATGCTTTGGGTTGGAAGGGACCTTAAAGATCATCTAGTTCCAACCCCACTGCCATAGGCAGGGACACCTTCCAATAGGCCAAGTTAACACCCTTCTCATTAAGTTCATCATCATTAACATCATTATCCTATCATTAATGTTTTTCATGTATTTGTTATGGTTGTTGTTGCTGGTTTTACTTTGGAAACAACTATATGTTACTATGTAGTCCTGGACTGAGCAGTACAAAGTCATGAAAAAAGTTCAGCCAAGGCATAAATCAGTAAAAAATCGTGTGAAAATGACACGCAGTGTTCAGCAGTCATTTCAATGGGGAAAGCTAAATGCCCATTGAAATCATGATATAATGAAGCTGTGCTCTTACCTTTATGTTTTCCTTCCCTACTGATATAATGTTCCCCATTTTCCTCTTCTGTGTAAATTTGTTTAATTTCAGCTCTCGTGTGACCACTTTAAATGACATATTTAATCTGTCTGCTCTTCTACATTCTTTAACATGTTCAGTAAGTTTTATATGTGGAAAGAGGGGGAATTACACATGGAAGTAATACTTTGAAAAGCCCATAATTGCACATTTTTTGCCAAATTAAAGAAGCTTGTAATCAAATTTTTATTGGCAATTGACCTAAGACGGTATGCAGGATTTGTATTTGTGTCCACCTTAATGCATGCAGTTGTATTTCCTGTCTTGCGTATATTAATTTTCTGGTCAAGCGCTGTAACTTTTGCCTGGGTGACCTTGCTGTAGCCCCATCAAGGAGCCTGCTCTGCACCACAGCAACCAAAAGTCCCTTACATTTATCTGAGGATAGTAACTTGTTGCATTGTGGGCAGAATAGCCTCCTGTACTTCTGTTCATTGTTTTGTGCAGCTGTTAGCTTGAAACAATTAACAGATATAAGCCCTACAACAAAGTGATGCCATCTTGGCATGTCAATGTCTGTCAATAGCAAGCACAATATTTCACATCAGTTTGCACGTTTTCTCTTTCAGATAATTGAAATTTTTCCTTCTTTATATAAGGATATAAGTATCAGAGATCTTTAGTCTTGGGAGCTGATTTCTAAGTGTTCCTATACTACCTTTATCTTTAAGTGATTTTTTTAAAAATTATTATTCTCAGCTGAGATTGCAGATTGGTGTTCCATTGAATTCCTGGCTAGATATTTCCAAACGTATTCCATTTACATTGACTAGAAAACTATTTTACCCAGCCTGTAAAATGCATCGGGTTTTGTAGCTGCTTCCCTCCGTGGCAAGTCACGTTCCCTTATCTTCACCAAAACACGTGTGAATTCTCCCTTGCTTTCTCTAGGTGAGACTGAGAGCCAAAAGCTTCAGCTTGTTAGGGCTGAATCTGCATCCTTTTTGTACCCACAAGGCCTGCAGCAATCACCAGGAGTTTAGCATGCTTGTGAAGGTCAGGAGTTGAGCTTCTGTAGGCCAAGTTCTGCTTTGGGTTATACCGAAGTCTCGTGTCAGTACTGAACTGAACACTGTAACCAAGAGAGGTCATGCGCCTAAACCTCTTTCACACTTTTGCCTGTAATTTATCTGTAGGGCAAAATAAACTACTTGGGAGTCACTGTTTTAAGGGAAACAGTGTATGACCTGTGCCATTTCAGTGCTTGGAGGAGTCTGAACACATTACTAAGTAGCGTGAATCATTTTCATTGGATTCCTGCTTGTAGCAGAAACAATGCGTTTTCTTTACATCAGCAAGTCCAGATTCCGTGTGTGTTCTGCCCAGGCAGGAGGACTATTTAGCCATAATGTTCTTTCAAGTTAAGAGTTTTGTATTACAGTGAAAACCAACATTTTTTAATTTGTGATAAACCTGTATTATAATGCCTTATTTATTTTTAATCTTGTACAGTGTTACAAAACAACAGAAAACATTGGCCTTTCATGTATTATTCACTTTAAAAGATGTATTGTACTATGAAATTTTGTAAATAGTTTTAGCTTGGACAGGTAATTGCATGTACACTTGTATAAAAAGAGGCAAAAAGGCACACTTTTAACAAAAATTAATGATTTTTGTATGAGACATTTTACATGTGCATGGAGATTATATATCCTTTGAAAATGGACGTCCTTTTGGTTTTCCTTGCAATCTACTGCATGCCATTCATGCCTGACTTCAGTAAAACAAAACAAAACCGTAAGTTTTCCTAAATGTTTTTGACATATCACTTCTGGCACAGTTAATCCACTAGTTGCATGTGCATTCAGCAAATCAAAATGCAAACAGCAAATAAAGAAGAGAAATAACTTAATGATTGTGATCTGCCAACCTCAGTGTTCCAAGGTCCATAACACAGTATATGAAAAGTGTTATCAACATCTAAGCTGTCTTCGTAAGGTACCTTCTGGTCATTAGAAGCAATAAACTACTTACTGTAATATAAAAAGCAAACAGATATTCTAGTTAATAATGGTGTAATATCTGACATTCAATGGGTATTGTCTGATACTGCATTTGATGTAGTATTGTTGTCAAGAGGGACCAAGCGTCAAATCCATCATTGCTGTATGCAGGTGCAACACTATGGAAGGTAAAGGAGGTGAATTTGGCCCATTGATGTTACCCAGAGTATATTTCTAATGTGATAATAAGTTATTGTATGTGAAAAGTACATCATGCAAATAGGTTGTTTTCCTGGATACATACATACATATATATGTATGTATATATATATATATATAAAGTAATTTTGTTGCCTTACTTCTGTTAGCATTTTTGATTCATTTTCCAAATAGTTTCTACTGCTAAGCAGAAAGTATTTAACAGAACTATTAGGAGGAGGTTCGTTGGGTCTATCTGGCTTTGAGTCATATGGGTTCTGTGCTGATGCCGTGCTTACAGTATTGCCTCCCTCAGGCATCACAGCCTAACCCACAGCTTGAGGCACATGTCAGCTGGTGACATAGGAATAAGAAATCAATATCCAATCTATCTGATTTTTCTCATAATGCTGCTGAACAAAACTTTAAATTCTGGAGGTATTTTGCATGCCTCTTTTTTAAAGTTGTCGTATCCACGTCACTATAACTCAGGATTACTTCTCAAATTACACATGTAATTGCTGTATTGTAAATGGGGAGTATTGGAGCAAAATAACACTGAGTCTGGTGGCAAAGGAGAAGGAGTGTGGACTGCAAATACTTTCTGCTTTGGATAAGGATTTCTTGTATTTTACAATTTGAGCTAGTTTTATAATAGGACTCAGAAATCTGTTCATTTGTTTGATCAGGTGACTGTCAGGTTAATTAAGCAGTACAGCTTCTGCAAGTACTTTTGCCATCCTAAATTAAGATGCATATTCATGCAATATGTCCCTGTTGCCTGCATACAAGAACCACTACCTTGTACTGACAATTGGCTTCATTACAGTAGTTAAGGGTTTCTAACAGTCTAACTAATTTCTCTCAAATTCAGTGGGTTTTACATCTCAATGTAGTATAATTGTGGTGAATAATGACAATCTGGACACTGCTTCTCTATCCCAAACCTGTTTATGATTGGCTTCTAGAGCTCTGTGTAGGCTATTTTAAGCTCTTTGTTCCTTTTAATCCCACCTCTCACTGAGTTTTCAGGCCAAATCTAAATCATTAATAAATAAATTATTGCAAATAAATGTTAAAAGTACATATAAGGGAGGGGCTGCCTCTTGCTCTTTAATTACTCTTTAAAATATCCTGCTGCTTGGGTGGCCTGATATAACTTAGAATCTGATCAGTGCAAGGACAAGAACAAGGAAAGAAGAAAAAAAAAAAGAAGAACAAAGTTAGCAAGAGTACAAAATAACAAAAAACAAACAAAACAAAAAACAAAAAAAAAAACAAAAAAAAAAAAAAAAAAAAAAGAAAAAAAAAAAAAACAACAAAAAACTAACAAACAGTAAAAAAAAACAAAAAACAAACAAAACAAAAAAAAAAAAAAAAAAAAAAAAAAAGAAAAAAAAAACCAACAACCTGTGAGAAAAAAGATGCTGAAAGCAAAAGGTGAAAAGCCATTACTCCTTCAGAAGTTAGTGGTAAAACTCTCAGTGGCATGGGGCACGTCTGGAGTATCTGAGCTGGCAGAGTACTCCACCGGATTCATTGTGCAGCAAAAATAAGGCTTGTATTTAACTGCATGGCCAGATCCATTTCTGAGCTTTTGTGTCAGTTCACATTTAGGAGTGTCCAAGATCTCTTGGTGAACTACTTTTAGAGTTTCAGAAGGAACTATTAGAAATAATTGGGGGTTGTCACCTTTAATGCCTATTTTCAGATCACGAGGAAGCACCTTGAAATTTAAATTAGCATTGGTTAGTGTACATAGCATATGTGCTGAAAGGACTTGGGTTTGCTTGTGCCTTACTGTATGCTGGAGGATCCATTTCTTTATATTAGGATCCCTGTTTTATGCCTTCTGTGGCATCAGACATGTCACACCTGCATAAAACTGAAGGAACAAACAGTGCTGCATCACTGTGAGGCTTTCTTACTAATTCCTTTCCTACTTTGGTTTACTATCAACACAGCTATGTGGATGCAAAGAGTGCTCCAGTTGTTTGTGGTGGGTACTCATGTATGTGGGTCCAAGCTAAAGAAGGATAGATTTCCTAGAAAGCTCAGCACACACAGTGAGCCCAGCTCTGTAGAAAATCTGTCCGGGTAGTTTGGAGCTCCTTTGAAAAAGTTGGCTGCCCTCTTTTTCAGAACAGGCTTATGCAACACATTGACTAAAAACATCCAGGACACTTATCTACAGCTTGTAAGTGCACTGTCACTTTTGCTAGGTGTAGGTTAGCCTGCTGGCAGTAAAACAGCTAACAGTTCTTCTTGTGGGCTAAAGTGGGCTTTAATTACTGCTGTTGTGCGCACTATTGTGTCTTACTTTCAAGTGCCTGACCTGACTTAATCCTAGACCTGTCAATAATGGCATGAGTTATGAAAAATTTCAGATGGCACATTGAAGTTATTTGGGTGATTTCTTGTCTTTTGCTCCTTAGTGCATGAGTGCAAAGGTTTTCTGTTCTTAGAGTTCAAATGCCATTCGGGCAATATATCAAGAATTTTCAATGAAATGTAGATGAAAATTAATTACCTGTGTCATCACAAAATTGCTTCATGATAATTGCATTCTTAAATGCAACCGTAGAAATCCTTCTTGGCTTAGAATTCCTACCTTTTTACAGCAACATTACTAGGGTTCAATTAGGGGGGAAAAAAAAGGTGATTGCACTTAGACAAAGCAAAAGGTGAGTTTCTGTTCTGCATTCAGGCAACTGATCATTACAGAGAGATAGCTTTGAAAAATATTACAGAATACAATGACAGCAATGCATTTAGAGGTACTGGTCTAAAAACCAGAATCCAATAACAGTTGCCATTTCTAACATAATTAACTTGACACAGAAAATCGTAGAGCAGTGATACTATTTTCAGTGAAATTCTGACAGAGGTTAAAAACCTCTTCTTGGGGGTTCCTTTTCCATAATATACTAGTGTGCAAATTTGTCTGTGTGCAAATCATGAATTTGTACACAGAATGTGGATAATGGTGCAAACTAGTATGAATACACACATTTCACAGTTTCAAACAGATTCAGTCAAATTTGACCCATCTCTTCAAATCCCTGTGGCTAAAACTTGTGTCACAACTAACATCTGTCTGGATTTTCTCCTTCTGGTAAGTCCTTGTGTTCTTGCTGTCTGGAGATTAATTTCAGCCCTTCTGGTATATCATTATAGGTTCTGCTTGGAAATGAGATGTTAAGTATTTTTTCCAATCTGTTAATTGAAAAGATTTAGAAGTATTTTATAATTAATGTTCAGCAGCCTAAGGTAGGAAGCAAAAGACCACATGGAGCATGTGTTCTACAGTCAGAATTAGCCCACCTACACATGATGACAGAGTACGTTGTAGGCTTATCCATAATTTTAAGCATCCTATATATATTTAAATGTAATAAGTACTATAGAAGTAAGAGAAGCTAGGCATAGCTACCTGCCTCTTAACACCACATAAGTCTTCTTCAGACATAAAAATATGACCTGCAGCTTCTTAAGAAATTGGTGTCCCCTCTTACCCTTAACTCAGCTTCAATGTGCCATGATGTATTTGTTTAGGTGTTTACTGTCCACTCGGGCCTGCTTTACCATCTGCCTCTATAGGTCCTCCAACATATTGTTGTCAAACTTCTTCTTTTTCAAAAAGAAAATATATTTTTAAAAAATCGATTTTTTCATATAATAGATGTTTAGAGGAAAAGAATTAGCTCTGACATAATCTGGTTAGGAAAGCAGCACATGTGACAGTAACCCTGAAAGGGCAAATAACTTACCCTGTGGTGGGAGGGCAGGCACCAACAGCTGGCAGCAAGCTGGGCAGGGAGGCTTCAACCTGCCAGCAGCAGGCAGAGCAGCATCTCTGCTCTTGGGCCCAAAGAAGAGACACGGATAAGCAAGAGTGGAGTAGCCTCATTCATGTTCCCTTAGGAATTTACCAAACCCGTGCAGACCTATTTCAAGAGCGGTCATGTTCTGTGTGCGTGGATGCCACTCTCTATTAAAATATTAGAACGAGGAAAGATACCGTCTTGGGGTATTATAAGGCTGGTTGAATTGGAGTAAGAGGAATCTTATCAGCTGCTTAACCTGCAGATGCTTGCAGCAAATTCCACATGGTTTCTGAGCCATCTTGAATATTTGCTTGGACTGTGTGGAAAAAGAATTATTTGTACCTGGTAGAGATATTCCATTCCTCAAAGTGAAAACCAATTTTATTCTTCTATTTAATTGGCATAGAAGGTTTCAGTAGAATTTTTAGTCCTGTTTACAGCACAGTAAAAATAACTAAAATATTAACTTCAATTATTATTGAATTATTAGATTAGGCCTTATTCTAGTGTCTGTTCCTCTCTCACTGATGTCACATAGAGTGTTACCAGTGATTTCAAAGGGACTAGGAGGAGGCCTCCTATATCACAAAGGAAACATCTACGTAGGTAAAAGTAATAGTCCTAACTCTGTGGAATGAACTAGTAAGTCAAGATATCATTATTCCAACTATTATAGCCCACTGAACCTATAAATAATATTTTTATCTTTATAGCTATACATTATATATATATATGTATATACATAGTACAATACAATAACTTAACACTGGGTAACTTCTAATGATAGATTTGCATTAATAATACGGGTCTATTTTTATGTAAATAGAATATTGTAGAGTATCTTCCAGTCTTTTTCAGGATTGTTAAATTGAGAAGAGCAATTGAATATTTGTCCTATTTTTATGTTAAAAAGTGAATGGACTGAAATGTTAAATGTGAATGTAAATTTCTTATTGCAACTTTTATACTGAGTGTTTGCACTATTATAATTTCTGGAATCTAATTAAAAATAAAGGAAAAAACATTGCTTGAATAAACAGCTGTTTGAGATTATTGTTTTGGTTTTGGTTTGGGAGGTTTTTGGGTGGGGGTGTGGTGGTGCTGTTTGGGATATTTTTTATTTGCTTTTTAAATCAAGTTGCGTTCATTATTCTGTACCAACCTGCCTTTCAGAGAGTCCAGCTACAGCTTCTCAGTTTTCAGGCTAAGAACACGCCTCTAGAAATCCTCCTGTTTTGCTTTCAGAATTGCTTTGAACTAAAGAACCTCATGGAAACAATTCAGCTCCCTTTTGAGTGCTGTAGATTTTCTGCATTGACTACGGTGGAAGCCAGCTTGGGCCAAGTGTGCCATTCATTGTGCAGGCAGAAGAAAGAAATGTGCAATATCTGGAAAAATACCAGCCACATAGATCAGAAGATGGGGAGGGGAAGCTCATCTCTTGCTTTTTGCAAGGAAGAAATAATTGGTCAGCTTGGGCCAAGTGTAGCTTTTGTAGGCAGTTTGTATTGTGCAAGATACAGAGCCAACCTGAGTACAAAAATGCAGAGGGTAACTTGATTTGAAAATGAGTTGTATCAGGTAACATGCCTCACAAGAGACTCACTAGGCTTGGGCAATTCAAATTAATTTCATTGTACCACTTCCAAATGACAGCAGATTCCCTTCTGGCCAGCTCAGAGCAGAAGCAGAGGTACCCAGATGCCTCATTCCTGCCTATGCAGATATGGGGGATTTATTCCAAATGCTACATGAAGTCTCCACAGCTGTTGTTCTTGCAGGTTATAGAATCCAGTGAGTTGTACAGAATTATTGTGTTGACAAGGAGCGTGATGGAACTGTTCTTGGTTTGCCCTTACCCCAGTGAGAAGTGTTTGAGGCCTTATGTAGCCATTTTCTGTTTTGTCTTTCCCATCTGAAAGGCATCATGCCAGATCTTCATAAGTGTCAATCAGAATAACTGCTAAAGTCAAAAGGACATAAACTGAAAATCTGGCTTTCATCTTTTATAGTATCTATTCTGCCCCATTGGTACTTTAATGGTTCCTCTTAATACTAAAATGTACATTCCTCCCACTTTTGTTTTGGAGGATTCTATGTATATAAATATAGACAGAGCTATTTATACTTGTGTATAAAATATGTACACTCACACACACATATGTCAACGAGATAGTGAACGTTCTGGATTAATGACTCAGGTCATTACTTGGAAACATTTTTCTGCCATGCTCCATTACACAGCTGAATCACTTCAAAAACAGTATGAGAATTTGTTTTGCTTAAAGAATGAGGCAGTATCAGCATTAGATTGCTTATACCCTCTGCAGGCACTTTTGGACATGAGGAATTCCAGAGAGACTGCATTTCTATAGCATCAACCACCAAGGATTGAAACTGGGGTTCTTGTCCAAAAATATTACCAGAGGATATTGTCGAATTGAAACGGGCAGAGGGGGGGAATGGAAAATGAGAACATTGTGTACATTGCCTATTGTGTACATTGGTGCATTGCCATTGTATCTATGTCAAAGTCTCAGTTTTGCAGCCATTCCCTAGAGCGATGGGTCACCTAATGCCCTGTTTCTGCTGGCAGAACATGATGTTCAGTGGAAGGAAACAATTATACAGGTATCGGTCACGGACCGTATTCTTTTTTGGGCCTTTCTCATTTGGGCCATTCTGATAGGAAAAAAAAAGTCATAGCTGTAAAGTGAGCCACATAGAAGAAATTGTCTGTGACAATTTTGGCTCTCATTAAACCCACTGGACTGTGAAGAGAGCATTTAAGGATGGGGATCTTGGGGTACAGTCAAGCTACTTAGGAGTCCTGATATGACATCCAGTCCTGCACAGATTATTTCTGCCATCAACTTCAGTGGTAGTTTGAATAGGTTTTCAGGCTCAAAGCTCAGAGAATAGAAACTGGTTTTTAATATTCCATTAATATGAGCCTCCCAGAATTATGCTGTTCCTATATTTATAACTAGAATTTGGTTGACTGTTAATAGATTTAGCCATAGAGAGCAAGCAATGGGGAAGTAGAAAGACCTAGTGATTAAGTAGTTGTTTTTATCATGAATTTTTACCTTTACAGGGCAGTCTGAAGATGCCAATGACGGCTTTCATAGAGGCAGTGTAACATATCGATTACTACACTATCACAAATGAAGCAGATGATCTTCCCTACCAGAAATGCTCTGCTTCACTAAGTCAATGGATCTCCAATGAATTCATTAGCTCTTCTTCATCTCAGACCACCTGGGGAGTCATCTGCACAATTCTAGTGCAACAAGAAAGAGCCATTGATACTCACCTGGCCTTACCACCTGCACAGGACTACACTCAGTCTGGCCACGCTCCTGCACTGCACAAACACAGCTTTTTTAGTTTATTATTAGATGTAATAAAATAAAACAAATCCATCATTTTCTGGTCTCTGAGAGATTTGAAGTTAGACATTTGTTTGGCATTGGCCAAACTGTGCTCATACTGTTGCCAAAGGTCATGAAAGCAGCACCGACTGTTTTCCCCCAAACTCTATAGTTACTCTGTATGTTTATTGAACTTTGGCAATACTGTTATGTGCTCCTCAGCAGCACTGCCAACATAGTTAGAAAGGAGCAGGCATATCAGAAAAGACACAGCAAGTTACTGAGGAAAAGTCCCAGTTGAATATTAACTCAGATTGACTTCTGGGTTATAGAAACACGTAGAAAGCGTATAGGACACCAAGTAGTGAATAAACAACACGCAGAGAGCAACATTGTGGCACTCTGCTAAGACTGAAGTGGATAAGCATATAATGAAGAGGAGTCATTGACGTAATTACAAAGGCAGGTGGTAACACATTGATTTTATCAAGGTCAATGACCTCCACTGCTATTAAAGAGTTCCTGGCTTCTTACTACTGAGGGAATTGGACTTTTTGAAGTCATATATTGATCCTCCAGACTTCTCTATAAAAAAGATAATTTTTTCTCAATTTGACATCTCCCACAATGGTTTTATACTTGCTACTTGTTTATTATAACCTTGTTTATCCAAGAGAGGCAACAATTTTTAATGCCTTAGAATTTTATAATTCATCTTAATATAGTAGCATCTTTAAATATGTACAAAGTAATCCTCCCTCCACGTAGACATTAAGCACTGCATCTGAGGGCAGAGCTGGTCCAAACTGAGGGAGCATATGGCACTGAACTTGTCTGTAAGGGGTAAAAGTGTGTTCCTTAAGGCTTTTGTTTGCTCAGTCCTAATGTTACATTAAAGCAGAAAAAAAAATGGCTCTTAGAACACCATTTCAAATTCCCTGCAATTGGTGGACCTCATTGAAAAATTTATAACATCAATATCTAAATTAAAAGCATTTAAGACTATTTTAAATGGTTTAGAGACAAAGAGCCAAGTTTCATTCTTCCTTGAGTTCATGCTGAAATGAAGAACTTGATTTAGTATAGAAACTGATTTAGACATTTAAATAAGGGTTTGACTTTCTGAGCAGCAACAAAACCCAGTTAGCATTTCAGGACTGTGGCTTTCAGTGTACAATATCAGATTTGTTGTCCAGTTGGACAGATCCAGTCATAGCAGTCATATCCAAAACCTGTAGAAATATATCACCTGAAACTCACATCATGTCTCAGTGTATTGCTGATTCAGAGCCATTTTTTTCTGATAGGTTTTGAAATCTCCAAACTATTTATCCAGGATTCCCTAAAGCCCTCCTCTCAGGGTGCTTATGAGGTGCTCCTATGATGAGACTGGAATGAAAATTATGCCACACATAGGTCTGGTCCCGGACACAGTAGATGAAGACATTGATCTTGCCTCTGGTCAGAAGTCATACTGAAAGATGGGATGTTTCCACAGTTGCAAAGGTACCACTTCCACATTTACCACCATAAATAATGCCATATTTTTCTTCAGTGATCATAACATCATAATTCAGCAGAATTCTACCACATGTGAAAAAAGTCATCTAAAAGGCAAAAGCTTTAAAGTTGCTGGAGAACAAGATTATAAATGTACATAGTGCTTTTCAGGCACTGAATAGTTTAACAGTCTACAAAGGATTTATATAGTCCTGAAGGTTTCAGTGAAGGTCTTGCTGGTGGAAGGGCTGGAAGGCGTGTCCTCTGAGGAGCAGCTGAGGACAATGGGTTGGTGTAGTTTGAAGACAAGGAGGTTGAGGGATGACCTCACTGCTCCCTACAGCTTCCTGAGGACAGGAAGCCACTGCCTGGATGTGTGGGAATGGCTCAAAGCCACGTCTGTCAGGGGAGGTTTAGACTAGAAATTAGGAAGCAGTTCTTTACCAAAAAGGTGATCAAACACTGGAACAAGCTTCCAAGGGGGATGGTCCCTGTGCCTTTTTGTCTTGAAGACTTATTTGGACAATGTCCTTAATCACATCTCTTAACGTTTGGTCAGTCCTGAAGTTGTCAGGCAGCTGGACTAGATGGAGTTCTGTCCAGTAATCTCAGCCCAAGTCCTCTAAATCTTGGGGTAAAAAATTTAATTTACTTTCTTTTTATTTTTCCTTTGTCTTGCCCACTCCTTTTATATTGTCTCTAATTTGTTCTTTCTACATTATTCTAAATTTAGGAAAGCATTTTCACCTTTGTGTCCCTCTCTTAATTTCTTCCTTTTTTTAACTCTCCTTTTACTTCCCACCACCATTTATATGCTTCCTCTGGCTCTTCCTTCTTCCTCCTAATGCTTCAAACAAGGGTCATCCCACCATGGGTCATCAGACAGAATGTTCAGCTCTACTTATCAGCTCTTTCTTCTTTGTGAAGTCTCTCTTTGTACCTGAAAACCTCAGACTAGTTGCAAGAGCAGGAAGAGGGCTTGGTAAGTGTTCTAACCAGGACAGTCTGTATGCAGCTCCTAATGGTTTGGACACTTGTTCAAAATTTGCAACTTCACAAACT
Source organism: Anabacerthia variegaticeps (assembly GCA_035583185.1). Classification (NCBI taxonomy): domain Eukaryota; kingdom Metazoa; phylum Chordata; class Aves; order Passeriformes; family Furnariidae; genus Anabacerthia; species Anabacerthia variegaticeps. Next base: position 54,989,786 of record JAWWEW010000078.1, on the reverse strand, counting down.
AGAATTACATATCCAATTCAATAAGTTATGTTAGGGAAGCATATGAGCTAAGGGTTGGTTCAGCATCCAAGTTTCCTTCAGGAGAACTGTCTGGTGACATCATTAGTGTGGGAAATGAAGAAGTGAAAAGAGCAGCAAATGAAGAATCAGAGTCTCTTAAAATAGACCAGAAGACAAAGAGGGAAAGCTGTCCATTTTTGTCCCTCTATGTATGTTATTCCTTGATAAAATGAAAAATAATTCTAATTTTGCCCTGTTCCATAGTCTTCTCAAACTCCCATATCTCTGAAGTGAATTCATGCATTTGAACAGGAATGAAAGGGCTGAAATTTTACCAAAACACTGCTGTTATTATATTCCTCACTTTTGTTGGTTCGGGAAGCAAAAATATTAAGAATTAATGTTTTTCCCAAGGGAATGCAGTAAAAACGTTTAAACATTTAAAACACTTCCTATGTAGGTTTTGCATTTTTGGAAGAAATTTAGAAAGAAGACAACATTATCTCCTGAAATGAGAACAACAAAGGAATCTTTCAAGACATAAACATAAAGCTGTGGGAGGTTTGATATAATGTATATGGAGGTACATAATAGTATTGCTAGAATTGAGTGTTGTTTTGCATAATACAACAAATGAGAGGAAGGTGTTTAAATACAGACCAAAGGGCTGGATCCAGACCTGTGAAGTTACTGCTTCAAAATATCAACTAGACAATGCTGAGGACAAAGAGGAACATATCGAGGAATGTAAATTTAGTGAAGGAATGATTCATAATAAATAGATGTGAGTGTAGTATGTGTCATTCTTTAAGAGATGCAAGAAGCCTTCAAGGTGTCACTCAAGCCAGAGCTTGGGTGTTTCATGCTCATACAGAACATGGCTACAGGTACAGTGAGGCGAAGGTAATATCATCACTGCAGCTGTTCTGCTGAGCTCCACATGCTTACATTAATTTTGGACTCTTTTCTGTCTGATCTCTGCATATTTATGTCCTTCCTATTCTCTGTAACACCCTGCCACCACATGATAAAAAGATGAATCTGTAGGACATAAGATAAACCATTGTTAACAGTGAGAACAACTTGCAAACCTCCTAATTTGTGTCTTGAGAATATTTGTCAAGAAACTAGAGAAAACAGCAAGTAAAGGCTTTGCATGAAAGGGGAAGAGGTTTTTTAAGAGTTTTGCAGAAAAGGCTGTGGAAGGTAGACACAAAGATGATGTAGCACTGGTGGACTGTGAGAACCAAGGAAAGAACACACTAAAACGTGAGGGCAAGCACGGCAAATAGGGCAAAGCACCAGCTGGAAGCCAAGACTGGAAGTTTTTGAAGGGGTCCACTGATATGATGTCAGTTTTGCTCAGCCCCCACAGGAAGCTTATCGTGCAGATCCACGCTGCTAAGTGTTGTTTGCATTGCTGCCTTGCTGGGAGAGGCGAGATTATGTCCCACTGGTGCAGTAGGACAACACAAATATTGTGACACCACGTCAAGACATCCCTCTCCTCTCTGTACTATATAAGGAACTGGCTTGCTGAGCTCTGTGAGGCACAGTATGGCTGACCTGGTGGGTTTGCTCACCAAGCCACAAGGTTCAAAAACTGACTACAAATATTCAAAAAGAGGTAAAGGTTGGTCTATGTTTATAAAGGACTGAAATTTTTTTTATTTTTTTTTTTTTGACCAGCCACAAGTATCTCAAAATAGTTTTTGTTTAGTTCTCAAAATATTCCTGTAGGAACCTCTCCTGGGAGTTTAGGAAATAAATAGCTTATCCCGGACAGACTATTTATTTCCAAGCTGTTTACTCGTGCAATCCATGTGATTGTAAAGTGCCTCCATTTCTCAAGCTCTCTTTCAGTTCCTTAGGGGAGCATAATTTAAACCTAGCAACTTTCCCCATATACTGGCAGACTGTTATTCCTAAATATTGAGCTGGTAGCTCCAATTGTCTATTCATAGTGCAACTATTAATGTGGCAAGAGGGGGTGGTTTATGATTAGGTTTGAAATGCCCAGACTCCCTGGAACCACAAGTTCAAATCCCTGCGAGATGAGTGCTTCGCCCCTCTGTCTGGGCACTCTGCAATCTCAGGTCACCCACACAAAGCCCTGAAATTAGGTCTACCTGAGCAGCTTAGATTTTAAAGGTCCACAGGTCATGCTTTGTCAAAAGGGGCTATCCCAATATTTGTTCACGTGCTCCCTCACACCTGTGCTTGCTCTACAGCATTGTGATAGCAAGTTGTTTCCTGCTGCCAGCCAAGAGCTGACTTGCAATTCAGCAGGGATGGTACAGTCCAGCTGCTTTTCTGTTGACAGAAATTACAGTCCTTCTGGACCATACCTTTTCAAACCAATGCAGTTCTAACCTAAGAGCCGGTATTTTGAAAACGTGCTTCAAACTAAAATGCTGCCAATTAGCTGTTAGTGGCAAACACCATGACATGCACACTGCAGTAAAGCAACCTTCCGTTTATTCTCACTCCTTGTTTTCCTAAAAGAAGAGCTTTTTCATAGAAGATTTAGCATTAATTTCCCATTTATTTTTTGAGAAAGAAAAGAAGTGAGGAAATAAATTAAGGATGGCAACAGATATACTCCATCAACCTACATCCATCTTGCAACAGATCCTCGGTATGCCTTAAGAAGCCCATGTGAAGACAATTAGCCATTAGAGGGTTTTTCTGATTGAAATAGGCAGCAAGCACCAGAGGCTAAATACCAATAAACATAGCACGTAGATAAGTAGGCTAGCCCATTTTCCTATTATTAATTAATCCTAGAATTCTATTCAGTAGTTTAGCAGCACTGCTGAATCTCATAAAAAATGCTAAATGTGTTAATTAGTGAGTCTCTGCAGTAAATGATGACCAGGGTGGGTAGCTAGTAGGCCTATAAGAAAGGAAGCAACAGCTGAACCCAGATCACTTGAAAAAGAGACGAAGATACTGAAGAGAGCCTGGTAGGTCTTTTATGTTGTCAAGTTTCCTGCAAAATGCTTTCTCAATGGTGGATTTTGATATTCTTTAATAGTTTGTCTTTCTCTGTTGTTTTTAGACTTCTCCTTTAACTATGATGGTGTTAGAGCAAAAAAATTTATTTGTTGCTTATATATGTATCTCAAGTACAGGGAAGCGTAGAATTAAAATAAAAATAAATCATTGTTGTTTTCCTCAAAAGCTTTGGTTGAAAATGCTTGTTAGAAACTCATTTATGTAAAAAATACCTCTTAATTGATTATCCAAATTTTACTGATTAAGGGGAAAGCATTAAAATGTATAGCTGAGGAAAGGCTTGGGGGAGGGGTGGTGGCTGCAAACTCCTTCTTATTCTCTCTTTAAGCTTAATCGTGTAAGCTTACTGCCAGTAAGCTTCTATGATGAAGACTAAGGGAAGTCAATCTGACTAAACAGGAAAGGAAAAAATAGTGTATATAGGTTGAGTGTTGTTTATAATACGTCACACAAGATAGCACTGCTAAGAAGTGAGAGGGAAAATGGGTATTATCCAAATAAAAGTGATTAAGGGGTACCCCTCCCTCTTTCTAAGAACTAAAACCCTCCAAACAAACCACCACACACCTGATTTCTGTTGTGTTGACGAGTCAGTGCTCTCTTGCCTCCTTTGTGTGCACACAAAGTGCATGTGAAATTCTAGAAAACTTAGACCCTACTCAGATGCAAAACACTGACAAGGAATGGAGACCTAATACCTTTTATTTCAGCAAATACATCTCCCTGTCCTCCTGTGCCCTCCTTGTCTTGCCCCTCTAACCGGAAGCAAGGCTTTGATCTATACACAGCCTAGAATAGAGGCACTTAAAACATACTGTCCCCCTGCTAAGTGAGCTTCATGCAATCAACCTGCATGAAATATCTGAACTGTCTCATGAAAGCAAAGAGTCCAACAGTTACTAGAAGCACTTAAATGCTCATCTAATTGAGATATTTATCTTAAATATATTTTGAACTGGATATTTTTAACTTGGGCTTCTCCATGTGTAAGAAGCTGAGTTCCTTTTTGTTGGAGATTTGCGAGTGGATAGGAGAAATGCTACTAGCAAAAGCAACCTTGCCATTGTAAATTCAATTGAAAATAGACTTGCATAAAGCATATTTGTATTTTTTTTATTTTTTTTTTTTTAGAATCAAAGCTTAGGATAGCTGAAGTAAGCCAAGTGCCAAGTTGGAGAGACTGATAGGTTTGTGAACTCCCTTATAAGGAATTAAGAGAAACAAAGTGGCAGTTCTATCAAGAAGTGGCTGGGTGAATCCAGCAACTCTCTTCATGTCTCTTTAGAGCCCTTGAATTTTTGCTGCACTATGGTATTCCCTCTGACAACAATTTTCATCCACATACACTGAGTTAGCAGCTGCAGCCCCAAAAGTATATTATTTGTATGCTCTGTAGGAGAAAATACTGTTTTAATGATGATGTGGTTAATGAAATAGCTTAAAAACTTCTAGCACACTTGGAGCTGGTATGCGGAAGGCTGGGACAGGTGTAAATGTTTTATGTGTGACCAACTGTCTCTTAGTATTCTGTTTTCAATATGGCCCTTCCAAACCCTTGAACACTTCTCTATACAAAAGATAAATTCCATGTAAAGACAGAACATAGATATGAAAATAGGAGCAACTTGGACTTGATTTAGCAGCTTCCTGCTAAAAAACCCTTAGCATTGCATCTCTTCCTGTGTAAGCAATGACACAATTGTCTTATTTTCTTCAGGCCAAAACCTGACTTCAAGATGTCAGAGGAAGATGATTCCTTTCTGAATGTTAAAAGATCTGTGAAAAAGAGAATGGTGAAACACAGCACCCCAGTGGACTGGATGCTTTCAAGAGATCTTGCAGATCTGACAAATCAGTCCATCAAGGACCAAGATGCCAGTAGGAGAGTTTATGGATCTCCGATCCCAAAATCAAATCTAAGTAGGACATTATCTCAACTATCCTCAGTACGTGTTGATGCATACTTCCCTCATATGTCCCCAAAAAGGCTTTCAGCAGTGTTTGACTCAGAAGAATTAAATACAGAGAAAAGCCAAAGCTCTCAGCTTGTATTTCCTAGAAGGAGGCTTTCCACTGTGTTGGCATCTGATGAATCAAATCAAGAGCCAAGTGACAAGGTTGTCCCAAATATGGAAACTCAAGATACCGCCAAAGCATCTGCGGAGGCTGCAGTAACTCACAAGGATGAACCTTCATGGCTTCTTACTGGAATACCCGGGATAAAAGATATCCCAATAACAAAAACCAGAAAGAAGAAAACTGTTAAAGCTCTTGTGGTAAAGGCTTATATTTAGTTATGCAATAGCTAATAACCTACTCCTTTGTTTAATCTAAATCATAGTTCTTTATAAAAAGAATGCTAGTCATTGCAAACAGGATCTTGTTTGAAGTCTTTTTGATTAGTGTAGTTTCCCAGGGTAAGCTTAAACTAATGGACCTTACGGAGGTCTTGATTGTCTCTGGAGCACAAGAACTCAATTTCCTGGAATTTTAATTATTAGCAAAGGGCCTGTGGAAAGCCCATAGAAAGGATAGGGAGGCAGCAGAGTTAAACTCTGAAGGTTCTTGTGTCAATGTGAAGCTATAAGATTCTATTCTGGTTTGGCCTTCCCTCTATAACTTATTGCTCATGGGTGTGTTGAAAACTCAAGATAACTTACCCGCTCTGAGAGTAAAAGCTTCTTAGCTTAAAACAAAAGTCATAATGTCTGTATATGTTGTTTGTTTTTGAAAGTCTGAATGGATTAGGTTGCCTAAATAGTATTTTCTCTTTTATAACAGAGAAAGAAAGACAGAGAATGGCTGCTTCGTCAACTTCAAAACATTGAGGAGGCAACTAAACATGAATTGACGATTGAAGAAGCTTGATTTGGCTACCTATGGGATTAGTGCTGTCACTTCCATCTCATGGGAATATCTAGTTCAAATATATCATACTCTTGACTATAGTGCCTGTTAGACTTCCTCTTTCCTTCCAAATTGTTTTTTTTTATTGTTGTTGGTCTGTTTTGTGATTCTTCTTGCCTCTTAAATCTAGAAGAACCAAGGTACAAATTAAAAAGTGCCTCTACATGAGGGCCAATTTTAATTTATAAAGGCTGAAGGCCTGAAACAAAGAAGGGAAGAAGGTCTTTGTGTAAGAACAATTTCTCATCCTGCTACAGCTCTTCCTGACCCTACTCTTTTGTGCAGCATGCAAATCTTCTAGGATTGCTGACATTTCTTAAGTGACAAAGTTCTAGTGGCCACATAGAGTGCTATCCTGGTTAGTCAAAGAAGAATCTCCTCATCTAAAGAGTAATAACAGCTGATGCAATCTGGGATGTTTTTGCTGCTAGCTGGAGAGATGAGGAAATCATGAGAGGCACCAAGCAGGGAGGCCACTCTAGGGATTACTAATTAATGACAGTTTGTTTTTAAAGTTTTGGTTCAAAATGAGTTTGTCCCAGCCCTGGATTGTAAATGCAACTCACTGTTGCACTGGAGATATTTAATGCTTTTGTGTTTTGAGTGGGTATGAGTTTTCTCTTTTCACCGTGGAGCTGCTGCATGGCAGTCAAGAAGGGTGTGTTACCTGGCAGCTGTATTGACAAAATGGTAATTTAGCTCACAAGATCTTTCCGAAGCATCAGTCAAGAAGTGATGCAAAAAGCATAATGTTTTTGTTAGTTCCTGGTGCTGTCTGTTATTTAATCTTTAGGCAGAGTTTATCACTTCTATGTGATTTATGGACCACCAGCAATAGGAATCCAGAACATATTTACCACCTACATACACATATTTCTGCACTTGTATAGCTCTAGCACATGCACTCTCTTGGCTATGCTGGTTTTGCAGCTGTTCCAGGTACTACTAATAACCCCAAAGAGCATAGCCCCAGTCCAGGAGAAGCTGCAAGTTAAGAATGGAGGCTGGGGATGCTCTTGCATTTCCTTCCCACACACTGTAACTTGTAATATCTCGTGTCTGAGGTGGCAGAGAAGGAAGAGTATGCCCCAAGCCAACATTATGAGACAGGCTTACCAAAAGCATCCATGTTATTCTCAAAATTGTAAGAGTGGAGTTGTGACTTTAAAACCTCTCTCAGGATTTAAAAGGAATTAGGATGTTTTTGCTAGTGATTCTTCTACTCTCAAGAGAACAGCCTTATCCTCAGACCTGGCTTTCTGTGTAGCCAAGCAGTGGGGCAATGCTGTCCCTCAGGTCATCAGCCAAGGCATGCTCCCTTGGTTTGATGTTTAGTTAATGTTCTGGTATTTGTTTGTGTGTGTTACTCAGGCTGCTTGACTGGCCCCCACAGGTTCCTCTGGCAACCAGAGAGCTCCTGGCGGGTGTAGATCTCAAGCTGTTTTGAGATAAAATAGGCATGGTTGCAGATGTGCTGCTATTCCCCTTGAGCTTGCAGGCATTTCATCAGTATCTATGATTTGTGCCAGGGGCTGAACTAAGATCAGGCAAGTGCAAGGTTAGTGTAAAACCCTCCTCTACCCCTGGGACAAGCAGAGATTAGTCTGGCCGCATGACCCAGTGCTTAATCCAAATGACCCAGTTCTAGCTCTTGTTTATTTGTTCCTTCCCAGATAGTCAGTTCCACTTGTTCCTTCTTCAGGCTTCTCATCCAAGCCTCAGGAAGTCTTGATACTGCTTCTGCTTTCCTTTCTCACAGTCACCTCTCAAAGTCACTCTTGGCTCCTGGCCATTCAGTTCCTTGGTCTTCAAATATCTCCATCTAATGTCTTCTCCAGCTTGGCTTCTGGTTGCTCCCTTCCTTATAAGAGACAGAGGTCTTCTGTCTTCCATGCCATCTCTTCACCGCATCATTCCTTGCTCATCTGATACCTGACGCTGGTCTTCTGCCAAAACTCAGACTTAGCTGTCATACCTCTAAGTGCCTTTAGCTACTTGGGTTGACCCCTTCATGATGCTACTCCAAGTGGAAAGGTCAGCTGGGACAAGTTACAGCCCTTAGGAGGCCTGGGATGTTGCTGGCAAAGTCCTTCTCAGGCCCTGCTTCAGTCTACATCAAATGCAAGGGGAATCTAGTGAATATGGTTACTTAACATCTACTAAGTCTTTGGTTTTGTGCCATGTGCAATACAAAACTTCTGAAAATTCAGAATAAGTAAATGCTGTGATGGTTTTCCAGGGAACAAGGCTACCAACCTGTTAGGGTCATGGAACTAGTTAGGTAAATAAAATCCTGGAGACTTTCCTCAGCAGTGGAAAACAAGTGGCCCTGAATGGCAACACAGAACTGTCTTTGGGTTTTTGCAAGTTCTGAAGCTGTATCAGGCAGCCAGATGTAAAAAAACTAAAGGCTGTTGTAATTTTGGGAACTACTTTTATTTCTACTCTAGAATGTTTAAAAAGAAATACAAAAGACTATATAGCATTTACCATGCAGTTATTTTGGTGCTCATGAATTTGCAAAGGTCATAAAGTGGCTTATAATATTAAATGAGAAAATATTAATAAAATTGACTGATGCTTAAGCTGTTTTTCAACATGTGTCTGATACTCTACATCAACAGTTAATTATATGTTAGAATGCCAAGGGTCTTCAACCAGGCCTAGGTGCTACATTAGACCTTACTGAATAATTTTTCCCAAAGAAAGGCTTGCCTCTAGTGTATTGAAGCAGGATATCAGAGATTATTAAACTACATGTACAAAATTATATTGCTATTATTGCATTTCACATACAAGTCTATCCATAGGGACAGAAATCGCAAAACAGACAAAAAGCAAACAGAAAAACCCCTAAAGATCCAGTACTTCTTTGTTTACAGGGCTTGCTTTTTTTTGTTTGTTTGTTTCTCCTGTAGACTCCTAAGTCTACTGGAACTTGGTGTTTAAATTTAATGATGCAGCTAGTTTTCTGTCATAGCATGTATGCATACTTTGAAAGGAATAGGCTTTCAGAGAGGCACTAGTAGTATACAGTTTCACTGTTGTTTAATGTTCATTTTCTAGTGGCAACAATCACAAGTTACTGTTTGGTTAGTGCTTCTCTTCATGGGTGAAGTTTCTTTATGAATATTTATATTAGAATATTAACACAGTGCAAAAAAAAAAACTTAAAGGGAGCTGTAGAGTCCAACACCTCTAAGAAGAAGGCCTAATTACTATGGACCTTAAGTATGGATTGCAGGTGCTGAGGCTGGAAAAGATTAAGGACTACAGACACCAGATTCTTATGAGAAAATAATCCCCAAGGCATCATGTTCTGTAAAATAAAAAGCCCTTTTTCTGCATGGATGAATGTGAATCAGGTTCTTCAGCCTTGCAACAGGTTCTTGAACCTTGCTTTTGTCCTGACTTTCAAATGCGATATGGCCGTGTTTGAAAGTTCAGAACAGCCTTCCCACCAAGGGCGCTCTTTTAGTGCAGTATTTTTCTTTTTGGAGCTGTGACCTTGACCTATGGAACTGTTTTCAGTACAGTTGTCCCTGAACAGATATTACACAACCTACCTGCTGATGGTGACTAAGCGTGATCTTGGATGGAGAAGAACAAAAACATTACCAAGAACAGAGGGAAGAGACAGAAATGTCTTCACCCTGGATTTATGAGCTCGGCCTTGTTCTCACTGAAGCAATGGTAATACTCCTGTTGACAGAGCTGGGAGTGCTCTGCCCAGCTGCAGTGCTTCTGCAGGAGGTCAGTATGAAGAGATAAATGTCTAGCTCACATATTTAACATATTTCAGGTTTAAATAAGAGAGGTCTGGCAACTAAGTCCTTCCTTCAGCGGTCACAGATGAACAATTTTACAGTAACTAAGAAAAGTGGGAAACTTAAATAAAAACAGATTTTTATTTTTTTTCCTCTAAGTCACAACATAGTTTTGCTAAGGACAAAACTCTGTGTAATAAATCTTACTGTCACTGACTTGTACTCAGTTGTGTTTGCCCTGTAAGGCATACAGGCTCAGAAGTCTCCCTGAGCTCCATCTGTTGGTGCACTCAACAATGCCTATTAAAACAGTTCACTCCTCAACACTTTTGACTTATTAGAAATGAATGAACAAACACAGATGCTAGCAGTGCCCAGAAAAGTTGGACCAGTTGAAGCAATTGGGTAACATTTTCAAATATTACTGAAAACTTGAGCTTGTCACAGATCCTAGGACCTCAGTTAGGATGTAGAACCTGCACTGCACAATTTCCACCCTGCCCAGACCTCGCTCAGGCCTTGGACTGCTATTTGATTATGCAAATGTATGCAAAACACTATACAATTAAATTGTGTTAAATAGTGCAGCCAGTCCCAATGGGCATGCAAATCCTGTAGAGCTTCACAATTGCCAGGCTGCTGGGTCTGCCCATACCTGTGGCTTCACAGCTCTCACAGGAGCCCCACCCCTCCACCCTGAAATGATGCATGTGCGTAGAGTTGCATAGCAGACACCAGTGAGACAGGAGGCATATTTATCTGACTTTAGTCCCAGCAGCCCATAGTATAAAACTCTGGGAAGCAGAGACTGCATTTCAAATCTCCTTGTCTGAGATAGGACCTGGAAACCAAGCATCCTAGGTCACAAGACAGTAATCACTGCCTCTAGGCTTACTGTGGAGTCAGTGTTTTTAAGTGTTACCTGTCAAAGTTGTTCTACTTTGCCTTTCATTAAAAATAAGACTGAACTTCCATCATTGTTCTGTCACTCACTGTCTTGCATCTGTGGTATTTTATTTCTTGGTCGGGGGCTTTTCTCCTGTTTTATTTCATTCTTATAGAAGAAATGGAAAAAGGGAAGGGGAAAAACATCCTTCCTTACTTCCAGGGAGCAAAAACACAGAGAAAGAAATATCTTTTCTGCTTCTGACTGTTGCTGCCATTTTGATCTTTTTTTTGTTGTCCTCCACTTCATCCTTTTGGCCTTTCCTAGCTCTACGTGTCCTGCTATAACTGGCTTCTGCTTTCAGCTCTTCATGTCATTGTAGGCTTGTCCCTTGTAGTGACCCTCTTCTACAGGCAGACACAATAATCCTTCTAAAGCTTACATCTCCTAAAGAAGAGATGCCAGCAATGACAGAGGAAAAGACATAGCTCATACCTCTAAGACAGAGAAACAAAAGTTCTCTTTCTAGAAGTAGAATACTCCAACTTTATGGTATGGAAAGCTGATGTGAATTCACATACAGGAAAGAAAGTATGGGTAGGAGAGCTGACAATTTTTCTGGAACTGGAACTGGATCCAAAAAAAAAGCACTTACAAGATGCCCAAGTAAAATGGGTTTCAAAGTATAATTCCCAGCTGAGAGAGCACCAAGCAATTTATTGCATCATACAGCAAGCAATTAAATCAAATTGGTGTTGCATGAGAGTATCCCTACGAAGGTCATAGTGCTTTAGTGCTTGTTGCTCCTGTCTAAGAAAAAAATCACACAAAACCCCAAAACCTGCAGAAACCAGAGCTCAGAAACAGCAAGAGGCTTTGCCACCATGGGAGGGGAGACACTGCAATTAGAAGGCTTACAATTGCAATCAAAAACTGGATTTACAACACATATGCTAATGTGGATACGTGTTATAATTGTAACTGTGCTCAAAGGAAGAAAGAGGGGGTGGAATGGGGATGGTGGAGAAATAAGTGCTGTATGGCATCCTGAATGCCCCTGAGTAGCTGAGGAAAAGTCTACTGAGACTGTAGGATTGGAAATTATATGACAAAGGTTATGATGCCAGCATACAAATCAACAGTGCATCCTGACCTTGACTAGCATACTCAGTAGCAGGTGAGTTTTTTTGGCCACGGCTGGGAGTTGATAAAAATTAATTAAAGAAAACAAATCACAGAGCAAAGCCCTTATGTGAGACTGAAAAAATGAAAAAACTGTGATGATCACATTTGGAGAAGAGATGAATAACACAATGTCAGACTTATGACACATAAAAGGTCTGTTGGCTATTCCACTTTCTCAGAATGCAAAATTAGTGGAGTTAAAAGAAAATAAGACTTGGACTGCTATTTAAAAAGGTTTGGGGGGATTTTGGTGTGGGTTTTTTTGTTTGTTTGTTTTGTTTTGTTTTGGTGGTGGTGGTGGTGGTTGTTTGGGGTTTGTTTGGTTTTGGAGGGTGTTTTTGCATATACTTAAAAAGTCTGCAGAACACATTTTTTCACTACATAGATATCTTTGAGAAAAATATCAAATCATAGCCAGGAGTAGTGTGCTATATATGAAAATGTAAAAAATTACATTAAAAAGAAAATGAAGGTGATAGTTAGCGCGTTGTTTATTTTTGTCATGTTGGCCATGTCATGGTCAACTAGTCACTGATTGTAATAACAGCAACAACAAAAATAAAATTAAAGTCTTACTTTTGTAGTTACGCCTCTAAGGATTTCTACAACAGCTTGATTAGTTGTATTTCATGAGAGAAAAGCTTTTGAGATATCTAATGATTCTCCTCTGTGCCTGTCTTAGTTTTACAACTGCCCCATCATCACTAACCGGTGGGTCACTAGAGGTTATATTCTTTTCCATGTGACTTTGCTACAGAAGGCAAAATCACTGTGATTACTGAAGGTAGTCAAATCTTATTTGCAAAGAGAGGCACTCTGCTTTCATCTGTGACGAAGTTCCTTGACAATCTAATCTTGGCTTTTGCTTTGTTTCATTATACATTAATTATATTGATTTATTTTTTAATCCAGTAACTCTGTGTGATCTCTGTTTGATGGCAGAGATTATTTATACAGTAGGTCAGGCAAATATTCGTGTGACATTCAATCTTATCTCCAGTGTGATTTTGATATAATAACAAGTTGTATTAACCCTTTCACATCTTTATTTGCAAATTGTGATGTCCTTCAAGGAGCCCTAAAACTGCTGACAAGTACATTTAGCAGCTTCAGTTTTCTGTAAAATGATTGTTGAGGGGTATTCACTCAAGAGTAGGTGCCACTCAGGGTGACCTGCCTGACTGAGGGTGTTGTGGCTCACAGTTATTTTGTCTTTATACTGTTCTTCTACCTCTTCCCACAGAAATCAATCTCTGCAGCCCTCACACCAAAAAGTTCAGGTTTCCCAAGCAGAGGTCAGCACTTCTGAGCATCTTTGTTGCTGTGGACAGTGTGAACTCATCTATACCTCACTGTGGATCCCCTGCAGAGTTTGAAAGAGTAGATGCTTGTAGATTAAGGCTGCAGTGAGCATGAAAAGCTTTCACACTTGGTAACTATCAGACACTAAATCTCAGGCAACCCTGATTCCCAGCAGCAGCTTACCTGGTTTCTGTGAAAGCCCCTAGCTCCCTAGAATTGACTGAAGTAACAGAGTCCTGTCTCTTGACCTCTGGGGAAACAGTAGAGGCTCTGAAACCTGAAAAAAGTACTCTTGGTATTACTGACAATATAATTATAGTAATTAACACCAATACTGCTGCTGAAATCAGAAATGCTCCAGGACAAAAGGCAAGATTTCCTGGCAAAAGCAACTGGACAAACTTTTATTTTTGCAGGAACCAGTGTATAATTGAATAACCTAAATGTGAAAAGCAATTTTAATTGGTAGAGAGAAATATGCCCTCCTGTTTTAACAGCATTTATCATCTTCCTCTCAGTAACAGCCCTCTTGCTCTCCTGCTAAGAATTTCAGGCTGCTGTCTTCTGCCCTGCCTGAAGCCCAGGCCCTGTTCCTGTAGCAAGCACAGTTCGGGCATGTTTATCCCACAGTTTTGGCTTCTCCCTTCATAGGATGGATGACCAGAGAAAGTGGACCTCTTGACTTACTGTGGTCTGGGTCCTATGACTTATTCCTGTTTTTATTAGCATTTCTAAACAAATAAAAAGAGGAAAGAATGGCATTTTATATTCAAGTATTAAGAGTCAAATATATTCATGGAGGTGAAAATCTCTATGAAAACCGCAGAACAAAAGATCAGGAATTTGAAACATCAGGGGCTCCGCCAGTTTTGGGTTAGCAGTAAGACTCTTTAAATATCTGTGAAAGAGAATACCCACTGTTGTACTTGATGAGGTAGAAACCAATATAAATGAATTACTGCTGGCTATTGTCCCTCAGGCATTTTTTGTCTTAAGTTGTGCAACTGGCTGTGACTATGATGGCCCTGGTCTGGGGCTGGATATTGTTTTTTCTTCATCACTACTGCCTACTTTTCTCCTACTGCATGTGGAAATGCTTTTTCCTGGAAAGCCATGTATTAGTTCAGGTAGAAAGGGGAGTTTTATGTGCATTCTGGCACTTAGCTCATGTAACAGACCCAGACATTAAAGTAGTAGTCTTTTGTTACTGTCTCAAACCTCACATGAGATAACCTTAATATGTATTTGAAACTGCTGTTATACTTAAATTGTTTTAAGAGTAAATCTCTGGGGAATTTGTCTTTTCCTTTGTCAGCATAAGATAGCAACCACTCCAGCAAGTAAACCTAATGGTGGTGAAGGCTGGAGTCCCATCCCAGCAGTGTCTAGAGCCCTCAGGGACCACAGTAAAGGGCAAATTACATAGTGCTATTCTTTTCTGTTTCTGGGCTCAGAGAGACACAGTGGCTGAAGGATACAAAGAGATTTAAACAGCTTATGCTGGTTTAGGTGCCTGGAGCCAGTGCTAAGGGAGTCATTTACATTTTTCAAAGTCCCTGCTAAGCTATAGCTCATTCTGGTAGGCACTGAAAAGCCTTTATTTTCTTGCATGGTCAAAGGAAATATCCCCACTGGGTTTAGCAATGCTGACTACAGCAGAAGGGGTGAAGCAGAAGCCTTTTTCTTTTTTTGTTTGTATTAACTGTCCACACAGAAACTCACACTCTGCAGCATGTTTTCAGCTTCATCATACCCCAGGACGTCAAAGTTTCTTTATTATATCTCCAGCTAGACAAACTCACTACGTGGGCAGTTGGCCCATGGTAGGATGACTACAGGACTTTAACCTGTCTTGCCAGAAGAGTGTAATAGTTTGTAGAAAACAGTCATCTGGCTGGTCTATGCATGCACAACGTCACAAACAAGGTGTTTTACTCAGGGGCCAGACACTTCGGGTGCCACCAAGGAGATAAATTACCTTTTCCTCTCTTTTTTTTCGTGACCCATCATTTTGATTTAATGCAAAAAGTCCATAGCTGCCTTCCCTAGCTAGACTTGCCATGAGACAACCACTCACTAGAGTTTCTGCAGTTTGTTTTAGGTATTTATAAAGTATTTTCCACATTCAAGCAAAATTAATTGCTGGGGGAAAATAGCAAAAGTCAGTCTGCAAAAACTAGTGCAACACAAACTTGAAACCTCTCTTTATCTGCATCCAGAATCTAATTCTAAAAGTCGTATTGACCCAAGCCGAATAGAAAACTAATACCAAACATTTTATATGTCATTGCCACAAAATGACAACAATCAAGCAATGTGTGAAAATTATTAAATAATCTAAGCACTTCAATCACTCAGAAAAAAAAATCCTAATAATCTACAGAGCAAAAGCATTTTTTGATATGGAATAAATGCAGAGAAGAAACTGCTTTCTTTATTTCTATCACAGCTGTTCCCCTTCATATGCTTGATGCCATATATGTGTGTGTGTGTATCACAGTAGTTTTGGATATCAAACTTACAATTCAGGATTAGATTCTTACCCAAAGAAAAATAATGATATTCCACTAGCTGTTTTGGTGGACTTTTTTAAACATATCCAGAGAAGCAGTCCCAGTAGGCAATTATCTGGCAAGTCACTTGAATTTTTGGTGATTAGTGCATAAAAATCACTTGTACTCAAATTTATGTAAAACTTTACATCCTGTGAGTCACTCCACGTGACTTTAAAGAAAAAAAATGCTAAAAATTACAAATTTTATATAATGTGCAAGGTGAGGTCATTGACTAAGAATTATTGAGATACCACTGGAAAAAGTCTTGTAGAAAAGCAATCCTTGCCTCAGATTCATGTCTTGTCTTTTGACAAATGGTTCAAATTAGTGGTCAACAGTTGGAACACCTGAAAATTACCGTCAAAAGACCTCAGTAAACACAGCTTTACATCATGGATGTTTTTAACCTTCTGACTCTTATCTGTTTGTGTTCTTTAAAGCAATGTCAGGGTCAAAGATGGAGATCGGTAGATGAGTTGTAGTATTACATCAAACAGAGCCTACATAAACATATACACTACTTTCACTTCATTGATGTCCCATGGCCTATACAAAAGCATTGCCTTGTTGATTGATACTGCCCTAAGTGAACATAATATATTCTAACCTATGTTAATTTCATTTATATAAATGAAATATGAAGGGACTGATTTTTATGGGTATACCTTCTGTACAGGAGAATATCTACTCACAAAGTATGATTTAGCAGATTTCTAGGTTTCCTTAGTTTGATTTCCCAAGAGACAGCAAATGGAAAAAAGGCTGGGGTATCATTTCAAGTTAACCTGCAATCATAATGGAAAAATAAAACAACTTTCAAAATGTTTTATAATCTATGGGGAAGGATGTTATTTATCTTTTGTTTATTTAACTGGGTAAACTGAAAAGATCTGACTTCTAAGAGGCAGCAAATTGTTAGAAATTGCCTGGGCAGTACAGATAGTGCCAGCTGCCTGAGAGCAAGATAAAATAAGCCAGAGACCTGAAAACATGATGGTGCTTGGGAAGTATGAGACTGAAACTAACAGAAGTTTTGTTATGTAGGCTTGTACATCAGACAAGGACTCTGTTCTTGCATTGTGTCTTTATCTGGTTACCTAAAAATGATGATGAGTTAAAAAATCCTTTTAAAAAACATTTCACGTGTATCATTAAAAGCTGTTTCCTCTCAGTTCACCTTGGTTTTTTCAGACACCAAAACTGCAGACAGGTCAGTGACAGTCTCTCTGTAGTACAGTAAATTCAGAGTCAAGTAGCTTATCTTAAGCAGTCAGTGAGTGATCCTCGGTTCTGTTCATAAAAAAGGCTATCTAACACAGCAAAGACAGATACATAGATAAGTGAATGAATACATGCATACACATATCCAAATGTATATGAGTTCTTTGAGTCTTCGTAATTTTGCAACTGGGTCTACTATCCATTTGTAATTTTTTTTCATGGTTCTTCATGAAAGAGATTTCATTTTGCATTGTGTTTTTTTCTCTTTGGGAGAAGAAAGAAGACATATTTCTGTATGGTTTTCATTTCATATTGAATGGTAAGAGAATCATGATTTTCTAAAAGAGATATGCAAGAAAGAAGATAGAAATTAAAGGGGGAAAAGAGCTTGAAAAGTCTAATTGCAATGTTCTGCAGAAATTGTTGTGCCCTAGATTTTCCAAGCCAAAACTTACTCCTAGACAGACATTCAAGGTACACAGAATTCTTTTAAAAACTGTAAAATTAGTTTTCTTTAAAATGCTTAAAAATGCTAATGAGTTTTAAGGGCTGCCACCTTTTGTGTATCTAGATAGAGATCCCTGAAACCATCTGAATTTAAAAAATATATATAAAGTAGTTAAGTGAAAATGCGTCAAGTTGTAAAAGTCTGTAATCAATGAGAATAGTTTTAAGAAATGAGTTATGAATATGGAAGGGTAAAAAATCACTACATGATAAATAAAACCTTTGACATCAATATCAGAAAACAAAGAGTGAATAACAATGTTAAACATGCTCTGCAGTTCTGCTTCACTTTCTTTCATATAAAAGATGTATTTACAAAATAGGATAAATAAATGCTAAAAAAAACCCCAACCAAACAAAAAAACATGCTACATTAGATGACTTTACAGTGGAATTTGCTATTTCAAGCTTGGTACATACTGTGAATACCAGGATAAAATAATCTGTTTGACACAGTGAAGTTTGAGGATTTTTTCTTTTACTGGAGTGACAACTGTTGCATGCAAAGGAGAAAAGGAAAGATTTCCCACCCCCACCTCCCTCAGGTGACACATGAGGAGATGGAGAACATAACAGGACAGTCAGAAAATCAGGTATCTCGTTTATTTTTGGCCTGTTTGACACTGATTTCCCTCAAGTGCATGTTTGAGGACTGATCCTCTTCTCATCGTAGCAGCAGTAGCAAAACTGGGCCCAGGCACGGGAGATCCCTCCAGCTGCAGCTTCACAATCCCTTCTGGAGGTGAATGCAAGGACTCCTACGTGCATGTGTGCAGTGGTCACAGGATCCTCACGGCTTTATTACCCTTGAGGCCTCCTCTTTGCTATGGCAGTGGACTCCTAACCTGCAGACACATGATGAAAATTAAACAAGGGTTTGTTGCACTTGTTGCTGTGGAAATACGAAGTCAGTTGCTTCAGTTTCAATGGGATTTCCCTCCTTCCTTCCCCCTTCTTTTATTTTTTTTTTTTTTGAACATTTTTATGAAATGTGAAGAACAGGAGACATTTGCGACAGGCAGGAGGATGGGGGGAGATGGATACCCCCCCACTCATCCATTGTCCTCTGCCAATTTCGCCTCCAGCCCCCACCGCATTTTTCCTTGTTAACTGTGCTGCGGCACAGAGGTGGGGGTGAGGGAATAAAAGCATTCCTGCATGTCTGGAGAAAAGAAAATAGATAAAGGGGGAAAGTGAAAGGGGAGGGGAAGAGTGGCCAGGGAATGAGCCGCCAGCGAAACGATGCTTCTCCAGCCCTCCCGCTCAGGTAATAGTTAACTCGGGGTTAAAGATTAATAGCCAGGCAAAGCACTGTATAAATGGCCCGGGCGAGCCGAACGTGTGCGAAGTGCCTCCCGCCGCCCAAGCCGCCGAGCCGCCCTGGCCCGGTCCCTGCCCAGCGGCATGAGTGGCTCCTGGCTGCCAGCCCTGCTGCTGCCGGCGCTGCTGGCCCCTCGCCTGGCCCCGGGGCAGCCCGTGCTCTGCGCCCCTTGCACGGCGGAGCGGACCGCGCTGTGCCCGCCCGTCCCCCCCGACTGCCCGGAGGCGGCGCGGCAGCCCGGCTGCGGATGCTGCCAGACCTGCGCCCTCGGGCACGGACAGCCCTGCGGCGTCTACACGGCCCGCTGCCGCTTGGGGCTCCGCTGCCACGTCCCCGCCGGCGAGCCCCGGCCCCTCTCCGCCCTCATCCAGGGCCGCGGGACGTGCCTGCCCGCCAGCGAGGACGGAGGGATGCGCATGGCAGAGCCGGCAGGTACCGCGACATCGGGGACGCGCCGGGCACGGAGATGCGCGCCGGGGCAACCGAGGGCATTCGGGGGCAGTCCAGGGCAAGCGGGAGCAAGCGGGGGTGACCAGGGGCTCGTCGCGATGCGCCGGAGCCGCCGACGGCGCTTGCGGGCGCTGGGAGCCAGAAGTCAGGAACAACGAGCGAAGTAAGGCAGGCGTCTGAAAAGCAGGGAAGCGTGAGCGGATTTTCTAGGGAAACGTGCTCTGACCTGCTCGAGGTGAGGCGCATCCCAGTGCGGAGCCAAGAGATGTTCGCAACAAGCTGTTAAGCTACAGGCTGCGAGCATGAAAACCCTAAAGCAAAGTGATGGCACGATGCAGAATAATCAGAATAAGGTTTCTGGGAAGCTGTAGGCAGTTTTTCTTTAGTGGTAAACTGTAACTAGAGTAGGACAAATATTTTCTAAGCTTTCTTTATGTCCTTCTCCAAAAGTCATGATAGAGAACGGAAAGACCAGAAAGCTTGGTGCCTGGCTTCATTTCAAGAATAAAATTTATTTGGATTAGTGCAGTGTTATCCAAGCTTTCTTCAAGTAAAAAGACATCTCAAGCATCTTAGACTATATGAGGATCAGGAGTTTCTTCAGTGTTATGTCATTATTTTTCAATTTATTATTATTATTATTTTCATCATCATTACTGCTATGTTCATGAAGTGGTGATTAAGGTAGCTCAGTAGCATTACAAATATAATTGTCATTGACTCAAAATAATTAGTGGAAGTGGAGCTTCTGTTTTACCTGATGGAGTGGGGAGGACAGGGAACAGTAACTAAACTGAGTGTTTAAGAGCCACCTGCATTTGATTTAATTCCTCCCTGCCTCCCTCCCTTCCTCCCTCCCTCTCTTCCACCCTTCCTTCTATCCTTCTCTCCCTCGCTTCCTCTCCATCCTCAGTTTCCCACCTCCATCTTTTCTTAAACATTGTCAAAGGGTGTTTTTTATGCCATTGGCTGTTTACAGCCTTGATCTAACAAGTTAGTTGGACACATAAAATTTAGACACAAAAAGTGTTTATCCTATTATGAATCCCCTGCCATTGCAGAGAGCTTGTGCTGCTTTCAGTGGGAGAGTTCACACATGCTGATTTAGGTGCTGGTGTGCACACCACGATCAGGCTTCTGTGAATCCCTGGCTATTTGATGCACTGCAGGCCACTATGAGCTACTGCTGGCTCCTATGAGTTGCTACCCCTTCTTATATATGAGGCAAGCAACAGAATGAAGTACAGAATAGCATGGGATGAGGTCTGAACCAGTTCCCCTCATGAATAATTAAAAAAAAAAAAATCACACTGACAAAAATGTAAATTCATTACAAGTTTAATTCCAGTCTTTCCTCGTTTAGCCAAGTCTCTACAACCCACTGTGGCTGAGGTCTTTTCATTTCTAGCAGGCTGGCTACAGCTCGTCTTTGGGATTCAAGTAATTTTGAAGGATCATAAAATAACTAACTTGTAAGAGAATAGCTGATGAGTCCTTCTATGGACTATGACCAAAGTTTAATTTGCCATTTATTATTCCTACGAGATCTACTGCAAAGGATCTATCTTAGATATTACTTTTGTTTGTTTGTTTGTTTTGCTGATTCTTCTTCTTTTTCTTCACCTTTTTAACTATGAGAAGTAAATGTAAAAGTTCACTGAAGATGTTTACCTTAATATCATTCATTTCCAGACTCTATTGAACCTGATGATATGCCTTTGGAAAGCACTGAAATAACACAGGATCAGCTGCTGAACTATCAGTTAATGTTTCCCATGGGCCAGGATAAGTCCATTCCCTGGAATGTCATCACTGCATATGAAAACATGAAAGCAAAGAGAATATCTGAACTCAAGATGTGGAAAGAGCAGGTGGGTTTCCTTTGAAACTTTTCAGAGACCATTTCAATAGATGCTCTTGATTCAGAATACAAAAATGAAATTTTGTGCACAAAATTCTAGCAGCAACACTGAGATGCCAGTATTTTGGGTAGCTGGCCAACAGACATTTGGAATGTTTTCATCAGATGCTTGAGGAACAGGTAAACTGGCTGGAGTAAAAGTAGCATCAGATGTGTCCTACAGAGTCCGTGCAGAGGCTGAAACTTTCACTGCATTTACTGTAAGATTATAACCTGTCTCCTTAATTTACAGGAACCCATATTAAAATCTTGGACTCCTTTTGTGTTTTAGTTAAAAAAAAAAAAAGGCATTTGTCACTGGTCCAACACAAAGTGAAATAAAAAGGAGTCCTTCCACGTAGTTATTGATGAAACACCAGTGCAAACCAAAATGTCTTTCTCTCTGATCACAAGGAAACACTATTAAGTACGGGAATGTAGAAAGACAAAAAGCTCAACAATTAAAGTATGCAAAATCGCAGTGGGTAGTGGAGGGTGTAGAGCCTTTGCAAGCAGGTTTGTGTTCCACTTGAGGGCAGCAGAGAACCACAGTTAGACTCGTCCTAGGCAGCAGCACTTCTGCCTTACAGAGCTGGGTGAGTTGGGCACCACAGAAGCCCGGGTTCGTAATGGTCACGGACATCATGGAGAAGAAAAAGCAGAAACCTATTAATCATCACCCTACCTTAGGAAGCCTCATTCCATATCCAGTACAGGACTGAATCCCTTTGTACTGTTTGAACTGTTATGAACATGTGCTGTTAGCACCAGTTCTGATTTTTAGGGCTTCTGCTTTTCTCATCCAGAGTCACAGATAAACCCATTGACTGGACTAGGGCAGCTTATATGAGGGGCTGACACGAGGAGGTCTTGCAAAAGCAGAGGTTATCTTTAAGTTCACTCCAAAGTAGAAATATTTGTTCAGTCACTTCTCTCCTTGCACTCATTTAAACATGTTAGGTAGTGTTGATGCACAGCAATTGCAACTTTGAAAAAGAGAGCCAGCAAAATGTGAAAACAATGAATATTACAAAGAATTCTTCACCCCCAGTTTCAGGCACTTTGGGTTTTGGTCCCAAAGCTACAAGGTGGTTCCATGTTGCTTTGGTGACAGTTCTGTCTTGTACAAAAGATAACAAACATTCAGATGTTTGTTCTTGCACCGTCTATATATGTCTTGTACCTATTCTCCATATATCAACAGAGCGCAGGGCCATGGCAACCCAGAAAACGTGGCTAGTCTCACGTACCAGTCTCCTAACATGCACCTCCCCATAATAGGAGAGATTGTACCTTCTGAGCCGTAATGTGTTTACTTAGTACAGGTTAAATTTCCTTGTGTGGCAATTTAAGGACTAAAATGCTCATGTTTATGAGAACAGAAAATACCTCAAAGAATAAAAACAAAGGTCTAAGTGCAACACTAGAGTTTTCTGTGTATTCCTCCTGAAACAAGGAAAACTATATGCAAAACAGTCTGATTATATGCCTAATAAGTATTTTCAGCTTTTTTTAGCTTTATTTTGATCCCTTTTAGTTTAGCTGGTTTCTTTGTGATTTTGATATTTACAACCTGTGCTTGGTATTCTTGCAGGGTCCTTGTCAGAAGGAGCTCTACAGAGCCCTGTATAAATTGGCAAAGGCTCAGCAGAGGAGTGGAGGGGAGATTTACAAATTCTACTTGCCCAACTGCAACAAGAATGGATTTTACCACAGCAAACAGGTGTGTGCCTCTTTTCCCCTATCCACTCACAGCAATGCTGCAACTAGCCTGATACAGCCAACCCTTTCACAGCCCTCTGCTCCCAAACTCACGAGTCTGCAGCTGCTGGACAAGCAGGTTGTGAAAACAAGGATATTTTGTAGTGGGAGCAGATGGTTTGTCCTTCACTTTAAAGTGAGCCGCATGCAGGGGGCTGACAGCAATGGAGGCAGGAGGGTCTTTTCCATTCACAGAACAGGTGCACTCCAAGCCTTCTCTAAAGTATTTTAACCCTATCTGCTCCCAGGCCAAATCAAGCTCCATGTCCTTGATTTGTTAGCACAGTTCCAGTTGATATTAATTTATAACATCCATCATACTACCTGCCAAAGCCCATTGAGTATATAATAATCACTGCGTTAAAAGGGGATTCTCAGCTCCCAGGCAGTGGAAACCCACACAGGCAGTGAAAAAAGCAATTTGAAGCAAAATTAACCTTGTGAAAGAAGAACAAAAATACTGATTTTTGCAGCCTGTGGATTAGCTTATTTGCTCATTTCCATTATACCCTCAAAAAAAGGCATTGCAAGTTACAGTGAGAGTAATCTGCAAACCTAACTAAAGCTCCAAACCTCAAGCCACACCCTGTAACCACAGGCCATGCACACAAATTTAGTAGGTCTGCATAAATCTGTGTCACCGAGACACCTTGTTTTTGGGTATGGCATCATGATGTGTCTCACAAACACTGGGACCTTGGGGTCTAATCAAGCACAAACAGAAAACTGTTCAACCCCCTCCCTCTCCCCTGCCGCTCCCCCCCCCCCCAAAAACAAACAAACAAACAAAAAAATAATTACAAAAAATAAAAACACCCCATACCACCTTATTTGCCTCTTTGAGTGAAGAGCCAGCCCATTCAGTCACTGCTCCCACCCTACTGGTTTGTATATTCTACCACCCTTCCATTTCTCATATTGGAAGATACAGCTGTTTACTAAGGAATGGGCAGTTTTAAATCTGAAGTTGTGGTAGCTGAGCTTGGTTCTTGGCTCCCTAACCAAGTGTGTTGTTCAGAGGCTCTGAGGACCACTGCATTCAAAAGGAGTCTGTGCATGGCAGGTCCCCACCTTCTGATCCTAATTCTGTGCAACACTTCTGCTTGCAGTATCTCACAGGTAATCTCCTGCTTGCAGTTACTTATTGTGATTTTTATTTTGCTAATAATATTCTAGTGTGAAACTTTACTGGATGGAGAGTCTGCTGAATGCTGGTGTGTCTATCCAAAAAGTGGCAGAAGAATTCCTGGATCTCCAGAAATTAAAGGAGACCCAGAATGCCAACAGTATCTCAACTCACAAGAATAAAACTGAACACCAAGGTTTTTCACACCAAGTTTTCTGGGGGCCTGTTCCAGTCAGAAGCCGTTCCAGTCAGGAGCCATTCCAGTCAGGAGCCATTTCACTATTGTGCACCTGATTTTCAGAGTATGAATAATGCCATAAAATAACATTTTTACTGGACTGAGATTGCCTAGATGCTCAAGTGACAGATATGAGCAACTGCAAGATCAAATCCTATAATCTTGTATATTTTGTTTGTATAATATTATAGATAGCCTCATATGTAAATCTGTTGAATTATTTATTTCACAGTACCTGTATTTTTGTCTCTATGTGTTGTTACTAATTTATATTCTCAAACACTTCATAACTTGATATGTAAATACTTAATATTATTGCTCTTAAATGTATGTATCTTATGTTGGCGGAATGTTGATACTTAAGACTTAAAATGGCATAACTATTGGGAAAATGGCTTGTAAACTTGTATTTTTTGTACTACGTATTTATAGATGTAAAACTGAATTTTAAAAAAACAGATTTTGGTTGAGACCATGCTTACAAACTTATTTAAAACCTGTTTTGTGTATATATCATGTTACTTTTGCACCTCTGTTTTAATGTCAAGTTGTTTCTTGAAAAACAAAGTCTGAACCTTAATTATACACTGAAGCTCCTAATGGGACAGTATTTCTATCTGTTTTTCATACATATGCACTGGATAAATGGCAAAACATAGCAGGATATTCTGCATCACCTTTGACAGGTGTAAGTCATCCACATGTTGACAGTGTCATGTTATTTAAGATGAACTATTAAATAATGTCTTCTACTCTGTCCCAGTCTCTTGCTTTTTGCATTATCCCATTCAACAGTCTGACTTCAGCAGGAAAATAGGCAAAACTCTTGCAAATCCACCTCCTGAATGCCAAGCTCCTTTCCTGCAATGAGTTTTTCTTCTTTTGCTCTCCCTGCCCCATTCCCCTTCTCTTGCCCTCTCCAATCCCAGCTGTGCTCTGCAAGCCTCTGCCTTGGGCAAAACTGCAGCCTCCAAGGGAAGTTATTAAAAGGTTTTCTGGATAGGAAAGCTGAATGCCTTCCTTCACTCAAAAGCCCAAGGCAGCAGTATTAGTGCATTTAAAAGATAACATCGAGACTAAAAAAAAAGCCATTTCCTGCACAGAAAGTCAGAGATTGTAAAAGAGAGGCTGGGGAAAAACTCCTTTTGCTGAAAGCAGAGAAGAGGGTCCCCCTGGCTTGGGATATAGCCCCTTTCCCTCCCCCACATGTTCCTTCAACTTAGTGGTTGCAGAGAAAAAGAGAATGCAAGTAACTGCCATGCTGGCTTCAAGCTGAGTTTGTCCATGCAAAAACTGGTGTGGGAGTTAGCAAGTCCCAGAGATGAAAACAGGCTGCACCAATCCTTCCTAAGAAAACAGGCTAAGAGGAGAGTGATAACATTTTCTAAGAGTCTGGCAGGAGTGAAACTCAGCATAAAATCCTCCTGCCATTTGTTGGCACAAGATTTGGGTTTTAAATGGGAGAAGGAAAGCAGCTTGTAGAAACTGCAAAGCCGAAGCGTGGAGATGTCTGCTCTCCCTATCCTGTGTCTGTGGCATTGCGTGTTGCATCTGCTCAATGTGTTGGCTGAATCTGCATGCCAATGTGAGCTGATCCAACTGGGGTCTATTAAACTGCTCCAGATTTAAAAGTATGGATATACTACTGACCTGCTTTGTGGAGTCTTTTGAGATCTTCCCAAGGAAAGCACATAAAAGCAGTTGCTGGTATTATAAGTAACTAATGCCTAACCTCCCTGTAATGAGCTGCCGTGAGACCTGGCTAAAACTGTGTTAGAGCACTGCATTCACTGTGTCAAAATGTTTGGCAATCATTGTATCA
Source organism: Anabacerthia variegaticeps (assembly GCA_035583185.1). Taxonomy (NCBI): domain Eukaryota; kingdom Metazoa; phylum Chordata; class Aves; order Passeriformes; family Furnariidae; genus Anabacerthia; species Anabacerthia variegaticeps. The sequence continues at coordinate 54,963,820 of JAWWEW010000078.1, read as the reverse complement.
AAATTATGAAGCAGCAAATTTGGGCAGAATTTTGGAGTCCTTTCATGGAGTCTACTCAGAACTGAACAACTGTTGTGTTGCATTGCCAAGGGAAAATGGTGAAGAAAGGTGGGAAATTCATAGATTCAGCTACAGCACACTCTTAAGAGCAGTCTGACTGCTCTCACCCCTTAGACCTTATGTAAAGGTTGATGTTGAGAGAGAAGAAATTAGTTCTTTTTAAAGGGATATTTATATATATATAGGGGAAGGACTCATAATGTTAATAATGTTTAATGGTCTCTTTGCAGTATAGCAATCCAGTGGATAACTACTTCTAACACTTAGCAGGGTGGCAGGTTCCCATCCTAGCTGCAAGAAATTAGTTTTTGACAGGGACAGGGATTTAGGAGAATTTTTTTCTTTTAATTGTTAAGTACCAGAAGCAGAAGTTACTTCATACAGCATTCAGACATGACAGACCAGTTTCTCAGAGGCGTTTAGCCCCTTACCTCCCCCGAAAGTGGCAGGGAAGGGGTGCTTCCTTATCTGCAATCTGGCTTCATGTGACATCTTGCCAGGACTCACCAGGACAGATGTCTGCTGAGCTGTTCTGGGATGGGCTGTCTGATTTGGGCCAGACTCTTCCATATACTGGGATTAGGACTAATGCAAGGAGGCAAAGCAGGCAAATTTTATACCCCCTATCACAGTGCTGCCAGGAGTTTGGACTACGTTTAGACCATAGATGACACATGTTGTGATTTGTCCTAATTGTTATGATCAGCTTCAAGGATCAGGATGAAAAATCAAAGTTCTGCAGTTTTCCTGCTCATGGGCCACTTCAGGGGTTTTATTAGGTTTTTTTGGGGGTTTTTTTGGTTGGTTGGGGGTTTTTTCTTCTCTTTTTTTCTTTTTCTCTTTTTCTTTTTCTTTTTCTTTTTCTTTTTCTTTTTCTTTTTCTTTTTCTTTTTCTTTTTCT
>JAWWEW010000078.1:54926395-54962845 GCA_035583185.1 Anabacerthia variegaticeps | reverse complement strand
TGTCTTTTTCTTTTTCTTTGTCTTTTTCTTGTTCTTTTTCTTTTTCTTTTTCTTTTCTTTTTTTGCTTTGTGGGGTTGTTTTGTTTTGTTTTTTGGACAATCCTGGCTTCAGAGTGTGCCTGCTGCAAAGGTCCCTCCTGCACTGGCAAGCCAAGCCTGCTGGGAATGAGTGGGCAAACAACAAAGAACAGTGCTACAGGATACTCTTATCAGCTCAGGTCACCTGGTGTGCAGCTGGATGTGTAAAGGGGATGTACTATTCCTCATTAATTCAGCTCCCTTACTTCATACCCACTTGCACTCCTACTCTACCTAGAAAGAAATTGTTTTGGGGGGAAGGTCTTAGGCAAGTATCTGTAATGTTTGGTTCATGTTATCTGAGAACCCTACCTACCGGTTTGTGCTTCTTCCTGCCAAAGCCCTGCCAGGATTGTTGCAGCAGGGTTTGTTCCAGCCATGCCTCCTCCTGCCCATGGCCTACTGCCGGCTGCAAAATGCTCATAGCACAGAAGTGAGGTCACTGCCCTCTGCACTTCATTTTCTACTCTCTGTTTCCCCTGAAGCTGCCCAAGACAACCTAAAATCACCTCATTCTGGGCCCTGCTCATACTGAGTCAGTTCTGCTCATCACTTTGGTGTACAGCAGAGGCACATTTGTGTTGGCTGGAGCTGACTGAAGGTGAGGGGAGAGAAAGGAGAGGAAGAAAATGGTGGTGAAGGGCAGCATCCCTGTCACTTTGTGTAAGAACACATGCTTTGCAAAGGCAAAACTTAGCAAACAACTTTCTACAGAGCCAATCCAAAGTGCAATTAGATACTAAGCACATGAAGATATAGCCTTTTCCTCTACAAAAAAAAAAAAAACATATACCTTTCATCTTTCACTTGCTAATGAGTCTTAAACAGAGAACAAAATAAAAATGCAAAGAGAAAATGCATCACATATAGCTTGCTTTCCTCAGGGAGAAGAAAAGTGGGATGAAAAAGAGTGGTGTAATGCAGAGGCTTGTCACAGGATTTACTGCTTTCCTGGAAAGCACTCAGGTTCCCAGAGCAGCAGATATTACATGGGAATCCAAAAAAATGCTAAAACAGAGAAGTTTTTTTCTGCCAAGTCAGAACAAAAGATGTTTGTTCTTTACCAACAGTCTAGCAGCTAGATCTGTAAATGTTATTTTTATACCCATGTCAGTGCTTTGCTATCACAGAACAATGCTGGTGTCTAATCCCTGCCCAACCCATAATAAAAATAGTAAAAAATACCTGTTAAAAAAAAAGAACCAAGTGACTCATTCCAAGTTAGACTCTCAGTCAATGCTGCATATTGAATGGTCAAGTCCTATGTCTATCTTTACAGAACACTTTTGAAGTTGGTCTACTTTTCCTTGGCTATCACTCCACTGATAAACCACTAGCCTAAACAGTCTCCCCAGGCTGCACTGATGACAGGTCCCATGCTTTCTATAGACACATTTTGTATTTATAGACGAATTGCTCTTGTATGTTACATTAAGAACTGGGCAGGTATTCAGACTGCACAGGAAAGTGGGGCGTGAGCATCTTAACAAAAATTGTGTTTAACACATTTGACACACTAAAATTTGGGCAGATGGTATATAATGAGTAACAGTAGCAGAGTTGGTGCAAGTGGAAGGCTTCTCTTATGGACATGCCACCCTATATTACCTGGTCACACTAAGGTAAAGGTGGGAGGGGGCAAAGAAGGAGAAGATTTGCTGGGAATACAGCCAATTCATTCTGTATTACCAAAAAGTACAAAAAAAACAAGATCAGTGGAGCAGGAGCAAAGACATACCAGCATTTTTTGTTTGAGTAGTGAACAAGCTCTGACAATAGCTCTGTCAACAAACAAGGGCTTTATTATTTTATTTTATTTTATTTTATTTTATTTTATTTTATTTTATTTTATTTTCTCTCCTTTCCTCCTCCCTTGGCATACCTCCTCCCCCAGGGTGCAAAGTCCATCTGCAAGTAAAGCTACTGTGAGCATTCAGGAAGAGGGTCAGCCTCCTGCAGGAAAGATGTGGGAGTAAGGGTGCTCGTGGATGTTGAACTAATGTCAAAAGAACAAATCTAAACTTTGTCCATTCCAGATCTTGGCTGTTTAATTCTGAAAAAGTTTCTGCTCATCTTTTCATACTCCCTCTTGGATTGTCCCATCTGAGTGGGCATGGGCAACCCAGCAAAGACAAGGGCACTCAGGGGAAGGCAGGGCTGTGCACATGCCTGGGTCCTTGCCGCTCCCTTACCACATTTCCCATCAGGGACAGTGCCTGACCAACACACACAGGTCTTCCAGCAGAGCCTCCCTGCTGCAGTTCTGCCATGCAGAACACAGCACGGGCAGTCTTCCTTCTGCTCTCAGTCCCCTCCAACTGCTCTTAAGCTAAGAGCAGCCTATTTGTGCCTACACTGAGGTTTCTAATTGCATAATTATGCCAGGGGTGACATGTGACTTTTTTCTCTCTCACTGATGGTGCTTTGTAGTTCACTAGGCTGATGTGTTCACTAGGTTAAGGTTCTTTGGAAAACCATCTTAGTGTGGGATGTCTCCAGAGGCCTAGAGAAAATGCTGGCTATGTCATCAACTTCATTCATATTTTTGCTTTGCCTGCAGCTTCTGTTTATTGCTGCTTTGGCAGCTGAGCCCTCACCTTTTAGCCCCAGCAAAGAAACAGAAAAAGATCAGCATGTCACTGGTAGTGGGGTGATAGGAGCTGTGGAAATGTATGGCAGGATCTGAGGGCTGAAGATTGCTCGCAGCACCCCTGTGATAAAACAGTAATCAACTTTCCAAGCTCAGTCAGTTAGGTCATTTTACTGGGTGCAAGTTACATTATACCTGGCAGACAAAGGAAACAAGTCTTCACCTTGAATAATCTCTGTATGGCATAATCAGGCAAAAATAGCCTCTGCCCTCCAGTTGGAAGAAATGAGGGAAATGCACTCTAAGCCTGGCTCTCATAAGCAAGTCACTCCACTACCCCACTTTTGGAAGGTTTTGCCACACGTGGCTGTGGGATGCAGTCCTTCTCAATGACATTTTCTTTAGATTTTTTTTCAGACTAACAGATTGGAGGAAATCTCAGCTTCTCTCTGCAGCTAAAATTTTCCTGCCTTTTTTTCCACCCCCACTTCAGGAAGAGAGCAGTGGGGTGAAACTAGTCATGACAGAGAAAGGCTCTTAAGGAATTTGGATAGGTCAGCAGAAGTGGAGAGCCAGGATACATGGAGCAGCAGGACATGCATTCTGCAAGGATAAACTGAGATTTGCAGCATTACCCTCTGCTTCTGCTAATACCTGGTCTCCATTTTTTTTTCAGCTATGACTTTCTGCCTTGAAGTCATTTTCATTTTTTTAATACACATACAGGGTAGAAGCAAAAGTAAATGTTTTTCCAGTAGGATTTTCCCTAAGGCTGGTGTATATGCTTTCACATCTGCAAAATGTGAACTGGTAGAAGTAATACCTAAAATGCAGAGTTTTCAAACTCAGGCTTCTTCTAGTCAGCAACAAATTTGCACTGCTTGCTGTTTTCCAGGAAATTTCCTTTCTGGCAGAAAAAGGTGTAACATCTTCTCAATCAAAGCGTTGTATAACGCAGACGATCTCATGTGCTGGAAATTGGGACACCAAGCTGGTACATCCCGAGTGGTTCACAGCATCAAAGAATGATTAAGGCCTGGAGGTGATGTAATCCACCCTGCCCTGCTCAAGCAAGGCCACCAGGGAACAGTTGCCTAGGAATATGTCCAGATGGCTTTTGAGTATCTCAAAGGATGGAGACTCCAAAACAAAATGGTTAAATACATTCCAGTTATAAGAAGATACCCAGACCCACTGGGCATACCAAAAGACTTCTCTTCTAATGGCCTCAAACAAAACCAATTTTTCATGCTTGCAGATGTAGCCATACTGACCACAAAAAACTTGCCCCTAGAATATTCTGATAACCTTTTTGGACCTTATTTATTAATCCCTCCAGAAAAAAAAAATATAAAAAATTGGAGTTAGGGAAGAGAAAGGAGTTAGTCCTTTCTAATGTGGGAAGCAAGTATATTCTTCCGATCAAAATTAATAGAAGTGAAGGATTTCTAAAGGCACAGCAGGAGCATTTAGAAAACAGCTACCTATATAAACATTTCATTTTGAATACTAATATGCTTTGGCATCCACGAAAATCGCTCAGTACCATTCATACTTTAAATATAATTCCTACTGCTAGTATGTGAAATCTCTGTGGAGCCATCCTTGCTTACACAGTGACGAGTCAAGAGTGACTAGAGATACATAAAAATGATTTCCCAAAAGGTTTCAAAACCCATTACTTAAATTTAGGGCTCAGTTCAATAAGGAGTTATGCTGTGTTAAGGCTTCTATGGAATTTAGTCGTAAAAAGTTCAGACTGTACTAAAAATGAATGAATTCTGTGGTTTTGGTATTCATTGAAGCCTCCTTCCCTTGTGCACAAATAGCTGACACTATGCAATGAGAGGTGTGCACGTCAAAGGAGTGGAAAAGGATATTCTGGGCTCCAAAAACTAAAGCATAGTACATCTATTAAAAAAGAGAACTTTCTCAGTTTGTAAGATAGCAGAGGTGCCTGCAGCCAGCTTTGACTTGCATTCTGGTCAATTATAGGGATTTATGCAGCTATTTATTACACTTGTTAAAATAAATACTTACCACATCAATCTGGGCTACATATGGTACCCATGCAACATGTGAAACATGCTCAAAAAGAAATCAGCAAGTTTTGCAGTACCTGCTTGGGGCTTTTGTAGTGCCTTGCCAAGCAAATATTTGAGGTGTAAATAATGTTTGCAGTTAAAAGGATTTTTCTGAGACTCCTTAATATTAACCCAGATCACGTGAGATCCTTGAAAGAGCTTACTAAAAACTAGAAAAAAGCTGTTCACTTAATAAAATACACCACTTGAGCTGAAGGCAGTGAAGGCACCAAGACAAGAGGTATTTTTCTAATGTATTCGTTCCACTTTTGTCACCAAACCCAAAGTTTTCCACTCACTGCAGCTCTTAGCAGGAATAATTTCTAACCTGTGCATGGAGGGAAGTCATCTTCCTCTGCACTGATACCGATCCATACATTTGCTTCATGCTGCCCACATCCTGCTGTTTGGATGTAGAACAGAAATGTACTTGTTTGAATTGTAGCTTGACTCCCTAAGTCATGAGAAAAATCTCAGAATGACAATACTCTTGTCTATTGAACTGGACCCTTGCCTTCACAGCAATAGGAACACTTAAAAAAAACAAAAAAAAAAAAAAAAAAAAAAAAACAAAAAAAAACAAAACAACCAAGCCACAACTGATCTTCTTAATTTTGCATTGCATACCAATTTCATACCATTTCATACAAATATCAACTGACAGGAACATCAGATTGGCAATGGCCAGTATCCAATACTAGTTCAAGCAACTATGCTGGTAAAATATATTTAAAAGGCAACTTCTGAAGAGGGGGAAGCTTCAAATTACAGGTGAGAATATTTTTCTTGGGGCAGGGGCTATTTTAAAATATAATTTTTGTTTTAAAGACATCTGTTGGAAGCTAAATAACAAAACTGACTTGCACAACCACACAATTCTTTTTTTCCCCTCACTTATAACTGTATGTCTCCTCTGTTACATACTAAAGACCATTAGGAGGAGCTGACCTAGAGGAGATGAGTGTCATTTCTTAAGTAATTCGTGTGACAGATTTCTTGCCTGAATCAGTCTGAGTTCCTTAAGATGTAGTTTCCTGGGTTTTTTTTATAAAAAAATATCACTTAAGAACTTTTCCTAGCCAGCTTCTTCTGTATTTATTTGTTTTTAATAGCAGGGAAAAACGTAAAAAGCTTAAATACTTGACAAAATACCCAAATCAGAAATCCTGTCACAGGCTGCTAGAAAACGTCTTGCATACTTGCAAAATCCGGCAGCTATCTATCACTTTTGGCAAGAAACTGATTTTTGTGTTCAGAAGGCTCAACAGATAGCAAAAAAAAAAAAAAAAAAAAAAAAAAAAAAAAACCAGGGCAAAATACTAACTCAGTTTGATGACTCCAATCCTTATTTTTCTATCTATGGTTATGTGCCCAAATAATGGTGTAAATATAACTTTCTTCTCTCTGTGAAATTATTTGAAAGGAACTGGTTTAAAAAAGAAAAAAAAAATTGCAATAAATCTTCACCTCAAAAAGCCTCCTGTAACCATCTGTCAGGAAATCTGTATTAGCCTGCAGTAAGTATCACCTCATGCATATTTTTTTTCCTTACTCTGAGGTTATAAAATTTCAGTTTTAATCATGATGCAAACTCATTTAATTAGACAGAAATTGGAACAAGGGTCATTGCAATTCATGTGGTGGGCGAGGAACCAGCTCCTCAGCCCCACGGTCTCTCCTCAATCACACAACCCATGGCCCCAGCAGCTGGATACCCAATGCCCTCAGTCTTCACAGAGTTCCCAACTCAACAAGAAATTACAGAGTTGATGGCTTCTTTTTTCTACAGTGACATCAAACATTTATAGTGACACATATAAGAATATATATTTATATAAATATATAAAATATTTATATAAAATATATAAATAAATACATATACAAAATATGGCATTACTTTCCAGAGAGATGTTACATTTCACAGTCCACCTTTCCTTATACAGGTTTCCTTGTCATACAGAATTTTCCACAAAGTTCAGTAAACAATCAGTCTCAAAAAAAGAATGTTGCCAAAGCCTTCCTTATGTGAAAGCATCACATACCACAACAAAACCAAATCACTTCTCTTCCAATTAAAAAGACATATAACACCATGGCAGACAGTTGGTTTAAATATTTAAACTCAATAGTTCTTATTCTATACTTGGATGCAGGCAAATGATTTCTACCATAGTCAAAGCAAGCAACAATTTTGTGTAGCATAAATCAAGCACATGGGGCTCAACACCCATGGTCGACGATCCCCCCATCTTGTCAGCATTGTTTTGAACAAGAGTTCCTCGTACACAGTATGTGCTTTGGTAGAATGTACCAAGACAACACGGAATAGATACACCTTTTCAAAATAAATAAGCAAATAGAAAGGGTAGTACTGTAATGGCAATTTTTTGTCCAGGAATAGTCTATGTTAGTGTGAGCAGGAAATGGAGGAAATGTAAGCCCTGTTGCACAAACTGAAGCAAAGGACAGACAGAAGAAGGCTTTACCAAGAGCTTCAGTGCAACTGTTATCCTTTCCAGTGGCATAATTCAGTGATGGGTACATTAGAAATAACAATAAAATACAATAATAAAAAAACTATCTTGGTATTTGTAGTTCTATCAAATACTCAAAATCTCAAACTCTTCTGGAAACACTTCCTTTGCTCCACAAATTAATTTCTATTATCTAGAATAGGTCAGTGTGTATGCATATAGATTTAAACATATTTGTAAATCATTCCATACCCTTACTTTCTCTTAGCATACAGAAGCATACACTAGAATTACCATGTAATACTTGGTATTCAAATGTTACATTTAAATAAAGTTTATTAAAAAACAATTATATTAAATACAGACTAACAGAATATTCATAATAAATTTTACAGAAAAAAAATAGCCATGTCTTTATTTTAGAAATACATTTCTTTAAAAAGTTCTTTGAGATTTTTATAAAACTTTTTACCCGTGAAGACAAGATTCCCATCAGACCTGTAAAAAAAGCTTTATCTTTAAATCCTTGTTGGGTTTTTTGTTTCTTTTGTTTTTTTTTCTTTAATACTTTTACAAGCTTAAAATCTATAAATTCTTTAAAATGAAAAAACCAAAAAAACAGTATCTTTTGGGATCAAATTGGTCACAGGCCGTTCTTTAAAAAGTAAGTGGAGACTCCCTGAATCCATTCTGAAGTGCCTTTTGTTTTTCTCTCTCTGGGTATCAATAGTGCAGGTTTACATGGGGTTTCAGAACTCCCTACACAACCTATAGGAAGCTCAAGGCGTGTCGGTGGCAGGGTGCAGCTGCAGCAGCATCTGCAGAGGCTGCGACTCCCCATCTGCTGCAGGAGGCAGAGATTATCCTTACTCCGCGCGCAATGCAGTCCACAGTGTGTGCCCAGCCCCTCCAAGGTCTCTGTGAGGTCCAGCGGCCACGCACAGATGCCAGAAGAGCTGGCACCCAGCCCTCATTTGCTTTCTAGGTTATAGCAGTGAACATCTCCTTTTCCCTTCCCATCATACCCGGGAAGTGGCTGTCCATATTTATCCACGCACCAGCAATAGCCTCTTTTTCGGCCTTTGGACGGACGACACTGAAACAGAATAAGAGAGCTGGTTAGCATGATTTATGTTTTCTCTGCTCTTAGTGTTATACAGCAGAATTCCTGCTCATTTGATAGATGCAATTCCATATCCTGACTGTATCTGACAGAATCAGAGTATTTGTTATTATTACAAAGTATTTCAATAAAAACTTACCTCCTCTCCCCATCAGGCCTCTGGGTCTAACTGCTCTACAGTAAAACTGCACTGAGAATGACCTGAAAACAGTCTTATGAAGCACTCCCCGTTGTATTTTGCAGCACTGCCACTTCTTTTGAACACCAGGACTACTTACAACAATACAGGTTAATGACTGGGACCCAACCTTGGAAAAGAAAGTTAACAGATATGTTCTACACTAAAGCACAGGACTGGCAAAGACAGCCATTGCAGCAATAAACACCCTTGGCTTGCATCTGTTTGCTGGAGGAAATTCAACACTGTAGCTGACGTTTATTAACAGATACATAATCCTTCTGTAATGGAATTATCACTTCAACAACTGTTAGAACTTTACATGTATATTTTCCTATAAATAAGGTTGCACATCTACTGGTGTATAACCTATGACAGCTTTAAGTTAACGGGTGGAATTTACCCACAAGGCTGACCAACCTGAAACTACAACAGGCAATGACACTGAACCTCTTTAGTAATGCAGTAAAAATTCATTATAAAGTCTACTATGTACTAAGCAAGTAATGTTCCCCCCCAGGAACTAAGAATGGCAAAAACTAGACTAAAAGAGATAACATGCTACAGGCTGCATTCAGCATGCAACCCTGGTTCAGTTACATACTGAACCTCTGGGACCTCACAGGGTTTTTACCCACTCACATGACATGTCTCAGAATCTCACTAGGTTTGCAATGGTCAGCCTCACTGTCAAGACACAGGCTCCATGTCAGCTCATGTTTTGGGATTTGGTGATACAGGGTTTGCTTCAAATGCAAACAGAGGTGGCTGCTTACTCAGGACACACTGACAAAGGATGCAATGACTCCGGCATACTTCGTTTCCCAAGGCTTTGTCTGCTGTGTTGCCAATATAAGGAACATTGGCTAGACTGAAGCTACTTAGATGCCTCAACACTGTCAGGTCTATCATGCAAGAACAAATGTTGTCTCTGAGATCACAGTCACAGCAAACCAAGTTTTTCAGAGATTCAGGCTGGTACAATTCGGATGAACTACCACTCAACTGCTTGTTCTCCAGAGTCTCCAGGAGGATATGGCAGTGGCTCACAACTCTAAGTGCCTTTTCCATGTTTAGGTATGCAAGGAAGCATCAAGCAAGCACTGGGCTTCACATGCTGCTCCAAGTGCCTGATCCTTTCAATGTCTAGTTTAGTGTCTCAGGTGACAGGGTGCTATTCTGGATAGAACTGTGAGTACAGATCACTCCTGGGACAGCGTGCACTAGCACACTGGTCCATGAGCATGGAGCAGTGTGGACAGTCTTCACTAGGAACTTGTGAAAGAAAGATGTAAGCAGGTCACACATTAGATACAAATTTTTCAACAACTTGCTTATTTTATTTTAAATGAAGTAATTTTAATCACCATAACTGCAAACTAATCCACCCTTGTAATATATTATTGAGCAACAAGCCCAATGCAGAAATAGTACAACGCCTTCCTTTCTACAAATTTCCAGTCCTTCTGCATTAGCCCTATGAAAAATGCACAGCAGCAGGATGACAAGATCCAGCTTAAAGTATGTATTAGCTTAGTTTTAGGAGAGGAAGTTCAAACCTACTGAGAGAACAGATACATTTGATAAACTAAATGGTTACCTGCATTTCAGTTCCAGTTATCTGTTCAACTGGTTTTCTGTACTAAATCTTTAAACATAAGTCTCACTACTTTATTTATTTATTGCCTCAAAAGCCTGACTAGAGCTCACACTTATTCTCCAGGATTTCAATGAATGGCTGCTCAAAATCCACTGATGTCAAGGGAAATTTTCCTTCAGTTTGGTGGTGGCTGGACAGGACTCTAGCTTAAGTAGTACCAACATTTAATGACTTGAATTCTTCATAGACAAAACAGAAGAATTAATAAAAAACAGTCTCGGCACAATTTAAACTTTACAGAAAGGGAAACTGAGGCAGCACTTCTTGAGTTGTTTTTCCCAACAAAGCAGGCACAGACAGAGCCCAAAGAGCATAGGGCTTCTGGCTGCCAGCCTGGTGCTCTGGCAATGAAACTACACTTTTGCTAATAATAGTAACATAGCCTCCCCTTTTAGAAGTACTATATGAAGTATGTTACACAACTCTCACTGATTCATAGGCTTGCATCACTCTCAAAACAAATGATCAATTAAAGTTATCTCATGTTGTTGGAGGGTTTGATTGCTTTTTACAGTTGCACAATCAATTTTCAGAATTACCTGCAAGACAAAATTAGTTCGCAGAAGCACCTTTCCTACTACTAGTGCTTTTCGTTTTTTTTACTTCTTCTAAACAACCCATTTGAAAAACAAACTCCTTAGATTATTCTACAGCTGAAATAACACTCCATGAGGAAACAGTTTATCTTTTCCAATCTGTGATTTTGTACTACCCACCCAGCCGTGCTGTCAATAATAAAGCACTTCTGATGCTTTTATCCTGAAACAGGTAGCACACATTCCCTACAGAAGTGGAAGGCAGGTCATATAGAAAAAAAAAAAAAATCTATCTGAATATCTGCTCTTCTGAATTTTGTACTCCACATACATTTCAAGGCTCTGCCCAGCTCTTCTGTATGACTTCATAAGTTCAAAAAGCTGGAAAACTACTCAAGCCATGGAGACAGTAATTACTTCTGATAGAAACACCAGCTGCCAGCTTCCATGCCACCTGCTCCTCTCCCTTCCACAAAGAAGTGCCGCAGAGGCATTTGTGGGGCACAGCAAAGCATATGGTATCCCATTAAATTCCTGGTCAGCCCAGTGGTCTCCATGGAGCTACAACTGTGGTCTTCAGGAACAGACTGCAGACAGCATTGACATATACCTCGGGCCGTTTTGGCTCCTGCCAAGCCCAGGTCTGTTTTCAGTGGAACACTGCCAGCTCACATTTAGGTGAATATCTGGCTCCAGTACACAAACATGGGGCAATTCTAGTAATTGCCCCATATAATAATTCTAATTTCATCAAAACCCTTTTTGCTATGCTTGAGGCAGGAACATGCCTGTATCAACCTATTCCACTATATATACCTATATACCACCGTTGAATAGTACAACCTTAGATGTGTGATTTATTAAGGCAAAGAATTCAAAATTTTAATAGGTCTGATTTTTAAAAAAGTTTATATATAAACACAAGGTGTGAAATATTTTTCATGTTATACCCTGACAGATAAATTTATGTTCCTAAAATTGTTTCACATATGCAAATGCTTTGTTCCTGAAAAGTCAATTTCTAGATATCCACAAGTGTCATGAAAAATAACTGCTTTCAACTTGGCTGGAAGAACAGGTGACCAGGAAGGCAGAATAGGTGAAGTTCCTCCTGAATGAGTTTTAACGGTGTCCAGTGTGATCATAACTTATCAGATTCCTACCATCCCACACCTACTACATTCACATCCTAGACAGTGGTTCTGGCAGTTGTTTCCAGAATTCAAAACACCTACCTTGCACTTATTTTTCAATGGATTTACTGTCTATTTCCTAACCAATTACCTTGCATTTTGTCATGACAGTAGAATATAATTCAACTACAGACTGAATGTGGCTAATAATGGCAATGAAGGGAATTAATAAAATAACCTAGCATTCTGTTAATGAGATTAGACACCTGCTCACAGTGTCTAAAATATCAGACTTACACGACGGCTCAAAAAGAAAACCAAACAAAGACAATTGTCACAATTCCTTGCAGACAGTTAATTAGGTCTGGACAGGACTCACTTCTCAAACTGATGCTTTTTTTCTAGGAGTTAATTCTATGAGGGCAACTACTATTTCTGGTTTGTATTTTGCTGGTGAGAGAAGCAGGCTGCCTCTGTAAGCCCTATCTGTGAAGGTCTGTTCCCAGAGTTGATCAAGGTTCGTTTATGGGATCAGCACCCAACTGAATGTCATGTAGAATATTTACTCACATGGGCTCCATTTTTGGGCATCTCCTACAGGATCCCGAGTCATCTCAAACTACTGGACCTGTGTAACTTGGCACAGTGCTTGACAAGGCTGGCCAAGTATGAAAGTGTCCCTTCATCCTCTATATTTGCTGACTGGATGGGCTGTTGAACATAGTGGAGGAACCTTTCCTAAAGCAGTTTTGAAATTCTCTAGGCAGGATAGATATTAAACAGAGGGCAGAAGTGTGTATTTTCTCTGCACCACCACCTTATTCTTGTAAATCAACTTCCAGGAACAAAGGCTAGATAAGATTATTATCTGTCTTTCCTATTTTTTAACTTCATATTTCCTTTTTTTCTGCTTTGGTGGCAGAACTATGACTGCACTTTAAAGTACAGTCATCCTTTAAAGTAAGCCACTTTAATATGTGCTTACTGTGGATCTGATTTACTACATACACATGTTAGAGACTGCTTGCAAACCACCACATTTTTGCTGACAAAGCAGAAACCTCAGAGTCTGAAGAGAGATGAAAGGAAGATCTACTGAACAAAGTAAACAATCTGCGGTCTTCTCTAATACATAGAAAAGGAAAAGGGCTACAGTACACCTGTGTGCCTTGAACACAGTTAAAAGGAAATGCTTTTATGGCTCTGCATAGCAGTCCAATGCATTTTCTGGAAAAAAAAAAACCAGATCAAGATATGAGCATTGCTGTCTGCTAGTTTACGTGCAGCATGACAAGACTGACACAGGCTTCTCAGAGCTCCAGGCAACAAGAAGAAACTTCCCCTGCTTGGGAGTTGCCACCACCTGCTCGGGAAAAGCTGGGAAGCACAGACAAGCTCAGCAGCATGCACCGAAGGTCAAACAGTGCTGTCAATGCTGGACTGATGGCAGAAAGGCTGGAAATCTCACCCCTATTGCAAATGCTCCACCTGACACTGCCAGCTTAATGCAGAGCTCCAGGGAATACCAGAAAGGGAAAGACTGTTTCTAAGAAAGCTGGAAGCCAAAAAATGGAGAGATACCATTCCTAAAATAAGGTTGCCTGGTTGGAGGTTGGCCTCTCATTTCCAACAAATTAACTGCATTAGCTAGCAACAGAGAGTCAACCACTCCTTTGGTTACCAGAGATAGAGAGACTGACTTGTGTAAACCCAAATGGGAGAGACAAGATGGTCCACAAACAAAATCTGTCCTTGAGAAAAGTCTTAAAAGAAACCTTTGAATTCAGGAAAATTTGGAATTATACCAAGAAACATATTTGGAGGCAGGCCACTAACTAAACACTGGAATTAAATGCGATGTGCACTTTCCCAAGTTCCTGAATGAGCTTCAAGGGCAGCACTGAATGGAGACTGCTGCTGTAGCTCAATCTGACACAACTAAAGCATAAATACCTGCAGTTTCAGTCTGCATTTCACAAGAAAGGTCACAACCCCAGAACCAGAAAGGGCTGAGAAGCCATCCTTGCTGCAGAGTAACTAGTGTTAAGTATCACTTTCATGATAACATGACTTGGATTTTGGAAGCGACCTGTGTAGCACATAAAGGACCGATATATAGCTTTCTCAAGTTGCTTTTTGTAATATGATCCAGTGCAGTTCTTCTAGGAACTCTCAAGCAGCTATTTACAATTCAAAGCATTGATCTATTGCAGTCATATGGTGAGTGCAACATTAGCTCTGTGGGTTATTGCAGAGGCATTGCTTTTTTTAAACCAAAGGGCATTAGTATCTAGGACACCAGTCAACCCATGTGTGATTAGGTATGAGGTTTCTCAAATGAATCTGTTGTCATGACCAACAGAAAATAAAAATACAATCCCCACTTGACAAGGTTCAGCACTACTGGGTCAGGTCCTAAAACTGGAAATTAACTAGTTCCTCTGTAAAATGATATATAATGCACCTTGATGGCAAGATCCTTCAACAAAGACGCAGAAAACGTGAAGTGCATTCATTGAAATGATCAAAACTGTACTTACTTGCTTTTTCTTGTAGAACCCTTTCTTGTCACAATTTGGAATATGAAAGCCCCTTGGACTCAAGACATTTAGGATCTTTAGGTGGTTTAAAGTGTCTTCCATTTCCCTACGACATGGACCCTGTTAATAAGCATGTTTTAGAAAACACAAATGAAACTTCATTCCCAAATTCCATCTTTCACATAGGAGTAAATAAATCTTTAAAGGACAAGAAATACAAATCCAAGCAAATCCATTAAAACAAAGGGATGGCTGGATATGTCAAAAGGCAGATCATTCACAGAAAAAAATCTGACTCTTTGCTTTATTCAAGATAAAGCGATTTCTAAACACTGAAGGGCCTATGATACGCTGAGGCACGTACTGGTATTTCCAGTTGAAATCACAGTCACATAGACCCATGGGAAGGCTTAACCAGTATGCCAATCAGTAATATATAAGTTTGGAAAAGCTGGCCTTGCAGCAAGTGGAAAAAGAAGAGAGTAGGTCACTGAAAACACACCAGGTAGGCCTTCCCTTATAACATTTGATTTTTGTGATTCTGCTGGATTTGAAAGCTTAAATGAAATTGACTTCATTGAAAACAAGTCATTTGGCATAATGTATATGTATATATAAAATACCTCAACTTTGGACAATGATTCCCAATTTCAATTGGACCAAATGAATGCAGACATGCAAAGAACCAGTAGTACACAAGATTGTCATTAGATAAGTATATGACTTTTTTCCTCACTTTCTTTATCTGCAAAAGGCTGACAACAATGTAGTGAGGATTAGCTCTTGGACAATGAGCCAAAAAGAGCTTTCAGAAGCACTTTTAAGAGCATGTCTCAAACACCAACTAATTATTTCTCACTGCAGCCCTTCAGGGTAGGGAGTAAAGCGTTATGAGCCCCACTTTGCAGTCAGAAAACCAAGAGCAGAGGAGCTCATAGTTTGCCAGAGGCCAAGAAGGCAGTCAGTCACAGCAGTGGGATCAGAATTCAAGAGTCACAGCCCACAAACTCTGTGCTTAACTACACTCTGTCTGGGCACAATACTGACTCAATCCCAGAGCCCACTCTTTCAGCAGAGACCCAAAAAAATTTCTTTGCATGGTTTAAAAATGTTTAAGTTTCTGTATTGACACAAAGACTCATTTGGTACAGTTTTTAATTAGTGAAGTAATGACATTTATACTTTCAAGTGGTAATATTAATAGTTTGCTCACGTAAAGTGCCTTTTATGTGAGTGTCTGAAAGCATACAGACTCCACAGTTCTACTGGAGATTAAAAGGGAGATTTTGGGTTAGTAAAGACCTTCCTTGTTGCTTTCACATGTTTTCTTTCTATACCAACCTCACAAGCTCTAAACACATGCTTTAAATTGCAGCTCTTACTGCTCAAACACTCTGACTACAAATCACACACATTCAAAGATTTCATCCCAAATTGGGACTACAAAAAGATCAACAGCTTTTTTTAAATTATTATTTTCAAGTGAGCTTCCAAAGGCAGACAGACCAGTATCAGAAGCTAACATACAGACACAGCTAGAAGAGCATGTGCTGATGAAGGCACCTTGTCACTGAGGGACTTATTTCAGGTCCTTACAGACAGCAGCAGCCTTTGTAAGCTGGTGTACCTTTGCTCATGGGACCCAACTATCAAATACAAAAATACTTACATATTCAGTCTCTTGTTTGGACTCAGAAGAAAAATTCAGTGTGTCTGTACTCTGCGAATCATATTCCACTTTATAGCGCTGCGTATCTTTGGCTTGCACTTTCCTGATGATATCTATTTTGATGTGTGGTGGATGCAACTTGGACTCTGGCAGCCTGGGAGAATTTGGAATGGCCTGATTTTCTACGCTGCTGGTACTCCGGTCTTCTTCTGAATCACTGGAATTTCCTTCAAAAAGAACAAATGCAGAAGAAACAACGTTAATCAACTGCCAGCTGTGTCTGCAAGAGCATGGAATCACAGAATATCCTGAGCTGGAAGAGACCACCAAGGATAACAGAGTCCAACTCCCAGCCCTGCGCAGGACAATGCCAACAATCACACCACGCACTGGAGAGTGTTGTCTAAACGCTTCTCGAACTCTGGCAGCCTTGGTGCTGTGACCACTGCCCTCTGCGTTAAGAACCTTTCCCTAATATCCAACTCAAACCACCCCTGCCATAGCTTTAGGGCCTATCACTGAGCATGAGAGCAAAGAGACTGGTTCCTGCCCCTCTGCTTCCTCGTGGGAGGAAGCTGCAGACCGCGATGAGGTCTCCCCTCGATCGACGAGCCACTAGATTAGTCTAAGCGCTTAATTTTCCTTTTTACAAAATAGCAATATACCAAAAGACGAACAACGTAGCGTTCCACGTGCATCACCGTCTTTGTTGCCAAGTGATGACTTTCGGAACTGAAGCATCCTGACGGCGGCTTCTCAATGCGCCCCCACCGCACCCCCCGAGCGGGCTGTACCCAACACCTGGACAGCAGCTCCGGGCGCTGTCCCGGGAAGCGCTGCCCCGGCCCCCGGCCCCGGGCCCGGTGCAGTGCCTCCCGCCGGCAGCAGGGGACGGGCCGGAGCCGCCGCAGCGGAGCCGCCGCAGCCCCAGCGGCGCCGGGCGCGGATCCTTCCCCTCCGCCACCGCTGACTTCATCAACCCCAGCCAAACGCGGCCGGCTTCGGGCGCTTACGGGCTGCGGTGTGGCTCTGCCTTCCCCAGGATGGTAATTTTTATATATATATATATATATACACTTATTATTTTTTTTAAAGAGACGTTAATACAATCAACTCTACCCAGCTGAACTTCCTGGGTCCAATTAGTCATCTCTGACACTACCCGCCCCGCCCCGCCCCCCCTTAACTTTATTCAACGTACAGATCAGGAAAGAAAAAGAATAGCAAACTTTCATTCTTCTGCTATACATTTTAAAGATAAGGGACAAAAAAAAATGCCATTCATTCTATAATGGTGTCAAAGGACAAACACTGCTTTCACCTCTAGCTTCAAAAGTTTTTCCTCTTTAAACTACAAGACATCAGGAGAAGCACATTTTTCTAACAGACTCTGTAAGTCCAGTGTTCCTGTACCTTCTGAGGTATTTGTCTATGCTGCATTTTTAAGGAAATCCTATTGGGAGTGCACAATGATAACTGATGTGATAACACCATGATAACATCCAACATTAAAATTACATTGGATGACTCACTGAGAAACCACAAAAGCTGAGAAATTCAGTGCTAAACCTGAAAGTGCATGTTCACATAGTTCACTGACACTAAATATTTCAACACAGGCAGTACAGTGGCACTGCCAATACACAGGAATGGGGGAAGGAACATGAGAGGAAGAGGGATCTGAGTTAACATTTTGGTACCGGTGGTTTTAGTGTAGCCACTGTTGGCAATTGACATAATTGACCAGGAAAATTCAAATTGCAGTGCCAATGGATTAAGGAAGTTTAAGTCTTAAGTCTAAATTTCCTGGCTTTTGTGGGTTTAGCTCAGACTCTCAGCAGTATTTGAACATATTTTTGGTGGTTTAATGTCCTGTTTTGAAACAGTGGTATTTTTTTCCTGCACATTCTCAATGCAATTTGCAAGAAATGAGTCAATCAAATGTTATAAACCTGACTCTAGATCTTCTGCAATCAGTCCAGTTCTCTACTTTTCCTCTTCAACTAAAAGATAAAAAGATATTCTTAATGTGTATTGAATATCCATGATCATGGCTGGTCATTTCAGTTTACATAGGCCATCATAGTTCAATAGCACTTCTTGCACTTCAATTTCAAATGGTCATATTGCCACATTTTAAACTGTAAAGCATATTCAATTAACTGTTTCACAAAACTTGGTGCCATTCTAGCTTTAACTCTCATAAGAGAAACAAAACTGCTCTGATAGTTACCCACTCCTTTTTCTAAAACAGCTTAGAAGGGTTGCACATGCACACTACTACATGGCCAAAATAAGCTGGCAAGTCAGTGGCCTACTACAATTACTACTGTAATATACTCCACCCTATACTGATTTCCAGCAATTTCTGTGAACTAGGAATGACCAAGAGTACAGCACATGATGCAGGACCTAGCTGGACCTAGTGTAAAGGAGATGATGTGATCCTGCTCAGAGAAGGTGTGTACCAGGGAGTGTTGGATTTAGAGCTGAGAGTGGAGTGGTCCCTGTGAGGAGGCAGGCACTACATGTCACATAGGTTTGGGGTACTTCTTCCTTTCTGCACACCAGGTCTGCAACCTTCAGTCCTTGAATGTGAACTGTAAGGGTCCTACTTAGCACTTTTTAAGGAATCAGAGTTCCTGCCGATTTCAAAACTCAGAGCTCTCTCTCAACCAAGAATGCAAATTCAGGAGTTTGGCTGAAAAATGGAGAGACTTTCAGCAAAGTGCAGCTCTGTCTTCCCCCTTCTCCTTCTCTAATAGTCACTGTTAAAAGCACTACATTAAACAGCATCAACTCTCAGCTACAGAGGAGATTCCCCTTGTTTCCAGTGTCACTCCAAAGATAAGTATGAAGAGCCAAGCTCATGTGATGAAGGAAGCTGCTCCACGTTCCAAGGAGATTTAAAACTTCAGTGAATACCTCTAAACCCTCATTCCAATTGTCACAGCTTGGGAGCAGCACATAAATAATTATAATAAGGCTTCACCTATTCTTCAGGAAGCCAGTTAACTGGAGCACTGGAGCCACTTCCTCAACTAAGGAGAGGCTAGTCAAAGAGCCCTTGCAACCCAGCACGAAATCTCCTGGCTTTTTAAAAATGCAAACAGGGGAAAGCCTTTTGACACACTTTTCTATTAAATAAATGTTAACATACTTGCTGTTGGTTAGCAAACAGTTTAATTAAATGTTTGCATAGAGGGACTGTGCCTTCTTGATCTGAATCCCAAGTTTCCCTGTCTTAAGTTTCCAAATGTGCATGCTAACTGAGCTTTTTCCAACCGTCCCTTCCTCTTCAAACAAAACAAAACCAGCTCAGTGAACGTCTCATTTACAAGACATGGAAGAGGTACGGAAAAGCTTCGTTTGGCCAAAGATTTATTTGCAGTGCAGGCAAAAAACTAACGTCCTCTTAAACACTGTTGTGCAAACGCTTTGTTCTGAATAACCACCTTTCCAGGCCAAAGGGATATTTAACTTTTTCTTTTTTTTTTTTATCCTCTCTGTGCTTAGACTTCCTTGACTTACCCCACGCTGCAGCGCAGGAGTTAGAGCCCACTCTCTCGAGTTTTTGCACCCTCTCTTTCCAAGAACGCCGGGTACAAACGGCAAGGAGTTCATGCTCGCTCTCTCTCTCCATCCAGGCTCTGTAGCCTGGCAGTCCCACGCACCCGCAGAAGCAACATGCAATCCCTCCCCCACTCCCCCTTTTTCTCAAGGAAAAAAAAAAACAACTCTGACTCTTCTGAGCTACTTCTCAGCATCGGTGTTGAAGTAAACCGACGCATGCACAAATAAGGTGGAAGAAGTAAATTATCCCTTCCTTGGACCAAAGCACCAAGCGATCCCAGGCTCGGCTACGTGGCTGCCGGCGGAGCCCCCTGTTCTGGAGACAGAGCGCTGCAGCGAGCCCGCCCCAGCTGCGGGCAGCGCTCTTTGTAACTTCAAACAAAAGAAAACGAAAGGGGAGGGGGGGTGGGAATTAGAAAAGGCGAGCAGGAAAGCCGCGAAGCGGAGGGCGAGGGGCGCGCAGGGATGCCGCCCCGTGTCCCGCGCAGCCCTTACCTGCAGCGTGCGGTCCGGGCAGCAGGAAGGCGCGCAGCTTCCCGCCCGCGGTCGCGTTGGTGCAGAGCCCGCGGCCCTCCAGCAGCGCCTGCAGCGGCCGCGCCTCCTCGGGCCGCGGCTGGCAGCTGAGCCCGGCGCCGCAGCGCTCCGTGTAGATGCCGCAGGGCTGCCCGGGGCGCAGGGCGCAGGTGAGGCAGCAGCCGCAGCCGGGCTCCCGCACCCTCTCGGCGCAGTCGGGCTGCAGCGGCTTGCACTGCTGCAGCGCCCGCGCGTCGCAGGGCTCGCAGCGCACCACCGGCCCCGCCAGCGCCGCCGCCGCCCGCCGCACCAGCAGCGCCAGCGCCGCCGCCGCCACTGCCCACAGCACGCCGGGCCGCGGCACCATGGCAACCCGAGGGCACCGCGGGAGCCGCCCCCGCGGCCCGGGGGCGCGGGCAGCGGGCGGAGGGAGCGGGAGCCCGGCCGGGCGCGGGGAGCGCAGCGGGAGCGGAGCGGGACCGGGACCGGGAGCGCGGCCGGCCCGCAGTCACATACAGGCACCGAAGGGCTCGCCGGCAACAAAGGCGACTTTCTGCCTCTCTTCTTCTCCCCCCCGCCCCGCTCCTGCCTGCAGAGCGCCTGAATTACTTGGCTCGACAGTAACTTTTCTATTTCTTTTTTTCTCTCTTTTTTTTTTTTTTTTTTTACACACACACAACGCTTAGGGGGGGGGAAAAAAAAACCCAAACAACAAAAAGCAAACCCAAAACAAAACCAAAAACACCAAGCGGCTTTGCAAAAGTTAAAAGAAAAAAAATAAAAAGAAAAATAATTAAAAAAAACCCTAAAGCCAAGCCCAGACGATCTGAAGAAAACTTAGTCCAAAAACGCTTCAGAAAAGAAGGAGAAAGCACGGAGAGGGGGGCAAAAATAGCGGGGATGGGGGGGGGGAAGCAAAAATAAAAATTAAAAAAATAGAAAATTAAAAAATTCGAGGTTCCCTTGGTTTTATTCCCCGTGCCGCCTGCCAGCCGCACCGCTCCGCACCCGGCTGTGCCCCGCGCTCCCAGCTCGCCCTATATAGTGAAACCCGCCTGCCCGCCCTATATAGCGCCGCGGCCGCCGTCCCGCCCCGCGGCCAGCACTGGGAGCGCCAGCCCCCCTCGGAGCCAGGGCTCGGTCACGCAGGGCTGGGAGGGCGGTGCGGGCCGGGGGGAGTGGGCGGGGGACGCGGCGCTGCCGGGGGTTTTAGGGGCGCGTCGTAGGAATCAGCTGTAAGGGGTACGGCTCTGGCGTCGTGTGCCTTTTGTTGCAAGAAAAAGCGCTCTGTGT
Organism: Anabacerthia variegaticeps; assembly: GCA_035583185.1. Taxonomy (NCBI): domain Eukaryota; kingdom Metazoa; phylum Chordata; class Aves; order Passeriformes; family Furnariidae; genus Anabacerthia; species Anabacerthia variegaticeps. Next base: position 54,941,401 of record JAWWEW010000078.1, on the reverse strand, counting down.
GCGCGTCCCCGTGTCCGTGTGCGTTTCCTTGGCACCGGGAGAGGCGAGCAAAGCTTGCGGAGAGTGCCCTTTTTTGGACTCCTGGCTACAATCCTGGCCGCTTTGGGGCTGCGAGCCCCGGCTGTGGAGAAGGCGTGCCTTTGCTCACACACGCACACTGCCGCACGCACGCAGGTTCGGGGCAGAATTGGGGACCGGCTCACAGCTCACATGACACCTGCGTTTCCCAGGAAGAGGGGGGGAAAGTATGTGCACGCTTGCACCCGCATACCCGTGTTTCCGCAGATGCTGCTCTCTGCCCCAGGACTCGGGCCGTGTCTTGCCCCAGCCTCCTGGATGTGCATCCCTTAGCTGTCATTTTAAAGTGTTTTCTGAACTCTTACAAACTTTTCCTTTTGCCTATAAGAAACTAGCTTCTATTGCGACATCCTCTCAAATTCGGGGGGGGGGGGGGAAGAAGCCAAGCCAACCAACCCGCCCCCCGCCCCCCAAACAAGCCAAGCAATCCATCCCTCCCCCCTCAAAAAAAACCCCCAAAAACAATATAACCAACATCGAAACCCTACCGTGTTTGCATTCAGTTTTTGGCCACTGCAAATTCAGCTCCCATTTCACCAGGCATATTCTGCTGCCCCTCTTAACTTGGCTTAACTATGATCAAGCAAATCTGATTTGGCAATGCCAAAATTTGTGACCATCCTTGCTGCAATCTCGTGAGGAAGGGGATAGTGAGCTGCCTGCATAGACATATGTGATGGCCTTTCAGCCAAAGAAGCCTGCTCCTCATGAAAAATAAACCCAATAATGCTCACAGATACTGGCTTAAACAAGTATCTTCTGCCATGGGAATGAACTACTGTTCTGCTTTGAACCCCTTCATCATTAACACTGAAGTTCACCTTCCAGTAATTCATCATCTGTTCATGTGTTAAAAATCAAGTGGAAGAGAGAAGTATATATGTTATTGCTCACCGTGCTGGCCATGATACAGTGAACGTTGAAAACTGCACCTTTTACAGATCATATCTTTTTAGATACTTAGAATCAACTATTCAGTTTGTTTTCTCTTTTCTTTATTCAGTACTTACACTTTTCAAATACCATCTTGAAAGGAACACTGTACATAGCAGAATATCTGGGTTTATTCGTGAATAATATGGTGTAAGAGGAGACACTTTTCCTCGGGAAATTAAAGATGCGTTAGAAGAGAGATAAGCCTTGCTTAATGCCCCGATGGGTGGCTGTACCAAGGCTTTTCAGTGTTCTTTTGTCCTCGTGCTCATTTTGTTAATTGACCAAAAGAGGTCGCAGGTTGTCCAGGATTGAATTACAGGCTCACTGTTGTGAGCCCATCTACAGAGAGGGAATTGATCAAGCACAATATACTGCATGTTTGGTTTCAGGATGGGGATTTTCTTGGGGGTCTTTGGGGGGTTAGTTTAATTTTGTTTTGTTTTCCCAAACTATTACAGACAAGCTCGCTGTTACCTTTTTATTTTACTTTGGGTTTAGTAACTGTTTCTAGGTGATGAAATCCAAAAGTCTTTGGGATTATCTGGCAGCATGTGTCAGGAGAACTCAGATTAGGTCTAGCAGAAAGAGGCCTTCTTCCTTTCACACTGTGTGTGTACAGGTATCTTTTCAGTTGGGTGAGCTTTTATAGCATGCTGGTTTCGAAACTGAAACAAAAATGCATGGGAAATGCTGAGAGATGGTAGGTAAAATGGGGCAAAAGAAATTTAGGGGGTGGAAGGAATGAAAGATAACATCCCTTTCCTTCACCACAGTTGTAGACCTCTCACATACCAGTGTAACTTGTATTTCAGACTGTGGCATGAACATTTTTATCAAACTGAGTTTTGATTCTCACCATCAGAAAGATTTTTTTTCTTTTTTTTCTTTCTTTTCTTTCTTTTATAAAATTCCACAAGTCATGGCACACCATTTTGAAATCCCATTAATAGAAGGATATACTTGTAATGGCATGAAATAGAAGTAATTCCTTTTCTTTTTTTTTTTTTTTATAATACATAATTGGTAAACAGTATATATTTTTAAAAAGCATTAACCAATGATGATCCAGCATCAGGACACCATGAACAAGAAGCACTGCAAATGAAAAATTAACAATGAAAAAGATGTAGCTGAATCACCTTTGCAAGTAGAAAGCCAGTGATGTGTCAAAGATAAGGTCAGTCTGACAGCTTTCGGTAAAAAATTAGCTGTTTCCACTCTCTTAACCAATGGGTACTGTATTAAAATACAGTTATATGACTGACAAAATTTGGTTCAAAACTGTACTTGATAATCAGAGGATGTATACCAACATATCTGGAAAGCCAGATTAGAAATTTATAAAGACAAAAAAATATGCTAAAACCCCCAACACACACCTATAGCTAACTGCTGAATTACAGCACAAACTTTAGTAATGTTGATGGACCTGTTCTATATGTCTATATGGACAAGACCAAGGGCTAAATATGCAAAATAGCAATGTTTATAAAACTACACCAAATCTGAACTTCCACATTTACATTTACTGTTTATTCTAGAGGCTTTGCAATTTTTTTTCCTGTTTATTCACTTTTACTGGGAGGAGAGGGAGAGAAAAAAGTCATGTAGGATTATACTGACCTTTACAGTCAACTCTAAACAATGGAAAGCTGAAGAGAGGCACTGTGCTTCAGAGAAGCTCATGTCCTGCTCCCATTGCTCTAGAGAGTTAAAGTGTAATTTATGGAAGTGCAAAAAGAATGCAGCTCTCTTTTCTGGTGCCTTAGCTGAACTCATATCTTTTGGTACCTTTTTGTGGTGGCTGTGTTTGCTACATGGACAAGACATGAGAAGTAAAGTTGTGGTTGAAGTAGCTCTACTTTCAGCTGCATGGTCACTTTTTGGAGCAATCCCGACTTTTTAGTGTAATCCCCTTGTAATGCAAATGGTTATATTAACCAAAATTTAACTGTCAAGAATGTGAGCTTCCCTTATAACGCTGTTTTAAAACCTGTGTTGTTTTGCAACTCCTCCTTTTTCAGACAACCCCCTGCCGCCCCCCCAAAAAAAAACCCAACAACCACCCAAAAACCTTAACAGAAATTTAGAGCTACGTAGTTCATTTTGGGTTGAGGGCTATATCTACCTTTGCAAAGCACCCCTTAATTTGGGTATTTCTGCTCTTCTTTTTGCCAACCTTGAACTTCTGAAGTCAAGAAAAAGTAGGATATCCTCAATATGTTCTTGTTTCTCAGAGGAAGAATACTCAGATTTACAAAGAAGTCAGTTGATACATTACTTATTTTAAAAGATAGATCACTTTCTAGATCACTAGTTTCACAAAAGCAAGGATTAAGATCTCAGCATCATTTGTCAGCCATCTATGAAAACATAGTTTAATGAAAATTTTCCACAGACCTGCTCCTGGTTTAGGGCTCGACATGACCATCTCAGGTGCTCTTAAGACTCTTACACCAAGCATGTAGGCTTACAAAGTACAAAATTCTACTGGGCTCCTCAAAAATGCCACCCTGTGCTACTTGTCTGAAGATGGCAATCTGAATTCAGTGTGATGGAACAAACCAAATTAGGAAGCAGATGACATTAGAAAACCAAAGGAGAAATAACAAATACTTTGTTGGGAAGTCAACTGAATTGAGACAGTTCTTTGCTATTGGAGGCATGCATAATGAAAGGACATATATTGATGCTGTGACAGAAACAGTTACCAAATACTTCTCTTCACTAATTGAGATGTCTTGTTAACCATAATAGAGGAAAGGAAGGCAGTTGATAGGTTTCCTTTTACAAAGCTCTTATCCAGAGATGTGTTCATCTCTTTTGTGTACCACTTAGGCACTATATACCGTGTCTGCCAATAAAAATCTTGCACAATTTAAAGAAACAGGGGGATTAGAGGGAGGAGGAAATGAAGGGAAAGTCTAGCTCACAGAACTTTCTCATAAGAAGAGGTGCTATTGCTGGTGGACCAGATGTTCTCCACACCTACACTACAACCAGCAATCTGTGTGTTGTGCAAGTTCCAAAATGCAAGTGTCATAAGAGATAAAAGGAGAAATGCTGCTTCCAAGTGTACAGTCTACTGGAGCTAGATTTACCAACACACTTGAACACCACAAGTTAAAAAAAAAAACAAAAACAAAAACAATAAAAAGAAATCATATCCTACCTTATGAGTGTTGAAGTGGAAAGATTTTGGATTACTGGAAGCAGACTACATCTAAGACTGGATTATGTGGAGAACTGACTTTCTTTATAGGTATTTGATTTTGAATGAATACATTATGTTTTAGGTCATTATATAAATTAGAAGGTCATGAACATACCTCATGCTAAAGTGGATTTGCATACAATCAGGGTCAGAAGACAAAAAGTATAAGAAAATACGTGAGAACTTAATTTAGTACAAACTGATTATTTTCCCTGTTCTCCAATCTCACAGGCTCATGAGACTGTTACAGTACAACAATATCTCACTATATTTATAAAGTATCATCTATATTATACAGATTATAGAAAAAAAGCAGTAATTTTAATGCCTGCAAATCTAGATGCTTTGTTACCATGAATAAGACAAAAAACACACATAAAAACTTTGAAGGATATAAGTTTAGCAAGAAAAACGCCAAGTTATAAAATCGTCTGTCACAGACTAGTGTTAGAGCTAAAAGCATATGCTGTGAGTTCCATTGAGAAGTTTCCCTCTAGCTAAAGCATGGAGTTTTCTGGGGCAATTTGTGTGTGAAAGAAGATAGATACAGTCCATTTTTTTAATTACACAAGTTAAAATCACATATCTCAGCCATTTCCAGATGAGAACGGAGTCTCTAACAACATATATATTGCCCTAGCAACTGAACCATTGATTGCAAATTGGCAATATTTGTCATACCTTCTCTGTTCACAACTCTAACTTTTTGTTTTGTTTTATCTTGGTATCTGACTATGCATCTTAGTCCAACACTGGGCAGCATAGAATACCCAAAGCCTCTTTTGTCTCACAGTATTAAGGTCCTGTTTTCTGTTGATCACACAAGTCTCAGGTCTATGTGAATGCCTACTGATATGTATTTAAACCCTCTGGCTGCTAATGCCTAAGAAAGTTATAGGTTATAATCTTTAAATAACCAATTATTATACCCATAACTTTTACATGTAACTCAGATACACAAATAATACCAGGAAACCCACTCATTTATCATCTGTTCCCACTTTGCTTCAATTTTCTCACCTACTTAATTTCTTCAACTAGGATTTTAGTGCCTTGGAAGACAGTAGTAGTCATACTTTCCATTTGATATGTAATTCATAATTTTGAGTACCTCTACTAGTTAATTAAATAATTTTGATGTCCACCATTGGAACACTTACCGACATCTTGTAATAAATAATTTCTGATTAGAAAACCCCTTTTAAAATGTCTTAAATATAAATTCTAAATGAACAGTCTTTTTTTTTTTTTTTCCCTTCCCAACGTAGGCCATATTTTTAGGAAGACTTCAGAAATAATATCGTTCTCTTGGACATGCAGGGCATACTTTCCACAGAAGATACTAGTTTGTATATTCTGGACCTTTAAGCACTTCATAGTGTGTATTGCACAATATATGCCTAAACAGCCTGTTCAGTCTGCAATCTTATTTTATTAACAATGGTGTGCAACAAGATTAGTGCAGGACCCTGGTCAGAATTGTAAAGGAGCAAAATCAGAGGGCAAAAACTGTAGCTTCCCATGGGAAAACTGTTTCCTATACTTTTTAAGATTAGTGTAGACTCTTTAAAATGTAAGAGAAAGTCTTATGGATAAGAGGTGCCTAATTGCTTGCTTCACAAGCAATTTTTGTTTGATGGACGGATTGTTCATTGCAAATATGTCTTCAGTGAGAATTTCCGCCTTTTCCCAAAGTGGAAGAGGAATAAAAAATCAAAGCATGGCTGAGTTCAATACTTGCTGGAAAATTCAAATGGTTCCACAACAATGAGATATTTCTTGATGACAGAAGACTGACACAGTGCAGTAGTACCACCATGAGCAATCTGATCCTAAATCCAGCAAATATAATGGGGATCTTTGTCCGTTTAGGAGCCATTAGTCAGGGTCTTTAGTTGGAGCATAGCTTTGTGCATGAATTTGGCCCCTGGATGTGGAAATGGCAGAGAAGGATCCTCAGATCTGCTATAGACTAAAAGGAAGAAATTCACAGTAAAACAACCGAAAAACACTTCTTTCAACAAGCCATACCTAGAAAGAGAACAGAAATACAAATGATGTATTTGATGATGCATACTTAGTGTCACATGCTGTCTGATGCTTCATGTTGTTGTTCTGTTTTTCAAAATTCCATCTCCCTGAGGGTCAGTCAGAAATTTGTGATTTTTTAAAAAAGATTGTAAATAGGCTGGTTACAAAGTTCAACACAGCTATCATTGCACAAAGCCTATCTCTGCAATTCACAAGAGTGTTGTATATCTTGATTTTGGCTCTGAGCCACAAACTCTGTCAGTTCTTAGGAGAATCTGGACAGTCAAATCACAGCATATAAACAAATATTCTGCTTCTTCTGTGTAGAGTAGTTTCTCAAAAGGATAAATGTCACAAATGATGCTGGAAAGATACGTACATCTCCTTGTTATATATATATATATTCACAGAATAATCTGAATTGTAAGGGACCCAAAGTATGGGTGTGACCAGAAAAAAGGGGACTATATCAAAACCCGTTCTTGCTGCTGAAGTCATTGGCAGTATTCCCAGTGACATGGAAGCATTTGGGTCTGAACTAACAAGTGGCCCTTTGATCCATGAGCATAAAGAGACATTAGGTCTAGCAGACTAGCCTAAAATACAGCTTTGAAGTGCACCCGGTGCAGAAATAGGAGCTGGTGTACTCACTACTTCAACTAACTGACCTGACAGCACTACAACAAACTACCTGATCAACCCGGACTTGCAGCACAACCCCTTGGAAATATTCTGTTGTTTACTAGAGGAAAAGGACCGTGTTCTGTTTATTACTGAACATTAAAGTAACTTGAAAGTGTTGACATGTGAGGCCCACCTGCTAACATTTAGGATGAGAGGTCAAGGCCACAAGTTGTGCCAGGGGAGATTTAAAGCGAAATTTTAAGAAAAATTTCTTCACTAAAAGTGTTCTCAAACACTGGAACACGCTGCCCAGGGAAGTGGTTGAGTCACCATGGAAGCATTTAAAAAACATGCAGATGTGGCACTCAGGGACAAGATTTAGTAGTAGACTTGGCAGCATTAGGTTAATGGTTTGACTCAATGATCTTAAGGGTCTTTTCCAACCTAAATGATTCTATGATTTTATGATACCTGAACAAAAGCCATTACGGAGAGTGTCTCTACAAATGAAACACTACCAGTTGTCAGTTAAACAGAATAATGTCTCATGAGGAGTTAGTTTTAGAAAGGTACATTATGACAGTCATATAATTTGTGGAATCCATTTGACCTTCTGCTCCCACTGGTTTGACTGTCCTTTCACAACACTAATAAGAGTTAATGGAGATAGAATGCTGAAAAGTTGGCAAGAAGAGAAAGAGAATGAAACCCTGCATATCAGAACTCTCCTGGCAGTCAATTTTGGAACATAGCTTCACTAGGCTGAATACATCTTTCACCTCACTAGCTAGAAAACATAAAGGACTTTAGGCATTACTATTGTTTGTTGGTGTCCAAGGTACAAACTGTTCAAGAACTTGTTATGTATGGGTTGTTGGGTTTGAATACAGAATTCAACTCTGAAGGAAGAGTTCTTAAATCTGCCTTAGAAAAGTACTAAATTATGGAGGAAACTGACAGAATCTGATGCAACTTCTCGCATTACCCAGCAGTTCCTCCCTGCAAAAACAAGAAAAAATTTCCCAGGCTTGCAGAAAGATAAGTCTACTCCTGTCCTTATTGGCTTTCATATCTTAGTCTCTCCTTTAGACTATGTCTGCACTAAAAATCTTCATTGAGTTCAGCCAGATTGGTCAAAATTATGATGATGGCAGTTTTTAGAGAGATATATAAACATTTAAATACTCACAATTTTAGTATCACAGGAGGAAAGCTTGTACTGACAAAGATAATAGTGCTATTTCTGCAGCTGGGTCCCTTCGATGTGCTTTTTGTACTATGTGCAACTATTTCAGCCTACTAGAAAAATGCTTACAAACAGATGATTCCTGAGCTTTCTGGCCTCATCTACAATCAAACTTCCTAGCAAGAGTTTTTATTTTTCCAGACAGGAGGCAAGAATAGAGATGTCTCTTTTCATGTTCCCATTTGAAACTTTACTCTTCATTTGAACCAATCTAATTAATTTCCTTAAATTGTTTCTAGTTCATAAATGCCTCTCTAAGGAAAATACAGCATGACAATTATAGTCACTGTCTTCCATGGACCACTTATACAATTGCATATTTTATCCCTATTCATTTGAATATAAAATAGATGCCCAATATGATTTTGAAAGGAACAAGCCATAGCAGAATTTTACAATTAATACAAATGATAATTGTTCTACTGATAGACATGGCCTCTCAAACCCCAAATTATGGGAACAATAAGTTTGAGAAAAAGCTCATTGCAGTCTTGCTCTTGACAACACATACCAACATAGCTTAAGACTTTCACTAATACTATCAGTTTTATTCCATATATACTCTCTTGTAAGTCTTTATTGCTCCTCCATGTTCTTAGAACTGCAAAAAATCAGCTCACCTGAATGCGGTGCATGATTTTAATCTACTTTTCTTCTTAATCACTGAGGTTTTTGTTATTTAGAATTTTAAGTCAAAGCCACTTATGGACTGAGTTGCCTTATAACTGGCTACACTGAGAATTTGCTCAGATGAGATGTTAAATTGAAGTCACTTTAGAGAGAGACTATGTCATGTTTTCTAAGCTAGGTTACCACTCTATAAATCTTAGGATTTGACCCCCAAGTCAAGTCATTGTTATGGCAATAGCATACTATTGTAAATGATACAATACTAACAATATATAATAAAAATATCTGTATAAATGAATGTATGCAAATGTAGACACATATAACTATATTAAACTTGCCATCAGAAATGTGGGTCATACGGTCAGCCTCACCTCCATATGTGTGACCAAAAGAAGGAACTCAATGGATGGCTATTAAAAACTAATTTTTTTTCATTATTCTCAAGTAGATGTAAGCAAAAAGTGAAAATAAGCATCAACAAAATGGAGCAGTTTTACTTTAATAATATAACCAGAGGTCCAAAACCATCTTTGACTGAAAAAGATGAATAATAGCTATCAGATTTTTTTCCAGACAACTGAACAGGCTAGCAGCTCAAAAATCTGGAAATTATTAAACATATAAATACCACCCCACTCCCCCTTTGGGATGTTAAAAATATTAAAAACAATAGAGAATCATTTGAACTAAGTCATCTGCTGTCTTATGTTGTGGGATCTACAAGATGTGGCAATAACAGACTATACAAAAACACAAAGTTCTTAGAAGAAATCTACATTTGGAAATAATTTGTTAAACTGTGAATTTTGCACTTTCAAAAGCAACAGCACCATGATTTTCAGTGATGTATTAAAAATATGCTAGTAGTAGCAAGATGAAGGCAGTATTTTCTGTCTTCTGGAGACATTATTATTTCCATATGGCGCAATACCTTTCACTCAGTTGTGATATGATACTGATTGCTACAGTAACTGTGCCTTCTTTAATTTATTCTATTACAGGCCTCTAAATAATATACAACTTTAAATAGCAAAGATCAGATACCATAAATACTGTTTATACACTGCCATAGGTCAGTTCAGAATAGAGAGGCTTATAGTACTCCAAGCTAATGGGAGCTGGATTAAACTTTGAGCATCATTTAATTCCATTGTTATAAAAGACCAACAACAAGCTGAAGCATTAGAAATCAAATAATCCTTGCATTACTTGCAATGGAAAATACTGTTAACACCGAATGAAACGTAGCTGAAGCTGCTGAGTGCAGCAGTTACACTCCATCAGGGTACACAACAGGAGTAGTTAAATTTCCTTATTCAACGAAACTGTTGGAGCAATAAGGAGCCACCGCCCAAAACACAGGCCACATGCATGGCCGGCCAGATGCTTAGCTGTGTGGGTGGAGGGATTTCTCTGGGATCTTAACACAAACACGCGGGTTGGGCATTACTGCAGTAGGGTTGTGCATGTACTCAGAAGAGAAACAAGCAGTCCAAATGCCACAGGAACAACAGTAATGTACTAGAGACTGGGGAAACATTAGTTACAGTCAATAAAGGCCATTGAGGTCAGTGGAAGGACAGACTCTTTCAAAATTGTATTTTCTGCTTCTTTTCAGGAGTGAATGTAGAAACCCAAAAGAATGGAAAACTTAGTCCCATGGGCCTCAGAAGTAAGAATCATCAGCCAGCCAAAAAACCCCCAGTCCACAAATCCAATCAACCTTCTACCAAATAATATGCTACTCAAGGGTGACTAATATTTATGTCTTAAAGACAGCAAGCTTTTTTGTCTAGAGACCATTAGCTTTCTTTTATGAAGACAGCCTCCCCAGTGCACCAATACTTAAACATTTATTTGATGGGGAATATAGACTTCAGTAGGTTAATGCTAAGCTGTGCCTTTCTCTTTTCTCTTAGCCAAAAAAAGTGGATAGTTTTGAGCCCATGGCTGCACACCAATGTTTCTAAACACAGAATGATATTTAGAAAAGATTTCTGATCGAATCTACACAGGCCTGAAATTCATGCAAGTTAGTGGTTTTAGACTAAGTATCAATAAAAGAATATGGCTTAAGTTGAGATGAGTGGACAGTTTTAGGGCCAAGTTACATAAGGGTCTTTCACTTGAGCTGGCCAAGTAAGATCCAGTTTTAAACAGGCTCTCCACTTCCTAAACATATCAATAGCTGGCAAAATACTGAATTCTTCAGAAATTCTTAAATGTTAATGCCACTCATCTCATAAATTTTGGATTTGATGAAGGCTTTTAGAGTTTGGATATGACTTCAAGCAGCATTTCTGGAGAGAATAATGGTATTTTGTAAAGAAAAAAACACATGAACTTCTAACTATATGCTTAGATGAAATTGGCTAGTAACCCTCATCACCTGCATTATGTTTGAAACTATGGCCCCACAAATAAAGAACAGTGAAAAGCCAGAATTTACTGTTTAGACCGGATTATTTGTGATCAATGTAGTAAAGGTGAAACTGTCACAGTTTCACTGTCCATAGATTCTTTGCAACAGGATAAGAAAAATGGCATTTACAAAACTATCTTCTTTGTGCTTTATTGTTGCTGCCACCATGTGTTCCATAGCTCCTGCCACAGACATTCATCAGAAAAAGACAATTCACTCCACATGCAGAGTTTATAGACCACTTTTTTGTCATACTTACATCAAAATTTAAACCATCAATCTTATATGTACAAATTGCCTAATCTTAAAAATAAGATTATTTTCACAAGAGTCTGTTATGACTTCCATATAAACAAGGGAGAGATTTAAAAGGAAAGCATTTTGCTCAACCTAATCTTACCATCCTAGATACATGATATTGCAATAGTGCTATCATTATTATTGCCATAACAGTAGCAGTGAGTTCTGAACTAGAACCAGGCAGCCTGGTTGTGTGGGTGCATGTATCAACATAAGAAAAGATACAGCCTTTGCCACTGGCTTCCTACGAATAGCAGAAGAAAGAGTAATTAAAGAGGTTGCCAGTGGTACACTGTATTTTTAGAGTCCTCCGAACTCTAAATCAGAGAGTAAATTTTGTGTACAGTCATTCAACATTTGTTCTTTGTTGAGCTGTTTTTCCTTATATAAAATATTCTTCTTTGGCAAGGCATTGTTTCTATGCCTAGAGAGCAGTTTGTCAGCTGGTCAGAACCACAGATGCAACTGTTTGTTCACACTACAAAATGGATAAGTGAAATGATCTTGCTCAATTAGGCTGAGGGCATTAGATTGTCTAGGTGCTCAACTTCAGGCAAAGAAGCTATCCTGTCTACATGGTGGGCTGCCATCGCTTCCCACAGCACAGCTAGGAGGGGAACCAAACTGTGGTGGGGATGCTGTGGTAGGAATTTCATAAAGAGGCTCTGCTGCCAGACAAGCTGCAATGTTAAACTGTACCTTCAGTTTATATATGTATGAAATATATATATATATATAGGTAGGTGTGTATATATATATATTTTAAAAAAGCCTCAACACAGAACAGAATTTTTCTGCTAGTGTAATTACACTTGCTGTCTCAAAGACTTGAATTGACAAAAGCTGCCTTCTGTCAGCATGGCTGTGACCAGACCAGGGGTTCTCTTTAACAAAACTGTGTCAGCCATGACGTGTGAAATTTTTCTATTAAACAAAAGTACTCTCTTCTTACACTAGCACAGTGTCATAGGCTGGCTTCTGTTTGTAGAGTCTTGCATTGATAGGCATAAAGCTATACTATTTGATGGCAGCATGGAGCCATATGGGGAATGAGTTGCTGGTCAACAAGGTTTAGATTTTAGTTAAAAAACCTCTATGTAGCAAAAAGCTGACAGGCATCTTTGTTGGCACATCATAACACTGAACAAACACTGCATGCATACAGTGAGTTTTTTTCTCACTCTTGATGTGATCTCATGTTAAAGACAAGGCTGTTTAGTAGAGCAGAGCTGCTGCCATATGTTGTACTTGCCCTGTGCCACAGGGATCCTAGCTTTCTACAGAATCCTTCCTGTACCACCCAGACTACCCTGCTGTGGTAGTCCCTTTCTTTTGTAAAGACATGAGCCTCCACCAACCAAATCAATCACTTCAAGGTATGAAATATTTTATTATGTATTAACATAAGTTAATAAAAAAAACCCTCAAAAAACCCAACGGGAAAACTAAGTGATTGCTTCTCTAACACTGCTGTTTGGGGAACCACACAGAATAATGCAACATTTAAGTTAAGAGGCTTGGGAGCTAAGGTGCTAAGCATTATTGCAAGATGAAAAGAAGAACCAACAGGGCTGAGCAGGATACCCCACTCCTTGTACTAGACCCAGTGACAATCTCACTTCACTACTTAACAGGAGGGGCTTGTTACTAAGATTAAGAAATTATTCTTATTTACCTTAAAGAATCAAGGGAATTGGCCTCTGGAATGTAGTGAAACCCCCTGGGATGCTTGTAGTGCATGTGTTCTTTCAAAACTAAGTATCCTGCTCCTAGCTCTGGAGCAACAGAATTTCCCAGCACCAGTGGCACAAAAGATTATACCAGACTCTTAGCTATACAAGTGTTAGTAGGTAAAACAGGCCAGGAACCATTCTCTGACCTTGAGACTAACTAGTATGACAAGACTTACATCTGCAGTGCTAAGCTTTCTTATCCACTCAGAGTAGCCACATCCAGACTGCCAAATACATTTCCTTCAGGCCACCACGCAACCACAGAGCCTTGCTGAGATTACAGTTTCAAGAATGGTCCCAGGGGACAATTGCCTTACTGCCCCAGACAGGAGGGAGACCAGTAAGAGTTCTGTGTGCTGATGCTTCAGACTCTGGGGGCAATGACGATCAGCTTGTGCCACAGCCCTTACTAACAATTTGACAGTATCAAGTACCACAGGACAAGGCTTGTACTTGTGAACTGGCTCTGTTTAGTTTAATAGTATAAACACAGACTTAGAGTCTTCTGCATGCAAAAGGGTTACATGGGTTCAAGGGCAGATCGGAAAGTACTTGAAAGATAGGTCTACTGAGGGCTGCTAAATAGCCAAACCACATGAGCTACAGAAAATCCCCTGAGCTAAAAACAGCCAGAGATTAAGAGAACAGTCAGGAGATGTGTCATATATGGTTGTCCTGTTCTCACTCTTTCCTGGGAATCAAGTCAATGGCTAGTCTTACAAACTGGATAGACGGGCCTTTGGTCCACACCAATAAAGATATTCTCATGCTCTCAGGAGTCAGAGAAGCCCTGAGTGCAGCACTGAGCTTAGCTGCTTGAGACTTTATCTTTACACATATGTGTAGACACACGCGCACGCATTTGCTGTCTTTCCCCTTTTTCTTTTCCCCCAGACCTACTCCACCACACCAATGATCCTGTGAAATGTCAGGAGAGCTGTGCTGTCACTGCAACCCCAGCAGCGCCCTCAGAGAAAGATGACCAGAGGAGATTTTGTACCCAGCTGTAGCCAAAATTTGAGCCTGAGTTTCTTACTCATTAATTACGTAGAGAGTACATCAGGGTGTTTCAACTGTTTGCAGTAAAAGCTTTAGGTTGCAAGAGGCCTCATAAAATAATCTTAAATCAAGACAGGGAATCAAATGCTTTGGTTACATTGAGAAACATGACATGAAAGTGGAGAGAATGGAAGAATGAGGATCCACTTGAAAAAATTGCATGTTTTAGCAGTTTTATTTCATTTCCTCATGTCAAAATGCTACGTTGTCCATTCATTGCCCAAAGAAAAACCCCCTAACTGACTATCTGGTAACACAGGATTCATTCACCTTTCCCACTCTAGTACTACGTAGGAGTTTTCAGAGACGGTTTTTCCTTGAAGAGGGAAAATTACTGCCGGGGGATATTGCCAGGCAGCCGGTGTTTCCCTCCCTGCAGTGACCTTTGGGGAAAGGCACGGCAGCGCTGCGGACAAGCCAAGCGGCACCGCGGGAGGAGAGGGAGGATGCGTGTCCTGCCCTGTCATCCCGAGCCGTGCCGAGTCGCGCCGCCCCGTGCCGGTCCGGGCGGCGCCGGCACAACCAGAGCCCCGACCTGCCCCTTCTGTGCCCTTTCCCCGCTGTGGGGAGGCAGGGGGAGCGGCGCCGCCCGCCCGGCTCAGCCCGTGGTACATCCGCACTCCTTCTCCTTCTCCTTCTCCTTCTCCTTCTCCTTCTCCTTCTCCTTCCCCTTCCCCTTCTCCTTTCTTCCCCTTCCCCTTCCCCTTCCCCTTCCCCTTCCCCTTCCCCTTCC
>JAWWEW010000078.1:54893373-54910027 GCA_035583185.1 Anabacerthia variegaticeps | reverse complement strand
AATCACATTTCTCTTTCTCCAGCTCACCCCACTCAGTTCAACAGGCCTGCTCTGGGATTCATTACTGTTCGGTATAAGGAGCATTACAATTTTGCCCTAATTCAACAACCATTTTGTTATAAGCATGCATTTTGAATGATAGCTATGGATCTCCTTTTCTAAATGCACACCATGGATATTTCATTTCACAGTGATAATATTAATTTTGTTTCAGTTATAATATTAATTTTGGCCATCTTCATTTGATAACATCCACTAGTAAAGCCATTCATACTGTGGAAGTAGTGGAAAAATAAAGACCATTTGATTCAATGAGCTATACATTTTTAATGTGTGGCACTGTTTATTTGAATTAATATTTAATTTACTTGCTTTGGCAACATCTTGCCTACTAGTCAGAACCAGAACCTGAGTCCAAATATGAAGAGACTGATGTTCTTTCCTACTGCCACAGAGATGGCAAGTCTGTCCTGCCATTGATTTTGAAGTAGACCTCTACAATAAATATATTACGTGCAAATCAGTACTGTATATATGAGAAGAAAGAGATATTCTGTGTGACTCCATTGCTGTGACAAATTGTTATCCTATCCCCAAGCATTTGTCTGAAATTTAAGAAAAATAGTTGCCAGGTACTCTCAGTTAGTTTCATTGCAATGCTCTGGATCTTCTAGGTCATCTTGTGTTTTCTGTTTTGAAGTGGGATTTTTTTCTTCTAATTTTTAAGACATGGACTCCAGTCTTGTAACTGTAACTTGCCACATGAACTTTATCTTTGAACTTCATGCCAGCACAGTTTGACTTACAGGAACAGTGAAAAGAAGGTATAATCCATCATAGATGACAGACATTTGTTTCAAATCAAATTTCTCTAATTTTAGAAGTAAGCCTAAATGTTGAAATAAACAAAAGCAGTGATATTTTTCCTTAAAAGTGGTTAAGATTCTGCAAAGCTACGAATTTCACCATTTTTTTCAGTTTCTGGAATACTGATTTCCAAAAGAGATGAGGCCAGATGACTTTATGTAATTCTCAGTGAGACAATTTATTAAGGTCAGGACAGGTCGAAATATCATACTTGTTCCACAGCCTGTTCAGATGTAGAATTATAATGATTTAGTGTTCTCTGTGCCACTATTTATGTCCTCACTTCAGAGTGCATAACAATGCAATAAAATCACAGACAATCTGTGTGAATAAATAACTCAGCATGTTGCCATGCATCTTGAAAAGAAATTATAACTCCTTTAGAGTTTCCTAGTATGATTTTGTGTTGAAATTCCGTAATACTTTGCTTTTAGGGTAATCCGTATGCAAATGAAACAATAAACAAAGAACCTTCTATGCCATGGGAGCATATTAAAGTAAGTCTTCAGAGAGTCATGTTCAACTGCTGGAGAAAATAGCCCTGAGTCAGCACTCCCTCCTCTCCTTTCCCCCCACCTTCCCTCCCTTCTTCATGCTGGGAGGAAATGAAAACTATTTCGGTATGTTATAAAAAATGTGTAGAGTCTATGTGATCATTTCAGTCTTGCTGTATAACAGCCACGAAAGCTTATTGATAGCATCACCAGACATTTCCTAAGCTATTCAAAAATTATCACCTCTCTTCCCCACTTTCAATCTGAGGAGACGTTAGAAGGTTAAAAAATAAATTAAAAAAAAATATATAAATACTGCATTTTCCGGAAAGACAAGTTTATCTGGTTTGGTTCTCTGAGAGTTCCCCACTAGGTTAACTTATGTGCTCCTTTATGTTGCTTTTCTGTTAGAGTCTTTTCTGTGTCCCAGAAGGCAGGAGAGTAAAGCAGATAGCATCTACTTTTGACTCAATGGCCAAATTGACAGGCAACGTATAAGTGCATGTAAGATCTCTATCAGTGAGTGAATGCAAGGCTTAGGGATTCTTACCCAGCCCAAGCAAGTTTAAGCTAGTTTAATTTAAATGCTGAGTGTGGCAGAAGAAGGTGCTGTATCAGGTAAGATTCCCTGGGACTAACTGAGGCCTGATCCAAAATTCAAAGACTTAACGACCTTTGAAGCAGATCTTGGATTCCCACCTGAAGCCAGTGATGTGGTTAACTGCCAGAACTGGAATGCTGTCATTGCTGGCTGATATTTTCAGATGTGGTCAAGTAAATAGCTTGATTTCTAGAAGCATTCAGTACTCATTGCCCCTAAAGACTTAGCAAATATATATATATATATATATACACACACATACGTGTACATATATGCACACTGTTCCAGCTTGGCACTCAAGATTTAAAATTTCATACACACTGCATACTGTGTTCTGCTGAAAACAAGCAATGCTCAAGTATATGGATGAATTTTACACATAAGATTTAAAGGCACAGGAACTTTTTCAACCCTTTTTCTCTTCTCTTTTTTGCATTCTTCTCTCACTGACCCACTATTTGTTTTGGAGGTTGAAGATTTTTAAGCACAGGTGAAGACTAGCATAGATGACAGAACTGGCAGCTTTCCACATGTCTCTACCAATATATCACATTCTTGTGATAACAGTCATGTTCCCTTGCCCATGTTACCTGGAACCATTCCTGAGATTTTCAACAAGATTGCCAATTAGAAGCAATTGTGACATTTTGTTCATGTGTGTGATACAAGACCTGCTGACTAGGAGTTGCTGAAACTACCAGCTCATTTCACAATATTTAAACAGTAAATTACCATACCTAGCATTTTTGTCATCAAGCTGAAGAATTGATTGATTGGGTGTGTGCATCCTGTGGAGTGATTATTGTCAGCCATAACTGTTAGGGGGTGAAACCTGCTTTTAATTTACGAGGATGTCAAGATCCTTGTAGATAAAGTGTTCAGGTAAGATTGTCTGTGTTCACCTTGAGTGATCAATTCATACTCTTTCAGACCTCCTTTGTACAATGATTAATGCACAGACTGTGTGAAAAAAAAAAAGGCATGGCAGGAAAGAAGTGGAGACAAAAAATGAAGAAGAGTGCTGGCAGGAACAAAAGTGAGAATTAAAAAACTCTGAATGCTGACTTGTACTATGCATGAGAAACATTTTTACCCTCTTTTGGACCTATGAAAATGCAAGAGGATGGCAACAATGCTACATGGTGAAGGGTTAGTGCCCATGGAATAGAAGGTGGTCTAAAAGAGTATCAAAGTATATGTCAGAGTAGAGCATTCCTCAAATCCGTTGATATTGAGCTCTCTCACTACCAATGGTATGTACACATTAAAATCAGCTAATATACTGCATAAATTATATTGCTGATGCAGCAAAGTAGAATCTACCATTTAGAGAGTTTTTTCTCAATGGTTTGCTTTGTGGCACTCTGCCAGTGGCCTGACTGCTGACCAAAACCCATTATCCCTGAGGACATTTTCAATATTGACAGCTTCTTCTCAGTACACCCCTGGATGAAAGTGACAAGCACATAGATCCTTTTCTACTGTTTTGTTGTTTTTTTCTTCTCCTAGGCCAATAAATCTCTCAGTGAAGATTCCACACCTCACCCTACTATTTATCTCTCTTTTTCTTAGCCATGCTGCAATGAGAAGGACTTTCAAGACCTATTTTTGCCACATTTATCCTCAAAATATGCTCATCTTTTGCCACACATTAGTAAGAATTGCTTGGTTTTTCAACTCTTCACATCTGAAAGTATGCCACCTCTTGTTTCTTCCATGTTTTGCTTATTTCATTGCACAACTTCCTCAACAATACACTGGCATCTTCCTCACAATTTTGCTGTTCTATTCTCACTTTTCTGCATTGTTTGGGTGGCTCAGATGGTTGCCTACAGGGATTCACCACAGCCACAATATCCTTCTGAAGCAAACCGAGATCACAGCACTGCACTCGAAACACTAGAGGTTGCTAAAGCCTGTGTTTGTTCATTGAGTTTTCTCAAATGAAACAACAGTAAGATGATAGATCTTACTGAATTTAAGTCATGGAAGGAAAATTCCTCCTATTCTCAACATACCTAAAGTAGTAGTAGGTAATTTGTTATCTGAATTCTCCTCTCTGACTGTTAACAAAAGACACAAGAAAAGATCATGTTCCAGTGCATAAAAGGCATTTATGATAAATATAGGATATCTGGGATACAGAAAATTGAGGATAAATGCAGGATCAAGGATTTCATCTTTAGGGTCTATATACATTTTGTCAGACATGAAAGTTTCTGACTTAAGAATAGTTGGTTGCCTTGTTTTAAAATACATGTTATAAGAATATTGCCAGGGAAAAAAAAAAAAAAAAAAAAGAGAGCATATTCAAATTTTAAAAGTAATGTGTCTTAGTTTGAGGGTTTAAAACTATAACATAATGTCATGTCAACTGAGTTTTTTGTAAGTCCACATACACATCCTGTACACATGAGATTGTGCATCTGGATACTTCTCCAGATGGCTTTTTGAATCTTGTAAGCTTGTCGTTGGGTTGAAGAGCAGCTCCTGTAAAAAAGTGAACTATTTAGTGGTGCTTTAAGTATGTTTTCTACTCTCATACATGCAAGACTTTAGCTAACAAAGGACAGTCAATCATTTTCTGTTACTGTTTTCTGATGAGCAGTATCAGTCCAAGTTGACTGCCTGGCAAAGGGAGATTGTAGTGAAGCACTAGTCATGGCTGTGGCAATCAATTTTCACAGCCCTCTGAGAAACCTAACTGGAATAGTGTTCTTCCTTAGTATCCCAGCTTCTGGAGTCAAGTTATTATGAAGGAACTTGTATTATTTTCTCTTGGGTAAAAAGACTGCTTAGCTGAAAAAACTGTAATGCAACACATACCTGCCATGCCCCTCGAAATGAAAAACAAATAGAGAGACGCCCAGATGGGTTATTTTTAGTAACTGCATGGTTTCATAGGCTTAATTTATAAGTAGTGAACACTTGGGACCGCCAATCTGTGAATAGTCTTTGGAGGAACTGCTTGGGCCCCTTTCCAACCTCTCTTCCTGAGAGGAATTTCTATGAGGGGGGTAGGGAGTTTATAATGAACTCGCCCTGACATCTGGGCTGGGGGGAAGCTAACAGAACGCCTTTGTTCTCAGCAATTCCAGTGGTTTCCAGTACAGTCCAATGTCCCTCAGAAAATTCTTGTTTCAGGAAGGGAAAGCAAAACCATGAGAAGAGATCCTGAATATGATAGCAAAAGCTGCCCCCTGCTTCCAGGAGGATACACAAGCAGGGGAATGGCAGGGCCAGCTGGCTGGACAAGGACCCCACTGTGGCAGGCAGGATGTCCCATGTGATGACATCAGATTGGAAGGTTGCCCAGTCTGTGTGAGCGCATCACATAGCTTCTGAGCAATAGGAGGTCCTATATTTAGAGAGGGGGAATAATAGACAAGACATGGTGCCTGACTCTCCTTCGAACTCAAGTCTACTTGCGTCCATGAACAGACCCCCGTTGATTTCAACGGCTAAGACTGCTCCATTTCAGCCCCAGTAGCATGGCTGCCTTTACAGTGATAATGGAAGTGAAGTTTAGCCTAAGTAAAAAGCACATAATTTTGTTCTATGTGCAACTGATGATTTAAAATAGCAGAGAAAAGGGCAACTGTCTCAGCTCTCCTCTTCCTGCAAGGGCCTGTTAACAAATTGTAAGCCTTTTCTGCTTGACTTACTAAGACATCACTGAACTTTTTCAACAAAATTTATTTTATAAATAAACTTTGTTACTATGGTTGGTCCGAGTTGAGTCTCTGGTCAGACACTAAAGCAAAGTCCTTTTGATGGGTTAGTCATTCTTTGCACTTTAAACCTACGTAGTTGGAGAAAGAAAAGTTGAAAGCATCTTGAGCTGAGCCCAGCTCCTTGTCTTACAAGAGCTATGGAGAGCAGTGCAAGATTATTTAGAGCGCAAATGAAAATCAATTTGTGCTTGTTCCTTGGCCAGTATGTGAAACAGACCCTGCTTTGTAATACTGCTGATCTCTGTGTAGTCATAAAACAGAGATTCACTTACTTCTCATCTGCAACAATTAACTGCTACAGATGTCAGGCAATTATGCTGAATGAGTGTGCTGCCTTCATTAGTCTTCTTTTGTCTGAGTTGCCAATTTTGAAAGCTGCCCAGCTATCGAAACTCCACTTAAAGCACCTAAGATCAGAAACAAGCCCAGGGCAGCAACATAGATACTAGAATAAATAAAGCATTTGTTGACTCATGACCCATCTAGATCAGAAGCCCTCAAGAATGTTTTATGCTAAAATAAATAAATAGATCTCTGAAGTTAACTGACGGCTCCATGCAGAGCAGGCTCAACACTTAGTGTAACATTTGCCTCAACAGCAAAAAAGCAGGCAGAGAGCTGCCCTGCAGCTCTGCTGTTCCAGACAGAGGAGAATTCAAGCAGGGCTATGCCTCCTCCCTACCACCTGCTCTCTCCACCTTCTCTGAAGAAGACATGTCAGCACAGGGCAGAAAGCACAGCCTTAGGCTTCTTTGAATTATACAGATGGCTAAACAGTCCCCAGCTGGCCTAGGATTAGAGGGATGGACTTAAGTTGCTTAAAGCCACCTTTCTCACTGCTTAGCAAATGTTTTTCAGTTGTGCAGAGAGCAAAATAGATACGGTAGAGAGCCTGTCCTTAAACACAGCTTGGGATTCTTTCTCTGACTCCTTATGTCCTTCTGTGACCTGGCTGACAAGGAAATCCGGTGACACTCTACAAGTCTTAATATCTTCCCTTGCTAAGGCTTCAGCTACTCTTCATGCTGCGCTGCAACTAAAGAGCCTGAGCTCAACATTCGCAGTAGGGATTTAAATTTAATAAGGGTTGGATTGCGGTCGCTTTAGGGCACAGTTCAAATCTTATTAATTTGAAAGTCACCAAACATAGGCTATGTACATCTGAAGCAAACAATGACAAGCCGTTATCATCACACATAGCTACAACAAAGTGGCCTTGTTTATCTTGAGGTTCCCCACACTCATACATTTTACATATTGAAGACTTGATATTGAAGACAATGATCAGACCACTGCATCTGAGTGGCCCAAAGTCAGAAAATAGGTAGTAATTTTATGGGAACACGCAATTCTTGAATTGTTGGAAACTGCTCCAATTTGTGGATCTGTGTTTCTCAAACTCACCCCAAAAGGCTGACACATAGGCCAACCTCATTGTGCCAGTAGGACTGTCTCTATATACCTCTACTCTCTGAGATGTGATGCATCTTCCAAACTCATACTTGGACCGGATGGTAGCAATTTTCAGAATGCAGATGCTGGCACTGATGATGCTACTCCAAAGAGGTTTTAATGAAAAGGGAAATGACCTTTGTCCATCTCCCTGGTAACTTCCAGAATACAGATAAGCATGAATCATGCTTCTAATCTCAACTCTTGCATTAGGGATTAAAGAACTAAACACGGGAAAGGAAAAACAGCACTCCATTTGTGTTATAACTGTGCAAGTCTATGACTCCACTGCATCCACAAATATCATGTGCAATAAAAGTATTGGTCTGTGCTTGTTTGGGGATCCCTTGGTTTGAAGGGGAACTTACTCTGACTGGAAATGGGATGGATTAATTTCTCATGACACAGCAGAATGTCAGTCTGCAAAGTATGATCATCCTCAGTTGACCAACTCGCCATCCCAAGGAGCATGTCTACACATCTTGTCATCTCCAGTCACCTGCCTTCTCCACATTGTAATTTTTTATTGGCAGGCACATTTGCAGCTCCCAGTAATCTTTTAAAACCAGAAAGCCATCTACCTTGGGAATCATCCCCCCAAGGATTAACATTCCTATGCATAAACATAACTAGGAAACAAAATAAATGAACTAAAGCGGACACAATATGGGACAATATGAAATATGGGACATTAGTCCCTTGATGAATGCTGCTTTGAACACAAATTTTCACACTAATTTGGGAAGAATATAATTGGGGGTTCACACAACATCTCAGTTAACCTTGCATTGCCACAGATGGCAGAAGGACGTAGATCCTGTACTAAAGGTCATGGAGCCACAGTCTCATTGTCAGTTCTTCTTTGGAAATATGGAAATCCTTGGAAAGGAAATTAAACAGAACACAGATGTCTTCATGTTGCAAACAAAAAAAAAAAATAAAAAATAGAACAGTCTGATATTTTTAAAAAGAATGACTATGAGTTCGCATATACAGCAGAAATACAGATAAACCTTCACATAAACATGTCTTCACATGCTCATCATTGCTAGCAGAGATATCTTAAAGATACTGTCCTGAAGGTTCTGCAGCATTTATAGTGTATCTGGCAGCTGGACTTGTGCCAATGGTGCTCACCTGGTATATGAATAATACAATTTCCAGGACTAAGGCAAATGTGAAAAGTATTCCTCTCTTCTTGACAGATAGGCACTTAAAATTTCTAAGTTTGTCTCAAATTGTTCTTCAGTGTTCTCAATATGTAATGAAATTAACCAAATTGTCGAGTGTATCATATGCTGGGGCAATATATCTAGACAGAGTATTTTAGCAAGTTAATTAGATGTATGATAGGAAAATGTTACATGCATTTGTTTTGCAGGAACACTTTATTCAAAACTATGTAAGAGCTGAATAGGCAGATTTTAATCTGGCATTTCAAATTCACTCTTCTTGGAGGGCAAAATGACAATATTGTCCCATAGATGAAAAATGAATCCATGTGAAAGAGAGCATTAAAAGTTAAGAACTTCAGTAAGTCAGTGATATTCAAGTAGCTATGGACAAAGCCTTCAAGGCCTGTTTGGTACCAGACCAAATATAATATCCAGACCCTACAACTCCGGCTTCCTGGCAGTTCTCCTCATTCCACAGCAGTCTCTCCCACTCCTTCCTATACCATCTTGCCTTTCTCATTCTTCTTGTACTTAAGCAGAGCAAACAGCAGCAAAGAGGTAGCTGCCAAGAACTGGCACAGACACAGTCAAAGGAGGCTCTGTAAGGTCCCCAAGCAGACCATGAGAGAACTGTGCTGACAAAATCCTCTTGAGATTTCCATGGGTCCTCTCAACACAGTTTAGGCACTCATAAATGCTTTTAAGTAATTTTAACTGGTATGGGTAAAAATAGCACCTCTCTGGGCCAGACAGGGAATCTGTTGAGAACTGGGATTTGAGAACAGGTCTGCTTTATGGTAGTGTGCCTCAAGTCGTAGGAAATCTTTATCTGGACAGGTGAAATTGAGGGGCAAAAAACTGCTCATTTTGAGTCAGTTTTTATCAGAAGCTGAGAAAAATTAGTTTGTGTGTCCTCATTACTGGTGCTTTTTATGCAATTCAAAGCAGTGCAGGCCTCCAAAAAATTCTTTGAAAGAATTTTTATAAAGCCTCTGTGGTCTTTAGTCTGCAGAACAAATCAGAAAACACTGTAATAAAATTGGATTGCCATGAACACCCAGTCTTAAATTAGGTGACCTGTTTCCCTGTGTCCTCTCTAATACCTGTACCCCAAGAGACTATAAAGTAACATGTCGAAATTCAGGCCTGTGCACCAAAGAAAACCACTTCACCTTTCAAAACAATACATACAGCAGCTTCCACTATGCACTTTCATGCATGCCAAGGCAAGTTGGGGAGGTTGTAATGTGCTCTAATAGACACTCCCTGAAACTGCTACATGCTTTGTCTTCAGCCAAGGAGCATTCAGAAAATGTGGCATTCTTTTCCTCCCCTGGAAAACATAATAAAATGTCAGAGAACTTATTCTCCACCTGATCCTCCTGATGTCAGTAATCTGCTGGTTTGGCATCATAAGAAGAGTGAGCAGAGGGATCTCTGTCAAAGAGATAACCATAACCCCACCATGAGGAGTGCAGGCTGCAAGTCGGCGCAACGCCCGTGGCGGAGAACAGAGCGGAGCAGGGTGAGAACAGTTCTTGGGGTGGACACTGGAGGCTGGAATGCTGCGTGGAGCTTTAAAGTGAGAGGAAGGGGCTGACAGAAGATCTTTTGGGAGGCTTATTTTTTGGTCTTTGGTTTGGTTTTGGGGGTTTGGGAGGGTTTTGTGGGGGTTTTGTTTGTTTTATTGGTTGTTGTTGCTGCTGTTTGCCCTTCTCCAAGGCAACTGGGCAACACAGAGAAAAATGCAAACTTGGGCTTGTGTGTGAAGGGTGAGAAAGCAGCAGATAAAGAATGGCCTTCTGCCTCAGGTAGGAGAGGTGTTGGCGCCCTGGGGGATATGAGAGAAAAAATGTAAACAAAAGGCACTGTTGTGCAAAGCCTTGGAACTTAAACAAGCATGTAGCTCATCTTTGATGCCCCAGGTAAGTGAAAACTACTTCAAATTCTTAGTGCAATAATACCTTACTCATGCTATGCATGCTGGCCCTGTCTTACAGACCGACCCAGACAGACACTGTACCCTTTTGGTTCTGGGAAGCCCATGGATACATTTGGAGTAATCTACATATGGAACATCTGTATGTGCAAATGACTGCTCACTCACAAATCCCCTGTTAGAGAACTGTGGTCATTATTAGCTAAGCAAGCCTTGGTGGACTCATCAGCTAGAAGGAGGACAAAGTTTTTCACATTGTGTTATATCACAAAAGGAGCATATTTCTCCAAAATTACTCTCTATAGTTCTTAGCAAAAGAATGTATTTAAAAAATATGCCAACAAAGCTACAAGCTCATTAAATATTACGTTTAAGCAATTTACTGTCTTGCATGAAATCTTTCTTGTTCTTGGCTACCTTAATGATGAGTTCTTCAAACAGCCAATGCAATGATTATTCTTTTTTTTTTTTTTTTTTTTTGCTACACAACTGTAGTTAGAGCTTAAAAAACAGTAATTTCTTTCATTCTCGTGTTTTTAACTGAAATTTTATCTCTCAGAAAAAGCTGAAAATAACTTTCAGAAAATGTCACGAAGAATTACCCTCTTCCTAATTTCGTCACTGGATCCCACACCTCTTTTGGCAATAACACTACCTACTCCAGTTAAAAAGCCATCGTTTACTCTAAATCTGGCTTATTCCAAGCCATTTAGGTAAGTCAAGTGGCACAACTGCCATTTTGAAAAAAGGTAATTTAACTTTATTTCAGTAGAAAAAAATGACAGATATAACAAAACAAAAAAGAAGCAAGAATAATGTCTAAGCTAAGTAATTAGTTACAGAACTCAACAGACCTAGTGTACATTGACAACGGGGATAAAGACACATGAGGTATTGTTTTATGGAAATTTGCTTCCATATTTGAAAATATTCTGTTTCAAAAAATAAAAAGAATAGAAAAAAATGTATCTTATAGTTTTCAGTAAAATCATTTTGGAAGTCATATTTCTCTTTAAACCGTAAATAAGCAGAAGCAGTCATAATCATCCATTTATTTTACTAGGTTTCTCCAAGGCAGAATAGTTTCCAATTCTTCATGCACTGCAACTTCATGTACATTTAAGTATGAATGCACTGTGTTTAATCCTTCATTTGAGAATAAAATGAAAGTGGAATACACTTTCATTTCCTGTGCTCTGCACTTGTAGCTGTAGGCTTAAAGCACAAGCCAGTGGCAAATTTCTTTTGATGTCCCAAAACCATAGCAAAATAAAAATTCTAGACTGCTAGAGATTGTTGTGACAATTTTCCTAATAATTTAAGTTTTAGTGGAAAAAAGCATGGTCTGTAGTGCTGACTTGTGCAAAATATTTTGCAACTCTATTTCTGCTAAATAAGAATTAGTAATATAACCACTTATATTGCATACTGTTGCAGGAGACCAGTTATTACCTTTTTAGGAGTATGAAAAAGGTAGATGACATCAGCTTAGGTCAATTAAGTACTTACATGTGATGTCAGCTATTTATAAAAACAAGTAATTTTGACATCTTTTTTTCTTACCTAAAACTTGGATAGATATCAATTTGCACAGAGTTTTGTAGCAGTTAGAAAAATAAAGGCAGAGATTTTAAAATGTCACAGATGAACTGGATTTCCTTAATGGATGTTTAGCACCACCTGAAAATTAGTACATCATGGTGGGGGTCTGCATGTCCCAGTTTTAAAACTATCAGTCCAAGGGCTTTCCATCAGGAATTATGAAGGCTTTGACATTTTATCTTCCAAATAAAGGCAGCATTGCTTCGTAATAATCATTAACAATCTTTGAAGGAATATTGACACAGATATATAATTCACATACCAATATTAAATTTTGTCATATTTTTTGCCAGAATGGTGTGTAGTCAAAGGTAAAATATGTTAGTTCTATTAAAAAAAAATTGTAGCACAAAAGAATCTCATCTTTTTATCTTCCTATGAACCTCTTGAGATTTCTGACTTACAAATTCCAAATGGCAAATTTTCAAAATTTATAACATTACAATTTTCATTCTGAAAATGACCAACAATATAATTGTTGCCAAACTCTTCAAACATTTTGTTTCTGTCCCAGCATGGAGCGAAAACATTAGGAAACCTTGAAAGCAGCCACAAATTTATATTTATATATAATAGAGAAACATCTCGTCAGTGCAGAACTTTCTGGAAGCTGCTTTTTTAGAGCCTTTAGTTCTTACTGTTTATAGGCTGCCTAAGGCATTCATTCAGCAAAGTCCTCAAGTATCAAAAAAGTGCATTTTAGTTATATGTAGCTTGCCATTGTGATATTTTGAACTACTACAACTATGAGTCTCTGGTAGAGAAGTTGGTTAAGATGTGGGGAGGGTTTCATTTATTAAGAGATAAAGAAAAATTAAGCATTTTCAAACTTCTGGAAAAAAAAAAATCCCCAAGAGCTCAGTAATTGAGAACTCTTCTGCAAACTGCTGGGTTATCAAAGATACAAAGCTGTTCTTTCTGAAAGATTTGAGGAAAAATTCAATGGACAGAGCATATACTTGCTGTTCTACCAGGAAGTTTAGACCCAAGTAAATGAGCCTTGGGAAAGGCACAGCCAATAAACCACAGACAAGCTGTGTGAATATTGGCAAAACAATAATAACCTGAAGACATGTGACTCCAAGGATGATAAAGAGGTGTAGGAAGAACAAAAGGCAGGCACCAATTACAGTCTTGTACAATTAAACTCTACTTCAACGAGACACAAAAGACACCAAAAAAAAAAAAAATCCAAACCCCTGAGGAGTGCAAAGTGGGTCATCAGCTCAATTACATGTGTGAACTGAGAAGCGGATGGGAGTTGCCAGAAGTAAAGGTTAAGTAGTCCTGATGGTGACTCAAGGGAAGGGAACTGTAACGTAGATAGAGACAAACGGATGGGATGAGGCTTCTCTGATTGTTGTGATAAGGATATTCTAAAACCTCCAGGGAAATCAACCTAATTGTAGTCCATATAACAACGCAAACCAATGCAATGTTATGAAAACAGATCAGTTCAGGGGCACAAAAATGAAAAATGAGATTGAATTAATACAGGTAAACTTTTCGGTAGCATGCAGAGTGTAATATGTGAGGACAAACTGCTGTTTCTAGGTATAAAGCTATGGATACACAGGTAAATTAGGAAAGAGATTCCACAGAACTTCTGAATATCCTGTGTGGCAAGCATTAATTGAACTCGATTTCTGCTAAAAGGAAAGCCTCATGGTTCCCAAATCATTGGACATTGCTGGGGATTATAAGATAAAATTCAGTCGAAGAGTGACAGTGAAGAAGTGTAGTCTTTTGAACAAAATAACCTGAGGTTGAGCAGAGGATCAAGGCCTCAGAGAGACAAAATTAATGAATTTTGCCTGAAATTCAGAACTAACATGAGACATGGACAGTTAAGAGCACAACAGCAATCAGGAAACAAAAACATCATAATCAAATTAGTAGGCTTTTATGCACGGCAGTCAGGTTGCCTTTGCACGTCAGCCAAAATTCAGTTTCTTCTAAATGCTGAATCTTCACCAAAAATTACATTTGTGATTACTCAGGAAGCCTGATTTTGCTTTTTAAAATCATTACAAAGCATCAAATGTATTGGAATTACAGCATCTTGAAGTCGTTGCAAGAAGCAGACTTACTCCAGTCTTGGGAGTCACTTTGATGAGCAGAAAAGCTGGAGACAATTACGTGGTCTTACAATATCTGCTTGTAGTCCTGGCTGTACACAAACCAGCAGAAAATAAATCAGACCAAGGTCTGTGGGGAAGGATCCCCCACTTCTACATCTTGCCTTTGACCCTTTTTACTCTTGACATCCTCTCTGAAACTATGCCTCCTGCTTATCATTGCTAGTTACTAATCGGGGCTCAGTTCTGCAGGCACATTTGGATTAAATTTCTTTGTCCAGCAGAGAGTTTCAAAGTCATCTTTTGGGAAGTGTTTCTCTCCATAGGGACAGTCTTCAAATGAACATCCACTGCACTCATTGGAAAGGTTGGACCATACAGAATTACTGTGTGCCTCTTTATAGAAGAGCTCAAACTTGGACTTTTGTTTTATGAAAACATTTAGAAACTGTTTACTTCAGTGTTTAAATTAAATGTTTCTTGCAAAAAAGTTTTTTTGGTGAAGAAATATTCTTTACAATGTTTCTGTTTAGAAAAGATCTTTGGAATACAAAAATACAATTTTCATTTCTATTAATCTGTAGGTTATATATAATGTATTTAAGCCATGGCATATTGCAGATGTCAAGCAGTATGTTTTACTATTCAGTTGATTCTATTTATTTTGTAGTACTCTTACTTTTGAAAGAACATGTTCTACTTAGTACTAAAACACCTTTGCTTATTTTATTAAATGAGACTTTTTTTTGTTGCTTGTGTTGTAACTAATCAGTTCTATATGTTGTAATTTAAATGGAAAATAACAGGCAAATGGCTTGTCATATCACCATACATTATCACTGTGTAAACACAGGAGAAAAATAAAACACATTTTGCAACAGAACATCATAGAAACAATGATTTAATATTTTTTCCAAAGTAAAAGGATCAAATGTATACGTTTCATTAAAATAGTTGTGAATGCCCTCAAAAAAAAAAAAAAAGGCAAAAAAAAAGCTTATCTTTTCAAAATGTTTTGTCTGGCAGAAAATTTGATTAAAATTTTCCAACCAGTTCCGATTGCTGACCTTCATAGCTTTTCAGCATTACAGTTTTCCAGGCCAAGTACTAAACTGAAAGATTTGTGCCTTTTTAAAGGGACGATAAATTTAATGTGATTAATCTCGTAGTTTACTGATGTTATTGCTTATTGTGAAACAGATTTTTGTGCTTGCAGTCAAATTCATGGGTTTGTGCATGGATGGTTTTTAGGGACATGTAATTTTTTTTTTGTTTTAACAGACTCTTTTTAATAGAGGGAAAAGCTTGACTAAACTGCAAGTAGGAAATCAAGTCTTTTGGGAACAACGTTTATGTCAGTGACAATATAGGTTAAATTTTCAAATTAAGTTTCTAATTTAATTTTATTTAAATTTCATTTTAAATAGTCACCTGTTTGAGAAACGCATAAAAAAAAAAAAAAATTAAAAATGGGTACCTCACTGAAACTGAAAGGAACTTTTTGTTGGCCTGCAATGTGGGCTTACAATTTCCCTTAGGTCTCTGGGGCTTTGGGTGAAAGAAATAAACCCTACTGGGCCAGCAGTGCCAAGAGCACCCTTAGTTATGCTGAGTGGCCCCATGTCCAGTACCAATGCCCAAGGGAAAGAATTCCCACTGTAAACTGAGGCAAAGCTTTCAGCAGAAATTCAGAAGACTTGGGAAAAAGTCTGAACTGCAACTAATGGGTTGCCAGAAGTTATTATGCCAGAGTGTCATGGTTTAACCCCAGCCAGCAACCAAGCACCACGCAGCAGCTCACCCACTCTCCCACCAACAGGATGGAGGAGAGAATTGAAAGAATAAAAGCCAAAAACCTCATGCATTGAGATAAATACTGTTTAATAGGGAATTCAAAAGCCACCTGTGAAAGCAAAGTAAAACATGGAATTCTTTCATTACTTCCCATGGGCAGGCAGGTATTCAGCCATCCCCAAGACAGCAGGGCTCCGTCATGCATTTCAGTGCCACCAGACATCTCCTTCTTCCCCCTCTCTTTTTATACTGAGGATGATGTCACATGGTCTGGAATATCCCTTTGGTTAGTTTGGGTCACCTGTCCCAACTGTGTCTCCTCCCAATTTCCCAGGCACCTCCAGCCTCTTTACCAGCATGGCAGGACGGAAGGCAGAAAAGGCCTTGGCTCTGTGTAAACCCCGCTCAGCAATAACAAAAACATCTCTATATTATCAACCCTGTCTTCAGCACAAATCCAAAACATAGCCCCATACCAGCCACTGTGAAGAATATTAACTCCACCCCAAAAGGAGCACAGAGGGAAAGAACTTGCTTCATCTTTCTATGGAAAGCGCTGTGGAAAAGCTGCTGCTGCATTGCAGTGAAAACCTAAGCCTCAAAGCTGCTTTTGAAGGGCATGGAGAGCCTTGTACTGTCGAGCCTGATGCTCCTGTACAAGGCAGGCACTGCACTATGGCTGCAGTTCTGGTACCCTGAGCTTTTTTTGAACCACAGTGGTGTTCCTGGGAGCATGAATTCAGAGGGACAGTCAGCTGGGAGTTTGGAAATTGCAGTTTTTAGCAGCGAGGTTTCTTTTAAAAGAAGAAAATAGCCTCTTCTCTCCTTGCCTCCTCCTCGCCTTCTCCTCTCCTCTCCTCTCCTCTCCTCTCCTCTCCTCTCCTCTCCTCTCCTCTCCTCTCCTCTCCTCTCCTCTCC
>JAWWEW010000078.1:54862062-54893273 GCA_035583185.1 Anabacerthia variegaticeps | reverse complement strand
TCTCCTCTCCTCTCCTCTCCTCTCCTCTCCTCTCCTCTCCTCTCCTCTCCTCTCCTCTCCTCTCCTCTCCTCTCTCCACCATCCAATAATGCTTTCTCAACACTGAGTAGTAGATTCAATTAGCTCAAGTTGCAGAAATGGCATCTACTCAGATCTGTTCCATATTCTAATTTTATGGATGAGTCTTCAGTTGGAATAAAATGGCAGAACTTGTTGCAACCTCTTAAGCTCCTAAAGAACACTTGTATCCTGATGTTTGAGAGCAGGCATATGGAGAAGATACTTGAACTAAGTCTTGCAATAAAAAGTGAACTATCATGATTGCTTTTGTAAAAGTTTGTAGGAATAGGTACCCTTTTCGGAAGAATTTGTAATGTGAAGCTAGAACTCATTTTTCGCTTAGGAAGCCTTTGCTGTCCGCAAATTGCCTCTCTCAAGAGGGTCAGATAGTCTTTTTTCCTTTCCCTTCTGCATTCCAGAGAAAGTTGTAGAGAGGGTAGTGAGCAAGCTCTCTCTCTCCTTCTGCTGTGCAGCAGAGATAATGTTCACAACCTTCTCAGCTGGAGAGGGCAGGGAAGGACTGAGAGAAGATAAAAAGCCCTGGAAGGCCACAGGAACTGCCTTTCCCTGAGGCCCGGTGCTGTCTGGCAACACTGTGAGGTTTTGTAAGTTATCAGCATCCTTACCTCTGAAATAAGCCTTTTTGAATCCTTTCCATTGCTTTGGCATTTTGGAGGGTAAATACCTGCGTATATTTTGCTTTATAAACTTGAATTTTTAAATCAGTTTGCCTGCAGTAGCTGATTATTTCTAAGGTTATGCTCCTGAGAAAAGCCCCCAGTCGGTTCTGCTTTAAAGATCTGTGAAGAGCGAGGGAAAAAAGATTAGGTTACCAACAATGGAAGGGTAGAAAGGTAACAGTTAAACCCCCATTACTAGAGATCAATTGAAATATAAAGATCTGACTCCAAATATATTAGTTGTTCTAAATTGTTTGCACTCCTTCTAGCTGCTCAAAAACCCCAGAGCACGGCTGCACCAGGTACTACAGAGGCTAATGGATAAAGTGTGGGATCTAGTACAGAGCAGAGGATGAGATCTGACCCTTGAGGTCCTTTACAATAAGCTTGCTGCCACAATCATAATCGTAATACACATTGTCCTTTCGGGTTCTGTTTCTAGGAAAGCAAAGAGTATACATATACATTTATATATAGACACACACACATACATGTATGGATACACAGGTGCATATACATTTATGTGAGCATGTATGTATATGCATATAAATATTTGAGAGTCACTACAAAGGAAGCACTGCAGGTATGTTGATCACTATCTCTTCTGACTGGTGCCCAGAAATCCAAGTCAAAGAGTTTGCAGTTTGGTATGAGGGCTTCATGTGCTGGCATGTGATTGTGTGCTGTCTGCTGTTGATCTTTGGGGGTTCCTCAGTACTCCTTGGGCAGCATCACAGATCCCTCCTTCCTACTCTTCCTGTGCTGAAGCCAAGCAGTGGAGCTCAGGCAGCCAATAAGAGTAGTAAACCTGGTCAAGTATCTGCCACAGACAAGAACTCTAGAAACACAATATAGCTTTTCTTTCTCAAAGGCACAGACTAGCCCTATTCAGGTGCTTAATTGTTCAGGTTAACTGTAGAAGAAATAGTTTTGCTATTCCCTGGTCAAGGATTAATGAAAATACCCATGTATGAGGACCAGGTAAAAATTACCATAGAACCTTAATATTTAGCTAGGCAAGCAAAAAACATTTTGCAATTTATTAAAAGCACTTTAATGAATAATCCACACTTTTTGCTTTAGGAAAAGTGTTAGAAGTCTAGTAAGCACATGTAAAAATATTTTCTCATTTAATTTTTTTGAGAGATATTAAATCAAAAATACCTCTTGGGCAGCCTTGTGTACAGAAACTTTTTGATGGTGTAAAGTGCTAGATTTCTGTTTAAATAAAGTGGTTAAAAATTTTGAAAAAACCCCCACAGAACCATAGAATCATTAAGGTTGGAAAATACCTCTAAGATCTTCAAGCCCAATGTGAACCTAGTACTGTGAAGTCCACCACAAATCCACGTGCCTCAGCACCATAGCCATACATGTTTTTAGCATTTCCGGGGATGGTGATTCCACCACATCCCTGGACAACTTGTTCTAATGCCTGACTACCCTTTGAACTTCAATACCTTGCACTTCATAGCAAAAGGTGGTGTACTAGTTAAAGTTGGATATAGCAAAGCCTGCCATCATTCCAGTTTCTTCACACGTTCTTCATCAGTGCACTTCCTCCACAACAGCTTTGCTATTCCACTATTGCCTTACCTTCAGTGATGGCTGCTAATTTTGCTGAACTGTGTAGTCCACCTACAAGACTTTGAAAGTATCTAGCTCGTCTCCCCAAGGAGAAGGGGGCAAAATTGGTTCCTGGGAGAAGGGTCACTTCACCATCTATCATTCAGCAATTTCTCCTTTCATTAGGGAGCTGTTGTTTATATGCCAGGTTTAAAAGGGCAGCTGAAGTTTTATTTGCAGCTATTAATCATCTTCAGTGTCTGCTAGATTTTAGTGAAATATTCTTGTTGAATCACTGATATGTTGAAAAACGGATACACTGAAGACGTGGCTTGATGGAAAAATTTGACCAAAGACTCCCAAGTCAGATTTCTTTTGACAACTATAATGTAGGTTCAAATTTTCTGTAACAAGATACAGGAGATAATTTTTTTCAAAACAGAAAGGAATGCACAGTTATGGAAATTTAAAGAGAATTTTTGTGTTTCATGCCATTGTTGTTTTGTTTATACAGAAAATATTTTACTTCAAAGGCAGTTGTCAGGTATCTTAGGCCTTATATTTAATGACATCTTGTCACTGCTTCAGTAGGAAACTTTAATTTTGTATAACTGCTATTAATCCAAGAAAAACAAGTTTTCTTTGAATTTGAACATTCTCTTTCAGCTTTTGCATTCCAAGTATTTCAACTCAGGAATCAGTAAATGAACTTTACTAGAAACAAAAGCTGAGATTGTTAAAACTCAGTGATTCATTGTAATTGGTAGAAGTTATGCGATTTAGCCCAAATTGCCCCTAAAATTCCCTGATTATTTTATTGCCTAGTATTAAAATTTGGTAAAATACAAAAGTAGAAAACAGAAGCTGTAGATATTGAATAACTGAACTTCTTTTTTTCCTATGGCAGTGATAGAAGGCCTCTATGATTTATTACTGCTAGCAAATCTAAACTATGCAGCAGCTTGCACGAATAGCCACTAAGTGGTTGCTGGAGATGCCAGGGCAGCTGCTTTGTAGATTTCTCAGTGCAAAAGATTAAGGTGGTGGTTAACATGGCAAAGGCAGCTGGTACTGCAGGTGTGTATCCGCACAGACTCAAATTTAGTAGCTTCACATCAGACATTATAGGCCTGTAGGATGCATGTTGGCTGGAGGCTAGCAAGGCTGCTTTGTATTTCTTTTTCTCAGTATTAGCTGCACATCAGTTTAACTTCTGGGTATCATTTTGGTTCACCTTTGAAAGGGCAGAATAATTCGAAGAAACTTTTGTGGGTTTTCTTTATAAACAATCCATGGTCATAAGCTTTCAAACGAAGATGCTTGCATACCTGAAGCACTACTAGCTCTGCTATCTTTATAGCTGGTTCCTCGGCTTTGGGCCAGCAATGACCTGTAAGGTCATTCTCTTGTAGGGACACACACCTGAAAAGTGTATTTAAAAGGGACTTCTGTACAGACCACCCTGCAAATGTGACATGAATTTGTAAAGGGAACAGAAGAGTTGGTAAGAAGGAATTCATGGAGAATAGGGACCAGGAATATACAGGAATCATGCACTGAGACAAGCTGAATGAAGGCAGGGAAACATACTAAGATAGGATAAATGAAGGAGGTTGAAAGTAGATACATTCAGCAAGTGGCCAGAATAAAGTGGGGGGAGATGTGAGACCTTTTTTTGTGGGGGGGTTGTTTGTTGTTTGTTTTTTGGGGTGTTTTTTGGGGGGGTTGATGTTGTTTTATTTTGTTTTGGTTTTGTTAGCTACTCCCTTACTACTCCTTTCCAAAAAATCAGATGTCTATATGCAGTGTCAGTAAGGAGGCATAAGCTTAAAACAGGGACGATAACTTCTAAAAAGATCACAGCAACTTGAAGTTTCTGAGAATCAGGAATTTCTACTGTACAAGCAGGTTATGAGGCTCACAACATACTTGACTGTGTCATTACTCCTGCACCACTCCTGTTAGTGTCCTGACCATCTGTATGCTTGGTGTGATCCTGTGGAGAATGGAGGTAAAATAGACAGGAAGAAGGGAGGTAAAATAGACAGGACACTCTTCAATTCTTTCTTTGGAAGCTTCTCTGCTTTGTAAAATATAAATTAAGGTGGGTTTGATCAGTGAGGTGTCTGGTGATGGAGGAGTATATAACTCTTTCTGTACTTTAAATAAAACAGACATTGACTAAAATAATTGAGCAGTACTTGGACCTTGGACTGCAATTTGAGATTCCCTCTTCCCAGGTGAGTACTGGAAACCACAAAACTGGGGTCTTGGCCACTCTAGGCTGTGGATTCTGAGTTGCCTCTCTGCCACCGTCCTCAGTATTTCTTTCAGGTTAATTATCAGTTGCTCAAAGCTCTGATTCCTCCTGGCAGGCTCCTAGTAATTTTTGGACCCCATTCTAAGACGTCTAATTCAGCTGCTGCAGGATGGCAAACAGGCTTAACACAGACTGCTATACTTCCACTCAGGGGGCTCAAGTGCCTGCCTCTAATCACTCCTCAAAATCCAGCTCTGTGACTATAATAAGACACTGTTGGAAACTAAACGAACTGCCTGCATTTGGGAGAAGAATGTGCCCATGCTTTGCCAGTACACCAAGAAAAATTAATATTCATTTGATTATTAAAATCTGATGACTTCTCAAGACAAGTATACAGTACATGGTGTTAGGCCAAAGGTAGTTCTGATCCCAAGGTATTATTAAAGTTTCAACATTTTGGCCTCTACCGATTTGTTTCATGCGATTCTGAGAACTATTACTCAGATGGTCCATGTTAACTGGCAGATGCCCAATGGCAATATATAAAGTATATATTTTACCAGAGTTTCTTAACTAGGTAATTGATGGATTAAAAGAGCTGGTATGAAATGAACACCAGCTTGTTCTTAACCTCCACTTCTAGGCTTGAGCCTATTATTGGTGCAAAAGAACAAACCTGTAACCTTTGATAAGTATTGTCACGATTATCCTTTTTTTCCTTTGGTAGTTCCTAAACCTTAAGAAAATCAGAAACAATTATGCAGTCTTAGTAAAGAGAGGGGGGATGGATTACTGAGGATCCAACTTCTGAACCAGTTGACTTCTGTGCACTGTTTCTATTATGTAAAGAGGAAAAAAACACCACCTGCTTCATACTGCCCAGCTGCAACAAGAAAAGCTTTTCCACTGGCATAAGTAGAGAAAGCACAGTCCCTGCAAAACCAATGGCAAATTTCTCACTTACTTCATCTTATAATATGCAGTATATTTTTTTGTCTCAGTGCTTCCCTGAAAACTGCCCCTTCAAAGTGACTAAGAAACACACTTGTGAGTGTTTTGAATTGCATTAGACACAGGAAGGTTTCACCACTCCTTTCCTTTGGAACATTTCCATTAGTGTATCACCTGCACAAGGTTGTCTGCAAGAGATTCACAAGCCTTTTTGTTTGCCATCTGCATAGGGGTAAATTTCAGCCCTGAGTTTTAAAAAGTCATTTTAACGCTTTCTTGAGGTGTACACTAAGCCAAGTCTCAAACTTGGGATTCCAAGTGAATGTTGCTTGAGCATGAAAAAAATGTGTTAAGAAGAAAAATAACAAAGTCATATAACCTGTTTCCCTGTACTTGATGAAAAGGAAAGAAATAAAGCACAGTTTTCTGATCCATGCTGTTGCCTTCAAGCAAAAGGCAAAGGCTCTGAACCTTCCACTCTGTGCACTGTATTTGAATGTGTGTAATGCATTGTGAGAGAACAGGATGGTCAACTCAAGTACTCAAAAATAGTGAGCCAGCCTCTTTCATCATAATCCATAGGATTACAGTGAATAAAATAATTCTTTAATTTGCCATTTTTTGGTTGATCTTTTGAATGTCATATTTTATACTTAATCTCTTTAGCTCCAAGGACAAGACCTATTTGTTTTTTAAACAAAAACTGATATTCTCACATAACAGGATAAGTTCAAGCAATGACGTGTAAGAAAAAACAACATATATATAACAAGAATTTTATCAAACAGTTGGCAATGCTTCTGAACTGTCCACAGCTCTTGCTGATTTGATGCGCTTGAATACAGCATCTTCTATAATACATACAAAGAGCTGCTAATTATTTCATTTTTTAATTTTTCTGGCATGGCCAAGCATAAATACCCCAGTGAACCTTATTTAATAAACCCTATCACTCTGTGTATAAAGAAGCTTTAGAATCTGGCAGATAGAAAGCCGATATTCAGAGGTGTTCCTCCTTTTTGTCCCACAGAATGATGCCTGGATTCAGACAAGAAGTAACAATACCCATTTTCTTTTTCAAATCCTCCTTTCCTTCTGAAAATCTCCATTTCCTTCCTGGTATTTGCATAATGAGCAAAATCTTCGGCAGTCTGCCAAGTTAACTACTGGCCACACAACAGTCAAGCTGAATGGGAACCCTGAGAACGGGCTGTCTCCTCGTGAAGGTGGAAAAGCCCAAATTTCCCAAGAAACTCTTCTTTTATTTGCAGTATATAATCCAAATAATTATTTCTTTCTCTGAAGAAATCCCCCCACCCCGCTTCCTTTAAGCTGGAGAAGATCCAATAAGACTCCTTCTATGTGGGCCTGTGGGAAAAGAAAAAAAGCCCCCTACTGCTAGATGAAATCGTTGGGTAATTTAAACAGTTCTTCATGACTGAGTACTTAGACTTCATTTCCTATTGCTGATACATAAGTTCCCAGGCCTTGCCTGAAAACATTCTTGCAGAATTTAAAGCATTTGGATGTTGTAGGTGAACTCTATAGCTTTTAGAAGGAGCCAGGTTACTTTACACCTCAATTCTGCCCAAACTATTTTTGAATCATGATACCCTCCTCAACTGAACAAGGTTGCAAATAGTAACCAAAATGAAATGTAAAATTTAAATGGATATTTTTTTAAAAAGCTCTTAAGTGAAAAAAAATTACAATACTATGGTTGCTTCTGCCCCTATTCAATCTGCTCATATTTTTCCTCAGTAATCTTCTTTAATATCCCCAGGGCAAATGCACATAAAGAAATTGCAAGAATAATGGAAGAGTTTTACTCCCAGGGATATGGAGCTGTCAGGATATAGATTCTTACATACTGTGAGTACATTCTTCAATAAGATGTTTGCTACTTCCTCTTAAGATACTGAGTATTATACACAAGTCTTGGGAATAAAGATATTGTCCATGGTCAATGGGCACAGCAGAGAAAACAGGAAGGCTCTTGTGTTTGTACTATACTTAGAGCCAAGAGCTAGTTTCCGCACTAACGACAGGAAATGTTGAGAAATAAGAGTCTTGCTCCAAAAATGACATTGAAAATTAGATGTTGTAATGCTCCCTTTAAATTATAAGGGAAAGGATTTAGGCAAATAGCAAGTGAAATAGTGAATAGGGAGTTAGCTAGGAAATAATTTCAATTAGATATATACAAAAGTTATTACACTTTTCTGTTTCCAAGTGAGGGCCATCAAATACTTCTGCACTGTGTGTTCCTAAGCAATAATGCTCGTCCTTGCATTCTGGTAAATCTCAGTAAAGGATGGTTACATTAAGCATACTTATTTTACCAAAGCACAATGCTCAAGATTCGATGGGCTAGTTTTTAGCCAACGAGTCAGCACAACTGAATTATTTATAAAGCTTAAAGCACATGTTGTGTACTTTTTATACAATTTACTAGAGTAAGGATTAGGTAGCATTTTTGGCTCAGCTATATTATGGAATATTTTAATTATAAATGAAAGGCTAGGCCATGTTTTTTCCCCGTTGGAGTGGAGGGAGAATATCATGCTATTTAACCAGAAGGGGAAGGATTTGTGAAAGTCTGTAAAGAAAAAAAGTCCACTGAATTATACTAATTTAACTACTTAAGCAGTTAAAGATTTATTAGATTGGAGCCTCTGACTGAATTTAGACAAAGCTGCTATACTCCAGAAATGAAATTAATCTTAGTGACTTCTTTGAGAAGATTCCTTTGATTTAGAAAGTGGACTGGTTCCAGATCACCACATACGTTATCAGGAGGAGAAACTGGATTGAAAACAATTGTAATTTTTATTTAATAGCGTTACAATATTTTCTGATAACACAACATGCCAGAAATGAGACTAAAAAGAAGAAAAATGGAGGAGAAGAAGGAAAAAAAAAAAAGGAAGAAGAAACAAAGTTCAGAACATCCTGAAACTTAAAAGGGTATGCTTATTCTCACTCAGTAATTGTGATTGTGACAGTAAAGATGGTATTACTCTGACCAAATGTAGAGAGCTGCAATGACTATGGTAAATTATTAATTATTATCCCTTTTCAGTTACTGGAGAGAAAGAAGCACTTTCAGGAAGTCCTCCAAAATAAGACAGCTAAAATAAGTCCCATAAGGCTTTTTCCAGTGTGTCTCATTTTGTGTCTAACTTTTGACTATTGAATATATCATGTTCAGACAAGTAAAATTATGTGAGAAGCCTAGGTCTGAGATAAAGTAACGTAAAGTAAAGTAAAGAGTAGTATCTGATTGTTGCCTAAAGAATGTAGTATTTCTCTACTTCTGTGATTAAATCTCAATAAAAATAGTGGGGAAAGGCAGGATGGCAAACTACAAATTCATATTGGACCCTATGGACCATAAACAAAGAATTTGTCTTACTTTTCTGAAAGACCTGTATACGTTATGAGGAAAAAACTATGGTGAAATTTAGGATTTTCAGTAGTTTATTGATAGGATCATTCCTCACTCTTGTATTATGCCCTGTCTTATTTTCATAAAGAAACAAAGGCATTAAATACATTACTTACAGATTTCCAGTGCAGCTAAATCTGTCATTCCAAATATAATTCACTTTAATACCAAGCATATAACTCACATTTGCAATCCATTCCATAGTCAACCATTGTAAAATATATTAAAGCAAGGTGCAAAGTTTCTTATCTCAAGAAAACCTCCTATTTTAGATTTGACAGTCATCATCATAATATTTACATCATGTTGAGGGACAGAATGTTCTCTCAGCCCAATGTGTCTTCTGGTGTAGTAAGAAGAGATTAGAATTTAGAAGACACCAAGAAAAGACAGAAGCATTTATCTGGCTTTAAAAATGAAGATGTGCATGTTTGAAATTAAGCCAATATTCTAAGGAGTCTCAGTGACGTGAAAAATAATATGAATATCTCCATACTTCTTTTGATTGTAAGTTGTCAAGTCATTATCTTTTTCTTGTATCCTTCATCCTTTTTCTCTAAAGGAAAGTGTGCCACATTGCATGTAACATTTAATAAGTGTGTAGGTCATTGTTGTTGCACCAAGGTCTCTTTCCTGAGTCGTTGTCAACAATATAGAGCCAATTGTTTGGAATATAGAAGTAGGATTATGATCCTCTTTTACATTTATCACCATCAGGTTGTACCTTCCATTTCGTTTCCTGATCATTCATTACTGTCAGATAATTCTTGATCAGTTTGTTTGACAAGTCTGAATAATTTGCATGACTTGAAAAAATTATCACCTCAATTAATTATACAATTATTGTGTAATTCAATGATCTGTGTCTCAGGAGTGACTCCTGGGGTATATCAGGGACAACTTTGCACTTTAAAACCAGACCTTTCTAATACTACTCTTTATTTCCTCTTTTCTGCTGTTGTTAATCCACACCAAAAAAGAAAATAAAATAAAAAAATAAAAATTCTGTGGTGATTTGGTTCCTTTTAACTGCCTTTAGTGAATGATCTTTTCAAAAGATTTTTGAATCCAGGTACCCCAATCATGCCTTTCCATATGCTGTTAACTTGTTCTAAAATTTGTAGCAGAGTGCATGTGCTCATTTAAAAATTATTTGTGTAACTATTGGCCAGGTCTTGTTCTCAGAAGACACAAAATAAAACTTAAAGGAAAGCTATTTTTATTCTGTTATTTTGTGGAAAGAAGTCACATATGATCGCTTGACTTGCCTTCCAAAACCTTTTTTTTAAAAAAAAAGGAATTTAAAACATAATCAGTATCTTTTTTAAAAAAAAAGAAATTAGGATGGTAACAGTGGAAATCTTGAAGAGAATCAAACTTAAAATTACTCGTCCATAAATAAACTGGCAGAGAACAGAAGGACTGGTTATTCTGTAACTGTGGGAAAGACTGCAATAAGGCACGAGGGGAAGAATCTTACAACTCCTGCAAACGTAGGTCCATTCCTTTTACTAGGCACTAGAGAATACATCCTTGAGACAAACGTGGTAAATGGGGAAAGCATTACTCAGGCTTTTGTTTAATAGGAAACCAAGTTTCCTTAGTGTCAGTCCTCAAGGAACTACTTGTTCCTTAAGCCAGGAAATTTGTGTATCTACAGATGATAGATGTGTCTGCATTAGAGTTAAAAGAAATTCTAACCAGGAACTCCTGTTTCTCCATTCAGAATGAGCACCTCTTGGGCAGGCATTTACAGGAGCTGATAACATTATGGGGTTCATTAGAAGGAAATCAAACAGTGCCTTATAATGTGTGCTACTGTGTCCATTTGGTCCTATTGCTGCAACAGACTGATTTAAGGGGTGCCAAGTCTCAGATCAAAACTAGTTGACTGGAGCTTATTTGAGTATGATGGACACAATATTACCAGTTTGAAGGCAGCAATAGGTTGCCACCTCACCCTTCAACCCCTCAGATTTAGAAATCCTACAATCTTTCAAGATCCTCAGGTTCTTCTGCTGAGCAAAAATAGTGTAGAAGTGGTGTTTAGGGACATGGTTCAGTGGTGGACCTGGCAGTGTCGGGTTTATGTTGAACTCTATGCACTTGGAGATCTTACCCAAACTTAACGATTCTATGATGTTATGTTTTTTAATATCTTCTCTTTGCTACCTCAGAATTTATACTTCTGTGTGCTCTACAATTAAAGGTGTAATGGATTCATTTGGGTGACTAAAACTCTGCAGATGACTTGTAGGTAAGCAAAAAGAAATGTTAGGCTTTTAACTTGTAAAAGTCTAGAACGTTTACAATATGCGAAAACGTGACCTTGCCTTTGTATTTAGACAATACAAATATGCTTGCACCTGACAGTGAATCTATGGTTAAGAAACCCACAGACTCAGAGTTTAGTTGCAAAGGATCTCCACATCTGATTTTTGAAAGTCATCTTGATGTTGAATATGTTGAATCTGGAGGCATGCAAAAAGAGTTTTCCCTTCCCCACAAACACTTAAGCAAACACTTAAGTGATTTACGGAGTAAGAAATCCTATAAATAAA
Organism: Anabacerthia variegaticeps; assembly: GCA_035583185.1. NCBI lineage: Eukaryota > Metazoa > Chordata > Aves > Passeriformes > Furnariidae > Anabacerthia > Anabacerthia variegaticeps. The sequence continues at coordinate 54,881,744 of JAWWEW010000078.1, read as the reverse complement.
TAAGACTGGTTTTCAGCTGAGGTGTTGGAGTGGTGAGCCATCATTTGATATGTAAAATTTTGATAGCATTTTGAATTTTACTTAGGAGTTCCTTGCAGTGCTGCTCATTCTACCCCAAAGAGGTGAACTTTTCTATATAGTAGGTTTACTATAGGAAAAGGATAGAGAGAAAGATGGTGATTATTCTGAGGTGTAAAGCACAGCTGCTGTGTCATGTGAAGTTAAATTGCCTACGACTTCTCAGGGCTGACAAAGAAAGCTGTAAGGCACGGTGGAGGAGGTGATTTAAGTGGTGATTTCTCATACTTTTTGTAACACTTTCCTTAAGAAGTGAGAAGCACCGCTAAAATTACACAGGTAAGATTTAAAATCAGATTCCTCACATTATTTATGATAGAAAGAAGTTTCCCTCCCTGTCCCAAATATAAATTGGAGATGGTGGCAAGCACATACACAGAAGTCTCCATAGATATGATGAATTTAGCATGAATTTTTACTGTTGTGACATAAAGCTGGAAGCAGTTCCTAGATGGTGTTGGATCTTTACAAGTATCCCCTTTGCACAAGTCAATTAAACCACCATAAATAGCCAGGTAAGTCAGCCTTGCGTTGCTATGGTCCTGGATTGCCACCACTCACCCTGAGATGTAGCATCTTACTGCCATCATGTGTTCAGCTCTTTCAGGGCGTAGGCACACAATCATTTTGAAAACAGCTAGAGTGGTTTTGGAGGTTCCTGCCTTTCAGCTCTTATATCCTGCACTGTGGCTGGAGCTTTCAGTGCCTGATAGTAAAGGGCAGAAGAAGAGAGACAGAACCTCTATCTGCAGTGTGAACTCAGTCACTGGTGTGCCTTAGCCACTGCCCTGTGTTACAAACGATCTGATGAGTTATGGTTTGAGCAAACAGATGGCCCAGGAAAAGCTCCTGGCCATTTGGAAGTTGTGGGTATATATGAAATTGAGTAGACTCTAGGTTAGGTGTTCAGAAATAAGTCTTGTGTGAAATACAAGATTCATATCTACAACAACTGGCTATTCTACTTTTTTCCTTCAAATACTCAGTCTTTTTCCTTTTCCTTCCTCCACTCTTGAAAATACACCATCTTCTGCAGTTAAGACAGCTCCTCAAAGCTACTACTCAGTTGTGTAGCAGCCCCATCAATCCAAGGATCCCTGGATTCAAAGATCCAATGAGAACTTTGGTCACCATGTTGGGGTATGTTCATGTGAAAAGACATGCACATGAACTTATTTTAAGTCTCGAAAACCTGTGTCTTCCCCTTATCTCTGTATGCTGCAAGGTTTGAGTTTGACTTTGACAGTACACTTCCTTCTGGAAACACCAAGCAAAAGTGTCCTTTTATCGTGCACCTTCAGCCCTTACAATCAAAAAAACAACAATCATCCACACTCTGCCCTCTAAACCCTCCATCTGAGATGCTGGAAAAATGAGTAGCTGTTAGGACACAGAGCACATCACCTGTCTAAATCTACTGTAATCTACCTTTTTGATGCAAGATATCTCCCTTCTCTATCTCTCACTGGACTAGAGCAGAGTAAGTGCTTCCTCCCTTCAAACTAAAGCAGCTGCTATATTCTGGATTGTCACTGCTTTTCACTCTGAGAAGGATCCCTGCTGATTTGGGAGCATACCTGTTTCTGGAGTATCTTCAAAAGACAAAATTCTACATGTCATCCTTGCATTAGAAGTGCTGAGAAATGACAAAGAAAAGATGGAGAGCAAAAAAATGACCAAAATTAATGTGATGCAACACAAAGTAGTGGTATACCTTGACCACATCCCTGAAATCTGACACTTCCACATGATATCCTTGTCTCCACACTGGAGAGACGGGGATTTGATGGACAGACCACTCAGTGAATAAGGACTTGGCTGCATGGTCACACTCAAAGAGTTGTGGTCAATGACCTGATGTGATGCAGAAGAAAGGGATATCATCCAGAGGGACCTTGACAGGCTTGAGAGGTGGGCCTGTGTAAACCTCATGAAGTCCATCAAGGCCAAGTGTAAGGTCCTGCTTCTGGGTCAGGCAATCCCAAGCACAAATGAAGGCTGTGCAGGGAATGGACTGAGAGAAACCCTGAGGAGAAAGACTTGAGGGTGTTGGTTGACAAGGAGCTCAACATGACCCAGTTTTCATGTACGTAAAGGGGACCTACAAGAAAGCTGGAGAGGAACTAGGGATTTAGATTAGATATAACACTATGATAGTGCTGAGCCACTGGCACAGGTTGTTGAGAGAAGCTGTGAATGCCACATCCCTGGTTGTGTTCCAGACCAGGCTGGATGGGGCTTGGAGCAACCTGGTCTAGTGGAAGGTGTCCTTGCCCATGGCAGCAGGGTTGGAACCATATGACCTTTAAGATCTCTTCAAACACATACCATTCTATGACTCTGTGAAATTGTATGGAAACCACAAATAACACACAAATAGTTAAGAGTGTTCCTTAATGTCTTCAGGAGACCGTGGCCAAACTATAGTTAATACATTGCTGAACACATATTCTACTTATGTGAAAAAATGACTGTCTTTCTCTGAATTTATTTGTGCCTGTAGAGCTGTACGTAGAGAAGCAAATAAACATTTCAATAAACACGTGAAATCAAGGAAACACGCAATTTAAATTTTCTGAGACCATAACAAAGTAATGAAAGCAAACAAATGTCAACAGTATAATTTTTTTTTCCCTAATCTTCCAAGTTTGGAAACATCTCTGATTTTTAACTAAAAAAAAAAATAGAATAAGAAAAAGCAAATATAGATTTTGAGTGGAAATGTCACACATGTGAAAGCGTCCACTAAGTACATTTTTTAATTTTTATTCTGTTTTATTTAGACATAAAATACTTATTAAATAATTATAATCCAAAGCATGTACCTTAGACATTCACTTTTGCATTCTTGCTGTCATTGCCAATAGTTCATTCTTTGAAGGTCTAACCTCAGGTGCCAGTCACAGCCTGTTAAGGCTAGGCTACATCCTCTTGATCAGCTTCCAACAATGAAATGCTGTTTTTTAAGATTCAAGTTCCATTTGGAGCTTGCAGTCAAAGGAAATTTGGAAAGAATGAAATTAAAATATTTCTGTGTTTACCCAGCTCGGCACAATCCTTGTTATTTATTTAACAATTTAAAACGTAAAGTTTTAAATCCTGTTTTATAGTGTTTACATAAAATAATTGCATTTGGTTTTATTTTTTTTATTTTATTTTTCACAGGTAAAGCTTTATTTAGCTTTGTCCTATATATATATATAAAAAAAAATAAAACGAAAGGGCCTTTCCACATTTTCTAGGTGTTTGAATCAGTTACCCAGGATGAGTTTTTAAATTAATTTCCCAATGGACTTGAGTCGCAGACAATTTCATAATAAATTGAAGTAAACAAGTTATTTAAAAATATAGTTTAAACTATGTTGCACAAGAGTTACTCATTCCAAAGCATACTTTTGATAGAGAGCTAGACTTCTTTTGCACCCACACATAAAGAAGTATGTGGGCAAACAAGAACAGACACACAGTCATGTGAAGAAAAGACTCATGAAATCAGAAATATATATATTTTATTTTAGTTGCCATTAAGGTACTTTTCTTTCAGGTTCCACTAGCTTCCTAAATTTGCCCTAAATTCCTTACAGTTACACTTAGATTGCACCCTTGCAAGGAGCTAAAATCACAATAAATTAGTATTGTCATCTTTTCACAGATCTTTCTCCCCTGTCTTACATGCATTGACACCTACAGAAACCGCCTTTTCCAGAATTACTCTCTTACCTCAGACTACTAATATGGGATGAAAAATTTCCAAAACCGGCACTAAAAAGATGAGGGGCACAATAAGGGGCACTAAAAAACCAAAACCCAAACAACCTCGAAAGCAAAAGAAAGGTATTGTCCCCATAGAAGTGAGTATCTCCACTTTTGTTGAGGATTACTGCTTTCATATCCATTCACACCATGTGGAAAGCCATAAAAGCAAGCACTGTTCAACTGCTGATGCCCACGGAGGACTCCATTTGAAAACACAGAGTACATCACATATCTCAATTATTTCCTACTAAATTTGGATTTTAATAATAATAATAATAATAATAATAATAATAATAATAATAAAGCCTCAAGAGAGAACTATGTGCAAAAAGAGTGAGATATGAAAGCTTACCTCCTTCAGCTTACCTGTAGTATAACTGGAGAATGATATAAAGAAAACATTAAAAAAATCAGCCTTTCCTTATCACTATGATACTGATAACTTTTAGAGAGAGCAATGCAGTTTAACAAAAAAAAAAAAAAAATCAGCATTATTCCTTTGATTATAGTGCTGGGGGAATCAGTTTTAGCTCTTTTTTAGCCTCTCTGAAAGCATCTGAAGCTCTTGATAATTTAGAAATCCTGTTGCTCTTCTATTTAAATTTAATAATTGAGATATGTTTTAAAATAATGACAGCGAATATATATTTAATGATTTAAAGATAGACTAGCAAGCTCAAGAGAAAAGATTGATGTTAAATGTAGTCTTTTATCTAACTGGCTATTTTACTGTATGTTAAAGTTGTGCAGGAGAGTATGACATTTAAATCTATTTTCTTAAATCAAAAGAAAAAATACTGTGTACCTTAGAATGAGGTATACTCCTAGCTTAAATGAAAGTATTTTTAGCAAAAACAATAGTGGAAACTTTCAGGCAAAGTCTCTTGAATTTTCCAGTTCTTTGAACTATGGTTCATACTGGCATGAACATGTTTTTTCTGGCTCTCCACTGAACTCATGCTGAGAGCTGATGCATCTTTTCTTACATTTGTACCAGTTAATTGTTTCAGTGACTGCTGCACATACATCTACAACTTAATCAGATGCTCTGTATGACTTGACTGAAATATTCCAATCTTCTGCATCAACACACATTTTGTCAACAACCGTCTGTTACAGTTTCTGGCTTCTACCTTGAAGAGCCAAAACATGAGAGGAAAAAAAAGGCTAAATTGACATATTTTTCTAATCATCAGTTTGTTCTGTTCTTACAAAGAGCAACCATAAGCTCCAATTTCTTTCCTTTCAGTCTGATAATAGCTCACAGTATTTTCCCATACTACATTCTCTGTATTGCCTTCCAATGAAATTCTCCTGGCTAAGTGCTCTTCCAGTCTGGTACATATATCTCAATGACCTATTGATTTCTTATGTGTTGGTCCTGGCCATACAATCCTCAGATTCAGATGCAAAGCAGCTGTTAAGAGCAGTTAGTTTTATGTACAATATGTTTCTAACAGATAATTTCAGAGAAACAGTCCTATAATATTAAAAGTGAAAAAAAATTAGATTGACCATATAAAGTTCTGAGGCCAGGTTAAAGGAAGAGTGCATGAAACATCCATAGGCTTTTACACAGCCTCTGCACCTTTTGAAGGCAATAATTCAGAAGGAAAGCAGAGTGACTATCCAAGCAAGAGTCATCACCTTCCTTTCCACTTCTATTGCACTCACTATTCACATATATTTAATTCAACATGCATGTCCATGTTTCCTCCTTTCCATGGCATGTGAAACCCCATATAAGAACTTGTCAGACTAACTGGGCTTTCACACAATTCAGACTGGTTTACTGAGTGGGTTAAAGACACAAATAAACTACTACATTCAGCACATTGCCCTGAAAAAGAACAAGTTTGGGAATCTCTGTGCCACTGATGATTTGCACCCATCTGCCCAACACTACTGATTGGTTTCGCATTAGATCATGATGTCTCTGAAAGGGTGTCAGAGCACCTCTTTACTCAGACTTCACCAATTGCCCTCTAAATTCAAAAGAGCCTGGTTAAACCATTATTATAAAAATAAGAAACAAAGGGAAAAAAAAGTGAACGGAAAAAATCATCAAGAAAACAATTCCAAAATGCTAGCTGTATTGACATACATACCAACAGGCAAAAACATGCTACAACTAATTAGAATTCATTGAAAGCATTTTCTGAAATCAAATAAGCAGTGAAAAGGAAAAAAGCCCCAACTCACCAGCAAAACAAAACCAAAAAATCCTAGCAACAACGACTTCAGTGAGCAAAGGACAATGTTACCTGGCTCCCTGCCACTGGCAATTCTATGCTTTTCAAACATCACTTGCAACATACTCTTCAGATTATTGATACAATATTTGCATTCTCTTTGAGCTGGAATTTGGTTCCAGAAATAACACTTCAGATCATATTCATTTCTACACTGTGTTCTAGGAAAAAATCCTACTGAAAAACGAGAAGAGTTTTAGGGGCATTATGTTAAAACAGACTTTTGAGCATTTGTGATATACAAAATTAAGGAGGAAAAACATGTCCATTTGTGCAGGCTGCCTCGGCTTTGCTATAATGTGTCCAAAATGATAAGAACAATAAAGAAGCTGATAGGTAAAAAAGGAAGGATTAATACTAAACAAAGCAACACAAAGCACGAATAATCTGAGTCATCCTTTCAAACGTATGTGCAGTACAACAAAGTAGATTAATCCTTTGCTAGTAACTTACAGTGTTTACAGTACAACAGCATCTAGGAGGTACTCATGCCCAATTAATTGCCTGGGACACAATGAGCACTGCAGCTGCCTTGGATCTTAGGTAATTTCTCAAAGCCATAATGAGATGTTTCGTAACTGACTAGTTACGACTTAAACTAAGAAGGTGGGAGAAAGAGCCTGGGGACATTCATAATAAGGAGAATAGTGGGGATTACGGCTAAAAGCCAAAGAGCTTTCATGTACTTGTCTCATACAGGCATCTCAGGTAGGTTTATTTCTCATCACTGTTCCTTACCTACTACAAGATAACTGTACTTTTATCTTGGAGACAACTTTGAAAAAGCACCAAGTTAATTCTTCTTAGGCACAGCTGCTGCTCCTTCTTCCACTATCAACTCCATAGCCAGTCTTTGTGTGCTGGAGGCTGAGGCAGGAGAGATTTCCTTTAGTTTTATCCACAAGTGCATCTCCTGATCCTACCACTGACTTCCCCAGGCTGGGGACATCTAGAACACCATCTGGTTATGTAGTCTTAGCCTCCTTCAGAGCTTCCTAGCCATTCACTTTGTTTCATTTCTGTCTTTCTTTACATTTCAAAAAAATTCTTTTCTTTTATCTATGTCTCTCTTGTTTAAATTTAAATAGAATGACGATTTTTGTTCTATTAAAACAGCCAGTGAGAATCAGACTAACATGTTTCAATATATTTCACCATGCTTATGGTTATTTCTCCATTAGCTTTCATTTCATGAATCTCCTGTTAAATCCCAGTGTACTTCAGACAAGATTAAAAAAAAAAAAAGTGTCTGTTAGGCCTTTACAATTATTAACTTTTCATCAGAACATAAGTGCTGAAGATACTGGAAACTTTCCTTTCAGTGTGATAATTTGACTGTCAGATTGCAGTTTTCAAGAAAAGTCATTGAGTCTAGATTTTTTTTTTTTTTTGTGGGTGGGCTTTAAATATCTTTATTTATATATTTTAAAGACCGAGCATGGATTTCTTAACAGTTCTGCTTCAACAGTTTGTGAGTAAATCACTTCATACAGAAACATTATTGTTGACTTTTAGTTGGGGCTTTTTTGTTTTGGGTTTTTTTCTCTCAGGAATTTACCTGTTTTCAACCAGGCAGGTTTTAATTTTGAAAATGTCACTCTCCTGTATTGATTCAGCTAAATATTTGATTCAGGTGGGAATGGGGAAGATCATGAATGTAGCATTATAGGAAGGAAAATGCACCTCTTGGATCAGAGCTATATTGGATCTTGGCCAGTTGGATCTTGGTTCATTACAACATAAACAAAAACCCAACAGAACCAATACAGGAACAGAACTGATCACTGAATCTATAATTACAGATGTCCACTTCCCAAAGCTGTCTCCTCACAAAGAAGTAGAAAGAAGGGAGGGCAAATGGTGTGGCTGCAATTTTATATCACAAAAGGTTATTGAGAGAGCATTCTGCACACCTTTGACCTGAATGAAACTCTTTCCACAAACAGACTGCCTGCTTTGGCTTTGATAGGCCTTGGACCATTGTCCATAGCTCATGTTGATGTAATGACTGTGTCAATATGATGACACAAATATCTCACCAAAGATGATGTAATTTTCATCATCATTTATTCCCATCTTCTTTTTTTCTTTTTTTTTAACACCACCATGTTTGGTTTAACACAGACAGAATAAACCAAACTCCTGGTTCCAAATTGCGTGTTACTTATGCCATTCTGCCTGTTTGCCATAAACTGAAATGTCAGTCCCATTTTTTTTTTTTATTTTATTTATAGTTCCTGTGCTTAAAGGCAACTTTCAGTGTTTAAAGGTCTACACCAGCACTACGTTGGCCAGCTGAGGACAGTCCCCCACCTTTTGCTTATGGAGCTGAAGCTGGGAAGGTGAACATAGCTCATGGGTGAAGGTTCCCTAAGCAGCATCACAGATACCAGAAGCAGTGGGTTTAGTGGCAGCTATAACAAAGTTTTCAGGCAGGTTTGTAACCAGGAAAAGGGAACTACCTATTTCAACTGGTTTTTTTGTGGAAGACTAGAGGCAAAAGTGTCAAGTCTATGCTATGGTTTATGCCATTCCCTTACATGGTTAAAAATATCCCAGACACCAGGCCACATTTGAAATCCATAGCCAAGTACAGTGTCAGTCAGAGCTTGACTTGATGCCAGTGAACAGCTGCATATTTTGGACTTTGCTGAAAACTCTGAAGCCAATGCACCTATCCTGCCACACAAAAAATCCAAAAAGGGAAAAAAATATCCATATGTGAGTTGAAATTGTGAAATGGAACATATAATTAACTTGTATAGGCCATTAAAATTAAGACTTCACATAGCTTGTTAGCCTGAGTCCATGCTTCACTCATTAACAAATGGATTCAGAATTTAAAGTTTCAGCCCATCCATAACCTACTGAGGCTCATGCAAAGACTCTGTAGCCCTTAGTGTTAGACATTAAACAACAACATGATCACTGTACGCAGTTATCTACAACTAAACTAAGTGATAAATCACTTGGTTCATTCTTTGCCTTGTCTTTTTCTTTTTTTTTTTTTTTTGGTTGGTCCTCACATCTCACATGCACTTACTGAAGTATGTTTTATGGATATAAGTGTTTATTTGCTATTATATATCTTTGTATATCATTATTTTGTTAGGTTATAAATTAATAATTATGAGTCATTAGAACAAGTAGCAGTTGCCTAACTAGGTTGATTTCAAACAGAGACAAAAATAATTCCATTCCTCAACTCTATAAAAAGAATAACATAAACATGAAAACTACACTGGGCAGGTTAGATCCAGCTCTTCTGAGCTATGTTCTTACTATAATTTATGTCGTGTTTTACAGACTAAAACCAAGAAAAAAATCCATGTTCTGAAGCTGTCCTGGGAAAAGTGTAAATTCATGTCCACCTTTCTTCACATATGCTTAAGGAGAGCTTTGGGTGTTCCTTTAATTTGGGGGTTCAGAATATGCAGACTTAAATATTATAGCAGCACTAAATAATGTGTGAAATTAGAGAAGGGTGTAGATAGTACAAAAGAGAGCATTCAAACTCCGATAACAATATTCCTGATAAAGGTATTTGATGGAGGAAAAGATGCAAAAAAAATATTTTTTTAAGTTGAGAGAATCCATATGACAAAGAAACTATACATTTAAGAAATTAGATATATCATGAAGAGTAGTTCTCTACAAGGAAAGACCAGAATGGACAGAGTCAAGGACGTTCTAAGCCCATCCGCGTAAACCTAGAAGTCAAGAAGGCTTTGTAAAATTTGGAACAGAGATTAGAAAAATGAGTGGCGTGTCAGAAAAAGAGAGAAACCCAATGATATGGCCTAAGTAGGAAACTGACACATTGAGAAGCAGTTTACGTACAAATATTGCTAATTCAATCTTTCCCAGGTTTCAGTCTTATGGGTTTTAGTGCAGTCTCTTTTTCTTCAGTAATATAAGTCATCCTATTGATGACATTGTCTTAGTTAGTCCAGAAAATGGACATAAATGCATATTCCAAAACTAGCCTGGACTAAATTCTTGAATGACCTCCTTTAATCTTTCACCCTACATAATTAATGCCAGGACCACAAGTAATTGGACAAGAAAGGCTTACACCTTGGACTCCTGAGGCTGACAGAGCAACACCAGTGGCTGTTGATAGGAGTTCTTAGAAGGGCGATGGCCGGGAGTGGAGCAAAACAGACACGATGTTTAGAGACTCTCCCCAGGACATTCTGCTTTGGGCATGGCACACAGGCTGGCAAAATCACATCCTGCCAAGACTAACTCACAATCTACTGCAAGCTAAAAGGCCTTCTGAATGTCTATATTTTGTTACCTTTTTATGCAAGATTAAGTCTTATTGAAATATCTTCAGAGAGAACCACTAGAAGATGTATCATATACATCAAAAGATTAATAGAAGTATGTTAAAAATGCTGGGGAGAACTTAGTGTTAAAAGCACTAAATCACAAAAATATAAAAGACATTTAAATCCATTTATGTGGAAATTCTGGTTTGATACAGAAGCCAAAATCAAGTCTAGTCAATCAGTCAACCCGGTTTTACAGGGTTTTTCTTCATTTTTCCTAATCCACAAAGAATTTAATGCCTCAAGTTTTACCAGCATCCAAATGAGAGAGACAGATCTTGACAACGTGGACAAATATTAGAGATGGATGAAATAGTTAAGATAACACAGGGATCAGCCCAAACCTTCACTAAAAAGCATATGGAAATTTATGATAATCGAGTGGATACAGTTAATTTTAGTTTTTCCTACAGCTTCATGCATATCTGCCCTAATTCCTCAGTCTGGGATCAGAAGAGACGGTGCAAAAATGACTAAGAAAACATTAATAATATTTCCAGTGGGAATGGAAGATGACTGCCCGAACATTTTTACAAGTAGCTTTTTTTTCTCATGGGATTTCCAGTACAGATATTTTTAAGCAACAGGGAATTTTGCTAACTTGGAAATAAAATATGAACAAACATTCAGATTTCAGAGGGCTGACTTTAACCTCTTCACCCTTCCCTTTTTACTTTTTATGCCTATTTAGCACACGAATAACCAACAGAAAAAAAAAAAAAAAGGAGGGGGGGAGGAAGAAAGAATTTCAGATTCCTATATTTTGGCCAGCACATTCCTTGGGAGCATAAGTGAGGTGGTTCAAAAAATGCAAAGACTTTGGAATTTATGTGATTTTGGCATGTGTAGCAGTGCACTTTGGTTGCACTAATAAGAGTTGCTAAAAAATGTGCACTTTGGGGTTTTTTTTTGGGGGGGGTGTCAGTTTAATCTAGTTAACTCTTCAAATTTCAACTTTTTTGGGGGATTAATCTGAACTAAAAGTCTCGTAGAAGCATCTGTGGACACCACATCATGATGCTGTTCATGCGCCTGTCAGCAGGAAGTGGCAATGCACATAATACAAGATGTCTAAGGCATGGAAGAGAAGATAGTGAGGCGCCTGAGATGCAGGGCTAAGAGCCAGGAGCCTTGAGTACAACTCCCAGCTCTGCCACAGATGTCCTTGTGACCTTGAGAAAGACAGCAAGCCTCTCTGAGCTTCATCTGTAAATAATGCTTCTCTTTCTCACAGGGTTGTTGTGAGGTCAAATTAATTATTAGCTGTCAGGCATTTTGCCATCCCTTTTACAGAATGCACCATAATACACAGTTTATTTCATTTTTGCCTGAAACGAAAAGTGTACAAAGAAAGGGAAAATCTGTGAAAGGGATTAACACCATTCCCTTGCTACCCCCAATGAAACACCCCAAACCAAATGCCATGTGTTACCTACCCTCCTGCAGTCTGACCTGTTGACTCGCTGCACCCCTTTCATGTATGCTGAAATTCAGCCCTTTCATTTGCCTTCTGTTTCCCTTTCCCACCCTTACCACTGTCCCTACCTGTACAGCTGCTGAAGTTCCAAGTGCCCCACATTTGCCAGATTAAGTTAGTTTAATTGTAGTTTTTTTAATTGTTCATGCTCCCGTTACAGTGATTTCATTGGTAATGTTCCCATTGCAGAAGGCAAACCTGCAGCCAGAAAAATCCACATTTCTTCTCCTACTAGCATGCATCAGCTTTTCTGGCCTATATCCATTAAGGCAGCCCAGCAAGCAGTAAAAAAAAAAAACAAAAAAACAAACAAACCACGAAGTCCATTTAGAGTTGCTTATGATATTCAAGATATTTAAAATAAAACAACCCTACAAAATAATACAATCCCTAGTTATAAGTCCATATATAGTAGTCTGAAAATATTTTACAGTACATCATATATTTTAATTTTCTCTACACGTGGCTGACCTTTTATGTTAACATTTATCAGGATTAAGTTCAGTGTCCATTTCAACTCTGTGTAATGTTTTTTATTGGTTATTTACAATAAATGTAAAAAAAGGAAGCATCAGGACTCAGTCCCTGGCTGAAATTTGTTGAGTGTAAATAAACTGCAAGGAGCATACAGTCCAATCAGGATTGCAGGAAAGTGTTAGAGAGGGGAAAGTCTGATGAACTTTTAATCCAAAAGGCAATTAGAGCTTCCTATGTCATGGTACACACAGATCAGTAATTTCTTCATTTTCTATTTGACTAGGAGGCAAGTAGTATCCTCTTAGAAATTTATCATTTCTAGTCTTGCTATTTCCATGGTTAAATTGCCCACACTATCTAAACTCAATACCTCATGTCTTGTCTGAATGTGTCTCTAAACATTGGTCTTGTCCAATGAAATAAAGTACTGCTTGCTATCAGAAAACACATGTACAAACTTCTTCTCTTCCTGAATTGCTTCATGGCTAATCCAAGGAGACTGAACTACTTAGTTTATCACTCACTCCAAGGCATACTTTCCAGATTCTAGACTCATTCTTTTTGTCTTATATTCCTGACCATGATACTATAAAGTAGTTACCTTAGAGTGCCATTAAGACTTGTGTGCTTTGTTGTTGCTGAATCGCAGCATCACAGAATAGTTAGGGTTGGAAGGGACCTCTGGAGATCATCTAGTCCAACCCCTATGCCAAGGCAGTGTCACCTAATTACTCTCTCTAATTATCCATTAAGCATATTCTCTGACCACATTCACATCAATATGTATTTATGAAGCAAAAAATTGCAAATTATGAAATTAGAAAAGCCTAGTAATATACTAGACCAATATGTATCATAACATATATTCTGTGTGGTACCTGATTGTAGTCAGTAAACAAATTACCTGAACAGGTTAGCTGCATTAATTATAAAATTAATTATAAGTAGTTTATTTTGGCATGAAAACTGACTTGAAGATTCATTATCTATTTTATACAGAAGTAGGGTGAGAGAGAAGTTGCGAGAGAAAAAAAAATCACTGTTTTACTTTCATGGTGACTGATTCTAAAAGGCCAGCTGGCATAGTTTTTTTAATGTTATCAATCAGACACTTAGAGGTGGATTTTCTAAGCTTGGCCATCCAATTTTGATCACAAAATATGAACGCAAAAACACTAAGCATGCTGGAATATAATTGTGCTTCCAGACTTGAGTATGCAAAATGGCATAAAACCAGAACTAAATGCAGTATAAGGAAAGAACAGAGCTAGAAATGGAAAAGAACTAAAAACTGGGAGGTTGTATAGACAGTGTGCAAGTCTTAATATCAATTTTCTTAATATTAATTAGTTTGCAGATTACTGCTTAATGCCGAAAGGACTGATTTTGGTATTTTACATGCATGCCATGATTGTCTCTGATTTTATGTATTACTATTCTAAAGTTTATTTTCTTCAGAGTCCAAGTGACATATGACAGAATTTCTTATTTTTCTGATTCAATCATTCCCTAACTAATAGGTCTCATAAACGTAACGTTCTTTCCTCCATGTACCTAAATAACACTATATTCAAGTCTTCAGTATAAGCTTTCTGAGATAAGGAAGCAGCATTTCTTATACACAGGTGCCCTGCCCCAAAGGTAGCTTAAGAACTCTTCCTGACACACAGTCCATTACAGGCAAGCCAATTGATTGTTTTAATGCAATGGAAAAGTCATGCAAAAAGAACGAGAAGAAATACTCAAAATAAGGCAACTGAAGTTGAAGAATTCAACTTTTTTTTTTTTTTTTTAAATTATTTTAATGGTTCTAAGGTTACTATCAATACTTGCTTTCACCATTCAGTCACAGGTCAAGAAGGCAGAGATGGTTCTTCCTGAGAGACTATTGAGATATGAGAAGACATTCAATGTGTGTGTAGCGGTTCCAGCCACAGTGCTCAAGCTCTAGGGTGCAAACCACTTCAACCATCGCTAGTCTCACTTTTGTTTTGCTGGAGGACCAAAATGTTCAATGTCCAAGAATATGCTCAGGGTATTTTAGAGGCAGGCATTTGCCAAAAAAAAAAAAAACCCAAAACAAAAACCCAAACCAAAATAAACAATCCACCAAAAATCCCTTAAACTAAATGTTTCGTCTTTATATTTTACATTATTTATTTAGATTTTTTTTCAGGTGAAGATTTGCTTTTTCCTTTCATTCCTGCCTTTTTACCTCTCTTCCAATTTTTCAAAACAAGTGAGTTGTTATAACAGGGCCTTCTGAAAGTCATCTTTCATCAGCAGCAAAAGTCAGTGAAGATTAATTTTCACTGAAATGTTCTTTGGTCAAGCTCTTGCCCTCAGTATGCATACTGCAATGGTACTAGAGAGACAGACATTCTCCATGCTGCCTTCATAGACAGGGAGAGGAAGCTGACCATCACATTCTGTCCTCCCCTTGCCTCCTTCCCATCCCACTCTAATATGCTTTCAAAGCTTTTCCTCAATGACAGGGCAAGATAACCCAGCAGTTGACCCACATTTGCTGTTCCTCCCCAGTGGTGATGTTCTGTGTGCTCGGCAAAAATAGGAAGGCACAGGTCATGGAACATATGAGCCCTGCCAGGAAAGCACAGCCAGGAGAGTTTCTTCCAGCTAAAACATGGTCAAATTCAGCATACAACAAACTGGATACATTCATCTTCACATACTGTTTACCACAAAGTCTAAAATCTCCTGCACTTAATCCAGTGTGTGCCCTACATTGAACCATAGGTTAAGTCTGCTAATCCCTTCATTATGTATTTGCATATTGAAGGCTCCAATCAGTCTTGCCTCTGTTTTTTAAAATAATAATGTGTTGGCTGCCTAATGAACTGGGCCTAGTAATATTTTACCTAAGTAAGCATTTTTCCCTCTGTAATCCATAGAGTTCAGTGTATAACTTAATCATATTGTAGACCTTATATTGTTCATACTAAGAATTTTCAGGCTTGCAACTTAAAAGTAGGTTCTTCAAATATGAGTTTAAGACAACTAAACATACTGCTTGCTTTTAGAACTGCTGAGTCATTCAATCCTAGTTATTTAACAACTTACAGGTGATCGGTATCTTTGTTTATAATTTTGTTAAAAAATTCCCATGAACCTCTTTAGAAAATGCTTGTTCTGAGGTTACCAAAAGGGCCATTCTTTTGTGTGCTGAAGTTTTCATAGTGATAATAAAAACATACATACACACACACAAAATAATTGAAGGGGGAGGGGGGGGGAGAAGAAAGAGCTCAAGAACACTCTTTGAGATGTCAAGACCAACAACATAATTGTTTGTTTCTTTGTTTTAATCTTATTCCATTCTGATATTTTATTCCCTGTATAGAGTTCAGTTACTAGCGCTAGAAGAAGACATGCAGCTCTTAAATGTAGGAAAATTATATGCATTTTACTGATCCTTTATCTGAATTAAGTTCATATGTTTCTGTAAATGCTGAGGTACTAATAGCTGTAACTTGGCATCTCATTCGTCTTTCCCCCTCTCTTTTCATGGAAATTGACCTTATTAAGATGATATTTCCATGCACTAATATATAACACAACATACAAAATCACCAGGGAAACTGAGGGGGAGAGAGACTAGAAGGAACTGCTGGGGTAAAACAGCCTTTAAAGGTAGGTGTGCAAACTCAGGCATCTGTAGGTTTTGGAATGGACAACCTGTCTTGTCCCTCGAAGGGATTAGTGCCCTTTGCCCAAGCAGAAGCTAGTGCTGAGTGCTAGAGCAAGGCAAAGGAAATGCTAACCTGCATGAGAAAAGAGAAGAAAGCAAGACAAAAAAATGAAAGGAAGAAGAAAATCACATAAATTCTTTATTTTACTTAGGAAAAAACAAAACAAAACAAAACAAAACAAAAAAAAAAAAAACAAAAAAAAAAAACAAACAAAACAAAAACCAACCCCAAAAACAAACAAAAAAACCTGATCCACAATACTTTGTCCAAAAAGAAATACTCTGATGGTTTTTCTATCATAATCTTTTTTATCAGGAGAGATGTAAAATCAAGAGAAATAAGAAAATTCAAAAATGTCATTCTAAAACCAATGTAAGGACTTCCAAAGAATGTCTCAGAATGGGTCTTTCTGTGAGCTGGAACCCACAAATGTCTAACAGTTTGCTTTAACTGACATTTGGTGACTAACAGAGGTAAATAAACAATCATAACCAACAGCAAGACAACTCCCATAGAAATAATGAACTCTTTACCAAGCTCAAGAGGAACTCTAAAAGAAAAAGAACTTACTATATCCTGAATACCTAGAAATGCTATCTTGTTTACCACGTGAGTTTTTCCAGGCGGTGTGTGTCTTCTATCTTGTCTCTTGCATAGTGTCAAGAAAACTGTTGGCATTTTCACAAATAATGTTAATATTAAGCTGAACTGAAAATTTTCACAGATAAGGTGTTTTGTTAACAGCAATGGTCTCTCTACAGACAAAGACCATGGCGATAATCAATAGGAACAGAGGATTTAATCCTCATGTAGCCATTTAATCCTGATTATGAACTACAAAGTTTTTAAAAGACTTGCTTTTCAAGTAATATTCTGCTCAGCAGCAGGAAATTTCCAGTGGCTTAGAACCCTTGTGGTACAAAGTGGATCGAGACATGCATTTTCACTAGCAGGCTGTATTTCAGCCATGGATTCATGGCCTCTGTATATTCATAGGAAGAAGGGGAAAAAAGGCCTATGGATCTGCCAATGGGCTACAATCCTAATTTTGATTTGTTGGTGAAGGATATTTGGGCGGGTTTCCTTTGTTTCCTTGGCCTCTATTATAATGTTTGCCAACCGCTCTCAATTATGTGACCCATGAGGCCTTGAGAAATAGGGAGTGGGTCAATTTAAATCCAATAAATTTAAGATTTGTTAAAACACTAATCTTCTGCTACAGAAGGCATTTAGGTTGAAACTAAAAGTATGACATATATACTAAAGTTTAGATGATTAATGCATATTTCAGTGCTAATATTAGTGGCGGGTTTAAAAAGGGACAGCACTGATATATTGGAAAGAGTATATTCATACAATTAATTACACATGAGAGACCAGAGTTCAATCTGCAGATATTTGTATTGCTACTATAGTAGATGGATATAAATTGCATGCCTGCCTTTTTCTCTCTTCCTCCCCCTTCAAGCCTCCCTGCTCAGTGTGTTAGACTCTGTTAAACATATTTTTAGGCTCCTTGATGTTCCTTTCATATTGTATAGCTGTGGTATCTCGTAACTGTCATGTTCAATATAGGAGAAATAATTCTTTTGGGCTTCATTGTACTTGAGTCACCATTTAAGATTTAGCCTTAAATGAACAGAACTATTCAGCATCTGAATGTCTATGGCAATTTCTCTTAAAGAAATGGAGAACTGGCAAAGCCACATTCATACTGCATTTTAATGAATTTTAGTTTCAATGTGAATCACAGGACTGATCTCTTACCCATGAGGGAATACATGAAAAGTTTGTGTCAAAATAAGTGGCACCAGACTGTCTCCAAGAATAAATTTAACCAAACTTTAATAACCTTAGTCTACATCTGTCTTCATAATAAATGAATTATTCTTTGATTTACGCAACTACATATTAAAACAGTACATTTGAAACCATGACAATGTCACAGACATGGTCAAGGAAGAATCAGGTTGTCAAGCACAAATATATGACTCAGGAGACATTGAATGTATCCTTGGTTCAAGCACTAACACTCTGAACCTGGTCAAATCACTTGTTCTGTTTTGGTTTTGAAAACCAGAGAAAATCTTTGAATGACTCATTCACCTTGCCTTTATGGAAAGAAACACTGAAACACAAATAAGATATTTTAAAATGCCAACTACTTTGCTATAGAGTTTTCCACTTCACTTCCTTGGTCTGTAATTTCTGGCAACTGATAGCATTGAATTCATGTTACTTCAAAGATATTATTCATGTCATGTCAAGTTAGAAGGTAAACTTATCAATTGCAATGTTTTCCAAATAGTTTCAACAAACAGCATTCCACAGGGACACTAATAACCAAACTTGCTGTTGTATTTTACAAAGAAAATTTCAAAGAAAAAAACCCCCTAATTTTTAGTGGTCACAAAAGGCTCAACAGCCAAAGCTCACCTATATATATATATGTATGTATGTATGTATGTATAATACAGAATTTTTTACCCCTCTTTCATGACATAATTCTATACTGAAGGGAGATTACTTTAGATTGAGCAATGTTAGGAGCTGAATACCATTAAATAATAAGGTCCTATTCCAAACAACACAGTACAGATTTTCAGAAACAAATACTTTAAGTCTGTATTACTCCTCATTTGAACTGCACAGAAAATGCTTTCACTGAATTTGAAATCAGTGGGTTTACTCTTGTAGCAAGATGTACGGAGCCAGACAGCACTCATACATCTTCTTTTCAAATGCACGGACAAACCTGTACCTCAGGAACTTACTATTTTACTACCCAGAAGTACTGCAGTATAGAAGAAACCCCATGCAAAAAATGCATGCCCTCATTCAAAATGGTCCTAATATGAAGGTTTTAAAAAGAAGTATTACTGTTATTTTAAAGCCATGGAAGACACAATCCTGTCAAGTAAATATTCAGCAAATTCAAATACTACATAGGATGCCTAAAGTAATGCCTGAGGATATTACATTGCATTTGCTCAAATACTAGAGATCTGAAGGAAAATGGGGCAGAATAATGACAATCTTGAGATTACAGATGGGGTTTCTTCCCATTTGAAAAAAACATAGCTCCATGGAAGTGGAAAGGCAGGCCATTAAACTGGAAAAGCTACAAAGGATTCTTGATTTTAAGAAGCAAGATTATCTGTGCTGCTGGATCAAGAATACAGTTTTCCACCAAGTGGCAGAAGCAGCCTGCATGAAGAATCACTGAATATGCTGAGTTGGAAGGGACAAGGATCATTGAGTCCAGCTCCTGGCCCTGCACAGGACCATCCCTGAGAGTCACATCATGTGTGTGGGAGTTTTGTCCAAATGTTTCTTGAGCTCTGTCAGCCTTGGTGCTGTGACCACTGCCCTGGGGAGCCTGTTCAGTGCCCAACCACCCTCAGCAAGAGGAACCTTTTCTTATTAACCAAACTAAACCTACCCTCATACAACTTCAGACCATTCCCTTGGTACTGTCCCTGGTCACCGCAGAGTAGCAATCAGTGCCTGCCCCTCCTCTGCCCATCACAAGGAAGTTGTAGCTGCAGCGAGGTCTCCCCTCAGTCTCCTCCAGCTGAACACACCAAGTGCCCTCAGC
>JAWWEW010000078.1:54784615-54861962 GCA_035583185.1 Anabacerthia variegaticeps | reverse complement strand
CCGGCACTTCCCCTTGTTGACCTTCCTATGGTTGGTGATTGCCCAGCCCTCTGATTTGTCCAGGTCTCTCTGCAGGGCTTCTCTGCCTTTCAGGGAGTGAACAGCTCCTCCCAGTCTTGTGTCATCTGCAAGCTTGCTCAGTATCCCTTCCAGTCCTGCACCCAAGTCATTTATGAAAATGTTGAAGAGCATAGGGCCAAAGATGCAGCCCTGTGGAACCCAATAGTGAGAGATGACCAGTCTGATGTCACCCAGTCACTATTACCCTCTGTGCTTGACCCATGAGCCAATGGTCCACCCAGCACCTGATGTGTTTATCCAGCTGTGCTGGACATTTTGTCCGGAAGGAAACTGTGAGAGACAGTATCAAAAACTCTACTGAAATCTAAAAGGATTATACCAGCTGGCTTCCCTTGATCAACTAGGTAAGTGGTCATCCAAGCAAAATCAGTTAGCCAGAACTTAGCATTCAGTGCTATGTGGAGTTAAAATAAAATCATAAAAAAATGTTTTTAATAAAAGTATGAAAGAATCAGATCTTCAGCTGCTATAAATGAGACTCCTCTTGGAGTTATGTGTCCAACTCTGGTATCTCCAATATAAAAAAATGTGGTCCTGTGTGAGCCAGTCTGGAGGAAGCCCCAAGGATGATCAGGGGGCTGGAGCACCTCTGCTGTCAAGGCAGACTGAGAGAGTTGGGGTTGTTCAGCCTGCGGAAGAGAAGGGCCCACAGAGACATCATAGCATCTTCTAATGCCTAAAGCAACCCTACAAGGAAACTGGAAAGGGAATTTACACTAGGAAATGTAGTGATAAGACAAGGGGGAATGGCTTTGAAGTGAAAGAGGGTAGGTTTAGATGAGATATTTGGAAGAAATTCTTTACTGTGAGGGTGCTGAGGCACTAGAACATGTTACCCAGGGAAGCTGTGAATGCCACATCCCTGTCAGTGTCCAAGGCCAGGGAGGATGGGGCTCTGAGCAATCAGGTCTAGTGGAACACATCCTGCCCATGGCAGGGAGTTTGAAGCTAGGTGATCTTTAATGTCCCTTTCAAGCCAAACCATCCTGTGATTACATGAAATCTAGACAGATCTAGAAACTCAGTGAAGTTTTCAGGTGAAACCTAGCTTTCACCAGCTGAAGATGTGATTCAGACTAGAATCAACTGGCCATATGCTCCAGTGATAGAATTTTCAGGTGGTAGGATGGCAAACGTGATGAAGTAATAAATTAATGCTTTCTTTTTCCTTGTATGGACTGTCATATTATTTGAAGCATTATTAAAGATCTCCAATAACCTTGCATTTTTCTGAAAGAAAACTGACAACAGAGCTGCAATATAAACTCCTCAGACATCATGTGTGTAGTAAATACACAGTAAGAGGTGGAATTTTCATACAATAATTTTTTATTTGACCACTCAGGTTTTGAGAACTACTGGCTCATAATACCAGTCTTCTAATTTAATT
This sequence comes from Anabacerthia variegaticeps, assembly GCA_035583185.1. Classification (NCBI taxonomy): domain Eukaryota; kingdom Metazoa; phylum Chordata; class Aves; order Passeriformes; family Furnariidae; genus Anabacerthia; species Anabacerthia variegaticeps. The sequence goes on along the minus strand of JAWWEW010000078.1, from coordinate 54,860,491 downwards.
TGGGTTATACAGGAAAACAAGAATCTGGCCTAAGACACTGTCAGTGACAATTTTCCCATGGACTTAAATGGGATCAGCCTTCACTGCTCAAAGTACATAGAAGACTGAACCAGTCTATGCAAGTTTATTTTGTTTGTACAGTACTTTTCAGCAAATGTCCAGTAAAATGTGAAGCTAACTACCCTGTGTTTTATTGAAATTTAATTTGTGTTTGATTTTTCCCTCTCATGTTATTATATGTTGTGCATGAGTTTTACATCTCCTTTATTTCTTCCTTACCTCCCATGTTCTATTTTCCTTCATTGCATTTCCAGAACTAGTTACTCTGAAAATAAGGATCCACGTTGGCAGAGTTGAAATCCAGCAATTTCCATAAGCACAAACAGCTAGATTCCAGAGCGCCCTTCAATCTGTGATTAGTGAAACGTCCCAGTGTATGGGACAAGTTATCCAGTTTTTATGCATAGCATAAATGCAGAAAATACCTACCCACCTACAGGAAGAACAAGAGCTGGACTGAGACACATAAGCATTTCCATGATTATGCCCAAAGATGTTCTATCCCAAGGCAGATGAGGCTCAAAAGACCTTGCCATTGTGGCTGTCTTAGCCCATCAGATTCTGAGGTGTGCTTCAGCTCTAACTGTGTTACGTTTTGAAGTTGTTCCTTGTGATCTCCATGTTACTTCTATTTTTTAGCTTGTCAAGCATAAACCAAAATTTTCAATTTCTTACATAAATGAAAAAGAAAAAGGAAAAGGAAAAAAAAAAGCTTGCAGCTCAGCAACCTTCAAAAGCTTTTGCTACCCTGCCAATAATTGCCACCCAGTAAAATGGATAAGACAGAAAAAAAGTCTATAGAGACAGCAACATTGAGTAATTTAGAAAAGAATTATGATTATTTACAATTTTTCAGGGAATTCTGGGGCTTAAGTAACCGCTAAGCAGCTTCAACTGCTGAGAGTTGAGGCATTTGAACATCCTGCAAGATTGGGTTTCTAGACTTTAATTTTTAAATTCCTTACTCACCCTACTGCATTATTGCTATCTTGCTGCCCTTTTATATGGACTGACATAGGCTTCATTGTTCAGTGGGTCTCTAAGGAGCTGTGTTTCTCTCCTGCTGCCATCAGTTTTGTCAAAACTAAAGCTGAAGTATCCTTCAACATATATATGATAAACTCTATGAAGCTGCATGAGGGAAAGAGGATACTCAATAGCATATGCTTTTTATTTGCTGGGAATTGCCATTCACAGTGGATTTTGAAGAGCTACTGCTACTACTCTACTACAGTTTTGTAAGCCATTTAAATATAATCTCGAATCACAGAATATTCCAAGTTGGAAGGAACTCACAAGGATCATAAAGTCCAACTCCTAAGAAAACAGTCCATACTGGGATAAAACCTGCAATCTTGGCATTATTAGCACTATGCTCTAACCAACTGAGCTAATCTCAGACTTGTGAATGTTTGGGGATTTTCTTGTGGTTATTTTATTTTGGTGTTGTTTGTTTGTTTGTTTTTTTGGGGGGGTTGTTGTTTGGTTGTTGTTTTGGGTTTTTTAAACCCTTTAAAAACCTTTTTTCTGTAGAGAATTTGTCCTGCATTTTAAGCTCTTCAGTTTATACACTGCACTTTAACTTTTGATGTAAAATAACTGACTTGTTTGGTGTCACCAAGAACTGGAAATAAACTTCTTGATAACATATCTGAAGTCATATAGGTTTCTATTCTGGCTGCTCCATAATAGAAAGATACGACCACTTCTCTCAGCTTTTGGCTTTCCCCACTTCAGTCTTAATCCTGATGTGATCTGTAAAGGAGAACTTCATTCTTGAATGTTGTTTTCCTTTAAATGTAATCTAAATGTGCTAAGAGGTAGAAAGCTGATAACACACAAGTACAAATAGCACCTTCCTCTTCAACAATCCTTTTACTGGGTTATTTGAGGACAAATATGCTTATATTGTTTCCACAGATATATTTTCATATTTTAAAACAAAAAGTCAAGTGCTTAAATTCAATGTTTTTCATCCTTAATCAAAAAGAATGAGCTGTTCATTTGAAGGGCTAGATTCTACATTTAATTACATTAGAAACCATTTTGCCAGTTGGCTTTTTCAGATTGGAGGAATTTTTGTTATAATAGCAATGATCTAACAAATAGGAAAATAGTGTGCACCATAATGTGCCATTTTTCAGGATAAAAACATACTAGAGATATATCTAGAAATAAAACACTGTTTTAACACAGTTCAGCTTGTCAAGGACAATGTAAATTCATAGCAAAAAAAAAAAAAAGAAAAGAAAAAAAGAATGTATGGAGAACTTCAAGAAAAGAATGACATGGTTTAACACTGGCAGGCTATTCAGTACCACAAAGTCACTTGCTTACTTCCCACTCCCTAGTGGGGAGTAGAATTTGGAAAAAAACCCCACCATCTTGGGTTGAGATAAGAACAGTTTCATAATTGAAATAAAAGAAAATTCAGTAATAGGCAGCCAGGAGGTACAACCCTGTCCTGGGAGGCTTCAGGCACAGCATCGCCAGCCGGGCGAGGGAGGGGATCGTCCTGCTCTGCTCTGCACTGGGGCGGCCTCACCTGGAATATTGGGGCAGTTTGGGGCACTGCAATGTAAGGAAGGTATTAAGGTCTTTGAGAGTGTCCAAAGGAGGGCAATGAAGAAGATGAAGGGCCTTGAGGGGAAGCTGCATGAGGAGCAGCTGAGGGCAACTTCATGTGTTCAGCTGGAGAAGAGGAGACTGAGGGGAGACCTCACTGCAGTTACAACTTCCTTTTGAGGGGAAGAGGAGGGGAACGCACTGATCCCTTCTCTATGGTGACCTATGACAGGACTCAAGGGAATGGTCTGAAGTTGTGTGAGGGGAGGTTTATTTGGATATTAAGAAAAGTTTCTTCTCCCAGAGGGTGGTCGGGCACTGAACAGGCTCCCCAGGGCAGTGGTCACAGCATCAAGCCTGACAGAGCTCAAGGAGCATTTGGACAATACGCTTGAGCACATGGCATGACTCTTGGGAACGGTCCTGTGCAGAGCTGAGGTTTGGACCTGATGATCCTTTTGTGTCCATTTCAGTTCAGCATATTCTGTGATTCTGTGAATAATGTGAATAGTATTAATCATAATAATAACAACAATAATAATAATAATAATGAGAGAGATTGAAGAGAATAAAACCCAAGAGAAACAAGTGATGTTTCATACCATTGCTCTCCATCCATGGACCGATGCCAAGCCAGTCCCTGAGCACTGGTCAGTGGCTCCCAGCCAACTCCCCCCAGTTTACATGCTGGGCATGCTGTTCTACAGTATAGAATATTTCTTTGGCCTTTTTGGGTCAGCTGTCCTGGCCATGCTCCCTCTCAGCTTCTTGTGCATGTCCTCACTGGCAGAGCATGGGAAACTGGAAAGTCCTTGGCTTAGGGTAAGCACTACATAGCAACAACTAAAACATCAGTGTGTTATCAACATTATTCACATACTAAATCCAAACCACAGCTGCTATGAAGAAAAATTAACTCTGTCCCAGCCAACACCAGGACATTGCAGGAACTAATTACGACAAGCAAAAATTATTCTTGTGCTTATCCTTAACAAATTCATGTAACATTAATGAAGAAATATGTTTTAGTTTTTATGCTATTTTAAAATGAGGGAGATTTGAAGAAAAGAAGATATTTGCCACAGAATCTAGAGGATGATCCTCTCTACAGAAAACATGTGTGGGTTGAGTGGTGTAGGGCTTTATTCCATGGCCTAAAACCTGTGAGGCATCTGGTCCTGTCTGACATGCCCAAAGATTCCACCACTTGAGACTGCAGAGCTTCCAAGGCTTTTGTGCCAGCCCCTTTGGATATCTGAGGAGTTCTTTAATGGCCCTAGACAATAAAGTTTCAGCAAACAAATTAAGCTCTTCAATCTACTGTTCCTTCAATTGTATTTCCATGGATACTTCAGCTGCAAGAAATAGTGACAGTCAAACTGCCTCTCAGATTGCCAACCAGGTTCTTACCTTGATAGCTCTACTGTGGCAAATAAGATTTGCTCACAGAGAAAAGCACAAGTAACAGTCACTTCAAGCTGATGGAAAGATACATCCTCGAGGTGAACAGAAGCAGGTTGTTTTAAGCATGGCTACAAACATGCTGCATTATTTCAGAGACCCACAGGCTTAGGTAGATATATAATCTTCTTTTCATTTTTAACCAGTGTTTAAAATGGTCAGCTGAGAGATGGATAAATAAATAATTATAATAAAAAATAAATAAATAAAATAAAAAAAGAAGAAGAAGATGGATAGTTTCATTTGAAATTGAAATAACACCATACACTTGGCTTTTGACATGGATACTAGGGCCATGGCTATAAAAGGTTTTATTAAACAAACAGAAGTTCTAAGTGCAAGTCTAGCCTCCCTGCCTCCCCTTCTCCCTCACACCAGAAGAAGGAGTTTTAAGAAGATATTAAGTTACACTTGGAACCAACATTTAACTCACCAGCTTTCTTGGAGGCAAAAAAATTACTAAATCTCAAGTTATGTTGTGGCAAACTGTGGCACTTCTCAAGTGACAGCAGTACCTCCTATTGCTCTCAATCAGCTTTCCACATTGACAGTCTGCTGTTAAATTCCACATGGAATAGAGATTGTTCAGCTAAAATGATCTTGTGGGTTCTGGATCGCAGTAATGTGTTAGTGATTAAATACATTGTTAGTGTATTTAGCTGTGCAATTTCCTCTTCTTTAAGGATTTCAACAACCATTTAAGTCCATAACATATGTACAAGTCACTTAAACTTTTTTGCCTTAGCTTTTGAGTTATAACATTGGGAATAAAGTGCTTAGCTACCAGCATATACACATTAAATTTGTCAGGTGCTCAAATACCAAAAGAAAGAAGTCGTATAAGTGCCTAAGAGACAGAGATGAGCTTTCAGTGCACACAGACATTGCTGGAGCTTTCATCAGTAAGCCCTACTCTTCCTCTTCACTATTACATGTGCCTGTGTCCATGCTCACATGGCAATTGACAGTCACAAATCAAAAGTTAATTTATTAAGAGGCAAAGTGATAAGAATCTCCAGGGGAACAGAAGATGGTAATGGTATTACTTTTAAATCCTATAGAGTCCAAGAGAATATCTGCAGTTGTCTGTATGTCAAGTCAGTTAACATTACACTACTTTTTGAAACATAGTGGTCCTAGACTTCATAGTAAAGAGTAATGTGTTCTGAATAACAGTAAGCTACTAAAATTACACAAATTTTAAATTGCAAAGTTGAAAAGTCTTTACCTGTGAATTAAAAAAATCTGATCATGGCAGGTGATAAAAATACCTCTGAGGCATCTGAATTGTTCACACATTGATTTCAAGGTAAAGTCGGGATGGTACAATTTTGGAGAAATCATGGTGATTCTGCACTTAAAATATGCCTTTTGTCATACAGCATTTAGTAAAAGTGAAATCTGATTAAGATGTAATTTCAGCCAGCAAAAATTTGCTTAAGACAATCAACCATGTAGAACATTCAACATTCATACTTCAGGTAGTCAGCAAATTGAATAACACAGATTCAAGAAAACATTGATCATTTTTACTTTATTAGCCTCCCCCAGTGACACCAACTTCATAGTGCTAATATATTTATTTTTAGCTGAAAATTAAATAAAATAAACAAATCTTGGAAATAAAATTTGCCATAAGTGTATGTATAGCAGTAGTCAGAGCCACAGAGTCAGAGTAAAAAGAAAATGCAAATATATTGCAATTTGGTGTACTATGGTAACACATAGAATGGGGCAAAAGAGATCAAAGGCTTGATAGTTACCAATCTTTGCTGTCAGAGCAAGCTTTCACACCATTGCAATGAACACAACTTTTTAGCTTGTTTATATTTTCTTCCAAGTTTTCTAATTTGGTCAGTGAACTTAAAAAAAAAAAAAATAAATCCTTAATCTATAGCAGCCTCCGGTTCTCTTCTAGTTCAAATGGCAAAGGTCTTCATTTGGAGAACTATCAGAACCTGACTTCCAGCTCTCCTCCTTGCTGTACCTGTGTGTCCGGCTGATGGCAGAGATGTGTGTACCCATGGACATGGTACAGGAAATGAGATACATCTCGCTGCCAGATTTCTGGGATGAGACACCACACATGAGCCCAGGTAGTCACAGCAGCTCTGCTCAGGGCATGACGTGTTCTGTCCTGGAAGACTGCATAGGTCTTTGTGAATATAGTCAGGCATTAACACTGCAGGCCTCTTATAGGGATAAATTCACCCATGTGCACAATTTTCAAACAAAAACTTGAAATGTCAGAAAATTAGGGCTATGTGTGGATGTGAAAGCATATCTGACACTTGGATGCAGTGGAGCAAAGGCCAGACACCTTTGGTGTTTGAGTGTCTGCAAAATGAACTTAATTTGTTTGACAACAGTGAGATGCTTGAGTTTGCCTCGATGCCCTAAAGCATGAGTGATTCACCAGGAGGGCTGTGCCAGGCTGCTCTCTATCAATGTGGGGATTCCTCCCTCCAACAACAATACTTCCATGAGGCTTTGGCTTTTTTCAGTCCAATTAGCAAAATTCATGCCACAATTAACCAGTTTATCATTCTCAGGTGGAAACATTTCTAGGAACTTTCTGTTCCTGGGGTGCTACATATTTTGCTGGTGGACTATCTCTACTCCCAGCTGACAGCAACTATTGTGTCCAAAGCAATTGCTACATTTTTTTCTTCACATAGTAGGCTTCCAGATGACAGGAGGCTAGTGTGCAGGCAAGGGAGTGGTATCCATTTTAAAAGCCTTTTGCATGTTTAAAAACAATGGCATGAAGGATTTCACAGTGTGACTCCACTGCCCAAATTGTACATGCTGAAACTGTGAAATATTTATATTGTTTATATGGGTTTTATTGGCAGCACCCAAATGAATCACCAAAAGCCACTGACATGCAAAAAAGTCTGAGTCGACAGAGGTTAAAAGAGAAGAATGAAAGAGGGGAAACATTAACAAAAATCACCATACAGTTTTGCACATTGGAGAGATTTCTTCAGCAGCTCTAATGAAATTTCATTAATAATAACAAAGGCCACATAAATAGCTCTTATCTCTTGTTCAAAGATATTGGGCACTTGTTTGAATGACCGAATGTGGTAAGAGAAATTGGGAGAGAAAATCAGGTCAGGAATTTGACTTCCCCAATGAATTTCTCTGTTGCTTAATTTGGATACTATGGGCAATGCCCATGGCATGTATGCCCATACTGTGCTGACTGTAATTTTGTTACTACATCTAACACAGTAAAATTTGGTTTCAGATGAGATTTCAGCATACATAAAAATAATTCTGGATAGTGCTACCCAGAAAGGTATTGTAGTCTCATTTTTCAATATGTATTCTAGAAGCTAGTAAATTTCTGACAATTTTTAGCAACATTGCATCTATTTGGTATGGACAGCAGAGGTGGATCTGCTTATGTTTAGGTTTTCACAGCACCCAGCTATTTGGTGAGAGCTACTGATCCGAGATAGATATATATAAATGTCTCAGCCTTTACGCAGGATTGGCCAATGAGTGCTAGTGTTGAGCAAATATGGTAAGCTCCAATAGGTATGCTAATTTAAAGCTTGCTGTCCAAGTAGGTGCATGATTTTCTTGTCTGTTCCCTTCTCTGAGTTATATTTTAGTTAAAAAATTGATGTGGGAAGAAAGTATGCAAGGAATTTTAAATATCCTTATTTTCACTGATAGAATTTTGGTAGCAACATTTGTTTTATTCTAATATTGCTATGACAGGTTGAGTTGTACCAACTGATGATTAAACCAGTTGGACTTCAATTGTCTTAACAGGCACAATTGTACAATAGATTTGAAAGGTGTTAAAAAAGTAAAATGATTTATCCAAGCAAGCAAAAAAGTCAGTAACAGAGTTTAAAGTGGGATTTAGCAAACCTGATCTATACATTTGTATCTGCATTATTCTGTCCAACTATACCAAGTATTACTGTCTATCAACCTTAGTTCAAGTATTTTTCAGCCAATTTTTGAAAGCTATTTGTGCCTTCCAAGACTGGAAACTGCAATCTGGCTATTTAGGGGGAAACGTTTAATTTTTTGAAAAAAAAACAAGTACTAGAAACTTAAATAATTGATTAATTTGTGAATCAATTACATTTTTACCTTCTGCTCCATTTCTCACAAAAGTTAACCTTTCTGAAAAAAAAGCTTTTTAAGCTGTCAGATTAGTGCTCATTTTCTATTTTACAAAAAAAATCTATATGGTACTTCAGCCCAGAGGAAATTAAACTTATAGAGTGATGTTTTCCATTGAATTAAATACTGTAGTTGAGTACAGAGAGTTGAAGATCTGTGCTAGAAAAGATCACTGACATGGAAGGGGCTGACTGGGATGAGGCAGGATTTGATGTACAAACTATCCCAGACAGAGAATGGCATCAGATTTGGACCTGATTTTGTATATTCAATAATAAAAGTGTTACTCTGTAGATCAACTTCCAGCATGATAGCAAAGAGAAGACAGGAATAAGATTTCCTGACATATCTGCATCCTAACACCTGTCTATAAAACATCTGTCAAGATGAAATTTGTTCTTCTTATGCTGTCATTTGTAATTGTGTCTAAAACAACTCCAGTATTACTTATAGAAAATAATCCAAAAGCAATTGTCTTTTATTCAGGAGACATCAGTAGTGTTTATGGGAATTCCCCAACAGCCATGGCCCAAAGGCTCCAGTATGTTGGTCAGACAACCAGAGATATTCACCAGAAACTTTTAGAGCTACATTTCCACCATGCTGGAAATTTAAGTTTGCTGAGCAGAGGTGTCTAAAAACTACATGTAGTGAAGAATTTACTTTGCCATTCCAAAGAAGCTTGTAACATTTTGGTTTTCTTTCATAAATCTGGCAATACGATTCTAAACTTTCATGACTAGTGGGAATAAAAGAAACATATTGTCTGGGAAAAATCATGTTTATAAGATACACCTTAAAAGTTTCTTTTCAGCCACAGTGGAAAGACACTAGTGCATTGTCTCCAGCTGGTTGACCAATGCAGTTCACTGTCCAATTTACAAAACATGGAAAAGTTTCCTTGGAAACAGATTTCTAAGAAATCCACTTTTTTTTTTTTTTTTTTTTTTTTCCCCCCTAATGTGAAATAGCTTTACCAGCTTTTGGTTAAATTCAGAGCTGGTACAGGCAGGTGCACCTCTGCATAAAACCTTTCCTACTTAGTGGGTCTCTGGGATTTTTAGTTCAGAGCAGTATACACGCTTCTTGGAGAGAACAACAATAAGTAGAGGCTGAGAAGCTGACCTCCAAAATTAAAGTTTCATGCCCTGATTTAAATGTTCTGCTATAACTTCATAGCAAAACTCTTTCATTCTAATATTAATGTCAGGCCAAATCATGGCCTACATCATGCCATTATACAGAAATGCCAAGAGAGAAATATCTTGTGAAATCTCTGCAGAAGATGTGAAGAATTAAGCAAGGTGATGCATTCAGACCACTTCTTTCCTCACTTACCACAAACAGAGGTGGCAGAGAGGAACAGATATTGGCTAGACCCGCTTCATGACATACATTCTTCCCACTAAATGGGAACCTGAAGCACAATTTTAACTACAGAAATTTGAGACCATTTTGAGAAACAATTGCCATCCTCTTTTGGCTAGGAAGAGAACTAGGAAGTGAGAAGCCTGGGCAACTTCCCTTGTCATGAGAATCCAGTTACCAACAAGCCACTTTAAAGAAAAGGTATGACCAGAGTGATCTCCTTGTAGTGCATGATCTCCAATCAGTGTCATGGAGTAGTGCATATAGTTTACTACAGAACAGGGTAATATATGACTTGTAATTTGACTTTGAAAGTCAGTTGGCTGAGGAACACAGTTCTGCAGTGTATTTGAAAAAACCGACAAAAAACACAACTCAAAATCTGTATCTAGCATCAAGATGGATTTTGTAAAAATTATCAGTGGTTTAATTGAATCTCTGCTTGTTTGCAAAATAACCTGTTATCCTATTAATCATCTGACTTCATTTAATATTATTATATTGCATATATTATTGCAACTGTGGTCTCAGGTGTTATGACATCAGAGACCATCAGTCAAGGCAGTCAGAAGACCTACATGCTTGTACATAAGGTATTTCAGCATAAATTTATGCTAGGTATTAATGATTTTCAAGCAAAAAGAGATATACGAGTATTTCACGGTCATCTTTTTTTAAAGGTTAGAAAGCTTTATGTAGAACATAAAGTTCCTTTTAGTTCAGAATTATTATATGGGACTTGTTATATTGTCAGCCATCGCCATGTTATTATAGAAGTCATTAGAAAGGCATATTTGGGCATAACATATATTTCCTTACACCTGTGAAAGAACAAATATGTTATTTAAGCTTGAAGAGCAAAGAAGGCTCCAACATCAGGAAGTTCTAGAGATAAGGTTGATCTGCTCTGTCAGGGGAGATTTAGTTTAGATATTAGAACATTCTTCACCCAGAGGGTGGAACAGGCTCTCCAGGGCAGTGATCACAGCACCAAGCCTGAGTTCAGGAAGCATTTGGATGATACTCTCAGGCACATGGTGTGATCCCTGGGCTTGTCCAGTGCAGGGAGAGGAGCTGGACTTCAATGATCCTCATGGGATGCTTCCAGCTCAGGATATGTTGTGATTCTGTGGTACACAGCACTTCCAAACAAATGTCAAGAAAAAATACAAGACAACAACAAATTTAAATTCTCAAATAAACACAATCAATATGTACACAAGAGATCTTCTAAAATAACATATGGGAGGGCACATCTCCTTTGTTCTCTTTCATTCAGAAGGAACATATTGCTCACCCCTACAAATAGCAAATATCAATCATCTGTTAGTGTTCACAGATGAATTGTGTCATTTGGAGTGCTTCATCTTAGACAACAGAACTGTATTACATAAGGCTGACTTCCACTGGGAATAGATGGCACAGAGCAGTGGTGTTCTCACAGAATGGGCCATGTAGCTCACTGCTTAGTTAAAGCTGTGTTGCAGAGTTCTACAAGGGAGGTGGCTCTTTAGAAAGCCTATTGATACATTCCCAATGGCTAAAATGTGTTGTTTCAATTACTACAGAACACCAAGTAAAACTAATTGAACATTCCTTTGGTCTTTCCATGGTCCATGTTTCAGCCTTTGATACCTGCACAGTCCCACCTCACTGGTTTCAAAGCAAAACTGAGAATTGCATTCAACTATGTTCACAATGTGTTATAGTGGCTTCACAAAACTTTTTCACCAATTTTGACTGTTAATTCCATTATTTGGTGATTAATGAGTAATGATTAATGAGCATCTTGTAGCTACATTAGGCTGAATTTGTTCATCATCTGTCTGCAAATTGTGATACAAAAGGGGTTGTGATTCTAAGTCTCTGAGTGTTTTTATCCTATAAGGAATGAATCAAGACTGTACAGCAATTGATTCAGAAGCTACTATTTTAGTGATTGAGAAACAGCCTATGTACAGAACAAAAATAATTCTGGCTTCCTTAATTAGTGAGTAGTTCACTGAATACAGAGTCCAACTCTTCTTGTCTGTACTGTCAAATAATTCATTTAGCTTTCAAAGATGGCAAAAAGATTGCATTCGTCTAGTTTTCAAATATGTGAAGCATTTGACACTCTCACATGATATTCTTATCTCTAAATTCGAGAGACATGGATTTGATGGATGGACCACTTGGTGGATAAGGAACTGACTAAATAGTCAAAGAGTTTCAGTCAATGGTTTGATGTCCAAGTGGCTTTCCTCAGGCGTTGATACTGGGACCAGTGCAGTTTAACATATTGGGGATCAAGTGCACCTTCAGCAAGTTGGCAATGACACCAAGCTGTGTGGTGCAGTCAACATGCTGGAGGGAAGGGATGCCATCCAGAGGGACCTGGACAGGCAGCAGAGGTGGGCCTGTGTGAGCCTCTTGAAGTACAAGGCCAAGTACAAGGTCCAGTTACTGGGTCTGGGCAGTCCCAAGCACAAATACAGGCTGGGCAGAGATTGGTTTGAGAGCAGCTCTGGGGAGAAGGGCTTGGGGGTGCTGGTTAACAAGAAGATCAACATGACCCAGCAATGTGAACTCATAGATCAGAAAGCCAACCATGACCTGGGCTGCATCAAAAGAATTGTGGCCATCAGGTCGAGGGAGGTGATTCTGCCTCTATACTCCACTCTCATGAGACCCCTCCAGGAGTGCTGCATCCAGCTCTGGGAACCCTGACATAAGGACATGGATCTGCTGAAGTGGGTTCAGAGGATGACCATGAAGCAGCTATGTCAGGGGACTGAAGCACTTATGTTCTGTGAAGACAGACTGAGAAAATTGGGGTTGTTCAACCTGGACAAGAGAATACTTCAGGGACACCTTAGACCTTTTGGTCCTAAAGGGGGCCTACAAATAAGTCAGAGAGGGACTTTTTACAAGAGCGTGTCGTGATAGGGCAAAGGAGAACAGCTTCAGACTACAATAGGGTAGATTTAAAAAGGAAGACATTAGGAAGAAATTCCTTACTGGGAGGGACTGGCACAGGTTGCCCAGAGAAGTTGTGGATGTCCAATTCCTGGTAGTGTTCCAGCCCAGGGGAGATGGGACTTTGAGCAACCTGATCTAGCAGATCTAGTAGAAGGTGTCCCATGTCAGGGTACTTGGGACTAGATGACCTCCAACTCAGACCATTCTATGACTCTGTGATTCTAAACTGGCTGAATGCATAGCATTAAATCCATAGCATAGTGGCAGGAAAGAGTTCAGAGCATTTTGATCCACTGAAGTACATGTGATTTCTCTTTTGATTTTCAGAAGTGCTAGAATCTACTCTGAAAGCCCTCTAATAGTGGTGTTTGTTGCTCAGAGCTTTAATCCAAGAACTCATTTGTAATTCATAGGATGTGCTTTTCTGTCCAAAAATCTAGTTTAAAAGAAAAAAAATTGTTAAAAGTGACCTAATTTGATGGTGTTTATTGTCAGGTTTTGGCAATATAATATGACATTTTAAACTTCTGCAATGATAGAGATTCTAAATAACTAGTAACTTGGTAAAGTATTAGATTATGCCATTTAAAAAAAAAAATAAATATCAGACACTGTGTTTTCCATACAATTTCTTTATCACATGATTAATTTTTCCAAGACATTTAAACTGCTGTTATATTTTTAAGGTGAATATATCTTGGATCATTCCAATTGCACCAGATTTTGATTTTTCAAGAGCTGTTATAAGCATACTAATAATAAAAAGTTAAACTTGCTTTTGGTTTCTAATTATGGTTATATATTTTGCATGAAGATTTATAGGAACCTTTTAATTTGTTCTGTGAAAAATTCTCTATTTTGTATCTCAGAGGATAAATTATTTCAGTTAATATTAACATTAATACTTTTCAATATTTATATTGCTAAATGTATAATTTTATTATATTATGCTAATAATTAGACATAATTCTGGAATCTATGGTTTCTTATGGATCTAATATAAAATTTTCTCCATTATCATCATCGTTGTTGTTATTATTATTACAAAGACAGGTTTTTTCAAATATTTTAGACATGTTTTACCTTTCTTGTTGAAGAATATGGATCTTGAAGGTATTTTGATAAAATGTTACTTGCATGAAAAGCATACCTTATATTTTCTAATTAAAAGGACTATAAAATGAGAGTCCTCAGTGTTAAATGGCTCACTTGAGACTCTCAGACTCCTCTAAAAATTCCATGAGGGAAAGCAGTTGTAACTCTTGTCTATATGGCTGTGGAATAGTGTTGGTGGAGAACCAATAGTTTCAGAAATAAATCTGGAACAGGATGAGGCTTTGAAAGTTTCAGACTATAAATTCAGATAAGGGTATTTATGTACATATAAACATCTATCACTTCCTATAGTATAAAAAGATTTTATTTAGCTGATACACAAAGCTAAAATGTTAACATTAACCTTATGGTAAGTTCTGTCTTGCTTTTAATTTTTAGTTTTGTATTTCATGATAATTTGTTAAAAGGAACAGGGTTTTCTATCATGTACTTATTATCTGAAATATTCTCCCTGTGTCTGACTAACAATTTGGCTTCCATTATCCTACTGAATGGATGACAATGCATGCAACGAAATATTCTAAAATAAATAAAAAAAAATAGATGAGTGACAAAATTTCTCTATATCTGTCTGAATTTACAAGATGTGAAAGTTTTCTGAAAAGGTTTGCATACATCTGAAGGTAGAACTTGTTCTGCAGTTATCATCATCCAGAGTTTGTATGGAAGCTGGAAAGAAATAAAAAAGAGTTTTGCAAACAGATCGACTGGAAAAATATAAATCAAATCAAATATTTTCTTCTCTTTAACTTCTTTTAGTATCACTTAAAATTTTGATGAGCAATGTGATGTGGAATTAAAAGTGAAAACATTTAAAAGAATCAAAAAGAATATACAGCAATTTCTAAGCTTCTGTTGTTGAGATTATTCTTCCCATGAAAGATTTTAACAAAGTGCTTATGCTGAGCAAATGTCACTTCTATCCAGAGTGCTTGAGCACTGTGGCTTGCTACCCAGGATTTAACAAATGAAACTTATTCTCAGAGTCACAAATAGGATGAACTGAAATTGCTTTCTGTTCTGTGGCAACTCCAGAGGATTTAACAGCCTCTCCATCCCCACTTTGGAGTGATCTATCTCACTCACGTGATGCTAAGTAAACAATCATTACAATTTCCAACACTTTCCCTTCCTCTGTTCCATGATAACATGTTCAGGAGGTATTGCCTTACCATAACCTACTGGAAAGATGTAGTCTTGTAGGACTAAAGATGAAAACATTTTGTGTGATAAAAAAGTAATGAATTTTTAGCTATGATGTCAGCATACTATCATTTTGCAAATTTATCAAGACGTGCCATTTTAAAAGTAAGTATTAGAAATTAAAGGACATCAAGTGTATTCAAAATTGGGTGACTAAAAATACTAATTCAATTACAACACATTTTGGCACTCTTCTTGCTACAGATGTCTTTTTTAAGTTAAACATTGGGCATCTTCCAATACAAATTTGTAGCAGTTGCTTTGGTGGAAAATTGAATGATGCAAGTGTTTTGATGATTTCCAGATGCTTTATTGATAGCTGGTAGGTAGGTACTGTAGGCAAATAGCAGAGATCACATAAATAAATTTAACAGAAAAAAAAAGCTGTACAAACAGACATATTCTAGAAGTACTTTGTTTGTAGCACATTATCTGTAATGAATTAAATACAATTACCTGGAAAAACAGTAGGTATATGCCCGAAATTGTGAAACCTTTTGTCAATTCAAATATGAGGAGCCACTAATAAAGTAGTTTTCCTAATAGAAAGGTATATAAAATTTGTCAGTTTATTATTTATAGGTAGCTGTGAGAAAAATCTTTCCCCCTGCATACCAGCCTGCTCTGTTGGTATGTGTGGAGCCCATCAGCTGCAGCCTCTGCAGCATATTCCCTTCTGCACTTTGCAGGATCTCTATCCAGATGGATTATTTCCAGTGTCTGGGAAGGATTAGAACATGAGGAGAAGCTCTTTGGCAGCTTCCTTCTGCTACACCAATGCAGTGGCAATCTCAGTTTAACTGTTGATGTGGCAGATTTTCAACTCTACAACTTTAATATCAGTCCCTAAGCCTATGAATAGGCTTAGAGTCTTGGTTCAGGTAAATTCTGAAAGACCTCACATTAATGACTGTCGTTTATCCATGTCTTGCAAATCCCCTTTTCTATGCTGTCCTCAATTTATTAACGTTTCTTTTTTCATTTTTAAAATTTTCCAAAAGTCTCCATAATCCACCTCTTCATTCTTTGAGCAAGGCTGTGCCTTTATCTTAGACACAGTAATCAAAAATACTGGGGAGGACAAGAGCCTATTTATGACAGGTAGCATATAAACATAGAATTTATAGTTGCCGTACTCAGGTCAAGTTTCATTGCATGTTTCTCCTGACTTTCTATCCCTGCAGGATGCTGAAGTATCTAAAGGCATTAACAAACTCTCCTCTTGTGTTTGGCAAGGTTTAGATCCTTTATCAATGGTGGAGATAACAAAGCAGATGGGAAGATCACTCTTGTGATACAGTACAGTTCAGTCCCAAATTCTGGCCTCCTTTTCTCAATAGATGGGCAACTATGTAGTTGTTAACATTTAATTGCCTCATCTACACTACCAAGCACAGATACTGGCATGTTTTCTTGTGTTGCAAAGAGTGCACACAGCTATCCTTCCTTTTTAAAGATAACTATTTCAAAAAAAAAAAGAAAGAGTTTTGAATCCAAGTGATAGGGATGCAACAAGCAACTAAAAGCCCAAAACCAAACAAAAAAAACCAAACAAACAAACAAAAAAAAAAACCCAAACCAAACCAAACCAAACAAAACCCAAAAATAACACTTCACCAACATTGCTTCCTAACTAATTTAAGGGTTGTTTGACCTCAGGTTTTTCAACGGATTCACTGCAACTCACAGCACCATGACATATATATTATACAATTCCTTATGGCATATTGTCTGTTATGGAACTGCCATATATATGGAACACACAGAAACAGGGAAGTTTCAGCTTTGAAGCAAACTCAGAGCTTATGCTGCTTTCTGCAATAGTCTCTTGTGATTTATCAGAATGAATGGAAACATAATTCTTTCTCCAAAAGTAGGATAATTCTGTCTACTCCTCATTTACAGAAAGTGAAATACAAGAGGGAAAAGCATTTCTGTGATATTTAAATAAAAAACACCACCAGAGGCTGCTTTTTGGTAGTATTTTAATTGTAGACAGCAGTGGTTACTATGGTATACTTGCACAGCATAACTCAGTTATCCTTTTAAGTAAGAAATGCAAGATCGTGTCGGATGTCAGATACAATTAACAATGACAGACTAGCCAATTTTACAGAAAAGACCTAGATTTTCCACTGGCCTCCCTCCACCCCTTGGGGTTTTTAAATACTTTTTTAACTTAAGCTGTAAAACTCCATGAGGTGGACACTGTTTAGTCACATTGCCTGGGACAAGCATTTTTTTAAAAGCTGATCCTTCAAAAAAATTGCTTTTCTTGATAATGTGATGCACACTAATAATTTTGGGATTTCACCAATACATTTTTTCCTTCTAAGATTCCATCAATTTTCTTGATATTTTGTAAAAAACTTTCCCATAATTTTCAGGAACCGCTGAGTAAATTAAGTTTTAATGTCAGTACTGCTCGTGCTTATTGTTACTGCAGATGGATAACTACTCAGGTGCCAGGAGATACTTCCTTTTAGCATGCCAAATGCTATGTCTGATCTTAACATACCAAGTCAAATTAACACTGAAACTGCAGACATTACATGGAGGTTCACACTGAGTTTTGTTCCAACCTTCATTTGTAAGATAGGACTTTTTAAATTCTATCTATGGAACTGTTAATTTTGCCTCTGAAATGTCCTTATGGTGTGTTGTCAAGTTCTTATACAATGAGTAGGAGCTTTAGTTACCTACCTGTCCAAATTGCTAGTTTGAGTGGAACATGCTGGTCATCTTGAGTGACATCGTGCAGAACGTACAGGACAACCAAGGGGTCAGGTCCAGCAAGTATGGATTTATAAGAAGCAGGTCCATCTGAGTAACCTGATCTCCTGCTTATGACAGCATGACCTGCTTAGTGGATGAGGGAAAGGCTGTGGATGTTAGCTAGTTAGACTTTTGTAAAGCTTCAGACACCACTTCCCACAACAGTCTCCAGAAGGAACCGGCTGCTCCTGGCTTGAATGGGTGCACTGTTTACTGGATAAAAAACCAGCTGGATGGCCAAGCCCAGAGAGTGGTGGTGAATGGATTTGGACGCAGCTGGTGGTCGGTCACAAATGGTGTTCTCCAGGGTTCAGTATTGCACCAGTTCTGTTTAATATCTTTAAGGATAATCTGGGTGAGGGGGTCTTTGACTACACCCTCAGTAAGTTTGCAGCTGACACCAAGTTGGACAGGCATGTTGATGCACTTAAGGGCAGGAATGCTTTGCAGAGGGATCTGGGCAGGCTGATTGATGGGCCAAGGCCACTTTTATGAGGGTCAACAAGACCAAGTGCTGGATCCTGCACTTGGGTCACAACAACCCCAGGCAACCCCTGGAAAACTGCCTGGTGGAAAAGGACCTGGGAGTACTTGTTGGCAGCAGCTGAATATGAGCCAGCAGTGTGCCCAGGCAGCCAAGAAAGCCAATGACATCCTGGTCTGTATCAGAAATAGTGTGGCCAGCAGCACTAGGGCAATGATTTGTCCCCAAGTACTCCTTCCTGGTGAGGCTGCACCTCACACCCTGTGTTGTTTTGGGCCCCTCACTACAGGAAACACACTGAGGTGCCAGAGCATGTCCAGTGAAGGGCAACAAAGCTGATAAAGAGTCTGGAGAGTAAGTCTGATGAGGAGCAGCTGAGGGCATTTAATGTGGAGAAAAGGAGCTTCAGGAGGGACCCTACCACTCTCTACAACTACTGAAAGGAGGTTGTAGAGAAAAGGGTGTTAGTCTCTTCTCAAAATAGCAAATGATAGGACAAGAAAAAATGGTCTCAAGTTGTGCCAGGGGAGGTCTAGGTTGGATAGTAGGAAAAAGTTTTTCATGGAAAGGATTGCCAAACACTGGAATGTGTTGTCTAGGGAAGTGGTTGAATAACCAGCCCTGGAAGTATTTAAAGATGTCTAGATGTGACATTGAGGAACCTGGTTTAGTTGTAGGCTTGGCAGCGTTAGGTTTCCAGTTGGACTCACTAAATATGATTCTATATGAGGGAGCCCACATCTGTCCTGACTTTAGAACAGCAAAAAGCGATATTACCTACTTACTGTTTGCAGGTAAGGCAGAGCATTAAACAACAGAAGAGCCTTGCTTGTCAAATTTTGCCTAGTGATATCTCAGGAATTCTAGGTAAGCACAGGTTTTGGTTTGGTTTTGGTAGTTTTTAGGTGCCATGCCCAGATCTGAAGATCATATTTAAGCCTCGAGAATTCTGACTTTTTCTTTTAAAAAAGATGTATGCTTTCTCAGAGCCAAATACTTAGGAAAAAATAAAAAGGTTCTCTCAAAGGCTGCTTTTCAAACTCTAAGAAAGTTTTTTCATGTATTAGTAATTGGTGTTTTGACAGTTGGCATGTTGCATGCAAAATAAACTGTAACATCTTTTAAGGTAGAGTTTAAGATTTCTCCTAATTGCTACATCTACACTTTTTCTAATTTTTACATGGCAAAAAGGAACAGGACAGACGACTGCTTTATTGTAATCTCTTTATTGAGGTATTTTTCACCAAACTCAGCATTAGAAGAGGAACAGTTTGGTACAATATTTAAATTATTTCATAAGGATTTCAAAGACAAGCTCTAATGTTCTTTCTATGCATTTTACATGTGTGTTAAATGTTAGCTAGTGCAATTTTAATTACCTAATTGATCATATTTTATACCCAGTTCTTCCTACAAGGGTCAATGTTCAGATTCTGAATATCTGACCTTTTAGGGGGATTCAAGCACAAGATTTCTGAATATGGTCACATCAGCATCTTTGCTATTGAAATTTCCTTAGGACTTGCACTATGTAATATTCTTTCTCAAGCACTAGAGTTTGCACATTGTTTTATTTACAAATCTTAGCAGCTAAAATATTTAGGGTCAAAACTACAATGAAAAAGTTACAAAAGAGAAAATATGTGATATAACTCTCAGGCCAAAAATTGTTATCAATAAATTTTAAATATGAGAAAAACATCAAAGTATGAAACACTTAAGCCTTTAAATATCCTATTTCCAGTAAATTCTTTTAACTTCCCTGTGAGACAATGACAATCAGTTCCAAGATGATATTTAATCCAGAAGGGTAGATTTCTGGATAGGATATTGAATCAGGACATAGATAATGTGGTTTTGTGGCTGAATTCAAAAAAGGATTTAGGCACCTGACTGTCAGAGTTGCTTCTGCTCAGTTGCTACTTCTTCTCAATGCATTCCCAAAATATATTACTTATGTACTAGATTGTTGGATTGAAATTTTTTGAATATTTCTGCTTCTGTGCATCTGAGAACTGTTGCAGGCAGAGTAATTCAGCATAAATATCTTCAGTTTGCAAGCAGTCCACTGAGAGACTTTGCTGACCTGTTGGATCCTCCAGGAACATAATAACTGCTTGAGTTCTGTACTTGGTGATAGCTGAAAAGGAATAAGCTTGTTTTTCTCCATCTCAAAGACAAAAGCTTCCAACTACCTCTGCACTTCCTGGAAGCCACAGAATTGCTAATTTGCAGAAACTTTTGGATGGATCGACAAAAACAAAAGAGGGATTGTTTAAACTCAGGGAACATAGAAATGAATAGTCACCACCCAAAAACCTCCCCCAAAAAACCCAAAACACCACAAAACACCACAAAACCCCCAGTCTGTCTCAGAGGAAGATTTTGTAGAAATTGCTAAGGAAACATAGATATTGAATTAGTGAATAGGTCTTATAAGTTAATTATTACAAGATGTTTTTAATAATTTATCCTCCCTTTTCTCTTTCTGTTGAAAGTAAATCCAAGAGATATCCCAAGCACACTCCCAAGAAATAAGTACGAAGTCCCATCATGAATAGTAGGATATTAAGCACTCAAAGCTCTAGACATTCTGAAGCATGAATGTGTGCTGGCTACTTTACTCACTGTCAGAACACAGCATCAAAGAAGTAAGATATATATGGGAAGTCCATTTTTTTCTTCACCAGGAAGTTTTTTATTGTTTTGTATAGCAGGTGCACAGCCTATTCTTTTACCTTGCCATTTTGTTAAATACAAAATTTCACACATTGTTTCCCATAGAAAATAAACAATATGTGATATAACTGAGTAAATGCAGGTGAAGACAAATGAATTTTCAGAGTTTGACTAAGTCTGGATTGCTCAGTATCGGAAACTTGCAAAAACGCAATGTTCTATGTAGGTCTTACTATATAAAATTATTTACAAGCTGGACACATATTGTATACTACGCTGTTCTCAAGCTAAAATCTGAAGTTGGAGATAATCAGGCAAAGCTGAGGGAAGCTACACAGTCCTATGTGTGTGATGGTAGGTGTTGTAAAAGAAGAAAGCACGCTGATAAATTACAATCCCCATTATTGGCCCTAAACACCTGGTAAATCATATCAAAATCATGGGACTCCCTACATGCTCTAAGGTTCTAAACCAGAACCTACTACAAAAATAGATAAACTAATCATATTAGGTAATGGTTTAAGGAATTGTTTCTTTGATTTGCTAACTATTCCATCCCTAGACAGTAGACATAAAATCATTGTAGTACTTAAGGCTGATCTGTTTTGTAGTGTGAGTAATCCATATGTTAGTGTTGACAAAAATAATGATTGCATAATAATATTGCACTGAAATATTCTCTCCCAACTTTCTATTTTGCTTGATTGTGCAAAACTCATTAATAGTAACAAAGTGAATCAAAATAGGGAATGACTTGTAGTAGAATATTAGATATTGAAGCCTGCATTTTGAAACTTTAGGGGAATTTAAAAAAAGAAACAATGACCAATATATTAAAAGACCCATTGGATAAAAAAATAGTAATATTTTCCAGAACATTTCCATAGAGAAAAGAAAAACAGATGATTTCCTAGAAAATTTACATTTGGCAGCTGGATTTATTATGTTCACATGTTACTCAGCAAGAGGACTTTTCTGAACTAAGTGTACTAAGAAAGGACATCCTGTAGAGCAATTCATACTGTGATTAATGGCAAGAAATTTAGGGCAAGAAATAAATCTGGGTTATCAACAGAGCATGTGTTGTTTTGGTACATCTGCTTCATCTATTCAATTGTCACACATTTAAAAGGTAAGACATTTAAATAAGAATAGAGACTAGAGATAGATGCAAGTAGGCATGAGGCCTGTGTTAAAAGTTTTCTGTTTCTTTCTGTGTGAGAGGAAAACTGCTAGTTTTCAAAACTAATGTCCA
Organism: Anabacerthia variegaticeps; assembly: GCA_035583185.1. Classification (NCBI taxonomy): domain Eukaryota; kingdom Metazoa; phylum Chordata; class Aves; order Passeriformes; family Furnariidae; genus Anabacerthia; species Anabacerthia variegaticeps. The sequence continues at coordinate 54,838,415 of JAWWEW010000078.1, read as the reverse complement.
TGCTGAAGATTGCATGGACTTCTCCACTTCTTTGTAGTGGAGAAGATGCTCATATATCCTTTCTAAGGAAGACAGTGAATCTATAAACATGCTAGAAAGCCTCCAGAAAGCATAAGCAAGGGGTAACTGAAACATATCTTCGTGGTCTGGAGCACAGGAACAAAAAGAAGGTACAGGAGGCTTTTCCTAATGAGGCAGGGTTCAGCTGAAGACAATTGTTTCAGGTACTTGTTTCCTTTTCTTCCCACCTCCAAGCTTTTGAATGCAGGAGCCCCCTTTGATTTATACTACGAATATTTCCTGTATTCTTAGCCCACACCATCATGATTTGTGCAAATAGAGCCTGCTTATTAAGCAGAGAGAGAGAGAATCACACACTCCCAAGAAACTTACTTCGTTTTCTAAAAGGAGCCATAAGATAAAGCAGGGACTCTTTGGTTGGTTTGTGCAAAATTATTTTCTAGCACGATTGTCTTACAAATAACCAAGATGCTCCTGGGCTGTATGTAGGGATTGTTTATTGCCACATGTGAACAGCCTAGAGCAATTAAGAGACAACTCAGTATTAGTAACTCAGACCTTGAAAGAGCACTGTATTTATTTCTTACCAGGCTATAAAAATCTTTCTCATCATGACCACCAGATGCAAGTCCAGAAGCCCAAAGGGATATGTCATTCCACTGACATAATAATAAAAATACACTGTCTATTAATCATAACTGTTTCATTGCCTCTGTCAGTAAAATCATCCATTTTGAAGAAGACCATACATTTTACAGGGATTCTGAAGGCTCCACCATGCCAGGGAACCGCCAGAAGTGGCAACTTCTTGGTCTTTACAACAGAGCCAAGTCCTTTTCTGCCAAAAGACAAGGTGAATGAGAGGAATGATAGAGTGAGAGAATAAAAAAAACACCTCTGGATAATGATAAAAATAAACAGGGGTAAATAAAATAAATAGGGATAAACAGGACAAGTTCAGAGCACATTTTTTTGACAATTCTAGGAGAAAACTTGTCAGATAAACAGGTGTATCTGTCCAGCTGTAGCATCTGCCAACTTCAGGTCTTTGGATGTACTGTAACCACAGTGAAGCATAAACTTTCCACTTTTAGTCAAAGAGGTTCCCAGTCTCAGAAACCCTGAGACAGCTCTAAATGGCCAGGCAATATTGTCTATGATGCTACACTTAGGCATGGACAGCTTGCTATGCTTTAATGGCTCTTTGTTGGACATTCAGGTTATCATTTACAACAGAGAGAAAAATTATTGTCCTTTGCTTCTCTAGCAATATGCTGTTTCAGGCTCAGGCATAAAATCTTGGTTTGCTACTCATGCTGTGATGAAAATAACCAATGTAAACTAGCTCATTTGTCCCAGTCATGCAAACAATACTCTGGATTTTTGTCACAAAAATGTATTTTTCCCAAAGTGTGGGGTTACTTTTTGTATTTCTCAAAATAGCACATTGCAGTTTTGCAGTAACCAGAAGTTTCCAGCTAATGTACTTATACTACATGATACAGACATATGGTTAGAAGTCACAAAAGCAGACACTTTGCACTTTATCAGTGTAACATTTATGGAATTGGCAGGTTAGCACTGCATGTCTGTCTAGGTACTTACGAACTGAAAATCGTAAACTTATGGCCCTGAACACTGGAATATTCTCAACTAATGTTTTTCTGATCTTGCAGTTTCCTCACTGAAAGGAAGGACAGCAAGGCTGCACAAAATAAGCAGCTTAACAATGCTTGCTTTATTGTTAAGCAATCTTTATTGACTCAAGTTCAACAATAGTTATTTTTAAGCACAAAACAATTCCTAAATTCACACTCCGCTGGGACTAGGAATTACTAAGTGTTGTCTATGTGCTCAGTATTCTACTGAATTTCAGCTCAGTTTTCATTCCAGGGCCTGATAAAAATTGAAGGTACTCCTGAAGGGAGACATTCCTTTGTGGAATTGATCAGTGGTATCTCTGATCAATATAAATCAACAATTGCAAGAAATTCTCATGTCAATCTTTTACTCTTTTATCAGACAGTGGAGCACAGAAGACAAATCATCTGGCTTCAGAAGCAAGCATTTGAAATGGCTGAGAAGAAAATATTATTCTCTGCAAACTCCAAAACTAATTTAAAAACTTATTGTCTTAAATGTCGTAAGTTGAATCAAAAACTGCTATTAAAAATTTTTGTAGCGTTCAAGTTAATAAAAATGTAATTTTGTTTGGAAGGTGGTTTGCTAATGTACAACTAAAAGCATGCAGATATGTGTTAACTTAGTTTACTGATCCTTATAAGGAACTTGATTTAGTGGGGTCTGAGGTGGGAGTTCAAGTTTGTAAGTGCTCATAATTGTGAAATGTAACTTTGCTTACCTCAGAGTGTACAACAGTGTTGTGTCTTGTTGCTAAAACTCTGTTCAGCTACTCTGAGGTGGTAGTTCTGGATGAGCAATCATAGCTTTATATAGGTTATAATCTACTTCTAAATCTTGCCCAGAGAAATCCTTTGTTTTCAAATGGAAGTTTCAATAATGCCCTTCAAATAAAATTTTGAAAAGGTAGGAGGAGGAACCACAACCCCAGCAGAGCTGTGGCACTTGAAGCACTCTGAGGAGGCAGCCCCAGACTTAGGAATTCCCCCATGCAGAGAAGGTATCTGGTATCTGGTATCCAATTTAAAGAAACTTCTCTAAGCTGTTGTCCCTCCAGTAAATTTTTACGGGTGAGCACCTTCAAGTATGGTATTGATAGGACACCAATTCCCATTGTTTAGTTGAAAAAGTTCTCAATATCACAAAGCACTCTGTTGCAATAAGATTGCTCTGCAAGACAGTTATTTCAACAGAATGGGTAACCAGTAATACATTATATTAGTGATTCAACACTGAATGTGCTGGATTGGAATCAATTAACCCTTTTTTATTATTTTATTTTTATTATTATTGCTAGATCAGCCATACTTACAGGTTACCTCAGCAGTCAATCAACACAGAAGGGAAATAAAACAGCTTGCTTGCAATGTACACTGTGCAGCCCCTAAGGAATCTGTATGACTCCAATTTTCAACAACAATTTTTAAAAAGCATCCTTTCACAGACCACTGCTTTATGAAATCTGAGACCAGATCACTTTTAAGTGATGGCAGTGTTTACCAGGATTTTGTGTAGAATTTTATTTTTCTAAATTTAGCTTGATATGATATATGATAATAACTTCAGAATACAGTAACATCTTGGTGATCTTTTTGTTAGGAAATCAAATAATAGTGAAAAAAATAAGAAGTGGAGTTGGCACTGCATGTAAAATATTGGGAATTACAATTGCCCTGCAGTGGTGAGCTTCCTAAAACAGCCCAACAAAGCACAGCACACACTCTGAAGTCATTACCTTATGGATGTCTAGCAGCATACACTTTATTTGAGTACCATCTCTTGCTGGAGAGGGTTTTAATTAAAGTGCTATTTAAGAATTCTGCATTGTCAAATGAATTGTTCCTAAAGTAATGTGTAAAATTCAATGACTATATATAACATCTTAATGTTATATGTTATGACACAGATTTGAATGTATTTTCCTTTGTCTGGGACAGTAATCTGGGTTTTCAGGAGGACTTGTCTTTGCTTCTTTTGTATGGGGAGAATGTGTAATAGAGGGTGCCAAAGGTGAAAGAATTGAAGAACACTGTAATAAAAAATTAAATGTAATTATTTGGGAAAAAGAAACCTCACTCCTTTGTTTATTAGCGTGACTTATAAATCCTGCACATACTTTGTATCAGTTAGGTACTGTAAACAAAAACTTCTTTTTGCTCTATTTCATAATCTGTGAAATGTCAATACAAGTGCTTATGGAAGAAAAAAATATGAAAATATGAAAAAAAAAGAAAAAATATGAAAAAAGCCCTATTAAACACCAACAAAGAATTTAAATTCTCTGGTTGCATACGTGGTGTAGATGTGCTCTCAGTTTTATCTCTGAAGCCTGTAATATCTGGGCAGAGGACTGAAGAATAAACACAAAAGTGAACTGTGCAAGCCGGAGAGGAGCAAGGCCAGACAGTTTTTATGAGTTGATGTGCTATAAGAAGACAAAGGAGCAAATTCCCCAGGAAGCCTGAAACACTCAGGCTTCTGAACTGTGATCTCTCAAGGAAAATGGTGTGCAAAAAAGTTGTAATTGTTGAGTCTTGACAACACTCAGCCATAAATCATGGTCTCAGTCAAAGATTTCAGCTTTAAAGCAAATGATCTTTTGTACACATGTGTGTGGTAAAACCTTTGGTGATTCAGGCATTAGAAAGTTCTCTGTCTCCTTACAGCTGGCTTTTAACTGAGTTCTCAGTCCCTTTAAAAGTGCAATATTTCTTCTTTTTTTTGTTTTTGGTTTTGGTTTTTTTGTTAACTTCTTCTAGATGAAAAAATAAATATGTCTTTGCTGAGGTACAAAGAAATTTCAGCTACCAGAAAATAGTCTGAGATGTGAAAAAGACAGACCTGGCAAAAGTGAGCCTAATTTTAGCCTCCTGATAAATCTCAACTTAGATACAAAAATTCATGTGAAAAATTAAGGATGTAAAAGGGAGAAGAATGCTGAGCAAGAAGATGCTTACATCGGGCATAGAAAATGTACCAGAGAAGAACTGAGTCAAAAAATATCCTAGACAGTCTTCTGTAGCTTACTCCCTACATCAAACCTTTCCCATAAGGAAGCCAAAGCAAGAAGAATTGCCTTGTCAGCTTTTATCTGAAATTCCAGACAGAACACTCTACCAGTGGAGAGGAAACTAATTTTTGATTACTGTCCTGCTTGAGAAGATATGACAATATTTAGCACCCTGGTTGATACTTATCCAAGACAGATGTAGGCATTCCATGTGTGTTGGATTTTTCTAGAAAATTATGATCTTTGTGATGATTATTATTAAATTAGGAAGGCCGAATTATCACTAAAGATAAACCTGGTCTTCAGACCACCACATAGGTGAGCACTTAATATAAACCAGTTAGACAGAAACTCAAACTCCCAGCATCACTTGGTATGGTATTATAAAGAGAAAACAAAATACCTCTGCCCCAGTCTCTGAGTGTCCAAAGTCTTGCTTTTGGGTTTTCCAAATAACTGTCTTTAAAATATTTCTCAGTGATGAGTCCCTTCTCAGCCTTTTACGGGCTTTCCCCTTGGGTTTATGTTGTCATCAGCATAGTCAGTAACAGACTTCAAAAACACAGACTAACATTTCCAACAGTTTATTTGCCTACTGAATTTGATTTCAAGGGCAAAAAATACCCATGGGTTTTTTTTTACTAGGAGCAGAAAGGAATGGAAACTCAGTCTCTTGTCTTTCCATTTGTATGGATATGCACATCTGGTAAGAGCAAAACATTGTGGAGGAGTCCCCTCTTAAACCACTGACAGCACAGCACACTACAAAGAACGCAAAAGGCTGGGTAGATAGACTTAATGAGGATTTATTTGTTCATTTGTCTGTTTTGTATGATAACAAAAAGGGCAAGAAAGCTGCTTAAAATCAACATAGAGGCCCCAAAAAGTCTGAGTGTCAACACTGCTGATTACTCTTGCACTATTACTTCTGCTGAGCATGAGGAAAATGTCTGATTTTTTTCCTCTCAGTCTCATTTCCTACCCTTCTTTCCAATCTTTTCCACAGTAAATACAATTCCATCTAAGGAGATACAGTCTTCAGGAACTACTTAGGGTCTGGAAATTTGGACTTCTCAAGTTTTCGTTCCATCTATGACACTGTTCACAAACTACAGCAAGATTCTTCCCCTTTCTGTCTCAGATTGCTCATTATGCCCATCTCCAAAGTGGCTGTAAGTGATCCATAACTCTGCTTGTACATCAGCGCTGTCCAAAACCCACGCTGTTCCTGTTCCATACCCAAGAAAGGCAGAGATGGCAAAGCAGGCCCTGTCACAGTGTGATGACAATGGCAATCAAAATAATATTCTGATGAGATAATGGGACTGCAGACACTAAAGCTCTGGTTGTGGATTTAATGAGTTTGCACCATACATAGTCATGGGTTCCTTTTTCCTTTCCCCCAGGCAAAACAATTTAAAGACATGTAGTGAGGAGTACTTGGTGAATGGTTCTGCTGTACATTTAAACAGAAATAATTCAGTTGAACTCATAGCCTTGTTATATATTGTCTTCAAGGAAATAAGGCACTGAGAGAATTCTACATGCCTTTCAAATGATCACAAAATATTATTACATTTGCAAAACTCAGCTTTTTTAACTTTTATATTTCTCATTGCTATTTGAATACTCACTTCTGCGTTTCCCTCACTGAATACTGTTGCTGTAAACAAGAGACATGAACACTGCATGACAATGCTAACAAAACATTAAAAGGTCAGAGTAATATAATTTTTCCCAAGATATATGCGGCACAAATGCTCCAATTTTGCATTTTTACAGCGTTATTAGATAACACTGTATTGCAACAGTGTGATTGTTATCTTTCTCTTCTCAGTAGTTTGTTGCAGTTTATGAAGTTCAACAGCACTCTTGTCAAGACAGACATATTTCAGTATGTGCATTACAAAACCTTCCAAGGGAGGCCAATGGTTTGTCAAGGTCAAAAGACCAAGGAAGTATGTCAAAGTAGCACAATGAAACATTTATAGCAAGATATGAGTTCCACCATGTATCTAGAGAAGAAAGCAGATATCAGTGATACTTTGTCCTTTCTGTCTTGAATATCTTGCTTTTTAGGCACACCTGGAAATTCAGTCAAGGGTCGAATGGATGTGGAAAATAAACTATACTTACATCATCAAAAGTAATTGCCGTGGAGGGACAACTGAACTATAATAGTCTCATCTGAGTCCATTCTAGTGCAAAAAGTGAAAAAGGGGGGCCATGTTTGAGGGCTTTCTCTCTGAACATTTATCCAGAATAACACCTGTACTCCAGTTCTCTCTTGTCTTGATAAAACTTTCTTTTCTGTCAGCATTTTCAGAGAGTGGCAGTGCCACACATATTCAAGCAGTAGGTATTTATATCTCTCAGTGCTTTCCACAGAAGCAATTTAATCTAGTTGTTATGTTATTACATGAACATGTGGTTTTTAAGGACCAGAGATGTAATCAATTAATCAATCAATCAATGAGTCAATAAAAGCTTTTCATTGTGATGAAAGTTTGCAAACATGATGGAAGTTAGTCTTACTTAAATATGGTCTGTAATAAAATAAAATATATAGACAAAATTCATTTTAAGTTTTTTCACTTCAGAAAACTGAAAACCAGATGGATTTTCCTTTCACCAAATGCCATCAATTTTGGTAAACCTAATTTCTACACCTCTACCTAGATACATTAGTGTTCAAACATTAAGCAACACTGGGGAAATATCCCATGAAGAACTCTAGCAGCTAAGTTGTCACTGTTATGTGTACTGAACTTCTAAACCAAATGAACTGCATTCATAAATTGTATTAACTGTTTCTATTGGCAAAAAGAATTGAAATTACATTGACTTATGAAGCAGGCAAAATTCCAACTGCTGAAAGAGTTCCATGATATCCTGGATAGTAAAGTAGATTGTGTGTTTGATTAAAACCTAAATATATTCTCAATAGAGATTTATATAATTTTTGTTTATGAAAAAAATCTGTATTCTATACTCAAGAGTCAATCTCTTCAACAGACTATGTTACAATTTCCTCTGTAAATTAGGTATTAAGAGGATACAAAGTACTTTTCAAATAGTTTATAAATACCTCATTTTTCCTTGTTTATTTTGCCACTCATCACTTCTGTTTGCTTCATCTTACATAACTTATAACTTGATCCTGCAAATCACTTAGAATATAACTATTGCTTTGCATAACAAGAGCTTAATAGAAATTAAAACGCACTGATGAAGGAGGTGAAAAGGTAGTCAGAGGTACTGAGGATATTAATGACAGTAGGGACTATCTGAATTCTAGAATCACACCCAAAGCATTGTACAGTGAACTTTATGGAAAATCTTCCTTTGACTTTTTTGAGCAGACATGCTCAGTCTCACAGGTCAATATGAATCATTAAAGAATGAATGGACACAAACTATGGTCTGAAAGTAATGGAAGGGGTACAAAGTTCAGTTAAGTAAAGACAGCTGTCAATCACAAAGACTATTTTTTTGCCAATGGAAATAATTTACTTCAGAACAGAACTATGGAGAAAAATGGAAAGAGCTGATAAAGGTCCACACGCAATGAAATCTTCACCGAAACAGTTTTAAGGAAAAAGCAACTGCTGTCCTACAGAGCCAGAGAATGACCCCAGGCAGATGTTATCTGAGCAAGCCTCTGCTCCACTGAATGTTTAGGCATTTATCCAGTATGGTAGTTCCTAGTTCCAACAGCAGAGTTTGAGGGATCAGTTCTGTCATGAACTGGTGATCAGAGCATTTTCCTCTGAGAACAAAAGCAGGAACTACACCTTGTTATGCTTCATCTGTGTTTCCTTGACACTTCCTGTGGTCATATAGATAGCTCCCTGTAGTTTCCCATGTCTCCCAGGTGTGTCGGTCCCCAAACTGAAACACCATGTTCTCCTCCAGGGAAATTTCTCAAGGGCACTGTAGCACATGGATGAAGAAGCTGATTCTTCTGTCCTATTTTATATCAATCATTAAAATGCTTTGTTCTGTTTATTTGACTTGGCACTTTCCCCACATCCTCTCCTCCTCACACAAAATGCTAAAGGCATAGTATTTGCAGCTTAGTCTCATTTAAAATTGCACCATTTGGTGTGCACGGATTAAAGTATAGCATGTTATGCTAATATTTAGACAGCATAAGTTCTTACATTCATGGAACTTATGCTGTCATATGAATGATTTATGATAGTTGCATGGCCAATTGACTGTTGCATCATGCTGATTGAGATTAATGACACCACAACAACAACGACAGCAAACTCTTCAAGTTCTCTGCTTGGGTGCATTGTACTCATGCCTTTTTTTTCTTTTTTTTTTTTTTCTATGTACTATTCTGAAGATTGTTTAAAACTGAAAATTTATGATAATTCTTCTGGTTTTGCAACTTTCTGATTTCAGCAACCATTTCTCCCCTTCTCTCTCTTGTTTTACACCACTTCCAGTAAAATTGGAAGTATAAAATTAAAATTTATAAAACATTTTACATTGATTTGACTATTTCTGTTCATGTCCTCGTGTCAAGTTTGAAACTGGCCTAACTAGCAACTACAAAAGATATGTTCTATTGCTTCAGTAAAACTGCTGCATCCTGTGAGAATGTGTGCAGTGAGATTACTCACAAACTAAAGCACTGAGCTAATAGGACTATTTATCTGGATGAAGTTAAGGATGTGTAAAAGCATCACCAGCCGCACAAGGGAGAGGATTGTCCAGCTCTGCTCTGCACTGGAGTGGCCTCACCTGCAATATTGTGTGTAATTTTGGGCACCACAACATTTAGAAAGTCTCCAAAGGAGGGCAATGAAGAGGATGGAGGGCCTTGAGGGGAAGCCATGTAAGGAGTGGCTGAGGGCACTTGGTGTGTTCAGCTGGAGAGGAGACTGAGGGGAGACCTCATTGCAGCTACAACTTCCTTGGGAGGGGCAGGCACTGATCGCTTCTCTGTAATGACCAGTGACAGGACCTGAGAGAATGGCCTGAAGTTGTGTCAGAGGAGGTTTAGGTTGGATATTAGAAAAAGGTTCTTCCTGCTGAGGGTGGTTGGGCACTGAACAGGCTCCCCAGGGCAGTGGTCACAGCATCAAGGCTGACAGAGCTCAAGAAGCATTTGGATGATCCTCTCAGGCACATGGTGTGACTCTTGGGGATGGTCCTGTGCAGGGCCAGGAACTGGACTCAATGATTCTTGTGTGTCCCTTCCAGCTCAGCATATTCTGTGATTCTGTGAAATGTAATGTAAATGTGTCCTCAGGTGAAGGCCTAGCAAAATGCAGTTCAAATATTCCACCAGCACAGCAGTGGTTATGACTGCTGTCATAGCATGACAGCAAAAGGTCTAAAGCACTTTCTGTTTAGTGAGTTCCCTGCTTTGCAAACACTGAAAAATAATGGGCAGAATTACAAGTGGCTAAAACTGAGATTACTATTAAAGCTGAGGGGCAAAACCCCTTGTGGTTTTAAAGATTACGTACTGATAATCTGAATGTATGAATATTGAAAAATTGCTATTTCTTCCTTTATAATATTGCATTCTTGATAAACACACTGTTCTTTTTCTCTTCTAATTTTGACCAAAGAGAGTTGATAGTGAAGTGTACGATTTTTGTCTGTGCTTCTTTGCAGCACTTTAAAAGTCTTTAATTTATAAAAAATTAAAAAACCATGTAAACCATGATGAGAAAAGTGATTGTTACTAGGTTACTCAAAGAGATATAGTTTGATTTACTCAACAAAGTACCTTTATTAATAAGATACAAGGCCAGATATGCCATAGTGATTTAGAAATTAAGAGGATCTAATTAAAAGTTCCTCTATCTTTTATATTACAAAGATTACCTAACTGTCCTTTCACAGTAAGCATTGCCACATAACAAATCTGGCAAACCACTTGACTGTACATCAGAATGTTTCTGGTCAGCTCTCCAAAACACCTTCCCCAGTCTGAACCAGATTATTGCCTGGAGCATGGCAAGTAAGTCCTGAACAATTCATCGTGTGCCACAGCTCTGTACACATCTTCACTCACTCTCCAATTACGTGTTCAAAAACTCAAACCAAAAAATACACCTCTCTAACTGTGACAGTAATATCCAATAAACTAGCCCAAAGTCCAGTCGAAGGAAATAAATATGCTTCCTTAACTGTTAGATTTACCATTTTGCATCAAAAGGTACTGAAAAAATTGGCAAATACTGTGCATATTGATAAGTTCTCAATTGCTGAGCAGTTGCCTAAGCATGCCTTTCTAAATTGAAGGCAATACTTGAATTGGTTTCACCAGGGGCAGTAACTGAACACTTTCCACAGGTTGCATATGTAAGTGGAATAACATGTACATAAAAAATCACTAATTATTATATGCTAGAGTTGTCTGGTGCTTTGTATTGTAAGACTGAGTTTTCAGTTGTAATTCTTAAATCTTTTAAACTGAAGTTTTCCATGCTGAGCTTTAGCCTTGGGATGACCTTCTTTTGGAAAATTTAAGCAAAAACAGCTCAGCTGTTTCCAAGAATGAGACCAGTGACAAACATAAGATCTTGTCCATGCACGAAGAGTCTGGTATAATTTCTAGGAGTTTTTTTGTTTTTTTTTTTTTTTTTTTTGTTTTTTTTTTTGTTTTTTTTAATAGAATCTTTAATAATTGAAGGAGGGAGATGACGTGCTATAGAATGATGGCTTGTGGGCCAAGAACATAACTTATTCTTTTTGAAAACTAGCAAACTTACACACATTTCTGCAGGCTCTAAATCTTTGAATAATTGCCTTCTATATTTTCTCAAACTTGTGAGAGGACAGAATGATTCTGGAAGGTTAGATTTGAATGAGACACACCTCAGCTGAGTGGTTCCTGACACAGATGGGTCTCACATGCCTAAGCTCTGTCTCCTCACACTAGATCTGGCTAAAGCAATAATGATATCCTGGAACACCGCATTTCCCATTTGTATTTTCACAGAATTAAAATGCAAACCAAACATTTTACAGGTAGTCGTTAATTATGCAACTTTTTCTTGACATTTGCAAATTAGTTTCAGAAGTGATATGCTGTCATATTTGCAACTGAACTTATTCTTGAGTATTAAAAGGAGTAAGAATGAAGGTTCTTCACATTTTATTTAGGCATTCAGAATTAATGAATAATTCTGAGTAAATAATTTTCTGACTCACCTTCCTATTTCTAAGGGGGGGATATTACTACTGCCTTTGATGAATCATTGTGAAAACAAAGGAATAGTTATGAAGCACTAAAATATTGTATATGATGGGTGCCATCACCAAGCCTGTCTGGAAAAAAAAGGGCTCCTTCAGTAAAAGGAGGGATGGCTACAGTGCAGTAGTGAAGGAGAAAAAAACCCAAAAACTTCTAGTGATTAAGTGAGAGGCCATGTGGAAATCCCTATTCTGTGAAAGAGCAGTTCAGGATTTTCTCATAACGCTCTACACAAAGCAAGGGAAAAAAAGATTCAGTAGATTTGCCCAGACATCTTTTAATGTTGACATTAGTGTTCTTCAATGCTAACAGCAGTATATTGGTGTATACATGTGTTTTTGCATATAGAGTATGGTCATTAGGTAATACATTAAAAAACCAGCAGCTGTCTGCTTAGTTGGTAACTGGATGCCAGCAAAGAGAGCCATGCCCCAAAAAACATACCACGATAATAAAGCAAGCAGTTTATCTACCTACCTATATTATTTTGAAGTTAAACACATTCTTTAAGATCAGCAAGATACCTTTTCTCTTTCCTTCAAATTGTACCAATGGAAGAACATTTGAGAGTGTGACAGAGCTGAGTTAAGGTAGTCAGATGGCACTTTATTTATAAGCAATAATCAAAATACCTTATGAATAATTATATAAACATAGTGTATAATTCTTTAACTTCTTCTTTCTCCACTGTATATTTTTTTTCCCCATATGAGATGTAGCTTGGACCAAACTGTTAGGAGCACTGACTATTTTTGCACTTGTCCATGTATGGAACATCTACCAGCTGTGTCCCCCATGTACTGTTGTCACAATACAAGCCAGTGCAGCTGGAGCTGTTTAGGTGATTAGTGCAATTTGACCGTCTCAATTTTTCAGAAAACATCCTGTATACTTTTTTTTTTATTTTTGGGCTTCAAATGCCATGGAAAAGGTCTATTTTTCAATATTTCATGCTTCTTTCCCAGTCTGGTAAGAACCAGTAAGAGCGAAGGCAGTACAAAACACAGCTCAAACAGACATCTGGAATGGCTGGTTACGGAAATTTACATGAGTATGGAGTTATAGATGCTTAAAGAGCCTTGTGAGATTTTATCCTCTTCAGAAGGAATTTTGAAGATGTTTATCAATCTAGGTCAATCATCATTTCAGGACCAAAGTCTTAGAAGTGTCTGTATGGAGTCAAGATTCCATCAGGATTTAGCACAACAAGTCTGCAATTTGGAGGAGATTTTTTTTTTTTATTTTATGTGTGTATGCCAATGCAAACTTCAGATTAGGAACAACTAGATCTGAATTTAAATCAACTTCAAAGTAAATTTGTTTTGTGGATACAATCTGAAGCTTTGTATTTGTAGCAATATTGAATTGAACTGTTAAATACTAATATTCCATATGTAGAGAAGACCTGCAGCATTTTAGTGAAAAGAAACCACAAAAAACTAAAAACAACAACCCACCATCTAACCTTCTAAAGTATGAAATGGGGTAAGCTAATTTCTAAATTTTCTCTTTTGTGCTTTATTAGTAGTTCTGTGGGTAAAGAGTTTTACCAGAGTGTGGTCTCATTATGCATTGTCAGCAGAATCAGTAAGTTTGGACATTGTTAATTTTGATTTGCAAGCAATATTGTCCTTGTTTTTTCCCTGTCTTTTGTAAGTGTGGAACCATATAGACTGTTGGTCTTGGAAAGGCAGATTTAAAGGGATGAAGATATACCTTGTTGAAGAAGAGAGGAGGGGAAGGATGGGGGAAAGATGAATGGGATGAGGGGATAGAAACATTATACAAAAAGAAGCTTAAAAACCCTCAAACAGTCATAATCTATTGGTTCTGACTATTCAGCATCCCACACCAGTACAAGAAATTGCAGAAATTAGGTTATAATTCAGACTTACCAGCCAGGAAAAAAGCTGGCAGATTTGGAACCTGACTCAGAAAGATGCCCTCCTTGATCTGCTGCTTGTCAAGAAAGGGGATCTTGTGAGCAAAGTGGAGATTGGTGGCCATCTTGGCCACAGTGACCATGAAGCAATGGAGTTTAAAATCTCTGTTGACAGGAGGAAAAATGCCAGCAAAACATCAACTCTGGACACGAGGAGAGCAGAATTCAGGTTGCTTAGGGAATTAGTGAGTCACGTCCCCTGGGATAATGTACTTTGCAGGTGCTGGAGTCCATCAGTGCTTGTCAGTGTTTAAACATCACCTCCTAAGGGCACAGGAGCAACCATTCCCTCTCTGCTCTGCACTGGGGCAGCCTCACCTGCACTTTTGGGGCGGTTTGGGGCACTGCAATATGATAAAGATATTAAGCCCTTAAAAAGTGTCCAAAAGAGGGCAACAAATATGGTGAAGGGCCTTGAGGGGAAGCCATGTGAGGAGTGGCTGAGGGCACTTGGTGTGTTCAGCCGGAGAAGAGGAGACTGAGGGGAGATCTCATTGCAGGTACAACTTCCTTGGGAGGGGCAGAGGAGGGGCAGGCACTGATCCCTTCTCTGTGGTGACCAGTGACAGGACCCAAGGGAATGGCCTGAGGTTGTGTCAGGACAGGTTTAGGTTGGCTATTAGGAACAGGTTCTTCCCCCAGAGGATGGTTGAGCACTGAACAGGCTCCCCAGGGCAGTGGTCACAGCACCAAGGCTGACAGAGTTCAAGAAGCATTTGATTGATATTCTCTTGCACACAGTGTTACTCCTGGGGATGGTTCTGTGCAAGGTCAAGATGATCCTTGTATGTCCCTTCCAACTCAGTATATTCTGTGATACAGTATTTTGCCATGAGAATTTTGCTCTAAATGTCTTAAATGTCTAATATGTGAATAGCTTATCTGCTAGTGTTTGCATTTATGTTTGTTTTTTGGTTTTTTTAAACTTGGCTTTAGACCTAATGTAAGATTAGACTGAACCATGAGGGAGATGCTCTCTGTTTTCTGCTTTGGGTTATGTGAGTCAGACTATTCATAACTAAGGAACAGAATGGGAGCAACAACCTCTTGGACCTCAACTTTGATTTCCAGAACCATATCTTATATTTCAAATAGGTGAAAGTCTACAACAAACAAAAAAGTTGTTTTGTTTTAGTTCATATCACAGAAGTACACACGGAGTGCTCAGTGGGATCAAGGAGGGAAGTAATAGCACGTATTAGACACCAGGTCAGTGATTATTGGGTCAGAAGCACCTTGTGGCAGGTGAGTGTGTGTGTGTGTGTATGGGCAAGGGGAAAGGATGGGTCCAACCTCACAGAGGTGGGGTGGCCTCATATCCCTCATGCAGGCCCTGGTGCCCATATGGGGAAGCCCCAGAGTGGCTGCCAGTCACAAACAGCCCAGGAAAACTATAACACCCCACAGCTTCTGGAGCCCCTGACCCAGATCAGATGGGCAGGGACAGTGGGAACACTGCCCACACTGGAACACCCCACAGCTCCTGGATCCCATAACCCAGCTCAGATGGGCAGGGACAGTGGGAACACTGCCCTCACCCTGGCCTGGAACCCCAGAGTGGCCCGTGGGTCAGAGACCCCATCTTGGGGGTTTGGCCATGGGGACCAGAGCAGATAAAAGCAGAGGTTTTGGGGTGGCATGTGTTGCAACCCTGCCACCTGGATGTGTGAGAGCTGGTCTGCCCCAAAGCCTCAGTGGTAGCTTTCTCTCCCTCTTTCTCCTTCTCTCTCTTCTTGCTCCCTCTGCTTTTCTCTTTGCTCCTGTCTTGGTGCTTTGGGTGGCTTGGAGCTGGAGGGATTGGATTTGACTGAAGTGTTATAGATTGATCACATATTGACTTGGGTGTTGTGGATTAATATGTGCTGAGTATGTATTGTGGTGGAACATTTTGTCTAGGTTGTATTGCCAAGTTCCCTTATTCTCTCCCCTAAATTAATAAAGACACTCCTTGGCAACAAGTCCATGGCTTATTCTCTTGACATTATCTCAAGATATTAAATATATGTAAAGTAAAGCTCCTAGCAGAGCCCATAAACCCTCAGCTCTGGGGTTGGAATGTTACAGCAAGCAGGTCAGCAAGTCTGTTTGGAAAGCCAGTGCTGCCTTCTGCCATCAAGGAAGTTATTGGGTGGAATGACATAACCTGGAAGTCTGAGACCAGACTTCATCTTTATAATAATTAAACCAGTTCTAGCAACCCCAAGCCTCTAGACAACTTGTGAGTTGCTGACATATTTGAAAAGATGTCATACTTAATTTTCATGCCTGATCCCATGAATGCTTTGAAAAGACTCTCTTGTACCTGTTTCTTGTGACAAACACAGGGTGAATAGAAAAGAGCTTTGACTTTTTTTATAGATTGTGTGGGGTGCCTACTTTTAAGAGTCTTGATCTTGCATAAGCCTGCTAGGAGAATTTCTGGAATTTAAAAATGGCAGGAGGATGCCCTAAGATATTGGCTAAATTCATAGGATCAGTACTGGCACTATTTAAGAAGAGAAATGTCCAACAACAGGACTGTTAATTGCTACAGTGGCTGCAACAGAATTACAGTGCTGCTGTAGAGAACACAGTTTTCAAGATATATGGCAGTTTTACAGGAAAGATTACACAAAATATCACCTCATATTTGGATGGGATACATCTAAGGCTTGATAGTTATCCAGCAGACTATAATGCACGGTAAACCCAAAACCCAAAAAGACTCATGCATATAAACCTTTAAGGGAAACTGAAACAGATAAGAAGATTAGGCAACTCAGATCTGCTTTCGTATATATGCTAAGGTTTCCTTTGCAGCTGGATTTTTCCTACCATCTTTATTCCTAGAATTAAGTATAAAAACATCCACTAACTTCTACCAATACACTAGACAAACATTTTAGTTATAAACTGCCTCACTTAAATTGTGACCAAAAACATTAAAAATGTTTAATTTTTTAATTAAATAAAGCATATAATGTTTTATCTGCTGGTGTTTCCAATTCTGCCAGTTAAACTGCTCTACAAAATATGAGACTGAGTACAGAAGTTGAGGAAAGCTACAAACAGATTATGAGGTTTAAGATAACACACTTTACCTTCCTACCAAGCACAGTTGAAGACAACCACAAGCAAACTGAAGCATGGTCACTTGTTCAGTCTCACTGAGTCAAATATTCAAACCAAGGAAAGAGTGCAGTTTGGACCACTGAGATGGAGTAAAAATTAATGCAAAAACACCCATAAACAACCAATTCAGTTATACTAGATCATTTCTAAAAACATACAGAGTTCAAGGGCTAAACTTTTGACATATGAATAAAGGGTAAAACGAAAATGGACAGCTGGAAAACACATTTAAAATTAACATATTTCAGTAGATGTCTCTGTTGGGCATCAGTTCAAATCCAATTAAATTCAATGCTTACACTAACAATTACTTCAGTGGTCTTTGGACAGGAGCCTTATTGACTCCAGTTTGTTACACTGATATAAATACAGCAACTTGACTCCAGCTAATGGAATCCCTTAAGGATTTTTGAAAAGCAAAGAGCTAAGCACCCTCAGCTTTCCTGAGAGTGGGTGCTTATGATTCCACACAGTACTGCTTCTCATTTATGCTAATAAAAACAAAACTTGGGGATTTTTGTGTTGTAAGTGCCAGCTTCTGCTGAACTGAATTCCACGTCTTGCAAGCCTATTTTGTACTTGAGTCTGGCCTGCGAAAGAGAATTGCTTAGCTATCTATTTTGGACTACAAGACAAAAGAAAGGGGAAAAAAAAAAAAGAAAAAAGAAAAAAGAAATGGTGGTGGGACAGTATTGATTTATTGGCTAAGTAGGAGGCAACAGGTGTTGGTGCTTAACCACCATTCCCTGCTGTAAAAGAGCCAACCTAAAGTGGAATTAATGGGCAAAATAACCTGATTCTGAACCGTTATCAAGCATGTCTTATTTGGGCCAGTCAGCAAATGTTGCTAGGACATCAGTTCAGAGCAAATGTTTATGTTCAGATTGAATAAATTGCAGGGTATTAGATGGAAAAATAGTGCCGCATCTATCTTTGTTTTTCCTTGGATACAGCAACAAAACAGGCTAAAAAAGGAGTTAGAATGATGCTTGAACTGATTATATTTCAGTCTTAGAAGTCCTGCTTTGGAAAGAAATGCGTGACAGTTTTCTCCAAGAATATTTTCATATTTGAGAATGATTTTTGATTTATTTCAGGGGGGATCCCACTTGGCTGTTCATATTGTTATTGAATATTTAAGACATTCTTGAGTCATTCAACATGGATCTTTTTATACAGATAGCATGACAAATAACCATACACTTCATATAGATTTTCAGTCGCTGCTTTTCAACAGTAGTAACAAATTTATAAACAGTTCTTCCAGTTCTTTCAGCATTCCAGGAAGCCTTTTCTGCCATTCTAGGAAAAAAAGAACACATTTTATTCTGTTGATAGTTACTTGGTAAGTTCATCCTCTATAAATTGTGAAACATATTTGAAGTTAAATGGGTAATTCTCCACTTAAGCCAGTGCAAGGCCAGGGTAAAGTTTACATTTGCAATCTTAAGTGTAAGCTGCCTGGGTTACAAGCCCTTTGTGCTTATTCTCCGTCAACTACTTGTTCTTTTGAATGTCCTATGAAGCAACTCACTTGGCAATGAGCAAAAAGTCTTTGAACTAGCTCTTATCACTGATTTCAATCAGTGGCATTCTGCCAGCTGATGCATAACAAAGGTGTTCCACCTAGACCAAGCATCAGCAGAGGACTATTTTCCCCAAGAACAAAGCAGCTCCCTACACGAGGTTGTATATAAACTGTACAACCCAGAGTGCAACATATAACACTGTTTCACTGTTCTCAGTGCCCTATGTAGCTATCTTGTGCAGCATCTTCTTGACAAGGTTAGGAACTTTTTGTAGAACCAATTTGTTAGCATGTACTAATTTATCTTCACTAAAAACTTGTGCAGTCACTAAGTTAAGGCTTCCCAAGTCCATTGACATTTTTCTAACAAGAACAAAAAACTGTGTTCCAGACCTTGCAGTGATACTTAGACATCTGTCAAATTATGATGGAAAATCAAGTGTTGTGGGCCATTTTACAGAACTCTGCAATCTGATTGTTCATCAGCATCAACATGGCCAGTAACAGTTCTTCCCTATATTGCCTTTTTAACTGAGAGTCATCTGTTTACAAAAAAGTGAAAAGTGGGTAAAACATAGCATATCCCCGTCTTTTAAAATTCTTGTGTAATTTGGGCATAATCCATTAATTATGATGAGAATAGATAGTAAAGTGTAGTTGCCAGTAGCAAATGATCATTGGTGAAAAAAAATGTTACTTTGACTTATGGAGTATTTATAGTGGCAATGGCAAGTGACTAGAGTTGCCCCTCTGTTTGCTGCTTGTCGTTCTGCTGTAACCACCAAAGACATATCAGTGTTGCAATAGGAACAGCACTCTGCTGTAATTGGAGACAGGGAAAAGGGAATAAATAGGGAATAACTGTATATAGCCAGTGGAGAAGTAGCATTCAACGCAATGTAGTGTGGATGACTCAAGGACCAGGATGGAGAACACAAATGCATCAGCTTTGGTGATTCACTCATGAAGGATGAGAAAATGAACACTATTCTTGCTCATGAATAGTTACAGTTCTTCAGCCTAAACAGTTCTGCTTAGGACCCTAGTCTAACAGGATATGTGCATCTGCATCTGACAGGATCTATCTCCAGACACTGAACTACTAGTTACCTTGTGGCAGGAAGTAGTCTATATTTGGAGAGTGTCCCCGGACACTTTAAAAAAAAAAAAAAAAAAAAAAAAAAGTGTAGAAGATAAAGGATCTTTTTGTTCATGTGTTCTGAAAGGGCAAGGCGTTATAAATAAATAATATAACCCATATCCCTTTCTAAACTACCAAGCCACCTTGGGGAAACTATAAAGCTTTGCATAGTTTTATAAGGAGCACAACTAACAGATTCATAAATAATCAAAACCTGATCAACTTTGATTTCTTCACTGTAGAGCAATTGAATTTTTTCATCAATTGCATTGCCCTTATTTGTTCTTCCCATTGCAGAGAGGACAAGAGGGTGAAAGAAAGCAAATTAATTGTCTTTATGAAGGATTTCTGAATATCCAGCAGAAATTGTTAAGAGTCTTGTGTGCTGAAAACTAATTTACATGCTGCCAAGAGCAAACAGGCAACATTCAAAGCACCTTTCCGAGCCTTTCAGAAGACAATGACACACTATTCTCATCAAACACTGATCCTACTGGGAGCATGAAAGGTGCTCAACTGACACAGAGACATTTCCATTTGAGATTACACATGTGAATGACGCATCCATTTGAGAGCAACGGAGTATGCAGGAGCGTCTCAGTACGGGTCATGAGAATGTACCACTGACTAATTAAGTAAATAAATCAGTGCCAGTTTTTGATCCAGTGGAGATAACATGCCAGTTTTGTCATCATAGTGTAGTGCTGTGAGTCTAAATGTCTCAAGCTCTTGCTTTCAAGAAAAATAATAGCTTACAGCTATTTAGTCCATTTAGAGATTACCTGGTAGACCTCACCGTGGGACTGGAGTTCACAGGAGCACGGTAATTAGAGATGTGAAAGACCTATTAGATCACTGTGTTCATTCCTTGCAATTGCCTCATAAAAGGGGCATTGACTTCCAGCGTACTTTGGATTACATCCATAATTCCCAAGAGACAAAGAAAAAAGGAATAGTAGATCATTTCCTGGAAACTGGTAAAAGCTCAGCACATCTGCTAGAAAATGAATCTTCATCTGAGCTCTTGCACTGACCTTTTACAGAAGCCTTCTATGCTCACCTAAAAAAAATAAGTGCACAGAACAGAAAATAAAAATTCAGTGATAAAAGAGCTGCAAAGACTTTTTTATATGTCAGTATTTTCTTTACCAGTGTTTTTCAAAGAAGGAAAAGTGAAAATTTCTGATGACAACAGAGCAGTGAACTCCATGTATTACTAAATAATGTTAACTCAAATAAAGACCAAAGCTGAGAAATAGCTGCAGGCTGCAAAACTAATAAATAGTAAGAAATAGTTTAAATTTGGAACAGATGTGAATGGTGACTGCAGCACACTTACTAAAATGGAATCTGCAAGGTGTAAATGCTGGGTGAAGAAAGGAGGTTCAGTTTAACAGACTTGAAAATCACTTTTCAACAACAGAAATTAAGAAAATACAATGTCTTCATAATAAGGACAAGAATAATCTAGAAGAAAAAATGTTTCACTTGAAAATTTTTAAAAAATGTCTTTTATAAAATGTGTCTAAAACCATTATCATGACAAGCTGTCTCAGAAAAGTCCATTAAAC
Organism: Anabacerthia variegaticeps; assembly: GCA_035583185.1. Lineage (NCBI taxonomy): Eukaryota > Metazoa > Chordata > Aves > Passeriformes > Furnariidae > Anabacerthia > Anabacerthia variegaticeps. Next base: position 54,817,225 of record JAWWEW010000078.1, on the reverse strand, counting down.
TAAGTTTCTGAAAATCATGATACAGACATGTTTTATGAAGAAACCAAAACAGAAGAAAAACAAACCAAAACACAACTGAAACCCCCCCAAACAAACAAACAAACAAACACACAACCGAACAACCCTCCAAACAAACAACCCTCCCACACACACACACAAAATGCAAAAGCAAATTATTTATGTGTGAATGTGAATGTGTGTTAGATCACAAAGTGACTGAGGAGCATAGAGCAGCTTATTCTTATTCTAAAATATCCTTAGGAATCAGCATCACCACAAATATAAATAATCACAAATTTTATCAGAAAGGCAATTCTAGAACAATTATGTTTAAAGAAGATTTTCAAATCAGAACCACATTTGGAGTTTGACTATACAAACACAATCAGAGATTTTTGTCAAAGATTGCATGACATAAAATAGAAGAAATAACATGAATAGGAACAAAACCAGAGGCCTGTAGAAAATCAGTGAATTCCCAGGAGTGTCAAGTAGGTCCATGGAAGTGCTAAGCCTAAACTGCCTGCTAGTGTGTCCAGTGTCACATCCTCCCCAATTTTAGTCTTCCTAATCACATCCAAAATAGAGATTAGAATTATGATCTATGGTGATTACTACTAGTTAATTAGTGAGGATGTAGAAATTTGGTATTACATGTTCTTATTTCTATAGCTGCAGTTTTGGGTATTGACAAAAGTAGATCCTTAACTGAAAAAGGATGTATTAACACAGATACAGCTATATCTGATGTACTAATAGAGATGTACTCTAAAGTATATATTTTTGTTTATGATTGGTTCAAGAAATCTGTTTCTCAACAGTGCCCTAGATACCAAAAGCACACACAAGAATTCATTCACACAGGACATTAGTTTGATGATTTCTTTCACTAGTGATGAACAAAGGTAAATGGTAGCTATGTTTTAACTTAAATACATACACATATACTTGCATATATTCCAGTTTTGTTAATCTCAACAGTGAATATTTCAACATTAAAACTAAACAAAATAGGTAATAAAGAGCCATTGAAAGGATGACTATACCTACCACTACCTATAAAGAAGGCTCAGGTATAAAATAATGGTCCTGTTGAGTCATTACAGTTTTGTTACTAAGGGAAGACAACTTTACCATTTTATGTTTCTAGGTTCAGAAAAAAACAGAAAAATGCATTCATAGAAAAAGATGTTGGCATTTTCAATGTGTGCCTAACTGCTTTTGTAAAGGGATAATTTCTTTACTTTGAGTTAAGGTGTGCCAGTACAAAACTCTTGCTATTGTTAACGAGCACTTAAATCAGTGGCATTACTCATGGCAGAAAGAAGTACTCAGGGTTCCTGTAGTAAAGTGCAAAGGGAGAGACAGGAGTAAGAGGAACTAGACTGTGTATGGAACTCAGCAAACATCTCACACACTGATGAGGATGGCTGACAGAAACAGAATCGGTCCTCTGCACAGATGAGAAAAAATTTACACTAAACATACTATATAGACTATACAATTTTACAAAATAATTATTTTTCACCTATACTGATACAATGCTTTATTGACAGGTTCTTAGAAGAGGAATTCATGTTGAACTGGGCTCTGAGCAATATAAGAAAAAAAGTAAATCACCTTACTTTTGAATATTTGACAGGTTAAATCAAAGAAAAACAATTAAAGTTGATGTTCAAATTGTCCCTGCTTCAGTGCCAAATTTCAGGTATTTCCTCAGTCAGGGCATATTGGAGGGAAGATATTAGTACCCAGCATACTCAAAAACTTTTACAATTGAGACTTGAACACTTATGTTTGGAACAGAACTGACAAACATTATCTACTCTATGTGACATGGAGATTGTGTATGTGAATGTTTTTCACCATGGAAACAATATGTATTCTTATAGTACCAAATTTCAATTGTGATCCTTTCTTCACAGATCACTACCAGAAGGGATATGTTTGGGGTTTTTTTTATAAATAACTTTTAATTTAAAATATTTATTTGTGAAAATCAGCTTTTATATGTTTTTCTGATTGCATTTGGTTAAAATGTGACAAAACTACAGATCTAATAAAACTAGACAATTGGAAAATGTCATATTTTTGTGTAACAAAGAGAAAGCAAAATATGTTCTTTTTAACCAACCCTTCTTGACCTAGTTCTGTCCTGAGTATAGGAAACAGATATGACCTGACCAAATCAATCCAAATTGTTGAAAAGAGGATATGCAAAGAAAAAAAAAAAGTCTATCCCAATTTTCTTCTTAGTTATTTTTTATCCATTCAGTGTCTTATTTATGCTCAAAACATAGAACATGAGATTTATATTCAATTTAACCATAAATTAAGGGATTAACTTTTTCCTTGATCTTTTTAAAATTAAAGTTAGCATTGTTAGACCACACCACATACAAGCTTTCAAAAGTTTCATGCTGATGTCTCTTCCAGACCTTCTCCCAAAACTGGAACAGTACATTACAGACAGGAGCCACAACATAACTGCACGTATCTTGTGATCTGTAGTTCCTTTATCAATGACCTAGACCAAGATCAGGTATACCCTCAGCAAGCTCACAGATGACATGAAGCTGAGCGGTGCAGTTGACACAAAAGAAGGAAGGGATGCCATCCAGGGGGACCTGGACAAACTTAAAAAGTGGGCCCATGAGAACCCAATCAGGTTCAACAAGTCCAAGTACAAGGTGCTGCACCTGGGTTGGGGAAATCCCAGACATGAGTACAGACTGGGAGATGAACTCACTGAGAGCAGCCCTGACAGGAAGGACTTGGGAGTTTTGGCAGACGAAAAACTGGACGTGTTACAGCAATGTGTGCTCACAGCCCAGAAGGCCAAGTGCATGCCGGGATGCATCAAAAGAAACATGTCCAGCAGGTCAAGGGAGGTGATTCTCCTTCTCTTTTACCTCATGAGACCCCACCAGGAGTGCTGTGTCCAGCTGTAGGGTTCTTGGAACAGGAAAGATATCAGCTTGTTGGAGCGGGTCCAGAGGAGCGTCACAAAGATCTTGAGAGGGCTGGAGCATTTCTCCTGTGAACAGAGACTGAGTGAGCTGGGACTGTTCACCCTGGAGAAGAGAAGTTTCTGGGGATGCCTCTCTGTGGCTTTCCTGTACTTTAAAGGGGCTTATAAAAAAAGAGGGAGATGAATATTTTGCATGGGCAGATAGTGATGGGACAAAGGGGAATGGTTTAAAACTAAAAAGGAAACGTTTAGATTAGATGTTAGGAATGAGTTCTTTACTCAAAGGGTGGTGAGGCACTGGAACATGCTGCCCAGAGAAGTTGTGGATCTCCCATCCCTGGCAGTACTCAAGGCCAGGTTGGATGGGCACTTGAGCATCACTGCCTACCGGGTGGCATCCCTGTCCATGGCAGGGAGGTTGGAACTAGATGATCTTTAAGGTCCCACCAACTTAAGCCTTTCTTTAATTTTATGATAATTATTTGAAGTTTTCTTGTGAATTGCTTGGCCTAAGAAGGAAATGTAGTTCAGTTGACCCAGAGTACTGAAGAAGCATCTGTGTGTTACTCACTGCTGTGAGTCTGTAATATTCACCAGCTTATTGTTCTGAGAGGACTGAGGAATGATGCTTAGGAGAGCAGTGAAACTTGCATGACTTCACATAATCTTTGTATCAATAATCCAGGTGAAAGAAATAATAAATAACTAAAGAAGCAGTCATAACGAAGGCAATAAGGTAGGTGACATGTAAAAAGAAGATTTTAGAAAGGAGGGTCCAGGCACTAAGAGAAATGGACTCTTGCTCATGTAACTTAGCAAGTAGAAGGGTATCTGTGTGATGTATGTAGGATAGAGATACACATATTCCAGCAAAGGTATCAGAAATATTTGTGGCATATGAAAACAGATATATAAATTATAATAGTTAGATTTCTTTACTTGTGTCTGTCATGATAATAGAGGAACTGGTCTGTTAAAGGGAGAATATTTAGACCTAAAATCAATACCAGGACTAGTCTGATGAAAAATATATTGGGTAAGAGGATTTAAGGGAAGGTAATACACAATGGGGTAGGAAGGCTCTACAGATGTGGAAAGGCTGGACCCATGGGCCAAGGCCAATTGTATGAGGGCCAAGTGCTGGGTCCTGCCCTTGTGTCAAAACAACCCCTTGCAGCGCTACACACTTAGGACAGAGTGACTGGAAAGCTGCCTGGTGGAAAAGGACATGGAAGTGTTGGTCATGGCTGAACATGAGCCAGCAGGGTGCCCAGGTGTCCAAGAAAGCCTGTGGTATCCTGGCCTGTGTCAGAAATAGTGTGGCCACAGGACAAGGAAAGTGATTGTCCCTCTGTACTTGGCACTGGTGAGGCCACACCTTGAATCCTCTGTTGAGTTTGGGCCCCTCACTACATGAAACATATTTTCATGCTAGAGTGTCTCCAGAGAAGGGCAGCAAAGCTGATAAAGAGCCTGAAGAAGAGCGGCTGAGGGAGTTGAGGTTTTTAGCCTGGAGAAAAGAATGTTCAGGGGTGACCTTATAACTCTCTACCACTACCTGAAAGGAAGATGTGGTGAGCTGGGAATGGGTCTCTTCTCCAAAGTAACAAGCAATAGGACAAGAGAAAATAGCTTTGATTTGCACCAGGGGAGGTTTAGATTGGATATTAAGAAAATCTTCTCTGAAAGGGTTGTCAAGAACTGGATCAGACTGCCTGAGGAAGTGGTTGAATCTCCAACCATGGTGGTATTTAAAAGAACTGTAGTTGTGGCACTGATGAACATGGTTCAGTGGTGGGATGGTTCAGTGGTGGGCTTGGCAGTGCTAATTTAACAGTTGAACTTACAGATGATCTTACAGGTAATTTTCCAGCCTAAATGATAATATGATTCTACTCTACGATTAAACCCCAGAACTTTCAAATCAAATCAAATCAAATGATAAGGATGAAAAACATCTAATACTAGAATTTGCTAAGTATTCACCTTACAGAGCAACTTAATTTTAAGCAGAGAGAAATCATACAGCTATGCCAATAAAAGATCTCCAGAGTTTAAGTAACAACTGGCTTGCATATTCCTGGATTAGTGAATGTATCTGTTTATTTACTGCTACTTATATCCAGATGAGGTAGCCTACTTTTTAGTTGTTGTTTTATTCTGCAAAGGCTGTAAGAAAAAGGGCAATCATTATTTAATGAAGAAAAAAAAATGAACTGTGGATTGTTTCTGCCTTTGAGGTTTTTTTCCTAAGTATTGTAACATTAAGTTAGTGCTTTGCAAAGTTTTTAAATGAGGTGTAAACTATGCCATAGAACATAAAACAGAGACAGGAGGAAAAAGGAGGCCTGATGATCTGCCAGAACCAAAAGTGAATATTTGTAACTTGAGTTAATTGTTAACAGTTAACAACTGAAAGGCTGCAAATGGAATGTTACTTTTTTCTGCAATAAAAATATGCCAAGGCTCTAATTTAGTTATATTGGTGACTGTGGAGTTGTTCTGCATTGAATTTCCCAAACCCTGAGGGCTTTCTCCAAAAACCTTGCACATGTACAATAGCCACCAGCTCTGAGCTCAGTGGGAACACGAGGCTCTGTTTAATGAACTCTTCTGACAGATGTGGAAGGCCCTGACTCAGAAGAATCCTGTCTATGGGATTAAGAACAGCTATAGCATATGCCTAAATATAACTATATTCTTAAAAGTACTCAGTGTGGGGTTTTGTTCAAAGTGCTTAGATTTTAAAATATCTATATTTTCAGGGAAATAGACAAAAAAATGTGCATTGAAAGATCTAATGACATGTCAGTAAACAATCATGTTTACAACATAATAGTTGAACAATTTACTTTTTCCCTTTTTTTTCAAGTGCAAGATGGATGCAGTATTTATCAAAAGTAGTCCTTCACATGGTGATGCATACATAAAACCCTATCAAGATAGAAGACTTAGGTTGATTACACTTGGGCATTAAGCTCAACAACATATGAACCATTTTTCTTTAGATTTTTAGTTTTCTCTAGCATTTCTTGTTTCACCCCAAAGAAATTATGTTCTCTGTGGTAGAAAAATCAGGGCTTCTCTTCCAGCACTCCAGGAACATCACATAAAGCCAGAAAGAGCCAAATTCAAATATATGAAAGTGGTTCTTGGCACAGCATACAGATCTTTAGAAGCTTTTGCTGAAACAAACTATGGAACATAGAGGTTTACATGGGCCAAAAGGGGAAACTTGAGAAGAATGTAAAAATTATTACATGGAAAGGCCACATCAAACTTAGGAAATCCCCAATCTCAGAATGTTTGGGGCTGGGACAATAATACAGAGCACCATTGTACACGTATGCACAGTTCTTACTCTTTCCTAAGATGATGGCTCTCATTGGAGACAAGATGCTGAGTTGGATAAACCTTTTCTCTTACAAACACTCACATTCTCATGTTCATAATTGGATGCTGCCATACAATAGTGAAAAACAATTTGCCAGACTACAGACTTTTGGCTGAATTAAGAATACATAACACCTATCCAGGGTGTCCCTTGCATAGAATGTGGTCACTGATTATTAAAGACATGACTGCCTCAATATATTGCACAGCAGTTTGTGTGACTGCTGAAACACAGGACAAATTGAGCTACTGGAATAGAAAACACAACAAATGTTTCCAGTGACCAGATCTCCTTGTTATGAGAGTTTACTCCAAAGTTCCTCCCACAAAGGAGAGGTAATAAAGTCATTAGGCTGAGAAAGAAAACAGCTACACCTAATAGTGATTTCCCTGGGCCAACATTCAGGGAACATCTTAGAGGACACTGTAAAAGGTTTGACTGAATGAACACACCCAGCTATTCTTTCTATGAGGCATAAAAACGTCTGTCCTCTTCTGAGAAGTCCTAACCAATGTATAAGGATAGTCACATGAATGTCAGACACTGTACCACACAAACAATCACATTGACAATAGCAGTTATTTGAAACATCAACCATTTGTTACCTCAGCAGGACAATAAATTTTAAATTAAATATTTCATATTCTATTCATTCTACTTTCAGTGCCAAACACTAAACATCATCTAGGAAAAAAGCTCTTTCTTTACTGTGATGTATTACTAAACCAAGGTGGGTTAGGGAGAAGAGAATATGCCTTTCACAGTAATTTTCTAACTTTTCTAACCACATAGTTCATAGTTCATGTCCAAGCACTCATTCATCAAATGCTGCAGACAATGTTCAACTCTAGACACATTTAAAAACTTACTGACTTAAGAATCAATATGTCCTTTGCTGAATAAATATGATCTTAAGCCTAAACTGAGCTTGCCTTAACTATCCCTCTGAGAAATGGGCTATGACTCCTTAAATAAAACTCCGGTTTAGATATCATAGAGTCAGAACTTTCTCCAGACCATCCATTAAGTCCACAAAGAAATACAGAAAACATTGATACAGAAGGCAAAAAATATCTTTCCACTAAAATAAATGCAATATAGGGCATCTCAAATTAAGCTTAAAGTAAGACTTTTCAGAATAGGAGGAATTGTATATTACACTATATCCTCTGTAGATCAGAGTTCCCACTTCCACTGTGTTTATGGACACATCAGCCTACTCTTATATGATGATTTAACAGGATCCCTGGTTAAGTTTGAATTTTCTAATTTTGCTATTTAATCTGTTTTTCCTTCTAATTTTTGTTCATAACATTAAACTACTTATTAGTCAAATCATTCAGTGAACTATGCATTAATCTTCTAATGACACCAGCAGTATTTAGTTTAATTCTGCAATGAAAATATTGCCTATGAAAGCTGGTCTGCAAAATAAGGTCTTATTATTCAGTGTGCACATTTGTATAACTCCCACTAAGATGGAGCAACCACAGGAAATTCAGTGTAACGTTCCAGAAATATGATGACATTTGGAAGACAGGGTGACACATAAGGATGTTACTCAGTAAATTTATTATTTTATGCCTTACCAAGATGACCCTGATCTTGAGATCAGTGGTCATTTATCTTATCTGCTGTAACAAAATTTCACAGGCCTTCTTTTTCTCCCTCTGAAGCTATTGCTAAAGACAACTGGACTAAAAGTATTTATTTTGTTTTATTTCACCATTCTTTATTTTTCAGTAGAAGCTTATTTATATTATTAGAAACATGCCTATTACTCAGATTTATTTGTCTACAGTTTCTTGTCTCCTCACTAATCCCTTACTTAAACAATGAATTTGTGTTCATTTTCCTCTAGTCTTATAATGCCTCTGCTTATTTCTGGAGAAACTATTAAAAACCTCTATTCTGTAGTGAGCAATCTCTTCTGTCACCACCTTCAGATTTTAGGATGCATAATCTATGGAGTTCAGCCTGCTTTTAGAAATATTAACTTCTGCCAGACTTGTCCTACTGTTATTCCTAATGTTCTCAATTGACTTTTAGGGAAAATGTGTATTGCTGTGTCCAGTCAGTTGATGCAGAGTGAGAATCCGGCTCTCCATGCCATAGTGAATCAAGGAGTGCATGCTGAACTGCAGAATGATCCAGGGGAGGAGATGCCTATAATCCCTCTAGCCTCCAGAAAATCCATTTCAGTGTATGGAACAGTGACAGAGAAATTGTTGCTAAATATATATATATGTTTATCCACCCGTATTTCTAAAGCAACCAAAGGAAATCTGTTTCTCAAAGACATATAATGAAAAAGTCCTGATTCCATGAAGCTTTGTTTAGGTCCCAAGCTTTGAGTAAGGAACATAAGGAGTTAAACACTTGGAATTCCATCACAATGAAGGGCAAGAATGAGATACTTTTAGTTGATAGTCCTCCCCAGTGAAAATTCAATATGCCAAACAACAGGGGAATAAAGAAGGGTTGGAGTTTACTTAGAGAGATTCTCCTGTATTTTGCATGGGTGGCTTTAACATTGTATTTGAGAAAATTTTATGTTCATTTGATAAAAGGAATATTTTGTTTCAGGATTTGGAACTGGACTCAGGTTTTCTCCTTTCAGCAGAATGCCCTAAAAACTATCCAACTAACTGTGCCCTGAAAGCTATCCAGTGCTTCTCTGCTTGCTTTCATTAAAGTAGTGCCCAAAAGACAGAAGTCTTTCCATCAGCTTGGTAAATAAGTTTGTCTTCTGAGAACACCAGTTCTTTCTTAGAGTTTTCATTTCCTGCTTAAGTGCTAAACATTAAATTAAACAAAAGCCAAGGGCAACAGTCACTGTCTTCTGGAGTTCTGTAACAGTTTTCCAGAGCACCCAGACAGATCACTATCATTGGGTTTTTGTGTTTTCTTTCTCCTGAAGTATTCAGTCCATCTCTGCAATCAGGTGACAATCCATGAGAACGTCACAACAGAAACATACCCAGATCCTTTTTGCAAAACTGAGGCTGGAAAAAGTAAAAGTGCTGAGAAGGGGCTGGAGTAGAGGGAAAGAAGAAGTCAATAGTAGTTGCAGATGAAGTTATATCTAAGACAAAGCTTCTTATGCTGATGAAGCCACGCACAAGAACAAGTTTGTTGCTTTGCCTTAAACCAATATGGGGTTTCTGCACTTATTTCTCAGATACATAGGAGAGGCAATGAAGGCTGTGCTGAGATAACAGGATTATTCTGTAGATGCCACTTTTACCCAGAGGTTTTTGCTAGAATTGTAATGAAGAAAAAAATATAGGAAGAATAATAACTCACTTTCCTTCAGCAGAAATAAAAGGTTTCTTGGGTAAAATGGATCATCATGCCCCTCCCAAAAAAACGCAGCAAAATGAATTATTACACTGCAAACAATCAACATGTCACAGCATTGAAAAAAACGCTGAATCTCTTCCTGCCATGCTTCATGTGGTCTTATACTTTGTTTAGAGGGAAAAAAGGAATGGAACTTTAACAGGATTAATGTATAGAATTACCTAAAATCATGCATTATATGAAAGCAAAATATTTCTGAAGAAACAATCATAAAAAAATTTTGCTAAAACGTATCAGTCAAAAGAAAACCTTAATCTCATATTAATACTGCAGAACACAAAATGCAAACATATACCCATTAAGATCAACCTGAACTGAGGAAACAAATGAAATTATTCAATATTCAAAGAAGCTGAGCATATTTTAATTCAAGGCTATCATCTCAATTAAACCTTTTAGAAGTTTTTGGTGAACTCGAAGAGTACTGATATGGCCACTTACTCTGCCTCAGCTGTTGAGTGCCCCACATCTGTTGGAGGATAGGAATTGCTTAAACCAGTTTGGCTGAATTTGAAAAAGCACATCATCTGTAGGTTTAGGCCAACTTCTAACTTTAGGGCTGATTCTCTGCCGGTAGAAATGCCATGACTCTGGAGACTGCTTTGCTGTCCTGATAAAAAGCCCTCTAGAAAATCACCAACTTTTCGTGTAGAACGCCATCTCCTCCTCCTGAAGGGAACTTTTGAAAAATCTCCCAGCAATCCAAAGTAGATTTTAAATAAGGCTATAGGGAGCAAGTTTTCTGTGTATTGTTTCACTTTGTACTCAGATCATTAATATGAGTTTTCATAACTATTCTGTGTAGAGACCAGTGGCAATTTTCTTCTAGAAACATGGGCACATTCATATATATTTTTTACTGGACAACATAATAATGAATACTCAGTAATCCAATAATTTAGTCTCATATTTAAATGATCATCCTGAGTGAACTAAATTTGAGGAAACACGTTTTCACATATATCTAAATTTTTGGCTCGCAATGTTGGTTTCAGAGCATGTGACACATTTTACCTGCTGGTCGAATAAAACCTTATGGAACTTAGTCAGACTATCAGTGATGTTAAAGTCTTTCCTATGTGCTTCCATCATGTTCATTTGCCTTTTGCTAACCTCTACATTTGTAGATCCATAGAACAAGGGAACTTTCCCCTTCTCAAAATATAGCTTTTAGCTTTACATTTGCTTGTTTCTGTCTAACAGATAAAAAAGACTGGTTTGAATGTATTTTTCTCTTCAAATAGTAGGTACACCAAACTGCAAGGTAAGAGGTCCAGAAATTTTTGCAAATTTGCATGCTTCCAAGAGCTCTCAGAATTAAGCAATTAAATATTTCATTCATGTGTCACAGTACTTTCATTCAGGTTGTGAGAAGCATAAGGGGAGTACTCACTAATCTTGTCAATTGTCCAAAGAAATAAAGAATTATGGATTACATCATGCTTTGGATACACAGAATTCTTTAATGTATTATTGCGGATGTTTATTTTTTTAATATTTATTTAAATTATTTAGTTTTTAAAATATTCTTTAATAGATGGGGAAAAAATAAAGTGTGCAATTTTCAGTTTAACATTTTTTAAAAATACCCATGATAGTCTGTAATAAAAGACTGGAAGGAGGAACAACACAAGTGAAGACCTCATCTCTTGTACCAAGATTTTACAACAGAAGGAAAGCAATGCAATTAGTTTATAAAGAAAATAATGTTTGGTTAAGCATTTTTCCTCCATAGTGTGCATATACCTTCTATTTTGAATAGGACAGAAGAAACGCAGTTATTCTTACTCAGTGCATGCCATTACCCCCTCATTGAAAGCTGCTTCTCTGGGTAACCTGTTCCAGTGACTCACCATTCTCACAGTAAAGAATTCCATCCTAATATCTAATCTAAATCTACCTTCTTTCAGTTTAAAGTCATTATTCCTCAATCTGTCACTAAATGCCCTTGCAAGAAGTGCCTCTCTGTGTCCTCTCATGCTGAATCACTTGACCTTGCCATTTTTGTAAACAGTTGTAAAAAGGGAAATGAAGAATTTCAGGAAAATTTGATAAAAGAGATTGTTTTCTTAGTAGTTCCTATAAACAAGATTTCCACTCTTAGCAAAGCTGCCTTTATTAATTTGTGTTATTATATGTATTTATATCATTCCCTTATAAATGAAGTGAAACTGAGATCATGACAAGAGATTTGCTGTGTTGAAATTATTAGAAAAGTTTAACCAAGACCTTCTTTTCAGTAGCCATAAACAATTTCTTTCTCCATGCCACTATTCTCAGTAATTCTCTCAATTTCAAGCTATCTACCGAGCTCTCACTGCAGAGAAAACTAGGTCACAATCTAGTCTGCAGTACATGCACTCTTCTCACCAAAGTGGGCAAAAGAGACACAGCAAATCTTTAAAAATTCCATTATATCAGGACAGTGTTCATATTTTTACCACAAAAAACATTTCCAAAGACTTTTTTCTAAATACAGCCCTAAAGAAGTTCTGTCTTTTCCTTTTTTGTCTTGTGCCACTGACTTTTCAGATCTATACATAAGGTGTAAAATACAGTTAGGTCACAATTCAGGTGTCGAGGCTTTTTCACCTATTTTGAGCCTTGCTTACTAATGAAATGTGGTTTAATTCAATTCACTCATTTTTTCCCTTCTGTGTCAAAATCAGTCTTCATATCATGTTGAACTGCTGGATATAGAAATATACAGAATACCATGTTTCTTCAGATTACATGTTTTCCCGTGTAAACAAGGAAGACCCTTCCAGTGAACACACTGGAGGAATGGCAACACTCAGGAGCTCAAACCTTAAATCTTAGGCATTGGAGACTTCAAACTGGAGCTCACAACTGGCACTAGCACAGTTGAGAGCCTGTGAGTGAGAATCAAGGGGCAAACAAATAATGTGGATCTCACCACAGGAATCTACCATAGACCTGCCAGCCACAATGATGTCAGTGAATTATCCTTTGAGAAACTAAGGGACACTCCCAAGGCAACTGGTCTTGTCCTTATGAAGGACTCCAACTTGCCAGAAATTGACTGGGAGCATCACACAGCTGCTATAACCTGGCCCAGAAGATTCCTAAAAAACCTGAAAAGCAACTTTATGGATCAGGTCCTAAAAGAGCTGACTCAGAAAGACGCCCTCCTTGATCTGCTGCTTCTCAGCAGAGGTGATCTTGTGAGCGAAGTGGAGATTGATGGCCATCTTGGCCACAGCAACCATGAAGTGATGACAATTTAAAATCTCTGTTAGCGGGAGAAAAAATGTCAGCAAAACTTTGACTCTGGATAGGAGAGCAGAAGTCAGGCTGCATAGGGAATTAGTGAGTAAGGTGCCCTGGAATAATGCTTTCACAAATGCTGGAGTCCATGAGTGCTGGTCACTTTTTGAGCACCACCTCCTGTGGGCACAGGAGCAACAATTCCCAAATGTCAGAAGCCAAACAGGTGAGTCAGAAGGCCAGTTTGGCTGAACAGGATTCTTCTTTTGGAAATAAGGCAAAAAATTAAAGTGTATGCCCAGTGGAATCAAGGTCAGGTGACATGAGAAGAATTCAGAGATGCTTCTTGCTGCTGTAGGGAGAAAATTCATAGGGATAAAACTCAGCTGGAGTTGAAGCTGTCCAGAATGCGGGGGACAATAAAGAGTTTTTTCAAATATACTAATGGCAATAAGCCATAGAAATATCATTGGCCCATTCCAGGATGAGGAAGGGCACCTCACAATCAGGGACAGAGACAAGACAGAGGTGTTTAATGCTTTCCTTTCCTCTGTCTTCAGCACAGATGACAGACCAAGGGGGTCTCAGTGCCCTGAGCTGGAGGACCATGACTGTGAGAATGATGAACTCCCAGTCAACTCTGAAACTGGGTAGGGTATGTTATTCCAGCTGGTTCCCTACAAATCCATGGGAACTTATGGGATTCCTCCCAGAACCCTCAAATAGCTAACTGATGTCATCATAAAACCTCTCTCAATGATTTTTGAGTGGCCTTGGCAATCCAGAGAGGTCCCATCTGACAGGAAGCTTGGGAATGTTGTCCTGATTTTCAAGAAGCAGGACCCCAGAAACTCCAGGCCCGTCAGTCTCACTTCAGTGCCTGGTAAAGTTATGGAGAAGATTATTCTGGAAGGTATTGAAAAACACCTGAAAGACAACACAGTGGTTGGCCACAGTCAGCACGGCTTCATGAGAGGGAAGTCCTGCTTATCAAACCTGGTTTCCTTTTATGACAACGTAACCCACTTGGCTGTGTGCACCTCCAAAAATTCTCTCATGCCTCTGCACCCTTGAGAGAAACCCTATAATTCTCCAGCAGCAGTCCCAAAAACTTAGTTTCAGTCCTTACTCAAACAGCCATGATTTCAATTTTGCCATTAGTACAGACTTCTAAAATGCAAATCTAACCTGACTAATGATTTTTCTCAGTTTTCACTGAAGCCCAGTAGAAATAATCTGGACATTACAAAAGATCTATGGACTTTATTTTGAAAACCGCTGTTTTGAATCAAATTAAAATAAATGACCACTTCTATTCTCAGCTGAGACTAACAAACAAGCAAAGATTATTACTTAAACTTTAAGAATATTCTTTTATTCCTGCTTTCTACTTCTAGCTTTTTGAATTGTTTTTCTCCTTACCATTAGTAAGGTAATTTAACCTAAATCTCATTTTGTAGTTCATTTGATATTAAATTTTGATAAACATCAGAAAAAAATGGAAACAAATGTTACCACTGGAATATTTTTAGTAATTTAAATTAATTATAAAAATTATAATAAGCTTCAGACCTCAGATAAGCTAAGTCATTTCAAGTGTTATATTTACTATGATCATTTTTTTAAAGTAATAATAGCATCTTATGGAATGCAGGATTTTACTTTTTTACACATACTCACCTCCATTTTATTTCAGCTTATAAACTCACAACACTATTTCAGTTTATAAAGGAAAAAACAGTTAACAAATATCTGCCTTTTATCCTTAAGTTCAAAACTGACCTGGGCCAGGGGTTCTTCTAGATGGGCCATGTTCAGTCTGACTGCAATGGTTGAACGTACCAGTAGACCAGGCTGACTGCCTGAACCTCTGCTATGGGTCACACCCAAGGTAAAAGAGCAGCAGAGGGGAATCTGTGACACACTTTAGCTGCACCCTCTCATATTCTGCTGCGTTCACACAAACTGCCAGGGAAATGGGGTGCTGAAAAGTACTGTCTGACCTGGGGAAGACTGGAGAGGAAGCAAATATCAGCTCCTGCCAGCGCTGTGAGGACAGCAGCAGAGTCTGGCGGTAGGGCCAGACAGCTGAGGTCATTCACATCTTCAATAAGCAGCTGTTTGCTTCAGGGCTCAGCGGTCACAGTCCTCAGATCATACAGGCACTCCATCAAGCGGCTCGAACAGTTGACTTCTATCATGCGTCCCAATATTAGGCCTGGTTTGTGTAGAAATTATCTACATCAATGTCAACTAAACTGTAGGCAAACTTTAAACACTGTAAATAGTCTGCCTTAGAATATTAATTTTAATGTACTTAAAGCAGGCTGCAAGGGGAAAATAAACCTGTTTGACAGGGGAGAAGCATGGACCACAAAGCAGAAGAGCTGAAAGAAACAAAAGGCCTATTTATAGAAGTTGCTAACTAGTTCTTTTTTTTCCTTGAAATCACTTTCCTGGAAGTTTTTGTATAATATTTTTATTTTATTGATGAGT
The DNA here is from genome assembly GCA_035583185.1 of Anabacerthia variegaticeps. Taxonomy (NCBI): domain Eukaryota; kingdom Metazoa; phylum Chordata; class Aves; order Passeriformes; family Furnariidae; genus Anabacerthia; species Anabacerthia variegaticeps. The sequence continues at coordinate 54,801,773 of JAWWEW010000078.1, read as the reverse complement.
GGGAGGAATCAGAACAAAGCAAGAAAAGCAGGAAGCCTGTTTTTAAAATGACTGTTTATATTTGTCTTTCTTGGACTCCTTTCCCAAAACATACCACAAAGAACATTCCTACTCTTCTCGCAGTTCTGTCTCTTTCTTTTCCTCTCTCACTTTTTCTAGAACCTTCCACAAGGCTTAGATAGTATTTTGTGGAGATGAGGATCATAAGGAGAAAGAAGGAACTCACATTTAGACAAGGATATAACAAACCTGGCTTAAATTTCTACTTTTGACACAGTTTTTCTCTGACTTACTTGCTGAGCCATTCAGTTTCTCTTCCATGGCTTCCCATCTGTAAAATCTGTTGTCCCAGGGAGGTTTTGCTGAGCGAAGCTGCTTTCTGCTGTGTATGGCTAATGACCACCACAATGACATCCAATTGAGAAGAATTCTTTTTTTCCCAAATTCTTCTCCCCTCTACTTTGCTTTTGGAGACATTCACTTGCATTAACCCTCGTAAATGAGGCATTACAAGATTATATGCTCTCCACTATATATGATATATTGTCCCAATATACTCTTGCCAAATGCTGGATGGTCAAGAGCTGTGTTGCGTTCCTATCAGTGTATAACAGTGAATGTTCCAATCCTCTTTATCAAATGCAACATGAGGTAAGGAAGCTTCCAGTTCAAGAACTCCAGATGTAAAGAAGCCTGACAGACAGGAAGACCATAAAGTAATTGTTCAGAAAGTAGTCTGGGAGACTGTCAAGGGCAAAATAAACTTTAAATTTAACAGTAACTTCACATGAAAGTCCAGAATCAAAATCCAACCTGGGCACAGGCACGCATTAAGAGACACGATAGACTGCTTTATGTAGCACCCAAAGGTATCACAAGCGAGACTCAACCCCAACAAAGAATTCACATTTGTATCCACCAGCCCAGCTAAACAGGCTATGAAAGGGACACATGGAAAGCCAGCATGAAAAGCAACTGCTGCTTTTTCCCAGCAGTGCCATAGGGCATTTTTAGCGATTTAGCTGTCACATCATTGTTATTTCTTAAGCTCTTTTGCAACTAGTTTTTGGATTCCTACAGAAACTGTGAAAAATGTGTTCTCTAACTGCATATCTATTCATAGGCATTGAACTACTCAAATTATGGTTTTAATTTTCTGCTTGTACTGCATATTTATAAAATAATGATGAATATACTTATTGGGAGTGCTTACTAAAAGAAATAATTCTTTCCAGTATCCAGAAACATAATTACATCAAAATGGTTTTATATGACCTTTGAGAAATTTGTCAAAGGCCCAAATTCTATTTTTCCTAAACTTGTTAGTTTTTTCCCACTATGCCACTAGAAAGTAATGTTATACCAAATGGACTGATGCAATGTATGATGGAACTGCAACAGCATTCAGCCAGTGTGATGCAATGCTGGAGAAGGAAAATTTGTCACATTTCCATTGTCTGGGTATGGTCTCCCAAGTTGGTATCAGCACTGCTGCCAGTGTGGAAGGGACGTGGACCTACTCGAGTGAGTCCAGAGGAGGGCCATGAAGATGATCAAAGGGCAGGAGCACTTCTCCTGTGACAACAGGATGAGAGAACTGGAGTTGTTTAGCCTGGAGAAGAGAAGGCTTCAGGGAGACTTGTAGTACCTTCCAGTGCTTAAAGGGGACCTACAAGTAAGCTGGAGAGGGACTTTTTACACAAACCTGTAAGGATAGGACATAGGGTAATGGCTTTCTGTTTTTCTTCCCTTCACTTCCCTCACAAGTAAAACCACAGTTTGCATCTGTCAAAAGGAAGGTTTCTCAAAGCACATCCCCTTGGCATTCGGAACACCTGGTGCTTAGTGCTAAGTTACCCAGCCACTGATCCCTTCATATCTTTAACTCTGTGATGGGGATGAATAGCTACAGTTATGTCACCTCTCAAATCAAAGACAGCAGACAATTTTAGTAATACTGCACTTTAGATGTAGTGCTTCTACTTTTTTGTTGGCCCGGATGAAAGGATGGAGCATTTGTGCAGGTGATCCCTCAGTCTCTAGAGTTAAGAAAGAAACATTTCTTATCCGAGAAGGAGAAGATGGCTGTACCCTTTCCTAGTCTGTTGCAATCTGAAAAAAAGTAACATTGATTAATCCCTAAGATAAAGAGATCACTGACTGGGTAAGTTTGAACAAGTAATAACACTGAGCAGCGTGAATATATTGGCAACAGTAAATAAATCAAGAGAAACAAAAGAATGCATGTGATATTGATTCCATATGATTAGTGCTGTTTGATTTACTTTTAAGTAGTAATTAATTGAAGGTCTTACAATGGATGTTGTCACAACTGAATTTTAATGGCTATTTGATCCTCTCTCTGAAATGTAATAAACTTAGACCACTTTTCTTCTTACGGTTTGTGCACAAAATAACTTAGACTATGTGAGGCGACAGTATTTGAGTCTAGAAATTTCCATCCAATTAGTTAATTAATATCTGCTTTCAGTTTTCAAATACTTGCAATTCATCTCTATAACCATGCAACTAAACATGCAAATCAAATGACACTTTTCTGTTCCTGCAGCCAATTTTTTCAAGAATAGCTTTGAAGAAAGTAAAATTTTGTTTCTGAAGAAAACTTCCATGTAAACATTAATTTTTGATAAATAGTTTAAATTCTAATTAGATTGGAAAAGTGTAACTTTCATGAAATATTAAAAACTTACATAGTTTGGATAAAAAAATAGAAATCTATTTTATAGGGCTAAAATCAGATTACTACACATTGAAATTTTTGATATAAGTTTTTTAACTCAGTCATACTCATAAATGGGCAAATGTCCATTATGATTGTTGTCAAGTGTTTTCTGTTTCTCTAAATGCTATCAAACATTGGTTTGGACAAATTACTGTGAAAGAAAGACTGTGGTAATATTATAAAATGCAAAGGTTTTGTGTGAATGGATGAATGTCCTGTTCACATTCAGGAATCACTCATTGGTAATAAATATTTGAATAGATATTTCAATCTCATGAAATGCAATTCCAGAGAAAGGGATTAAAATATCAATATGTTTGTCTGTGAGAAAGACATGACTCTCAGGTCATACAGCCAGAATTTTAATGTTTTTACGTATTCTGTATGTACAAATTAGTAAACTTGAAATCAGCAGGTATCACCTTTTTTTATCAAGTTTATGTCAAGAGATTTTGGAAATTCTATTCCCTGAAATAACATTGACAGTTATTTTATCTAATAATTAACTTTCTTCTCACTAATATTGATTCCAAAATTAAATGTCTTTTAACTCACAGTATTTTAATGAGTATAAGCACAAATAGCCTTTCCTTCTTGTGTCTTTACACTCTTGGATCTTGATTATATATAGTATTCTTTTTAATTTTAATTACTCTTTTTAACTAATTTTGTATCCTTTTCAATTAATCAGCAATGCATTTGATATCAGTCATGTCTGTCACTGTTCTTGAATTCTCCTCTCCTAATATAACAATAGGTATTAAATTCTGAAAAATAGCCTCCAGTCCATCATTCAAACAGTTAACAAAACTATTGCACATAGTTTGGTTCAGGACATTACAATGACCTGCCCACTTGAATAACAAATACTCTTCTAGAGACAGAGAGCTAGAGTAGTGTGCACTTATTTTATTGCAAATACACATAGAATAGACCACTTAACACAGGCTGACCTTCTGGAAAAGGAATCTGATCTTTGGAATTGGTTCACTGACTGTATATCCCTATTACTGAGTTAGACACAGCTCTGCAGTGCAGCAGCTGTAGAGGTTACACAGCACACAGTACCTTTTAGCCACTTCTGGGCAAAAGTAGTGCCCAGTTTTGGGCAGATCTGATGTATTAGAATGGGTAAGAAAAATCTCAGTGTAATATTATAATTGCATTATGTCACATCTATATATTTTTCAATCACAAAGTTAGTTAATCAGCAAAAAAAAACCAAAATTAAGTATTGACTCATTTGACCTGATTTGCTCTTTAGAAACGTAGGTTTGTTTCAACATTTCCTTTGGAGAATTTTAAGTAGTTTATTTAAAGTTTAGCTCCAATATTTTTATCAAAGTCACTCTGTCTGACTTATTATTCTCTGGTTTCTTTTTCACTTTGAAAAACTGAAGACTATATTTGCTTTTTTCATTTATCTGTGACCACATTAATAGTAAGTTAACCCACAAAGCTATTTACAAAGGATTTTAAATTACATTGACTTGTTTAAGCATGCTCTGGAGGTTTACTCTGAGAAGTGCAGGAGGTCTATATATCTGTATCCTTTTAAAGTGAAAAGACAAAAGAAGAAAAACCAAAACCAAGAAAAGAATGGACCACATCTATCTTTTGTACACCATCCATTATTCTATTTTCTTTCCTACTGATTAATGAGTCTATATATATTTTTTTGTTTTCTAGTGAAAACAAAAAACATAACTTTTGTTGCCTTTACTGACCCTTACTAATGAAATTCACTATCTTTTGTCTTATTTGGATTGTGCTATTTCTTCACATGCCTAATTAGTCATTTAAAAAAAAAAATTCGTATTTTGATATCTATAATAAAAACTTTCCAACAGTACACTTAATATCTTTTCTTGGCATTAGAATAGCTTGCCACTATGATTTCCCAGTGATTGATGGTGGAGAGCAGTGAAGAGTAGCTGCAGTGGGAACAGAATAGCAAGATGACCATTCCACAAGATGGAGCCCTGCTCTCCTGGGGTTGGCTGAACACCTGCCTGCTCATGGAAAACAGAGAGCTAATTCCTTGTTCTTGTCCTCCATGTGTGGCTTTTGCATTCACTGCTGAACTGTCTTTATCTCAGCCCATGGGTTTTCTCACTTTCACCTTTTCAATTCTCTTCACAGTCCTGCTGGTGGTGCCTAGGTCCTGGCTGGGCTGAAAGCACAACACTAATATAAACATTAACAAGACTCCTAAAATTTCTGAATGCATATTTATTGATTACGGTAATAGATACATTTTATGAACCTGTTCCATTTACTTCATTTCTCTTTTGATGTTATTACTATCACAAGTATCTTCCAAATTTTCTTATATGTGCTAAATAATTTGAGATATTTCATGATCAAAGACATTATTTAGGTTGCTTTTATTATTTATTTACTACTTAATGCTCACATCTTGCAGTCCACCAGCCAGCAGTATGACAGAGTTATTACTTGCCTTGAACAATCAGAAAATGCCATCATGTAAGGAATTCTACCTTTCCAAATGCAAAATAAGAAAATTACATGGAAGAAACTGTGACTCCCTGATTCTGTGTTGTAGTTCCTCCCACTATTGTGAAGTTTGTGTCCTTTGCATTATATCAATTATTCTAATACATATCGTCCAGTTTTACAAGGAGATTGTAGGAAATTAAGAAAATTATTCTTGCCGATTTTCATGTGGTCAAGATTTTACCCCAAAAATATTAAAAATATATTTAGACTGAGCAATATGTCTTGGACAACATATCTGAGGAAGGATAAGCATTTGAAACAGAATTTTATAGCTTAAAAAACTTTTTCACTCTTACACGATTGTTAATCTCTCCCATTTTAGCATTATGCAGCATGTTAAGACTGCTGGCTATCCAGATATTTGGGGAAAGCATGAATACTTTATGTTTATTACGTTTAATCTTCTCATCCTAATTCAAGACTAAAAAATCAAAAACCTCAAATTTAAGGCAAAAAATATGCACTGAAATAAGATGTGATTGGAAAATATGGTAAGGGTAGGTTCTGATATCACTCAAGCCATAATATTTTCGAGCTTCACACAGCTCTAATGAGCAGTAAGTTGCAGAGAAGAAATCAGAGATTTAGAGCATGGTGCTAATAAAACCAAGGTCACAGGTTTGATCCCCAAATGGGACATTCACTTAAGAGTTGGACTCGATGATCCTTGAAGGTCCCTTTCCAAATCAAAATATTCTGTGATTCTATGATTCTGTGAAGAAGTTCAGAATAGAAACAGAAGACTGAGCAGTTTTTTCCTTCTGTCTCAGATTTTACTTGTCTAAATGAGACTATCCATAAGCATAGCTAGTTCGAGTTCCCTGGCTTAATTCACTTCTATGTGGAGTCAAAGTACATGGTTATGATAGATTTCTTAAGTTTTCAACACTCACAATCTGTCAGCTCACAGAGGCAATAGCCTCAAGGCATGTCTGGAGAGAAGGTTTAGTCCTTTGATTTAATCTAGTATCAAGTCAGGAGGAGTCAACAATCCTCCCACCACATTTAATTCAAGTTTATGTATGCAACCTGTATAAATATATGTGTTTCACTGAACAACTTCCATTGTATTTGAAAGTATTCACTACATGGTATAATTTTAAATAGAAAAACAAGTATATTAGTTTTTATTATACCAAAAGTGATGAAATCCTGAAAAGAAAGGCATTAAATATGAAGGTCATGTCACACTATTTCGAACTTTTGTGCTTCTTGCCCATTAAATAATCACTTCATCAGTTTATTAACAGATCTGTCTATTGCAGTTCATTCTCTCTATCAACTCTATTTGCAGTAGAGTAGGTCCTCTATTCCAAATTGAATTAGACTAATTGTATTAGTTACCATTTTGTACTGGACAATTTTTTTTATTTATCTGGAAAGCTACTTGTAAATAAATGCACAGTAGTCAATTACAATGATTTAGAGTGTTATGACTAAGAAGCAGCATAATTTGAGACCTTATTCTAACAATAATTTTCAAAAAATATGAACTAAATATTTTTCCTTGATCTCCCTCTGCTTGAAAACATCTACTGACCACTGACACATTCACCCTCAAGAATTCCAGTGTAATCTGTATAAAACCATTGTAACTCAGCATAACATTTTAAGCATAGAAAGCATAGCGCAGATTAGAAGTGAAATGAGCTGCTCAGGGTGAAGGCAGGGCACTGTTAAGTGGATAGGAAAAATGTAGCTATACAAATTATAATAAAAGCTAGGCTAAGCCTCAGTATCATTCCACCCACTGCATTTTCACTAACTAGAACACCACAAAAACTTCTTCAAATTTTTATCCCAAAATGATTTTTAAACCTCTAGAACATAATGAATCACATAATGGGCTGGATCATCACCTCCTGTAATTGGTAAAGCTTTGTTGGAGTCAACTAGTTAATTTATCATCCTACTAAGAGCAGTGATTGTCTGAAGTACCACTTGTTTTACAAATATGATGTTCTCTGATTTGAAGGAAAAAGCATAAGCCGAAACCCCAAAATTTGGTTTGCAGTGCACTAAAAAAACAGTTGTTAGGTGTGTCTAAAAATATTTATCTCTTATAGGAGATAGACATCTAAAATGAGTACGTGTTGCATAGTAGCCAAGATTTCTGTTATGCTGAGGCAGTGATTCAGCATTCAACCAGGGGAATTCAAGTAGGTTTTAACAGGTCTGAACAAGGTTAAGAAATTAGCCTGTTTCTACACTGGAAGATGAAAGGGTGTAGGCTACACGAACACTACATAGGAATAGTGTCTCTTGTAGAATCAGTTCTCAGGAATAATTCCCACAAAACATAATTTATTCCTACAAGCCCTCACTGAGGGTGGTATCAGAGCATTGGTTTGTGTAACTAAAGGCCCTTTTCTTCTGCATGTAATGAAATAACGATTGTAATACTAGTTTTTGTCCTACTTGTTATATGTACAATTTCTTGGTGTAAGTTTTAGTGCCAGCTCTTAATGTGTAGTGTTCGAAAGTGCTGCAGGTCTCTTCACAACTAATTCCAGAGGACTCTACCAGTGAAACTTGGAGAAAATAGTTGGATTAACCATCGTAGCAATTTAGCAACTACCCAACAAGGTAAAGATGTGGTATAAAAGACATTTGAACAATTATGAGATAGTAACACACTTGCTTTATTTTTAAAAACAGCTTAATTTTGTGTTCAATTTGTAATTTTCTTTAACTGAGATGTAAGAGGAGATCTGATGACTAGACACAGCAGTTACCTCATATATAAGGACTGCATCTGGTTACTCATGCTCATGGCAAACACAAACGTCAACTCATTAAATGACCCCTCTAAAGCTGATGGGACCACACAATGCATAAGTAAGCATGAGCAAGGGTATTCGTCTAGCCATAGCAAACCAAAAAAAGACAATTATATCATTTTAATGAGTCAAGTCTAGCTGCACTCAGGAAAAAAAAAATTCCACTGACACAAATGGAATTTGCCTTGAGTAAAGAGGCAGCATCTGGTTAGACTGAAAATCAGTTTAGACCCCAGAGGGAGCAAGCTGGGTCACTTCATCTCACTGTCAGACATCCTAAACATTTAAGGATTTTCCAGGATTTGTAAATGCTTCATGAATAATGTGGGCCACCCAAATGCTTGTGAGCAATAAATAGCAAAAGGAACTTGTAAATAGAATGCTAATTTGGAAATATATCAGTAACTGGTCTTGAAGATTAATTCACCATCTCCACTGGAAAAGTCAAGGATGCCTTTAATGATGGTGCCAACCCCCATTACCACTTAACATATGCTTGGCTTTGCACATGTGCACACTATTATCTTCCTTCAAGTCCATAAGTTAGATCCTACTCCCAGTACCCAACTGCCATTGGATGAAGCCATAATTTTAAGAGACATAGTTTTACAGAATTAATCTTAAATTGTTCTTTTTCCTTTTTCATGTACTTCTGCAACTGACATCATACTGACAACAACAAAAACATTTATGCTTGCAAATTAGACTACAAAAGCTTTAATTTTGCATAAAACGATAAGAGGTTTTTTCCCCTTAATTTTACATGTCTCATATGAAAGACATAGCTCACTGGATGAAATGAATTTCAATGTTTTTGAATGAACTGCGTTAAAGACTGAGACAGCCCTGAAGAGGTTTAAGTATGTAGTTCCAGAAAAACTGTGTTGAAAAGTTTGCAACATTGCAGATGGCATGAAGCTGAGAAGTGCACAAAAGGAGGAAGAGATGCCATCCAGAGGGACCTGGACAAACTTGAGAAGTGATCCCATGAGAACCTAATGAGGATCAACAAGTCCAAGTGCAAGGTGTTGCACCTGAGTCGGAGCAATTCCCAGACATGAGTACAGACTGGGAGATGAACTCATTGAGAGCAGTGTTGCCAAGAGGGATGAAAAGCTGGACATGAGCTAACAGTGGGTGCTTGCAGCATACAAGGCCAACTGCATTATGGTCCCCATCAAAAGAAATGTGGCCAATAGTTTGAGGGAGGTGATTGTCCTTGTCTACTCTGTCCTCATGATACCCCACCTGGAGCACTGCACCCAGCTCTGGGGCTCCCAGCACAAGGAAGATGTGGATCTGTTGGAGCGGATTCAGGGGAGGGCCACAAAGATGATCAGAGGATAAACCTCTCCTATGAGCAAGGGCTGAGTGAGCTGGGGTTGTTCAGCCTGAAGAAGAGAAAGCTCTAGGGAGACCTGATTGCGGCCTTTCAGTACTTGAAGGGGGCTTATAAAAAAGAGAGAGCAATTTCTAACATAGGCACATAGTGATAAGTCAAGGGGGACCAGTTTTAAACTGAAAGAGAGGAGGTTTAGATTAGATATTAGGAAGAAATTCTTCACTGTGGTGATGGTGAGGCACAGTAATAAGTTGCCCCTCTGGGGATGTCCTATCCCTGGAAGTGTTCAAGGCTGGGTTGGATGGGGACTTGAACAACCTGGTCTACTGGGTGGCATCCCTGCCCATGGCAGGAGGGTTGGAACAAGATGATCTTTAAGGTCCCTTCCAATCCAAGCCATTCTATGATTCTCTGAAGGTGTAAAAAATGTGCTCTACACCAGGGAGAATGGCCCTACCTGGAACCTCTGCCAGAGAGCATCAGGGGAGACTCGAGGTTGACCCCTAGGCTTTTGGAGTTAGGGATACAGAAGACATGGAACTCACTATTCTTGAAATGAAAAAGATATACTGTCAGCTTATGAAGCGATTAAAGTTGCTTTGGAAATGACTGGCATTGAAACACAGCTCCTCTTGGCACCTGGGTTGCCCATGCTGGGCTAGATGTTCAAAGGGAGGGTCTCTTCCATACATCATGCAACTAATCCTACATGGAGTAAGTGGGTTGATCTGATCACACAACAAACTCAAATGGGAGACCCTAGTCATGCAGGTATCTTGGAAGTGATCAGAGACTGGTCAGAAGCCAAAGAGTTTTGAATGTCGCCAGAGGAGGAGGCAACACATGCTGAAGAGGCCCCACTGTATAATAAACTTCCAGAAGGTGAGAAGCAATATGCCTTTTTTACTAATAGATAGAAAAGCATCAGAGATGGAGAACAGCTGTATGAAGTTCCCTATGACAAGTCACAGAAACTGGTGATGGAGAAAGTGAAAGCTATCCAGGTGGCTTTAGACATTGTTGAATGAGAAAGCTGCCATTACTTTACCTCTGTGCTGGCTCATGGATAATGACAAATGCCCTGTAGGGGCGGTTGGTCATAAAGGAAGAGATCTAACATATAAATGGGTTCATGATTGATGGGTGGACTTAACACAGACACTTTTGTACAGGTTATCCATGAATGTGACACATGCACTGCAATTAAGCAAGCCAAGCATTTATACTGTCTCTGATACAATGGTTGGAATATAAATATGGGTAGGCCTGGCAGATTGAATCTAGCACACTCCCACAAACCCACCATGGCAAGTGCCATGTACGTACAGTGGTGGGAATAACTAATGGATGGTTGGAAACATATTCTGCACCTCCTGCTACTGCCCAGAATACTACCCCAGAAAGAAGTGGGTCAGACAATGGGTCTCATTTCCAAGATAACCTAACAGACATTTGGACCAAGAAACATGGCACTGAATGGGTACATATATCATGTCCCCTGTCATGCACCAGCCTCTGGATAAACTGAACAATTACATTGAGAGCAATGGGTGGTGGGACCTTCAAACACTGGGATACACATTTAGCAAAAACCACCTGGTCGGTCAACACTAGAGGACCTGCCAGTTGGGCCGGCCCAGCCCAGTCAAAACTTCTATGTACTGTAGAAGGGATTAGAGTTCCTGTAGTACACACTGAAGATATCCTGGGGAAAACAGCCTGGGCTACTTCTGCCTCAAACAATGGCAAAACCATTGCTTTAGTTCAATAACTTGAGTGCACTTGGTGGATAAAGCAGAAGGAACAGGAATACTGGGAGTGGGCCTCAAGAGGATTTAATTTTGGGTGAAAAAAACACTAAAAACTAAATTGCAGGACATTAATTGCCATATAACACTGTGCATTATCACTTCTGTGGTGGCTAAATGCCCACTGCCACACTGGATGCCTTGCAGCATTAATTTTCACTACACTGGATCTATGGATCTGAACCTGACACCAGTCTGATCAATGTATTAAAGAGTAAACTTTGAGGAAACCAGATGAGTGCCATGGTGATTGTCCTAGTTACAGGGCCTGGGACCAGTTCACCACTGTGTGGGTATAAATGAAACTGTGTATTCTACACCCTCTATGCCATTTCTGATGAACCATTAATAATGGATCATTTGCAGCAGCTGCCCAGGGCACACCTGACACCTCAGGCTACAGGCTGGGTGTTAAAGAACCCTGGGAGACAGGGGAGTGTTTCTTTCTTCACCCCAGTGACTCAGCTGTGACAACTCCTCTCCGGAGAAGCCTCAGCACCTTCACACTCAGCCTGAGGGGTCATGTCTGCTAATGTGCCATTAGGGACTGGCACAATAGGCAGTTGTAATGACTTGGATCATCAAAGATTCAAAAAATATCCCGTGACTCACAGAGTTAAATTATTCATTGTGAAACTCCCTGCCCTGGGGGAGATACTGGGCATTCCCATCATGTATAATCTTTGGGTGTAGGGACTTCTGGTACCACTCATTGGATCCAGAAGAGGAACAGAATTTCAACAGGACTGCAACTGCCATTGTCGACAGGACAGTAATAATTACTTTGGCAGAACTTCAACCATCATCCTCACCAACAGATTTCCTTTTACTTTGCACTCAAGGGGGACCATGTGGCTCTCAGCACAGGGGCTAATGAACACCATTCTGTTTGTGGCCCAGGGTGCTGGATTATACATCTGGTTTTTGTGGGTTAAAACGAGTTTTCTCTCAATCATTGCACTTATTGTAATCTTTTTAGTAAATTGTAACTCTGACTTGTAATCTCTCGAGTTGACTTAATTTCTCCCACTGGTTTTACCTCTACACCAGCACAGTGTTGAAATCAGAATTCGCTTCAATATGTAACAATCCACACACCCTCTTTCCTGCCTGAAGGCCTGTTATGACAAACAGAGCCCAAAGTCATGGACTAAACAAACTCAAGGGACTTTCTTAGGAATGGTCAATAGACTATCTCTGTATATTTATCAAAAGATAGACAAGGTTATGGAGTATTGGGAAATTTGGGACCTGGCATGATGTAAACAGTATGCAATAAGAGGCAGATACTGGTTTAGTCTGGGATAGAGTTAATTTCCTTCTTAGCAACTGATGCAGAATTTTGGATTCAGTATGAGAATTCTGTTGCTAACATATGTTTTAGTAGTTCCTCAGTAGTGCTTACCATAAGCCAAGGACTTCAGTTTCCCACGTAGTCAGCAAGAGGTGCACAAGAAGCTGAGAGCATGGTCAGGGCAACTGACCTGAACTGGTCACAGTGATACTCCGTACCACAGAAAATCATGGTTAGTATATGAACTCGGGAGAATTGCCCAGAATGGGGGGCTAACAAGGTCTTGGGGACCAGGTGGGCATTGGGATGAGAAACTGTATGGTGCATTACTTCTTTTCCTTTGGTTTAATCTCTCTTCCTCTCTCTCTGTCCTTCTCCTTTTTATTGCTATTATTGCTATTGTTGTATTTTACATTGTTTCTGCTATTGAACTATTCTTATCACAATCTGTGAGTTTTCCCCATGGCAGAGGGGAAGGGGACTAGGGTGGGGAAAGGAGGATGGAGTGGGAAGGGAGGGAAGTGAGCAGGTAGCTGTGTGGTACTTAGTTGCTGTCAGATAAAACTGCAACATCTGCCCAAAGTGTATTACACTTTTCCCTATTGAATTGCGTTGTATTTTCTCAGTTCCTCCGATGTAGGGGAGTTTAAAGTTCTCTTATCCTTGACTATCTCTGCAGTTCCTCCTATGAACAAATATCACATACAATTTCCAAAAACTTAGTCTCTAGTTCAATGTCCATCCATTAATTGAAGAGCAAACCCAGGACAGACTCATGTGAATAGTAAACTATTGCTAACTACTCGTGTGTAATTGTACAGCAATAACATTTTTATGTGCCTTACGCAGAAACTTCATTGAGATTATATACTTTTCTTAAAACAAAACCAAAACAAACTCTCCACCAAAAAAACAAAACTAAAAAAATCCACCAGCAAAACCACAATATCTTCTACGTTTCCTTCACCCACAAGCCTAGCACTACATTAAATGAAAATTAGATTTGACATAATTTTGGCTCTGTATCTTCTTTGTTTCCTGCCGGGTAGTGACAGAGTTCATCTCATTGCTCTTCCAGTACGTTTTGCATTAATCAAAGGAAACAGATTAGTCTATATAATCCTATGGGCCCTCTCTATATTTAATATCTTCAAAATAATTTTAAAGGAATTGCAAATAACCCACTTGCAATAAAGGGTTAAACTTTCTTTTGAATTTTAAGGAAAATGTTTTGATTTCTTGATTCAAATTACCTTCTGGTTTAAAACGTGTTGTTTTGGTGGTTTATTGTGTGTTTTGTTTTGTTTCCCCCCCCATCAAGAAAGTAGTAATTAATAAAAAGTATTTAAAAATTCACACCTGGGTCTGAAATACTTTTTCCTCAGGGCCAGAGTACACTTTTTATTTAATAAAAACTAGTGTTTGTAATTAAATTTTCAGTTTGTTGAAAAAAAACCCTATTAAGTTATTTTGTTTCTGACTGACTGAAAATATCTTGTTTGATTTGTTTTATTTTTAATTATAGGTAAGAAATGGTAACTAAGGTCCATGAAGACTAACCCTTAAATGGAAGGTCTTCGGTGCATAACTTTTACAATGTTTCCTTAGGACTGAATATCTACAGTTCACATTAACAAGTAGAATACATACTTGATATCCAGAAATGAGTGTTGGTGCTCTAGCTTAAGCATCAGCAGAATTTGGGCTTGTTTTCCTAAAAGTAAAAATTGCAACACGAACATTTTACCATGATTAAGTATTCCTTGCTTTACGATATTACTCAGACTCAAACCTTCACTTGAATCTAAGATATATTCATTCTAGTTTTGCTTCTGACCCAATTGTCACTGCAAACCAGCAGAAACTACTACACATAGTTCACAGATATGTGTTGTTTTGTAAAAACCTTACTAATTTTCCAGTATTTTAGAAGCATTAGTATTATTATGAACTTTAAATGAGTGTGGCTGTGCAGGGACTGTTTAGAAATGGAAATGAAGATAACCATCCTTTCCTACAAGAGTGTCTGTGATACCAACACAACATTACCTGTGATTAGTACTCAGAATTGTGTGACTTCAGTTCACATAATCTGATTTCAAACCCACAAAGAAACTAACACAGTTACATACAAGTCAGCCTCGGTCAAATCCAGTTTTTCAGGTTGCTTGCCTTAGCTAAAATCCCAGTCTTACCTGAGGTTTCTGAAGTTCACTAAATACCATTGTGAATCTGGGCAAAAGTTTTCCATCTGTGATTCAGTGTGGCCAAAAAAACTGAAAGAGAGGAGTTTATTGTTATTGCAGTGTTTAACCCTCCAAGAAGCTGAATTTCACTCAACAAACTCTTTCAAAGGTCAGTAAGATTATGATCATTAACAGAAGAGCTCTAAGTGGGTACATTAAGCCTAAGCTAAGAAACAAGAGTGTGAACATGTTTAAAAGCTGCATCTGCTTGCGTTACAGTATCAGTGCTGTCCTAAATGAAAGCACCAAAACATCAGTCTTGGATACAAGCACATAAAAAAAAGCAAGATGTAATAGTTTCAGTCCATGGGCTGTAGCTCTGGACACAAACTCAAGATGATTTGGATTTGGTCTTTCAGTTCTGCTTAATTATTCCATGCTATGAATACATACCTGTGTGTTTAGAGGTTTGTGAAAAGGTTACATTTTTGCTTGGGAAAAGCCTGAGTGGTATTTGGAACGAGTGCTATATCAAGAGGAAAGGAAGGAAGGGAGGAAGGAAGGAAGGCAGGCTACCCTTTGATTAAATAATTTGCCAAATCAATAATTTTTTCAGCAAATTATTAGATATATTTCTTTCCCCATTTTTTCTATCCATTAAATTTCCAGAAATCTGGGCAAAATGCATAAACATATTTTTTAAGTAAATAGTTGCAAGATAAGCCTTTAAAAAGTTGTGTTTCCATTTCAAACATGCACTTCAAGAAATGCAATAAATATCCTGAAGAACTTAAAGGTAATGAAGGCAAGATGAATAGAAAGGAAAGACAAATGAAAGTAAAATAAAAGTGTTGAAAAGCAAAGGAGGGTTTTTTTGCCCACATCCATATTGCTGAGGGATGGCTCCAGGAAGAGAACTGAAGCTCCAGGATAGCCTCCTGAGTCTGAGTCCAAGCATTTTCTGATATAATTTCATATAAAAATATGTAATTTTCCTCACAGCTATAAAGTTCTTGCTTAGTTGAACTCTGTATAATGATACAAACAGAAATGTTTATTCTGGAACAGTTTGAGGACAAAATGAAAGGTTATTTTAGAATTTAAAAAGTTATATAGTGCAGAGGTAGCTGGAGAACATATTTTAGTCATGTTTGTGATTAAGAGAAGAAACTGAATTTTCAATGATGAAAAACTATTAGCAAGGTATCTTTTTTTGGCCTCCTTTCTCACTATACTGTAACAGATAAGAGGTGAATGACCCAGCATATGCAAAATACTCTCACAGACAGCTAAGCTTACCCTTACTTGCAGCTTTTTCCCTTCTCTTTTAAGCATGAGTTAGTATTGTTTTGGAACCAGCTAAATTGTGTTGTTTTAAGAAACTGGACTGTGTATGAAAATTCTGGAAGATCATAATGCTGAAATAAATTCTATGCTATGTTGTGCATATTTAGGCTTTTGGTTTAACACTGTAGAACAGAAATTTAAAATAAATATTTTAGGTAGAATTATTTGATATGTACTTTTGAGAACTAAAAAAATCCAGAAACCACTCTTTTACTCACTAATGCACTCTCTATAGTAAAATTGACTTAATATTAAATATCAGCTCTTTCAAACTGTGGTATTTTGTAGACATAGACTGTAATTGGAATGACAGTTCATAATCATGAGTCATGCATGTCTTTTACTCCCTTTTTAAAATGATGAAGTATATTATATTACTACATTTTGACATGTCTAGTCTCATTCTTGCATTATAAATAGCTCTATGAAAGGAAAAAAACCAACCCACCAACCAAACAAACAAAAAAACCTAAGGACACTTTCCAAAAGGAACTCTCAAAGCCTTACTCAGCTTATATTCCATTGTGACTCAGGAAACTTCTAGACTATCTTGAATTGCTCATTATAGACCTTCCAAACACAGTATTTTTCTGTCTTGAAACACACTGCTTGAGATACTTGTTGACAAAACAGCTCAGAAAAGAGCTCAGTTATTTTAGATAAATACTTATAAGAATAAATGCATTATTAAAATAAATAAATAAATAAAAATTACATGAATCTTGTGTTAAGTGCAGACTTTCATAGCTGAACAGTTCCAAAAAGAGGATCTAATGACTGAAGTCCAAGATAAAATTAATTCTAAATCTTAAAAAAACACAATACATTTATCTCTTGGGTTAGCTAGCATCCTAAATTTGATCCTTTATGCTTATCTTATGTAGTTATACATATATATATATATAGTATTTAAAGCAGATTTTTTTTTTTTCTGTAAGCATGTATGCATGCTATGGCATGCAGATATGGGCCTTGTGTGAAAACATGTTGATTATGATGCCGAACGACCCCCCCAGCGGCTCCACCGCGTGGCTGGTCCGCAGCGGCTCCGCCGTCCAGCCCCGGAGCGGCTGCAGCGGCTCGCAGCCCCGCCTCCGCTCCTTCTGCCCATGTACCCCCCAGCCCTTCTGCCTGGGCT
>JAWWEW010000078.1:54755008-54784515 GCA_035583185.1 Anabacerthia variegaticeps | reverse complement strand
GGCAAATAAAAATACATGATAACATCAAAATGTTTATAACTTTATTGCATGCTTGTAAATATTAAAAGCTGCACTCAAAAAATCAGAGATGATTATCGATTAAAGACATTCTCCAGATGAAAATGTAAGATTCTGATTATAATATGACACATTTTAGAGAGAAAAAATTAATATTTATTTTATTTTGGTTTTAAATATATTCAAACTCTGTATTGGTAAAAACTTCGATGAAATATTGAAATTATCCTTTAAACTATTTCAATCCAAGCCAAGACACACAGCAAATAATTAAAACTTCTCTTAAAGAGAAGTTCTTGGATTTTGTTTTCCAAGAAAAGAGATATAATAAAGGTTTATATATAGCCGACATAACACTATACTTTAATTCACCCAGCCTCAAGTGCAGCCAAAATGAAGACACGTTTAAATCCACACAGAAAACCACACAGGGAAGTCACAACTCTTATGAAATTTTAGGATTTTTCCTTCTGATTTCTAAATCCTGCGATATAATCCACACATATCAATATGCTTCATCTATGTAATATAAATATCTTCACCTTCATAGTCTGTGTTCTCTACATATGAATACTATAACATGGATAGAGACAGATTTAAAGCTATCAGTCTCTGAATGGTTGCTAACCTTATTTTCATATTTTAAAAGTAATTTCCAACCCCTCAAATAGTCAGTCTTCCAAATTCGTTGAACTGTTCCATGTGGGAAGCCAAATTTAATCAAGTAACTGTAGAGATTCCTTGTTTGGAAAATACAAAGACAGGTTTGGTAATGTGATTTGCAGCAGGTCTTGAGAAAACTTACTCAAATACACAGTACAAGCAGCTTCCTGTCCATGAGTTGGGCAATATCAAACACACAAATATTAAGATAAGAAACAATGGTGCAATTTGAGCATCAGGCACCTGAACCCATAACATGCAAACTGTGTATGTGGGAGCATGTAGCAAGCTGTGAGTTGAAACTGAATTACTTATAGATAATTTTTGCAAATCCTTTACTGCGTGATAAGATCACATTCAAGTGTTTTAAGTTAAATTGCCTGCAATAAATAGATGCAAATAACAAAACTCAACAAATTAACTCATTGTATGTCAAAGCATTTATTGAGTGGGTATTTAATACATACACATTATCCAAAGCCTATAAATATAAAATAGGGGAAAAAAAATTCTGGCAACTTACTTAAGGCAAAATTCCTATTTTCTTTTTACTTACTCCTCCCATACAATAATGAGCAGCAATACATTAGGTCAGTATATTAGTTTCAGTACTGATTACTTAGAAGCAGTGAGTAACTTCAAAAATCAGATGAGAAGTAAATAAAGTATGCTTCTAACACATCTTTGAGTATTTATGAGCCCTCAGAGATCAAGCTTCATGATACTTCTGTAGGCGAGCTCAGTCTTTTATTTCACAGGAACAGAGACTTAATGGAATAACACTTAGACCATGTAATGCACTCAAGTACAATTTCCTTTCCATCAGATAGGAAAATCAAGTTAAACTGACAAAACTCTGCCATGAGAGCTTTGTCTAAACTGAGGAAAACCATTCCAATAATAGTCTTTTTTTCTATCTCCCTGTCTAACACTCCTGTTCTACAGGTTTTAACAAAATATTTTCCTTTCAAGTAGAAAGGTAATCTCTTGTAGGCCAAACATACTCATTGCCAACTTTGCTGTTTGCTCTTTCTGTCAAAATACACAACTTTCTATAGGACTTTTACAGATTACTGTAAAGCCATCTTTGATATTCTCAGCTGTTGGAATATGTTTAAATTTAAAAGACATTTAGGCTCATTATGGCATCATTAAAAATATTGTGTGTCAGAACAACTTGACTCGATGATCCTCTTACGGGAAATATTCTGTGATTCTGTGATTGAGAGCTCTACATTTAGTTGTCTTAGGTACTCTTAAGATAAACAAATAGTTAATTGACACTGGATACATTTAAAAATCTTTTATACATTGGCATGAGTTTGATGAGGGGAATTATTGGATTATGAAGCAACAGGAAAAAAAACACCAAACGAAAAAACTCCAAAAAACATACAACCCACAAACAACAAAACACAAGAGCCAATCAATACTTCTGACTGGGATTTGCAGGCATAAAGGCATCAAATAAACTCATCAACAGAGCATAAACCAAGACTTTGTGTTCGGGTTGTTCGGGTTTTTTTGTAGCTCTTAGGTGTGCATGAATGGTAATATCACCTTGGGTTTGTTTGTTTGTTTCACTCTCACATTATAAACCTTGTTGTTTGTGGCAATTTATAAGTAACTTGGTTATTATTACTTCCTAATCCATGTAATGCACATCAATGAATTTACAACTGTAGGAAAAAATCTATTTAGGTTAACAGATAGTAAAGTACATTTCAGTCTTTTTATGGGGGATGTGGATGCTGGATAATAGTCATGAGGCTGAAGTAACCTGGCTGAGATTTATGAATGGGTCACTAAACATTCACTTGAAATAATTTCATGCTGAAGTGAACAAAATATAGGACTAAAGAAGTCAATCTTTTAATTGGCAGCTCCTGCTCCTACTGCTTTTATGCAGTATAAGGCTCTATTGTGTAAAGTGTACAGTTCCTTCTTTTTTGGAAAACTGTGCCTATTTATTTCTGCCAGCATGGACGTAGACAGCAACTGTAGTGTTTCTCAGTCACATCTTCCTTACTTCACAGTGAGGAAGATGTAGCTTTCACAAAAGAGAAATGAGGATTACATGGCCACAACCATTGCATAGACATCTATGGCACAAGTAAAGCTCTCTTTGCTACAAATGTAAATCCATATTTTTTTTTTTTTTTTGGGGGGGGGGGGTTTGCCCCCAGGACATGCTCATGACATTGTCTCATATGGAGTAAATTCACAACTTCTTGAACTGATGTACAAGTAGAGATTGACTGCAAAGTGATTGTCTATGAAATCCATGCCCAGCAGACCATTCCTGTGATACAGAAATGCAGGTACTACGTACTGCAGCTGTACTGATTACCCAGTCAGAGAAGTTCTTGCTTGGTTGAAAGAATGGTTGGATTAGGTCTATGATGACAAATCACTGTCACCCTGCACAAATGAGAACCTGGAAGTACAATAGATACAAGAGGCATATAATGCAAATCCTTGAATAGCAATAGGATGGTTTAGAAAGCTAGAAAATTAATACCAACCAATGCATTATATTGCATTTTTCTTTGCCAAATATATTTTCAGAGGCATATGGGCTTGGACTAAACTTCCTGAAGCAACTACACCTCCTAGGGAATAGTGATGTAATTAGCAAAGGTGCATCTGGATTACTCAGATGCTAAAAAATTATGTTGATGTTATTAATGATATTAATGCTAATTGCTACCTTACCGCACCAATCACTGTATTTTAATATTCTTTTCCAATTCATTCTAAAGCAAAAGAGAATGAACATTTGTACTTGGCCTTTATAGATGATTAAATACTTTCTGGCCCAAGAATACCATTTATGAAGTTTGTAATTTGCTTAGTGAGTGTAAAGGCTTTTAATCTGGGGACACAGGAACCATCTTTTTCTCCTTTAATGGGTAGGCTATTCACATTTCCAATACAAGATCTTCAAATTAAAGCCTTAAGGTGAAGCAAAGTTTACTGCAGAACTTAGAATTAATGATGACAAACACCATTCTGCTTCATAACCATGAAGTACTTGTGAGTCAAGTCCTCATAGTTTAATTATGTCAACCAGACCCAAGTAAAAATCAGAAAACTGCCAGATGAAAATGCTTGTAATTTAATTCCTGATTTTAAAATTAAATCTAAATCAAAGTGAATTCTGAGTGTTTTCATTTTGTGAAGAACTTACTCTCTCAGTCCTGTCAATACTCTTTTAATGGCTGTGTAGAGATGGTTTGTATTTTGCCCTGTATCAAGAAATGGAAGAATACTTATCACTGCAAAGCATCAGAAACCAATGTGACTGCTTGCTTTTTTGCTTTTTATATCCACTAACTTGACATAGTCCTTCTTGCAACATCAGCACAGGAAAGATTTGAAAAATAGATAGGGGTAATGATTACAGCCTTGTATTGTTCCATTCTAGACTAACATAGGTAAAGTAAAATAAACCACAATTCATCAAAGTTCAGTATTTTCATTGGAAACCACAGGGATCTGTTTATTGCATTCAGGAAAGATATCTTATGAATTCTTGTGATGTTGGAGAATCCCAGCTATGCCAAGAACTCTCTTTCTTGTACCATGAAAAAAAAAGGCAATATGTATTATATATATTATATATTCATAGACTACATTTCCAGTCAATTAGTACCATGTTACTGTTCGAGACTTCAAAACATTTCAGTTTACTGAAACTTTGATTTTCCTGCACTGAAGCAGACATCTACTACAATATTTTATACAATTTGTCACACAATCTGTGACAGACTAAAAGAGAAGTCTGAAACACCTATGGCTCCCAGCCACCCACCCTGCCCCTCTGAGAGAGATGGTTTCCCTGAGGCATGGATATCTGATCCTTTTGTTAATCAGCTGCTGCACTTTTCAGCCTGATATATCGTGGTTCCTGATGGGGACAGACATACCTGGTCCAGCAATGGCAGTGTCCAGAAGTGGGTAAGGCAGACAGCTGGGGGAAGTAATAATTTCAGCTGTTTACAGCACATAGGATTGTCAGATACCTAATAATACACACACATCCTATACCCTCATCATACCACCAAAGCAATAACACCATCTCTACAGCAAAGCCAGGGCTTGGTCCTCTGTCCCACGAGTGTGTACTGGGCCAGTGATCTGTAAGGCAGGAGCGATGCACGGCTGGAGGTGGGGTCTGTGCTGTGGTGACAGGTTCTCCCTGACTGCCAGTACTTTGACAGTTCATTAAGTTCAGCAACCAGTTCTCTGAAAACAATGGTTTTCTACCATTGTGCATGTAGCTGGAGGTTTTTTGGGTTTTCTTTCCCCAAGTAAACATGGAGTTAAGCTAAAAAATAGTAAGGGACACTGCTATGTTTTTCTTAGTCAAAACTCACAACATTAGAATGTTAACTACAGTATTCACTTAACTCATCCAAGAGAATGAGAATCAAGCCAACTTATGGGACTCAAGAAGGTAAAGAGTCACATGGGGGATCACTATGACAGTATTTTCTACTTCCCACCAAGCCACAAATACCCCAGGAGGAGGAAGGCGTTTTAGGATATTTTGAGAGTTTTCCTTGAAGGCCTTGATTCTCAGTCACAAACTGTGAGCAATCAATGGGAATTAGCACATGGCTTGAGATATTGAAAAGCATTCCTTTCCATCTTTTGCCAGAGCAAAACTGACTATTCTACTCATGTTTAAACACAGTTTTAAAGCATTTTAGCTGTATTTGGTTCAAGACTGGAGAAAAGACATGAGACAGCTCAAGTTTAATCTGGATTGCCCCTCAACTTTCAGCACAAAACTTTATTACATTTCACTGATGAACTTTAATGTTGAACTTCAGTTACTTTACACAACAGGAAATTTAAAATTGTGAAAGATAAAGAATTCTATTAAAATATTACTGAGATACAGAGGAAGCCTAATAACTTCTGATTTATACTTCACACAATAAATAGGTCAATGAATAATATTTTTTTTTCAGTTTTAGATGGAACAAGTAATTAAGTCCAATTAATTCTGTCTTTTTAAACTTGAGTGGAATTAAAGTAAGTTAGCTGCATAACTTCAGGAACCCAAATCATAAAATACACACTGAAAAAAACCCCAATCTTTTTCATCCTTATATCAGTGATACTATTGCATACTGCAGTAAGGAAAAGGTTTGAATTAGATAATTAGAAGCTGCAAAGCAGTAGTCAGAGACAATGTTAAGGAACTCCTAAATGATTCAATTTCTGTTCCTAGTTCTAAATATCGCTTTGAACTTAAAGGAATCTCTTAGGTTCTGTGTTTGTCCCATACGTAATATCACAATAAACACACTCAGCTAAGTAATGACTATTTCTGGAGTCAGTTCCCCTGCTTCTTATGCTACGTTTAAGTCCAGAGAGCAAAGTATTGCCCTAATCTGCAAAATGGCAAATTTTCTTAATTTAGTTCACAAAGTTAACCACTAGTGCCCCTGTGAATGAAGTGTCAAGATCTTTCAAGCCTTATAAATTGCATGATCATTCACAGGGTGTTTCAGTTATAGAACCTTACTTTGTTCCTTTTTATGAGTCATTGTATTTGCAGTGAGGAAGTGTTTAGCCGCAGCATATGAGAATAGCTATGCTATTTGGAGCAGATAAGAACAGCATGTACTTAGTATCAGTTTTCCCTTTGTCCTCACATGCTCTGAGCCCAGGAGATTGTCAATGGAGATTGTCTGAGAAGGAATGCTCCCCCTTTCAGTAGGACAGTAAAGGAGACAGCACTCACAGGCAGCATTTGTGGTTGTGGTGCTCTCTCAAGACAGGGAAACTCTCAGCAAACAAGCCACTGTCCATTTGCTCCCATTTTCAAAGTGCTGTGTCCTGCTTTATCCAAACTTTACCTGAGCACTAATGGTGCAGACAATGTATCAAACTACTCCTTGCAGCCCTTTGTCTCACGAAATGTGACCACTTCTCCTGCCCAGGATACTGAAATTTTTAGTCTAGGCCTCTCAGAATACTTAAATAGTGGACACATATGAGTTATTTATCTTTTCTCGTGGACAAACAGATTTTTTGCCCAAAGTTTAAGTTAGTTGGCTGTGAAAACCCACAATGAAGTTGCATATGACTACTGGAGTCCTGCTCACAGGGTGTGTACAGCCTAAAGGGAATCCAAACTTTATCAAAGGCAGTTAACACAGCCACACGTTTTGGCCTGTATATTAACACAGCTTTTCAACTGTGTTATAACTCAATTGAGCTCATGCAATTCAAAGAAAGAAAAAAGAAACTCCACTCCCAGCATATGCCTGTGAAGTTAGTCTAAGCTCTTTGGCTTTCATTGTGACCTTTAATTCTTTAACTACTTTGCAGGGGATGTTTTGCTTAAGAAATTTGTAATCAGTTGCAACACACCATTTCTCTCATCTATTTCACTTCCTTGTGCCAGACAAGGGAAGGTAATTATCACCTTCTTGCACTTTATGGATTGAGTTTACTGTCTCAGTTCTATTGAAATCCACCACAGAAAGACATCATAGCTCTAAATTACTCATGTTCATTGTTCCATTGAGGAAGGAGTATACTGGAATCTCTACTATCTGTGACAATTGATGGTAAAATCACACTCAAGTGAAGCTTGATTTTCCTTCATGAAGCAAATAAAAGTGAACTAATAGTCATTGGTAATTCTATTCTAATTAGTTCATAATTCATGTATCAGCAACAAAACACAGGCCTTCAAAACATAGCATTGAAATAACTGAAAGTCTGAAATCAGTTTGAAGACTAATTCAGTTTAGAATTAATACTTCCAAGAGGCATAGATAAAGTTTGTTGGATGATTTGTCAACTATTCTGAGAAAAACTTTCCCTTGGAATTTCTGAAAAAAAAAGGTTTCGTCAAGGACTTTCCTGAAAGTTTGCATGCACAATAAAAACTGTGATCTCTCTTCTTGAAAGATTCTGGGTTAGGGTTAGGGTTATAATGTAATAATGTAGAAGAAACAACTAATTATGTAATAATAACATTGGTGGTTTCATTTTGAACTAAATCACAGATGTGATTAATATGACACTGTCTTGGCAGATAAAAACATTGAGAGAGAGACAGCAGAATAATCATCTCTAATTAAATGTAATGCTGTAGGAGCTTTAGAAAACTCATCTTAAAAACAAACAAAAACTAGGAGGCCTTGAAAGAGCTTCATTAAGATGCATATAAGATTACCTGGAAAGAAATCCTTATAAACTCCTTTTCTTCTGTTTTCTAATGCATATATTTTGACAGCTAGTTCATCTGTACTTTACAGCACAGAAATGTAGTCTACCCAGAAAATATCCTAAGAAAACAATAGCTGTGTCTAGCATTTTGCACAGATATAAAAGCTCTTCCTTGCAAGCTTCATGGAAACACAATATTGTTTAATATACACTTCTAAAATTATTTTCAGAAGACAGTGCTTTTTTGCTTGCATGAAAAATCCATGAGTGTGCAAAGACACACAGAAAACTGCAGAATGCAAAAATATCTGAACAGATTTTATTTGGGGGGGGGGAGGGGAGGTTGGTGGTTTTGGCTTTTTTTATTATTATTATTTTTTTTCAGCTCAGTTATCCTGCTTGACTTAGGTCAAATAAAACATTTGAATGAAAAGAGAACCTTTTAATTTCAACAGTTTCAGCTGGCTGGAAATCATGTTATGCCTAAGGAATACTGAAAAATATAAGCACTAGTTAAGAGACAAAGAACAAATCCAGTTCTGATTGCTACTAATCTGTGCGGTCTCCAGTCCAGTTCCCACTGGACACATGTTCAAGCCAGAAAAAGAACACCCTGTCATAATCAGTATTCTTGTTCACAATTTCAGGAAAGTGTACAAGATTGAATAGGACCAGGAAATTCTGAATTTAAACCCTACACTAAAAAACAGTTTCTGTACTGGGGCATATTACAATGTTGCTCATGAGGTGTACTTGTTCTGCCTCAAAAATTGTCTCTGTAGGAAAGTCACTCTCAAATTTTAAATGGCTGGTACATAAATCACTATTCCTCAAAAGAAAACTATTTTTTTTCAGACATTATATCAGCAACAGCAAAAGAAGTTTTTAGGTACAGTATGTAAACTCATATTACTTTTTTCACCCTGTTTTGTGATAATCAGCTTCAGTTTATTGTTCTTTTGTGAATGACAAGAAAAGAATTACCTATCAACATGAAGGACCTTTAGCAGCCCGGAGGAGACAGAGACTGTGTCCTGTAACAGCAGCAGCCTGGTAAAAGTGTGATGACACATTTGTGACTCCACTGCTTTGTCAATAGTCACTCTCGCCTGTGACATCTCTGGAAAGAGAAGTTTTAATCTCGTGGGAGCTTTGAAGTTGCTTTCTAAATTGCACAGTGACTTCTTATGTTGTAAAGTAGCTGTTCATTTTACCAAAATAAGGGGAGCACAGTTAGTTTGTATTCGGGGCCTTAATACATTTTAATTGCATAAAGATCAGTAAATAGATGCCTCAAACCTCCTCATTAAGAGATCTTGAGGAGATTTTATGAGATTTTAAAACTCCTTATAGTAATTTCTGTGAGCCTCGGCTGACCTTCTCTAAGCAGGCCTGGCTTACAAACTGAGCCCAAACTTTAATTTAGGTTAGGATGGAAAGAAAAAAAATAAAAATCTTGAGGAGACCATCAACTTGAAAGTATATTGGCAGCTGTATGTAAAATAAAACAAATCTCTCTTCCTGTACAGGATGTTTCCTTAGCAATGCATTGGGAACAGTTCCACTTCCCAGTCAACAATAAACCAGTCCGAAAAAAGCATACTTGAAAAGAAAGGAAGTTTGCAGCACGGTACATGACGCAAGCCTGGGTGTAAATGAGAAACTATGAATCACTAATACAATTTGCCATTACTGTTGCTGTAGTGACAGCCCAATGAGTAATTGCAGTGAAATCCCCCAAGCCACTCTAAACTTGCAGTGCCTCCGGTTTCATTCTAAATTCAAATTACAGAGGATGGTCATGGCCGAGCAATCTCGGGTCTTCAACATGGGAATCCCCAAATATTTACAAACTAAAAACCATTTCAGTGTTTTCCACAATACCCCCCTATATTAAGATGGAGTTTGTAGGTGCAAATACAGTCAGGTAACTTCTTTAATAGAGTCTGTTTCGCAAAATGGGTGGTATTTTAAAATATATCCAGATGCATCAGGGATTAGCTTACTTTTGTCAAAGCAGCTAATAATATTAAGAATTTAATCACAATTCAAATCCTTGTTTTCTCTACCCCTGGCTAATCTGAATAATCTATCCACTAAAATTTGCCATAGTGTTTCTCAGATAAGTACTCTTGTAGTTATGTGTTTTCCCCTAAAACAGGGGAATCATGTAGAACTTTACTAAGCACTTTGAATGTTTCCTGTAGTCTGAAGTGTTCACTAAGAAACTGAAGGTTGGAAGACTTTAATTGCCTTGGTCATCACTTTTTCCAGAGAACTACTTGGTTAAAAAAGTGCTCACATACAGCTCCATAGATTTCAAATGCAATCTTAGCATTATGTGACTAATTACATATAATCAAGAAAACACATCTTAAAAATACTGCTCAGCTTCCATTCCTGATGATTTTATGTTCTGCTAACTCTACTGAATGCTCTACACAAATTCTTTTGCTATCAGAATCATAGCTAACAACTTTTCTGTCTTCCCACCACATCTCTGGTGGCAGCTAATGATGTAAAGCATAAGGTGCCTCTATGGCACTATCTAGCTAATAAGCAAACTGTCAGGCAGTCTCTTGCCAGATCTTTAATCACAAAAGAAGCATAATATTGTTGATACTTGATTGTGCCACACCATATGCCCAAAAAGCTGGAAAACATGGCATTTCACACCAGGAGGGAATTTGGGCTTTGGTATCTTTGCTCACTCCAGGGAAGTCGTGTCAGCGGGGGATTAAAAATGTGTAAATGCACACAAATGGATAGAACTGCCACTTGTCAGTGTCTAGAAGCATGCAGAGTCAAATAGCTGAACATAGCTGATCAGGAAGGCATACTGTAAAAAGTTTTACTACTGAATAAAAATTGCATCATACATGTTACAATACTTGATTACACCTAAACTCTAATTTTTCTAGGCACAAAAATCACCCGATAAGTAAGGAATAGTCTCAGGCACTCTATTGCCATACTGAAAAGCCTTCAAATACATTTTTAAACACAAACCTGGGAGATCGTTGTGCACCATTCATACTTACCTCCACAGAAAGACTGAATGGGCTTTTGAACATTTATGTATTTAATAATTTGAAAGTAGCAGAGTTACCATGTCTTCTGGTTTAAAATAGCTGTAGATGTAGTTGATAATTACTGATGTACATATACAACTTCATATAGAAGTATGAAATTTTGTTTCCTCCTTGCTTATGTGCTGTAATTCTACTGTCTCATCTGAAAGGTTACATCACTTGTCTACAAGCAGGCATGATTTCTAAAGGGCTGTTCCAGTTCCTTTGCAACAAACCTCTCATGGAGAGCCTTGCTGAAACATTTTTAATCATAGCAATAAGACTACACATATGAGCAAGCAAAATTAGCTGGCTCCTGGATCAAAATGTTGTGTTACAAACCTCAATCAAAGTAAATAAAATAACAATAAACAGGATATAACTGGTGGCAATGTTTATTCCAAAATAGAAGTCATTTTCATAGGCAGCGAGTTTCATCCTGGTAAGTATTCTCTGTGTGCTAATTAAATTTACCCAAGTGATACAAAGGAAAAAAACCCAAACTGTAACAATTTCTTTTGGGCGGTAGAAAGCAATTTATTAAATGATATACAACAGTGCCTTTTATCTAAAGATCTCAGTGTAGCCTGGAATAATTAAACAAGTCTCATATTAGTACCTTGTGCTTGTTATTTCCTCCAAGCTCAGTATGAGTTAAGCACCTTTGCATCTTGGGAAAGTCTTTCTCTGAAGGGTTAAATGATGAATTAATATGAGTTAATAATGAACCTGCATTGTACAGGCTGCCATTAGAAACAGAAATCTGACAAATTCTGTCAGAAAGATTTCTTAGTTTCCTGTGACAAGAAGGACAGATTTAAAAAGAAAATACCTACAGACACATTGTTATCAATCCAAGTCCTGATCAGGAACACAAGTCTTTATATGTGTTCAGTATCCTGCAGATCACTATGAAAATGTGAGCTGCTGTAGAGCCTTTGCAAATTGAGGGCTGAGAAAATTCAGCCACATAGTTTAGATGGCCAGAAGGAAGTATTGGGTAGCAAATTCTTTAAAAACTTCATCTGTCTTGTAAGTTTGAAATATGTGATATATGACGATGACAGAGCAAATTGGTACTGAGAAACATTGTAACATGTCCTCTATCCTCTAAATCAATTCATGTAGGCAACTAAATGTTAATGTGCACTTTTTTTAATTTTTATTTTGGTGTTGAGTTCATAAATTATCTTTCCTCCCCAATTCCACCTGTCTTCATTTGACAAGTGAAGCAAGTAGCCAGCTTTTACGTGTCCTCAAGGTCTGAAATGTTTTCTATATCAATACAGATTTCCCCAGGTAAAGAGGCTATTGGCCAAATGTAGGAGTTACAGATACTGTTACTCACAAACTCTTCCAAACTTTATTTGCCAATCACACAGTGAACAAAGGATAGCCAGTTCCTGCTGTGTGCTCTCTGCTATACAAGAAATGGGTTTTGTTGCATTTCTGGATAAATCACTTTTAGGAGAGTCAGCAGGGAACCAAATTCAGCATTGTGTATGATGTCTTTGAAGCCTGTCTTCTGCATCATAGCAGAACCAAACACATGCCTACTTGGCTTGCACTTCATGATACTGAGTGCATGCACCTATGCCTGTTTTGGAATCTCTATTGGCCACTAGATTTGGAATTTGTCTTTGTTATTGTCATTTAATTACAACTACTTTTGCTGTAAACGCTATGTCAGCATGAAGAAATATTTTAATTGTGGTGATTCTTGCTTTCCTATATCCACTAAATACTTTTTCTTGGTATAAACATCAGGCTTCCCTACAGTCCGGGTTATGCCAGAAAATTCTTTACAAACAATGATGTTTGTAGAGATTGGAGACTGCAATTCATATACAAATGAATCTTGGAATGAAACAGAATAGAAAAAGAAGCAGGGAAGTCTAGCTGATGTTCTAGCTCAGGCATCCTGTCTTAATGTGGAAGTCTGAAAATAAAAGCAAGAAAAAAAACTAAGAACATGGATACTATCATATGGGGTCCATGTTACACACAACATATGTGCCAGATTTATACCTCATGCAAACATACAGACAGATAAAACAAGAACGACCTTCTGCTTTTCTCTACCAGCTTCATACGATCAGGTCACTAATCTCACCTGCAAGTTACAGATGGAGTGGGTCTCCAAGTGGAAATCTAAAGAAACACAAAGAGCATTCTCCGAATGCTGCCTGTGGTACCACAGGTGTTGCAAGGACTAAAAGGGAAGAAATGCTTCCTTTCATACGCAGTTCTTTGCAGATTCCTTCCCTTGGAACTGAAGAACCTGTGGATCAATTTTGTTAAACAAAAAACCCCAAACAAACAACAAAAAACCAGGGAGGATTAAGAAAAAGTGCTGCTTTTTTTCCTTAGGTGCAATCTATGGTCTAACAGAAGATACTACATCTCCCTAAAAAAATTGACTTTATCATCTCCTGAGACTATGAGAGCCACAAACACAGACATTATTATAAAAGATTAAGTGTTACAGAGGCAGAGTTTGAGAACTGTGGAACCCACAGCTCAGGTGAAAAGTCACAGTCCAGGCAGCTGCTGGCTGGAAAGCATTTTGTGACATGAAGGAAAATAAATCTCCTCTTATACAAGCAGAACTGTTTTCAGCCCTTCCATTCTCACCAGCAGACCAGTTCTGTATCTCTAACTTACCCCTCAGCTCCTAATCACCCAGGCCAAATCACCAACACTCAGTACTCTAGAGTAACAAAGCATCTTAGACAAGAAGAACATTGGGATCTTGAACACAGATAAATAAAATCAAGATGTGCCTGTGGCACTTAAGGATGAGTTTAAATTGTGAACTTGGCAGTGTTGGGTTAACAGTTGGACTCAATGATCTTAGAGGTCTTTCCCAACCTAAATGATTCTATAATTCTATGATTCTAAGAAAAAATAAACCAGCATGCAATTTTTTTGCCCCATCATATAATTTTCATTCACACAATGTTCTGCTTTATGAATGCAGATTGGAAGTACCACTACCACTTTAAACACAGTGCCAGTATGAAAAAAACATGATCTCAATTTTTATATATGATTTAAAGTTATTTTACACAGGCACACTAGTTTAAGGGTGTCTTACAATAAATTAGAATCACACTGTAACCATTTATAAATACATTCAGTTAATGTGTAAAGAAATTGATGTACTCACACAGCAATGGGAAAAAAGGCTTAAATGGAACTGAACTGATCTGAATATTCAGCCATAAAAAATGTAAATGAAACAAGATAAAAAAGAAGAAGAGGAGGTAAAGTCAGAGTAAATGAAACATAAATAACATGTTTAGAATTTACAGGAAAACCTAAGAGCCAATATTTGATAAAAATAAAAACACATATGCTAAATAATCTATAGTTGCACATGCTTAATACTAAAGCACAAGCATAATTACACTGGTAAATCAGCTGCGTTTTACAGGATTGGGACTTTAATGTGCAGTGACAAACACCAATACACATCTGTTTCAGTGTCTTGTCAGTCATCCTTTCTGACAATTATGACAGTGTTTTACTCTCCCATGTCTCCCACAGCCTCTCCGTGTCTCTGTTGGCATCCTGGTGCATCGGTTCACTTCACCTTCTGCCTTACAAAGTCTCTCATATTTTCATTCAAATGTCTCCCTTCTTAAGCTAATGTGCAAGATAACTCAACAATAAACACCCCAACAATCTAAAACTGAGTCATTGTGTCTCCAAATATCCAAATCAAATCATTACCCGGTGTATTGCTGAAAACCCTGTTTTTTTCACCTTCATAATCTCTGTACAGGTTATTATCCTCATTCATTGAGCCATATCTAAAATTTGAAATTTAGGAATTTTTAAATTCTTCCCACTAAATTCTGTGAGCCTTTCAAATAAAAAAATCCCATTTCTCTGTGTATTAACTAAGGCTTTAAGTTTAGTTTGTTTATGCTGTTTATGTTATTGTTACCATCCCCTCTGAGATAGTCTTTCAGTCGTTTGTCTCATATACATTGAAGATATTGCTTCCTTATATTAAAAAGAATATTTCAGCATAAGAAGTTGATGGCCTAAAAGACACTGAATACACGTGATTCTAAGTGCAGCTTTTACAGTCCAAGGACCTTCACTCTACAAAGAAAACACAGTACTGTCAAATTTTTAACACTTTTGAAGAGTAGAATGAAATTAAACATATACCAACTTTCAGACTGGTTTTTGAGCCTAAGTAAGATTTTAAGATTTCAAATATTCCAGTCTTCCTTATCACTGCTTTAAAATTAATGCATACATAAAGACACAAATAAATGATGATAAGTTGTGAAGGTAACTTTAACATAGAATAATCTAGCTAAAATCAAGATAATCACTTAATTCTGAAATATTCTGCTGTGTTAGGAATATATTTTCAAACTACATTGTAATCTAGTTAAGAGTAGGAGTTACCAGAATGCTATTAGTACATCAAGGGTAATGCAATAAAGTCAGGTGAGCTGGAACTACTCACCATAATTCACATAATAGGATATCACTAGAACACATTTATTTTGAATACTTTATTATCTTTGCAAAGGTTTCCTCATGCAATGGTGTTTTTGCACTTGAGCCAAAGATTTCACACTGATCAGTTAAGAAATCCTTTCTGTTTCTTACAGAATGTATATTTATTTTCATTGCTACAACTGAAATTTACCTATAGTCTAATAGAAAAATTTGTCCTTAGGTTATGACATCACATTTTCTGAATAAATGAATAGAAGCCCAATTTATATTGGGAACACTGACTCAGCCTTTAACTATAGAGGCATGAACTGTTACCTCTGTAATTACCAGCCAACCTCAATCTTTCCTAATTAAAGTTTTCCTCTGGTGGCATGTACTTAAAGCTAACCCTTACTTTTTATTCTACAATATATGATTGCAATTGAACCAGTGTAAATTAAATTATATAGATGGTTGAATACACTCAGCAATTTGATAGAACTTGATGAATAACCAAACCAACCTCTTCCCAAAACCTATGTAGCAGTTTCATACTTCCTCATTGCCAGAATAATATCATAACATAAAAATGTATTCAACTTTCATCAAAGTTGATGAATTCCTCTAAGGAAGGAGGAAACATATAACTTACCTAAACAAGAGTCTCCTAAATCCAAGGTCAATTCCAAAGTGTTCTTCTTTCTTCTATAAGGAATTTTAGAAGTCTGTTATATAAAAGAATTCTGTCAAAATCAGTTACTAACATAAACGGTATGAAACAAAAGGCACACACTTCAAATTAGATGAAATTTATTTCTGAGAATTTATTAAGTAAAATTCTTCAGACCAGCATTGCCTAATATTTACGGTTTGTTAGAGGTAGCAGCACCTATTATGATTGTTCCCGAATTTCCATCATTAATCACTGGTTTTTGACTTACTTAAAACTATGCCAAATATTTATCACCTGAAGTGAAATTTCCCTGCTTCAGGACAAACTTTTCAATGATGTTGGTTCAAACATTTCTGAGAACAAAGACTTACATAGTGTAATTTGTTCTTGGTTGTGCATATGCAGGAAGGTGTAGTCATTACTTATATGATCATACAATTTACCACTAAGGACTCATTCAGGGTGCAAGGATGGACATCTTAGGAGATGTCATGTTTTAAGTCCAGATGAAAGTTAAGCCCCAAGCAGCTGCTCCTCTTCCCCCACCCCTTTCAGAGAGAGACAAAATGCAGAGATAATGAGTTGCCATAACAACTTACTGCAAAGAACAACGAGGTGAGAAAATGCACAGTAGCAGCAACAATACTAACATCAACAGTATATAAAAGAGGATGATTCCATGCAAAATGCTCACCAACTCTGATGCGACATGACCACAACAGGCACCACCCCACCATTCCATCTACTGAGGTTTTTTTCCCAAGCCTGACACAATGAAAAAAACAATGGTGGACAAATCCCCCAGTGAGGATCAGTGTCACCCCACCACTCCACTCCCTGCCAGCTCTCCCAGAAAAGGACAACGGGCAGTGGAACTGCCATGTGGCACC
Organism: Anabacerthia variegaticeps; assembly: GCA_035583185.1. Lineage (NCBI taxonomy): Eukaryota > Metazoa > Chordata > Aves > Passeriformes > Furnariidae > Anabacerthia > Anabacerthia variegaticeps. Next base: position 54,767,539 of record JAWWEW010000078.1, on the reverse strand, counting down.
TTTCATTTCCACCCATGGCCACACCCCTTGTTCTAGGAAGTGAGAATCTCTTACTTCTTCCCCCCACCAATGATGTGGGGGGTACAGAATAACAACCTAGACACACCCGCACAGATGCAAACTCCACTCCCTCTTGGCTACTTTTTAAAAATAACCCTGTTCTTGGCTGAAACATGACCAGAGGGAAGCTATTTCTTTACACACTCTTTACTATTAAGTGTGAATCTCCAGACGTTATTTAATGAACACTGGAACTGGAAGAGAACATCTGAGTCTAAGAGAACTGCTCTTAGTGATTTTATACAGTGTCTTGATATAACAGCTGAGTGCTTCTCTGGTGTTAATCTTCCAAACTGCAGTGAATGAAGGCGCTTTTATTCCCATTTTACTGATGCACAGGAATAAAGATTAACATACATATATTTGCATGCCCAGATTAAGTTGTCTGCAGTATATTTCTTCAATGCTTTAGCACCATGACAGCTTTATGAATGCTTTAGCACTGCTTTTTCAAAATCCTGTTCCCACTGGCTTTTCTTGCAGCTCCCTTTTCATTATCAGTTGTGCACACATACCATGCTGACACCATGATGCAGAGTGAAACACATGCAGAAGCTGCATTTGTAGTGTATAGCAGAAAATTAGAGTAATGCCAGTGGTAACTCCAAATCCAGGCTTGTTCCTGAAGCTCGCAGAAGAACCTGCTGCAGAGCAGCCACCAACGTGAAGTATGGACAAGAGGTATATATATTTCTATTGCACTGGAGCCATGTAAATTACTGTCAGAAGCAGAAGTGTGTTACACACAAATGTTGTAATTTTAATATCTTTATATAAAAGTTCACTGATTCATATAAAAAAAAAATAACTGCCATCCAGCTCCTTAGTAAACTCAGCAGATAATTTAAATATTGTGTTTGGTATGCATCAAGCAGGACATGGCTAGCTGGTTGGAGAACAGGATTGTCCCACTCTACAGTGTGCTGGGGCAGCCCCATCTCGAGTACTTTGTGCAGTTTGGGGCACCACAATATAAGATATGAAGCTGTTAGAGAGAACCAAATGAGGGTGACCCTATATGGTCAAGGGTTTTGGGGGCAAGACTTGTGAGTAGTGTCTGAGGTCACTTGGTTTGTTCACCTTAGGGAGGAGAAGGCCTGAGGGGTGACCTCAACGTAGCCTACAGATTCCATAAGAGGAGCAGAAGATGGGGAAGTGCTGATCTTACCTCTCTGGAGACCAATGATAGGACAGGAGGAAATGGAATGAAACTGCATCAGGGGAAGTTCAGACTGGACATTAGGAAAAGACTGAGGGCACTGGAAGAGGCTCCCCAGGGACCTGATCATTGCACCAAGCTTGTCAGAGTTCAAGGAGCACTGGCACAATGCTTTTAGTATACAGTTAATTTTAGATAGTCCTGCAAGGAGCAAGGTATTGGACTCAATGACCCTTATGGGTCTCTTTCAACTTGAGATATTATATAATTCTATGATTCTATGGTTTGTAACAGCATTTGCCATAGACAAAGTTGTATGGTGGAGAGGTGTAACTTGCACATTATTTCTTTCTTCTTTATTTTCTGGCACATGGTTGTTTGCATTACTTTGCTTGAGGGAGTGAGGCAGACCTCTTTATGCCAGTTACCCATCCATCTCTGAGAAAAATAACATTATTTTTAAAAAAAATTCATATAAAAATTGCATTCCACTAGCAAACCCTTATCAGCCAAAAAATACCTTAGGCACATGGTGTGCTTCTTGGGGTGTCCTGCAAGGTGACAGGAGATGGACTCAATGATCCTGATGGATTCCTTCCAACTCAGCATATTCTGGTTCTATGATCATGCCTTAAAGAAAACTGAAAGGCAATTGCTGCGAGAAATTCATTCTGAGATGAGAGGAAAATTGTTGGCAGTTGCTTTGAAGGATTAAAATGAGGTAATACAGTTTTAAAACTCTTATGTATTTAAGCTTTGTTGCAACAAGTTATTTGAGCCTCAAGATGGTTCTAGGAAAAAAAAATCTGAAAAAAAAATCAGATATAATGCAACTGGAAAATCTAAATTTTTAATTTTGTTAAACTTCCCACTCTGAGAGTTCATACTCTTTTTTCAGCCTGATAAAATATGCCCATCTCTGGTTGGAGCGCAACAATGCTGCCACCTGATGGTTACATTTACTACTAGTGGTCAATCGATTCCACATAGGAAATGGCAATTAAACACTGCGAGATCTACGCTCTAAACAGCTGAGCTGTTGAAACTCATGAGCAATTTGATGTTAATAACCAAACTGTAATATCATTAATTAGAGTTAGTAGTGCTACTGTCATGGCAGTGGGTCAAGAATCCCCAGTAACTAAGTGTTTTGTTACAGAAAGAGTAAAATGTTGGCCCTGTAGGATTCTACCAGCAATTGATTCTGCAGATTTTTCTGTGAAATAATCTTCATGTTGAAATAACTATGTGTTTTCAGGGGTTAGAAAATACAGAGAGTAAGAAAACGCAGGTACATAGAGCAGTTTTTGGTGTAAATTTGGCAGATTTTGGCTTCTGGTAGCTAAACAAACCAAGGGTAAAGGAAAAAGTAGAAATTAAACAGTATCAGTGTTTTAACTGATACTAAACCATATTATACAACATTTTGCTATTTCAGCTTTAGAAAATAAACCCAAAGAAAGATATGTTCATTTCGGTATGTATTGAGAGGTGATAACCCTTAATCCTGCAGAAGGATGTTTCATAACAATATGTAGATCCTCGGTTTCAGAATTCTACAAAAATAAATTGCATCGATGCAACCAAAGTACAGTCTGCTTATTTTAGCTTTTAATACTTCATTTTTATAAAATCCATTCCCTAGATACCTAAAAAAGTGGAATCATGAATTTGATTTTATAATGCCTGGGAGAGCTGATACATTCACAGTTATTTCAATGACAAGAAAACAACTGTTTTCACCCCCTTAGCCATTATTATGCTTTCTCAGCTGCTTCTTATCCTTCCCTTGAGCATAATATGAAGCACTTGATGATTATACTGTTTATGACTCCAGCCTCTTCACTTTTCAGAAGAAAGTTTATGTGCATCCAAAGAGTTCTCTAATAATGGAAAATCTTGAAGTAATGATTCCATAAAATTATCTGTTTCTTTCAAACAGGAACTAAGAAGGCTGTGAATAATTAATTCCCAGAGTTTCTTCCTTGAAATGACATCTTTCCTAATGCTGGAAAAATACCACTGGATTCTGCCATAAAGAAACTTCAGTCTTCTGAACATCAGTCAGAAACACAAGGTGGGCTGCAGTCTGAGCTGATCAACTATCATCATCATGAGCCTCTTGTTACAGAAACCACACTAGATCTTTAAAATGCTTTCCTTTACTATACATCTGCAGTTTTGTCTTGCTGGAAGCTGTTTTTAGGCAGTGGCTCTGTGAACTCAGAGTGCACTCTGATGTCTGACTAGTCCCAAATTTCTACAGATAAGCAAGAAATCACACCAATTAGGAAAGCTGATGCCTTGTGATCACGTTCAAGAGGCAGGCCAGAGGCTCTGGACACACAGGTTACTGTTCCCTCTTGAATTTCTCAGTTCAAGATACATTCTGCCATTTTTATGTTTCATAAGATTCCTTCATTTCTCTAAAATAAGGAAACTTTACACATGCTGCAAAGACACTACCTTGAGCTTTTTGAGTTCAAAGCTCTTTGAGACAATGTTTTACCATTTCGGTGCTGTTGCTCTGTCCGGCAACACAGCTTCAGAATAGACTAGGAGGTGTTTGATACCCTTCATCTTCGATCTTCAGCTAAATAAGAACTTAAAACACTTGGAGTGAAGCCCAATGGACTGTGGAGATAAACACGTATTACTTAGACATCAGCTGTAGCCAACAAGGAAATTTCAGTTATATTTTATCCATTTGCTTGTATGCTCTATAATGTGTGCAATCCACTGAGTACAAGGTCTCTTTATGGAAACTCCTCTATGGGCTGTGATTTTTTCCCAGATGGAAGGCTGACCAAACTGCTTTATTCTATTAATTCTTAGAGTATCACAGTACAGGAGGTAAAGCTTTACTAATGGAAAAAACAACAAGTACTTCCTACAGCCTCATCACTTTGATTCTTTTTCCTCACCATCTGTGAGACCAGAGTGTCAGTTTTGCCTCTGGCTCCTCATTACTGTCCCCCCTTTTTTTTTTTCATGCCTTCTTTTCTCTTTGATCTTACCCATGCTGGAATGCAGCAGAAGAGGAGAAAACAGGAAAAAAAAGAACATTCAGCTTCTCTGGTTTTTTCCACCACTGAAATCAGACGCGCCTTGAAGACACAAAGGTCAGCAAACCATACAATTTTGAAGGTAGGTTATGAAATATATTTATATCAACTTATTTTTTTTAACTTTTCAAAGAAACAAGCAAAAAGAAGACAAAGAAATGTATTTTAAAAGGTAGTGTAAAAATAAAAGGAAGCATAAGGCCTCTTTTACTTTATTTAGTTACTCAGTTACCCTTACTGGGAACATTCTGAGCTTAGAGGGACTCATCTGTGCAACAGAAGTGCAGACCACAAAAAAAAAAATAAAAAAAAAATCTCCTCTACTTGTTTTGGCTTAGCAGAAGTCAGGACATCAATCTATACAACCCAACACTGCTCATTGAGTTCTTTCCTTCCTATTGTGTGGAAGCATCAGGGCTTCATCTAGTGTTCATGAAGAAAATTACAGTTAAGAAGAGTAAAACCTAAGCTAAATCATGATTCTCGGAAATATTATTAGTCCAGACAATTTCCTCTTAACTGTTCTCAGGAACAATGTCTCTCATTTTATGCAAAGTTCAGACTGCTGCTTACATGATTCACAATATTACCCACTCTACAAAAAGTAATGAGAGTGCCTTACCTTATAGATCATTAGCACCTAGTCCAAACTGCCTGCAATTTTGCTAAAGTTTCCTTAATATTTTATTGTTTTAAAATGAGTGTTGCATTTAGAATGCATAAATATATTCAAATGCATAGGAAAATTTCATTTGGTTTTAATTATCCACTTCAATCCAGCTTGAAATTAAAGTGGCTTGAGCTGTCACTTGGTCAGTGATGCTGGAATACATCATATCCCCTACATAAAGAGTAGTAGGAATATTGTTTGCTATCTAATTGTTTCAAAAGAGCTGAGCTAGTTTAAGAATAGTGTACTAATCTGCTCCTGATTATGCTGACATCCAGCTCAAGGACAATGAAGAAACCAAGGAGAACCTCTTCATCAACTGTGTTAGACTACTCCTAACATGGTACAAAATGTACTGAGTGCTGTTTAGAAAAACAAAATATAAATTGTGGCAAAAAAAAACCTTTTTGGGAATGTCTAACCATGTACAAGAAACAGTGTAAGATTATTATAGGTTCCTGCAAATTGCTGACCATAAAAAGCTCTGAGGATGCTTAATTCATTTCCAAAGAAGGCCCAGAACATTATTTTCTAAGTGGAGCAGGTCAAGATATACAGAAAGAGAGGTGACTTTTACTGATGTCATGATATGAATCAGAGACCTCACGATGTCTAAAATAAGTACTGTAAGGAAATATGAAGTCATGACTAGTAGGGACATTGAAGAAATTACATTTTCAGGTATCTCCAGTTCTAGAATAATTTCTTCCTTGCAAGTATGAAATTATACTACCCAGTATGCACCAAAACTTTTCAGCAGAGTAGTACTACAATTGTATACTTCTATTCTACAAGTACTGAATTTTTTAAAAAAAAATTTGTTCTCTTCCCTTTTCTAACTAGTACTATCAGAGACTCTCTAACAGTTCAGAAGCATTCACAGAAAGGAATTTATTTTTAACTAAGCTGAGTGCAGCTTCCATTAGCTTGCCAATATTTTAAGGAGCAAGCCTATCGCTGATATAGACAAATGGTTTATATCATTGCACAGTCCCTGGAAAATGTGGAAGGGACACTGTGGTCAGACATGTCTTAGTCCACTGAAAATAAACTGTAAAAAAAAGCTGTATCTGCCACACTGTTTTCTCTTAAAATAACTGTTCAGTAGAAGAATCACTCACCTGCACTTTTTACATCTCTACTACCCAAATGCAAATATGATCAAGAGCACTGATTTTACCCATTGAACATAGTCACATTACACTGATCAACTTGACTGTAAGCCAGCATGTTCCAATTCTTCTGTATTTTGCATTAAAGGTCGGTATGAATCTGCACAAACAAAAGTCACATTAAGCTTGAAATTCAAAAAGTGTTTAATTTACTGCTATTTTCTAAAGGGATCTTTCATAGAATTCTAACCTCAGTGTCATTTTTACCTTGCCTTCCTTTTCCATAACCTTCTGAAACCAAAACCCAGCCAGCCAAAAGGCAGTTGCAATCAAGTGCTGCTTTCCTTGGTGCTAAGGGGTTTTGCATAGGACATGATCAACCTCACTTGGCATCATGAAGGTCGCAGCATATTTCTTTGGTGTACTGATATACAGCCCACCAAGTCAGTATGAAGAGGCAAGGTTTTGTTATTTTCCCACTGCCATGCTTAGTGTCTGTACAGAAAAGAAGCACTGAGATTGGTTAATTTACCATAGAAATTATTCTTGATGTTTGCTCTCAGTAAATCCACAATCTATTGACAGTTCATTTACTGAGACTTACTGTGACTCACTTTTAAACAGACAACTCGGAAATAGATATTTTCTCATTATTACAGGCCATCCTCTCCTAGAAATATTACTTTATAGTATATAAAACTTCAACTGCAAAGCAAAACTAACATAAACAGTTCCAGTAAAATTCCCCAAACTCCAAAATTTTGGACATAAGTCTGACTAGGGATGCAGGCTGATTATCAGAATTATAGATCAGTGAAGCTCATTTCAACAGATTGCTCAGTAGCCCAGCAATACTTGTAAAGCACTGAACTTCACACCCCTTTTCTCTTTTACAAGCAGTCAATTTGGTAAGTTATCCCACCAGCTATTTTGAAGCATCTGTTCATTAGCAGTAGGAATATGAACACCATTTGACTCACTGGAAGCTATGCCTGTAATATTCAAAAAGCAGAGCCTAGACTTTGTTCTAAAGATCTTCCTTAGACCATCTGGGTTTAAAGGAAAAAAACTCCAAGCACAGCAAAACTGCAAAACCCTTTAAAATCCAGTATGAGTCCTTTGAACATGTTTGCTTGCTACTTACTTGGCCATATTTCTGAAGAAGTAACGGGGTTCAAAAAAAGATAAAGTGTGCAAATGTAGAGGAATTGTGGAAATGCAATGAAGTCTCTCATTGTAATTAAACTTACTTGATATTTATACAGCATTTCACAGTTGGACATCGCAAAAAATTGATAGTTAAATCAATCCAAGCTTAATGGTCCTTTCCCCTACACTACAGAACATAGCAAAAACCCCAAAGTCCTTTGTCATGCCACAAAAAGTCAATGAAGTTTATGGCTCAAGTTTAGACCAAGACATTTGCCTCCCTGCTCAGTGTGTGCACATATCAGTATGTCATGGTCTAAGTTACAACAAAGAGTGGCATCTTTTGCTGTAACTCAGAAGCACAATTCAGACTAGATAGGCATACCAGGGCAAGCGTTCCAGCAACACTAAAATCTGTTCAAGTGTTACATTTCTGCCTTGTAGCTAAGTAGGAAGGCTGTGTCATATTATGCAACAATGCAGCTAACTATTTCCAAATCTGTTTACATCTAGCTGTTTCACTTGACAATACTACACTGGAGTGTGGTACACTACATGCTCTATAAACACTCAAAATTGAAATCTTCATTTCTGTACATTTTAACATCATTTTGTGTTAACATTATAATGGAGTATCATGTTTGTTTATGTTATATACTTCTCTGTGTTATCCTCAGACTTCCCTCAAGCATGAATATGTTACATGTGTTGTCAAATTGCTGTCTACTACTCAACACGTTATTCTTTTTTAGCTCCAAAAATTCATTAGAGTTTCATTCAAAATTTCTTATGAAATTTTTAACATTACTTTCCTTTCTATTCATTAACACAGAAACTTCTCACCCTGGACCTAACTTTGAAAATTCTTTTGGCTCCACTGTGCATATGGATCCAGTTTACCATGTTATCTAATTTTTTTAAACTTTATATTATGCATTCTGAGGGTTAAAGATTATATTTTTTCTTTCTAATTGTCTACTTACTTGCATTTGGTTTACATAGCTTACTAATTTTTTTCTTGTATTATGGGAAGATGTGTGTTATTATCATGACAATAAAACCCATCATCAAACAAATTATTTAGATCAGGATTTTTTAAGTTGATTAGAAGCATACATTTTCTTAATATTCACATACATTTTCTTAAAATTCTGGTGCTCAATTTAGAGAACTTACAAGGGAACTTTCACTAGTAGAAGGTCAACTATTCCTTTCTGAACAAATCAGACTATTCAAGAAAGCTGAAATTATGTATCCAGAGTGGAGATATTCATAATTCCTTTTTTTATTCTGATGCTTGATGATAAATTTTAACAGACAGCTTCCTTTTTTGAAAAGCACATAAATTCTTCAAACAGTGGTGCTCATTTTATACATTTATGTAGATGCCATAGGAGTATCCAAACAGAACCCTGTAATGGACACAAATGAACCATTTTCTATAGCTTACATTAGACTGCCCAAGTTGAGCATATCTTCACAATACAGCTGTGCTAAAAACACTCAACAAAAATGCATATGTAGCTGTGTTAGTACACTAAAGAGAGCTTCTTTTGTGGTAAAATGACTGGATGAAAAGTCTGAACACTGTAAAAGTAATCCACAGACTGGAAGAATTAATTGCTGAAGAATTCTTTGATACTTTTTACTTATTGCTCAGTAATACATCATAGGTGGTTCTAACTCGGGCAGTGGTGTTTCTTGTCATGTTTGTGTTTGAGATTTCATATTTCACAAATAAAGGATGGCAATGTTTTTCTAATGTTTTTCTAAAACATACTAGGATCTACAGCAAATGACATTACAAAATTGATGTACAATTGGTTAGTATTTATTCCACAAAAGTGCATGTCATGGTTTAGGAATGGTATTCCCCAATTTAGTGCTCCCACTGAAACTCTAAACCACAGACCACTGGCTCACTTCCCTCTCCCCATCTCCCTCCTCCTGCAACGGATGGAAGAGAAGATTTGGTGGCACTAAAGATAAACATCAGGGATTGAGATAAGAACAGCTTCCTAGAAAGAGCAATGGGATGCAATATCAATAACAAAGGGTACAAGAGACACAAGCAAATCACATGGGATTGCTCAGAACTGGCATTATCTGCCTGCTCCCTCTGCCGTGCATACTTGACCAGAAGGAATCCTTTCTCCCCACCTTGTCCCTTGGAAATGACATGAAGTGGTATAGAATAACCTCCCAGTCCCAGCTGTTCTCCTCCTGGCTCCTGCAAAAATTAACCCTGTCCTGGCCAGAATCAGGACAGTGCAGAACTCAAATAAAATAATTAAAATACAAAAAAAAAAAGAAAAAAAGAAAAAAAAAAAAGGAAAATAAGAATTAAATTTTACATACAGAAGGTTGCCACACCTAGAGATAAATTCCTTTAATATTCATCATTAGATGTATCCATTAGTTAGTTGTTTCTATTGCAAAAGTTGTAAAGGGCTCTGAACCCTAATCATAAACTTTATTCAAAGAATCACAGAGTACTCTGTGTTGGAAGAAACCCACAAGGATCATCAGATCTGACTCACAAGTGAATGGCCCTTATGGGGCTCAAACACACAATCTTGTCATTATTGGCACCATTACCAAAACTGGATGGATGGTCATTCCCAGAGAGTGGTGATCAATGGAGTTAAATCCAGCTGTCAGCCAGTCACAAGTGGTGTTCACCTGGACTCAGTACTTGCAGTCAGGTCTGTTTAATAGCTTTATTGACCATCTGGGTGATGGGACTGAGTGCAGTCTCAGTCAGTTTGCAGACAACAACTAGTTGGGCAGGAGTCCTTGAGAGCAGGAAGGTTCTGCAGAGGGATCTGGATAGCCTTGGATTGAGGGGTCAAGGCCAACTGTGTGAGGGTCAACAAAGCCAAGTGTCAGGTCCTGCACTTGCGTCATTATAACCCCTTTCAGATCTACAGGTTTGGAATGGAGTGGCTGGAAAGCTGCCTGTCAGAAAAGGACGTGATGATGTTGGTTGGCAGCCAGTTGACCATGAGCCAACTGTGTGTCCAGGTGACCAAGAAGGTACATGGCATCCTGGTCTGTATCAGAAATAATGTGGCCAGCAGGATCAGGAAACTGATTGTCCCTCTGCACTCATCCCTGGTGAGGCCACTCCTCAAACCCTCTGTTCAGTTTTGGGCCCCTCAGTGCATGAAACACATTGAGGTGCTGCAGCATGTCCAGAGAAGCCAACAAAGTTGGTGAAGGGTCTGGAGCACAAGTCTGATGAGGAGTAGCTGAAGGTGTTTAGCCTGGAGAAAAGGAGCCTCAGAGGGACTTCATCACTCTCTACAACTACCTGAAAGGAAGATGTACTGAGGAGGATGTCAGTCTCTTCTCCGAATAACAAGTAACAGAAGGAGAAGAAATGGCCTCACATTGCACAAGAGGAAGTTTAGACTGGATGTTAGTAAAAACCTCTTCACAGAAAGGCTTGTCAAGCACTGGAACAGGCTGCCCTGAGAACTGATTGAGTCACCAACCCTGGAGGTATTCAAAAGATGTGTAGATGTGGTGTTTAGAGTCAGGGTTTAATGGTGGAATTGACAATGTTAGATTAATGGTTGGACATGATGGTATTAGAGGTCTTTTCCAGTATAAATAATTCTATGACTTCATAACCACTCTGAAAGTTACGAAAATAGCATCAAAACCATTAGAATGAGTATTCTTTATGAAAACATACATGCTTAAATATACACACTTTTCAAGCAGTTTTGAAACAAAATTTGTGGGAGGCAAACCTTAAAAAGATCACAGTAGTAGTTCAATTTAATAGTTAGAATTTGTCCCAATTGACTTTATACAAAAACTAGAACAAAGTAATGGAAAAATAAACTCTTGGATAACATACAAGTAAAACACACATATTTTTGCTTTCTTGACACATTTTCTCTACCAACTCCATATGTCACTAAGGTGCAATGGCACTGAAAAAAAATCACAAATATGAAAGTTTTTGGCTCTCAGATAAGAATTTTGTTTAACATTTTTGGAAATTTTGGCCTGTGCCTCCTCTTATTTGAAACCAGATATACCTCTTTAGTCACGATTCTACAACACTGTGCTCATGTCATAAAAGCAATTTGATATCTCTGTCATCTGGATACATATTTCAAGGAGAACTACACACTGCTTTCTGTTCTAAGGCCAATAGGATAATTCTGAAATAAATATTTGTTTGTTCTGATAATTCCATTGATACAAAAAGTACAACCATAGCTCGAGGGCAACTTTGTAAAAGTAACTATTTATTTTCAAAGTACCTTCAAAAGAGAGTTTATTTAATGTAAACAATTTTCTTTAGCTATGCAAATATTAGGCTATTAGCTTTTCTTTGAAGTCTTAACAGCATCATAGTCAATAAAGTCAAAGGCTGCAGAGTGTTTACAGATGGATGTAACACTATTAATATCCTAATCTGAACTCTCTCAGCGGCTTCTTGTCTATCAGCTAGATGGCTGCTGCCTCCCACATTGCAAACAAGTCTGAAACCAAGTGAAAAGGCATGAGATTTGCTGTAGGAAGTACACAGACTTCTTGATAATCTTACACAGTTAGCCAGATTAGAAATTGGTTTTCAACATGTTCTGGGTTTCTAGAAAGCACGACTTGTAATATGCTATGTGTAGTTAGTCTTATTGATGTTAAACAATCTTCCATCAATTGAACATTTCCACCTTTGTTAATAATGCTCCCACGTATTTTGCTTTTCAACCAAAGAGATTTGGGCAGTTTGGTGTATCGGCTAGCTCAGGCTTCCCCCAGTCCCTTCACAAACTGTACTTGCATGATTCACCAAAGTTCAGACTCAAATTCTGCACTTCTTTTTTTTCCTTTTACAGTGCTTGAGAGAATGTCTAATATTTTTGTGTGCAAATAGTCTGGAAGCTACTTGCAGAAGTCTTATATGATCTTGATTAAAATTAGGTGCATAATAGATATAATTAAAAAAATATTATTATTATTTCTTAGTGAAAATCCTTTTCCGTTAATGCATGTATACAAGTTTTCACATGGAAAAAACCCAGAAACTGTTGCAGGATTATTTCTTTCAAAATGAAAGAATAGAAAAACCTGAAATTCAGCCTGATATTTGAGAATGTATGCAAACAGAATTAAAAATTAATTCCATAATTAAACAAAATTATCCATGTGCTGGTTTTAAAGGTAAACCAGCAGGAGAAATGGACCCACCACAAGAGAGTTTATAAGTCAGAGTTATAATTTAATGAAAAAATATTACAATAAATATACTGACACAAAGAGAAAACTGCTTTCCACTCACCAAAGCCCAGCAGT